>OY776679.1:45240572-46440572 GCA_963675555.1 Leptura quadrifasciata | reverse complement strand
TAGCCGTACCAGACCACACAAGAAGTAGAACTCTATTAGGGCTCGACTTTATCAAACTTGCTAATATAGTGTTAAATGTACCCAATGGAGAGTGGTATTTCGGTGAAACACCAGATGTCATTTACGTATTCGAAGATGAAGCAAATTATCAGTTGCCAAATGAAAATAATTTAATCTGCTCTATGAACATGAATAATGCAGAATTACGGTCCAACGAAGGAGAACAACTTAATTTAGATGAAAGGAAACAAATCAATCAACTTTTAGTGGAGTATCAACCAATATTTACTCTAAGCTCTGAACCTACTCCATACGTTGAACACGCATTGAAACTTACCGATGATATTCCTATTTCTGTTCCACCATACCGTATGTCGGAACCTAGTAAGAAAATTCTACGTGCTGCATTAGATAGGCTCTTAACAGAAGGAGTTATCTAGGAATGTGAGTCTCCGTATGCAGCTCCTATTGTACTAGTACCGAAACCTAATGGAAGCATAAGACTTTGTGTTAACTACCAAGCTTTAAATAATATCACAGTACCAGATAGGTATCCACTGCCTAGAATTGATGATCTCTTACATACAGCCAAGCGAACTTCATATATGACTACTCACGATCTCAAGTCAGGATATCACCAAATTCCTATGAGGCCTTGTGACCAGGATAAAACAGCTTTTGTTTGCCCCTTCAGAATGTATCGATATAAACGAATGCCATTTGGGCTAAGGAATGGTCCCTCCACGTGCCAACGACTGATCGACAAATTTCGTTCTGGACTGCAGAATATATCCATTCTTGCTTATCTTGATGATCTTATTATACTTTCGGGTAGCTTTCAAGAACATTTAGAGGACTTACGAAAAGTTTTCGAATGTTTGAAGTTATTTAAACTTTGCTTGAATCGAGCCAAGTGTTTCTTTGTGTGTCCATCTGTCAAATACTTACGTCACCTTATCACGCCTAAGGGGATCAAACCTGACCCTGACAAGGTTAAGGCTATCTTAGAAAGAGCCCCACCAAAAGATGTAAAACAGGTTCTCTCCTTCCTACAAACCTGTTCTTGGTTTAGAAGATTTATACAAAATTTCGCCGAAGTTTCCCGTCCACTGACTTCATTAACAAAGAAAAACGCCAAATGGAAATGGGGACTTTTTTTTTTTTTTTAATATTTATTGAACTCAAATAACTCAGGTAAAATTACAGGAGATTACAACACAGATGTAGAATTTATAACAATAAAAAAGAAGATATATAGTGCAACTGCAATTGCGGTATTTACCCTAGCTAAAGAATTCAAAAGGTACAATTCAGCCACAGCTGATTTTCAATTATACCTTATGACTTAATTAGGTTAACATTTGTTTTCTTAATAAAACTTTTTTGACGGAATTTGTGAAACTATGTTTAGAGGCGCATGTAAGATAGACTTCGATATATTTATTAAAGATTGCACTACTTGCATATTCAAAAGATCCTCTGAACTTTGTTGTTGATTGTTTAGGGATTGCCATTTGGTTTATGAAACGTAGGTCCAACCTATGCACATCAGAACGTTTTACTAAGAGAGTAGACAAGTACTGTGGGGTATTTGTTTTGAGAATGTTATACAATAGAGTGGCAAATCGAAGTTCAAACCTACTTACAATCTTTAAAATATGAAGTGAGTTATATATAGGAGTGACATGTTCTCTATAATTAATATTAGTGAAAGCAAACCTGAGGCATGAGTTTTGCATAATTTGTAGCTTATTTTGCATTAAGATAATTGTAATAGACTGAACTGCAATAATCTACTTGGCTTAAAATAAGTGAATTAACTAGCTTCCATTTAATGTCAGAAGTTAAAAGAAACTTATATCTATAAAGACATCTTAGCTTCGCATAACACAGGCCTAACTTTAAATTCACATGGTTTTCAAAACAAAGATGTTGGTCAAATGTTACTCCTAAATTTTTTGACTTATCACTAAGTTGTATGGTAAATCATCTAAAGATATATTAACTACTAGATTGTCTTTTGCTTTTTCACAGAAATATTTAGCTCCAATACACATTGCCGTGGTTTTTTTTGAGTTTAAGGTTAGACCGTTGTTCAGGGACCACTCCGAAATAATAAGCAAATATTCATTAATATCCAATATTGTAGAGTTTACGGCACTAATATCACACGATGTATACACTTGGGTGTCATCAGCATACATATGTACTTTGCACTCTGGTGGCAGTAAATTAGGCAGATCAGATGTAAAGATGGAGAATAAGAGAGGTCCCAGTATGCTTCCTTGAGGCACGCCATGTGTTACCAAAAGTTCTTTAGACAAATTTCCATTTATTTTAACTCTCTGATATCTATTGCTTAGGTAACTAGTCATCCAATTTAGCGCGTTGCAGTTAAAGCCATGGTAAGCCAATTTTGCTATCGGCAGCTCAATATTAATAATATCAAAGGCCTTGCTATAGTCTAGAAGTGTTAGCCATGTAATTTCGGAGTTGTCAATGTTCCTTGAAATGTCATTGCTTATTTTAATTAAGGCTGTAGCAGTACTGTGACCAGGCCGGAATCCTGATTGTACTTGAGGAAGGATGTTGTATCTTTGTACGTGTTCAAATACCTGTTTGTAGATAATCATTTCAGCCAATTTAGATACTGCAGGAAGTATGTTTATGGGTCTCAGATCAGACAATTCGGTGGCCTTGGCTTTTTTAGGAACAGGAATGATGATGGACTTTTTCCATAAATCGGGTACAATTCCATTTTCTATAGAGTAATTCAGGATGTGTGTAAGTGCTTCCAAACAGAATGGAAGAGTGATTTTCAACATTTTGAGGTTTATTCCATCATTACCAGTTGCATCAGTTTTTATTTTATTAACAAGCATTTGTACCTCTTCTTGTGAGACAGAGTGGAAAGCCAATTCAGAATCAATTTCTTCATTTCTGGAGCAAAGGAATTTATTGACAATATCTTGTTTTATGTCTGGGTAGTTAATGGAATGACTAAAGAAGTTATTTATGGTGTCGGCTACTAGCAGTTCTGGTGATATTTCATTCATGGGTTTATTATGGATGTTGTTAACAGCAAATAGTTTCCATAGTTTTTTGGGGTCATTCTTATGTAGGTTGAAATTATGGTTGAAATATGCCAGTTTTTCATTCTTTATGGCTAAGGTTACATAATTGCGAAGATCTTTGTAGTACTGATATTCAGGATCTGATTTAGTTTTTTGGTACTTTTTATAAGCCTTATCTTTGAGGTTAATCATAAATTTAATGGTGTCGGTGATATACTCTGGAGATTTCTGTCGGGATACTACAGTTTTACAAGGTGCGTGAATATCGAATAATGTAGTCACAGCATCATTAAAGAAATTTGCCTTCTCATTAATATCAGGCATATGTTCAACTTTTCTCCAATGTATATAAGTGGCGTCGTAGCTAAATTCGTTAATATTAAAATTCCAGAAATCTCTATATGTGTATAGCTGCGGCTTGCTTTTTAGAGCTTGCAATTCCACTTCACACCATACCATGCGATGATCAGACATTTTCAGTAAGTCCAAAGTATCAGACTGTATAACTTTTACATCATTACTAATACAGATAATATCAATTAAAGTTGAAGAGGTATCTGTTATTCTTGTAGGCTGGTCGATTACCTGTGTAAGATTGAATGTATCCAACACCGATTTTAGTAATTCAGTCTGACAGTTGGGTTTAATAAAGTCTACATTGGTATCACCCATAACTATAATCTGATCAGCTCTAGGGTAAATATTAGATAGAACAGTTTCTAATTCGCTAAAGGATGTAGCTTGTCAGCTAGCTTGTCAGTGGAGGTTTATATAGAACTCCAACAAATAAATTGATTTTATTTACCTTGCAATTTATCCATAATTGCTCTAGTGTTTTATTTAAAATAAAATCTGTATTCACTAACTTAAAGCTAATATTATTCCTCACAAGAAAACATAGTCCTCCTCCTCTTGTTGGACGATCAGATCGAGTGATAGTGTATTGTGGAACAGCTATCAGGGTGGAAGGAAGATCAGGTGTCAACCAGGTTTCTGATAAAGCTATTACATCAAAATCTTTATTACTTATGAAATTTAGAAAATCATCAAAACAATTGAGAAGAGACCTGATGTTTGCATGGCCGAATCTGAGATTATGCACATTACTGCACACTGGTTGCTATATATTGTGGTAATCAGTTGAATTATTTAGCTTCTTGATACACCTAAGGTAGCAGGGACAGCTTTTATCCACAGCTTCATGATTAACGTCAAGATCTAGATTTAACTTAGTTTTAGCATTTACACAGTTTATGCATTTTTTTATATCGGATGCACAGTCTTTATGGCTATGATTCTCAGCAGAGCAGATGGAGCAAGTTACAGTTTTAGTACAGGCTTTAGCCACATGGTTGAAACCCAAACATTTAAAACATTGTGTGACATGTAGATGATTAAATAGCCGACCTCTTGACCAGCCTATTGTTAACTTTTCCTTTTTTAATAAATCGATGTGAGTTTCAGGATCCGTTTCCAGAATAACTGTTGAATTTTTAAATTTTTTGTTTTCAATCTTTTTTAAAATTCTTAGATTAAACTCATGAACTTCACTATTTATTTTATTTTGCTTTATTATTTTATCTACTATATCCTCATCGTTGGTTTCTAAATCATCATTGTTTATGTTTATTACTTTTATTTTTGGACATTTAAGTTTGGGCACTTCAATATTGTAGTTATTTCCAAGTTTATTTAGTTTTTAGCAAATTTCTGTCAGATTGACTTTCACAACCAATAATTACTGTGCCTTTGGAGGCTTGCCGGATTCCTGATATGTTGACTCCAATTTCTATCGGATTAATTAATGATTTTATTGCCTTTTTAGTTTCATCACTGCCTTGATTGTTAGTAGACTAGAACAACAGAAGTCCTTTGATCACTTGAAGATGTTACTTACCTCAAGTCCAATTCTACGATAAGCGGACTCTAGCTTACCCTATGTCCTAAAAACTGACGCTAGTTCCTACGCTTTGGGAGCAGTTTTACTCCAGGGGGAGGGTTCAGATGAACGCCCTGTTGAATACGCCAGCAGATTACTTACCCCAGCTGAACGTAACTATCATACCACTGAACGTGAGGCATTGGCCTTGGTATGGGCCGTAAGTAAATTCAGAGGATACCTAGAGGGAGCTAGTTTTGTTATTCAAACCGATCACCAGCCCCTAAAGTGGTTGATGACATTAAAATCACCGTCAGGAAGACTAGCCCGATGGTCACTTTTCAACAATATGACATGCGCATCGATTATACTCCAGGAAGATCGAATTTAGTAGCTGATACCCTATCCAGACCACCCATAGAGGTAGAAGCTTGCGACGTAAATAACGTATCAATAGATTGACTGAAAAGTTCTGAAAATGATATCAGACAAGCCCAATTAGAGGATCCCGATGTGGAAAAGATTATAACCTGTTTTGAATCAACCGATCCAAATGGCTTAGATTTTAAAAAATGGACCGAACGTGGTTATGTAATGGCCAATGGAATATTGTATCGATCAACCTCTGATGATGACCAAGAGGAAATTCAACAAGTCGTACCTAAGTCTCAGATCTCTAGAATTCTCAAAGAATACCATGATTCCCCACTTGCAGGACATTATGGTATCGATAAAACCCTTCGAAGAATACGGTCTCGGTATTATTGGCCCGGAATGACACGAACCGTCACCGAACACCTTTCTAAATGCCTTGAATGCCAACGATATAAAGCGCAGAATTTGAAACCTGCCGGATTATTACAAACCCCTGCGATGGCACAAAGATTCGAAATTTTATCTATAGACTTGTTTGGGTCGCTTCCTGAAACCCCTACTGGTGAGAAGTGGATTTTCATAATAGAAGACAACGCCAGTCGATGGGTAGAATTATTTCCATTAGTGAATGCTACTGCAGAAGCTTGTGCTTGAACCCTAGTAAACGAAGTAATCCTACGATTTGGAATTCCCCGACGGATTACCAGTGATAATGGATCCCAGTTTGTAAGTGCAATAATGCAGCATGTAACCCATTGTTTAGGCATTAAACAGCACCTTATACCTGCCTATCACCCCGAATCAAACCCTGTCGAACGGAAGAACCGTGATATGAAAACACAGTTAGCAATCCTTGTCGGAACAGATCACACTCAATGGAAAGAAAAGTTACCTGCCATACGTTTTGCTATGAATACTGCTCATTGTGATTCCACCGGATTCAGTCCTTCCTATTTAACTTTCGGACGCGAGCTTAGGACCCCAGATGATGTGCAACGGGATATGCGAGCCATTATCGAGCATGAGAACTTTATCCCTCAAATTACTCCCTACTTGATTAACTTAAGTAAGACACTCCGAGAAGCTAGAGAACAGCATGAACAGAAACAAGATAAGTCAAAATATTATGCCGACTTAATCCGAAGAGAAACTACACCTTTCAAAGTAGGAGACCATGTCTTAATAAATACGCACACTCTCAGTCGTGCCAAAGATTCATATACTTCGAAATTCGCACCGAGACGAGATGGACCCTATGTGGTAAAGCGAGTTATCACTCCTACTAGTTATGAAATCGCCTCACTACAAAAACCAGAACAACCGCTTGCTAAATGCCATAGATCTGCTTTAACTCCATTTCGAGAAGAAGTCAATTCTGACAGACTGTTACCTGTTAAACCTCTGCGCCGACGTGGTCGACCGCCCAAAGAGTCAAACGAGAGAAAACCTCAGATAACTTTAAATCAACCTGCAGAGCCGGGGAAAAACATCTGACTGAGCTACAGCACCCTCAGATTCCAAGTTTGCAGCCGAGATTAGATGGTCTCGGAGAGAAATTCACCCTCCTAAGTGTTCTTGTGGAGATTCTCACCCAGATCACGCCCTTATTCATTTTTCGGAGTTCACACGAGGACGTATGTGTACTCCTCAGGGGGAGATTGTAACCGACCATTCTACCACACCCCCACTTGCTATTCTGAACCCCATCGACATGACCGATATTAATAATATCCCGGACGAAGAAGAAAACGAAAAACATTCCTACAAGTTGACAGCGCGGGAATAGTGCAGAAAAACTGACAGTCAGGGTGTAAAGTGAAATGTCATTACCACAGATTAGATAGTTATATACTGATGTAGATAAGGCACTCTCCCAATATCTGTCAGAAGTGTTTTAGTGTCGACTCCGTTCGCATTGGCGCTGTAGGCAATTGTGCACAAAATTCAAATTTTCGTGGGTAGCGTGTAGGTACAAAAATTTACTTATATTCTTATTCAATTTAATTTTTATTTCACGTTACTTGAAACTAGGCAGTTATTTTAAACTTCATAGTTTCTAGAACTTGAAATAAAAATTGATTTTCATGATTTACCAACTTTTAATTTGATATTTGATTGGATTAGGGCAAATTAAATTACAATATTTTCCAAATAATATATTTGATTAACACCATATAAAATTACCAATTATACTTATAATTACATGTGTAAAATAAACAAGACAATTGTGTATCTCTTCTCGTAGCAATTGCTATCTATACAAATATAAGATAAAATAACATATTATTATATATACTGCGTTAACATCAATAGACTAAAAATTATACTTAAAACATAAAAATTCTCTTTATAAAACGCAGTAGTAGTAAAAAAATTTAATAATATGAACATCATATATCAAATAAAGTAGTTGTAGATAATAGACACTTTTTTGTAAAAACTATTTTACAGTTAAATTATCTAATTAAAAGTCCATTATCACATATTTTAAGTTTTATTTAATATCATTGACCTTATTTAAATATAGATTGGTTGTGACATTCCTTGTATTGGAATAGTTATGGACATCTCTAAGAAACATAATTTTTCAATAGATGCTGTGGTAAAATTACATATTTTCTAAATAATAATAATAATAATAATGTTTATTGAGTAATTAATACGAATACAAGTATGTATAATATTACACAAAAGGACAAAGTTCAATAAATTGATCTTCCACCTTGCCTACATATAAATGAATGATTGTGCTATAGAAGAAAAAGAGGAAAAGGACACCAAAACTGGTACTACACATTTACACATTAAAATAATCTTGTTAAGTAAAAATTTGTTTTAAAATAGTTTTGAATTTTATAAAATATTTATATTTAAAATACATACTACACATTAAAATAATTTTGTTAAGTAAAATTTAGTTTTTACAATAGTCCTGAATTTTATAAAATATTTATATTTAAAATACATTTAGACAGAGTGACATAATTGATTTGAACTATTTTCATCTCTTAAGAGTAGCTTTATTGATCTTTTAAAACTGGTTTCTGACAATGACAATAATGAAATAACAATATTTAGCAGATTTGGTGCCATATATGAAAATGAATTCTTGAATTTAGATGTGGTATGCTGTGGTATTGAATAGTAATTTCTAGTCCTTAGGTTAACATCGTGTATTTGTGATCTTAAAATTAGTGATTGACATAAGTATTCTGGACATTTAAAGCGAACAATTTTATATAGAAATATATAATATAAATACTTGAATCTATTATTCATTTTAAATTCATTATTAAAATATGGTGTCACATGCTCTCTGATAGGTATGCAGTATACATATCTCATACATGCGTTCTGTATTCTTTGTATTTTGTTTTTATTAATTTGTGTTAAGTATGGATAATAAACAGCAGAACAATATTCTAGTCCAGGATAGATTAAACTTTGCACTAGCTTTAATTTTGTTTCACAGTTTAGTGAATATTTGAGTCTATTAAGCATTTTCAATTTCATAAATGATATACCAAACAGCTTGTTTACATGCGGTTCAAAATTTAGCGATTCATCTATAATTAATCCTAAACTCTTTGAAGATTTTGTCCACGTTATATTTACATTGTCAAGTAGAATGTTTATGGTACTTAAATTTATATTATTTTTGATTTGATCATTCCCTATACAAATTGCTACTGTTTTATTAGGATTAAGTTTAAGTCCATTACCTTTACACCAATCTGACAATTTTTCTAAATCATGATTTATTTGTTGTTTTACCGTGTCAATTTCTATAATATAATGTATTTTATTATTACTATATTTTGTATCATTACTTACTTGACTAAGAAGTTAACTGTTTAACTAGTCTAATTTTTTTTTATTTGTGTTTCAGTTTGATATATTTCTCGAATGCTTTTTTTTTGCATAACGTCACCCAATATCCTGTGGTCCTGTCCTCGTAATATTTTATTAATATTTTTAACCCACGTAAAAATATAAAATGAGATAAAAATTTCAGTATATTCATACTTCAAATTGTGTTCTGGGCAGGACCAATTTATGCCATCTAATAAATATTTATTCAACTTTAATTTAAGTCTCTCCTTAATATTCTTTTTATGACACATTTTTAGAAGAAAGAAGTGCATGATGTCACAACTTTTCGTAAATATTTCCCTATAGTATTCGCTAACATTTATAAGGGCTCTAGGGTTATAAGCCCTTGCCTCTATATAACTGCCTTCGACTCTTTCTTGACTGATTAGGTTGTGGCGGCAAACTTTGCAAATAATTTTTTTAAACATCTTTTTTGTTACAAAACCTGCTAAATACGAATGAAGTTCAGTTTTATAATTTGTGACATTTTCAGTGAAATGAAAATTACTCTCTTCCTCAATTTCTTCATCTGCGACTTCCGGCAAGAGCTCGACCCCATCATCCCCCGTATCACTGTGCTGAAGAAGTTTTCTAAGGTTGTTAAGGGCTCCTTCACTCTCGTCGGCTTCACAGTTACCTCCTGGAGAATGTGACGAGGTAAAATTATTTATTATTTATTATTAAAGTCTTAAATGATGCACATGTTGGATTAATATTTCTTCCTGCTTGCATTCGCACAAGACAAAAAAAATTCTCCAGGGGGTCCTGATTGAGGTTTCTTGGGCAAAGGAACTTGACTTTGTATTTTTCTTCTAATACTTTCCATAAATATCTAAACGCCTTGATTGTATGTGACCAGTTAGATACGCTGGGAGGAACCGATTCATCTTTTAGATATCGTATGCTCCTTAAAACTTCTAGAGCTTCATTATAAAATATATGGTGGGGTAATTTCACCTTTATTGCACATCTTAAATTTTTACCATCTACTGGCTCTACAGCTGATCCATTACAACTATCAAACAGCTTGTCAATAAACAGTAAGAAATCGGCTGTATCAGCAGCTTAAGTGAAACCCGGAAACAAACAAAAAAAAAATTATAAAAAATGATACAAAACTATGATTAATGACAAGTAATAAATGATGATTAAATAAACGAAAACATAAAATACCACAAACATTTACAAATATATATCGGAAAGATGTCAAGAACCATCGTAACCCTATTAGGAGTTACATAAATACATTTTTAATAAAACTTTTGGGTATTCCATGGAGATGTGAGTGTAATTTCTAAACTAAAAATTTATTGCATACCATGTTGTTGTGGAACATCCACCTGACATGCCTGACTTGGGCCAGCAACGGGCACCGACTCCTCATTCCCTTGTATTAAAGCAGAACCACTTTGTTCTACAGTAATAAACTCATGTTCAACTTCAGTGGATTTTAAAATTAATGTGTCATCCTCTTGAATGTGTATACATACATTTTTATTTTCTTCGTTGGAAACTGTGGGAGGGAATTCTGTTACAAAAAAACATCGTATTGCAAAGGAGAATTAAAAATTACCATAAGTTAAATAACATACCAGGATCAAGTTTTACCGAGAATCCCATTACTGAGGACACCCTCTGAGAGAACACTTGTGCTGCATTTTTTACTTTCATTTTTTTAATTTTGTCTTTATAGACATGCTGGTTGGTCCGTTAATCTGTTGCACATTTTAAAATCTTCTGCACCCACATCAGTTTCATACAGCGCTATTACATCACTCCAAGATGCTCGCTGGGTCTTTTTCTGGAGCCATTTAAACTCTACATCTGCTTCTAACATGTTATTTCTTATGCCTTTCAGTAAGTGTGGAGGATCGTAGAAATAAACAATCTCTTCGCCACCTATCACAAAATAGCGATTCTCAATATTATTTCTAATACAGAATTCATCTGTTTGTTTTTTTAAAATATTATTAGCTGCTATATTGGTAGATAACTGATCAGACACAGAGGCAACTACAGTCAGACCAGTTGACTGCAATGCCCCTATTACTGTCTTTATGGCAATAGCTAGATTATTGGATTTCATCCCTCCTTGATAATAATAATAATAATAATAATAATCACTTTATTCCTTAATACCATACAGGTGTAGAACAAGTCACAGATTACAAAGTAGTGTATAACACAAATAATTAATATAAAGAACATAATAATATAGTAAAGACACATAATATATAACTATTTCAATAAAACTAGACAATACCATAACAAGTTAAAACTTAAAATTTATAATTAAAAAAGTCAGATACAGAATAAAAAGTCTTATCAATTAACCAATTTTTAATTTTTCTTTTGAATACTTTATATGGTAAGTTTTTATTATCATTGGGTAAGTGTAATAATAGGCAACAGGCTGCTTCCACTTCCTAAATATCCCTGTCGCCATGAATACCATAGCATGATCAGCAAAACGGTTCTATCACTATCATCTCCATAGTCCTAAAATCCAATAATTCTGTCGTCGTTTATGTTATATGATAGAGCCGTTTCTATGCTCATTTCATCGAACATTAGAATGCAACATCTGTCCTGTAATGACATTTTTTCAATGCTTCTTTTCAATGAATCAAAAATTGCCTGATTGATACCACAGTGTATAGGAATTTTTTTTAATAGCTTGGTCAAAGTATTTTTTGACGGCAGTGCAAAAACTTTTGATAAAAGTCTATATCCTTTCGGGCTTAGCTTTAATATGGACAGTGCAAAAATTTTATCTTCAATAGTATATCTTCTCCCACGTGCTCTTTTTGGCTGACATTCTATTTGAGATTGTAAAAATCTCAATGTAGCATTATTAATTTTATTACTAAAAAGTTCACCCGAATCGAGATATTGTAGCGCTTGCTGGAGTCGTTCTCGGTTGTTTGTATTCTCTCTGTCTAATTCTGCAGCAGTTTTTTTCAAACTCTTTGCCAAAGTATACATAACCTTGGCTTTCGGTGTCAACTGTACACTTCGTCTGACGTTCATGGCAGCCAAAAAATTAAATCCTCTCCTTATTCCTGCAAAAAATAGAAATAGTTATTATTTTTGACGAAATTATTATATTTTCTTATAATTGTCAAATAAAAGGGCAAGATTAATTAAAATGAGACGCCATGCTTCCGAAGTCTCGCTAAAATATTTCAATAACATCAGGATGCTCAGTGGGGCGAGCGTAGGTGCGTCTTTACTATGTACATACTTCGGTATGCGATGTAAAGCAACGACAGGCGCAATTAGTACTTGGATGGGTGACCATTCCAACGGAAACCGCGTCCTCGCCTCTCACATCTTCCAGCGGCTTGTATATCAGTGTATGTGCGGAAGCTATACAACCTTAGGCGAGGGTTGTATAGGAGATATACCATTCTTCGGAGGGGATGTAAAGCCGTCGGTCCCTTGTCTATTAAATGTTAGGCAAGTAAAAGATCCCTACTCTTCTTTAGGGAAGAGGTTCGGCAAAATTCCTGGTTTGGGGGGGGGGCGTCATCTACAGGCGTTGGTGTTAGGCCTCAGTAGCGAAAATAGGCCAACGTTAAATAAATGTATAAAAAAAAATATACCTTTTCTAGTTCCTAATGCAGATCGTGTAGTACTGAGGAACGAGGGGCTATTCCTCTTACATGTTTTCTTTACAGTTGGCTGTAATACATGACTGGGACCGGCAGAAATTTCTTCGATCTTCCGTTTGGATGCATGTAATATATGACTAGGACCAGCAGTAACTTCTTCCACAATTTGCTTGGATCCATGCTCATCTTCATGCATATTCGAAAACTCACTACATTGTGGCAAAGGTTCTTCAACATTTAACACTAATGCTGGAACATGGCTCAATCCAGTAACAGGTTCTGGTATAGGAGCCTCTCCTAAAAAACACATGTCTGTGTTATATTTAACAAAATAATACAATAATATTTATTCGTCAAAAAAATACAAAATATAAATTTCAATACAAATAATACATTACAAGATATGTCATGGAAGAAACCTTACATGTGATATTTTTATGTATTCTTAAGTAATCTACTCGTAATTTTACAAAATAGTTGATGTTATGTCCATATATATACATACCGATAGGATTTTGAGAAGGCAAATTCAGAGTAGGCAAACTCCCCACCACTAATCCAGATCGACTAAAATATTGTGGATCTATTCTCGTTTCAGAGGAAAAATGATTTTCGCAAACACGATAGTTTTTTCTTACTGTTTCAGGGTCCATTGTTTTCAAATCTTCCCGCTGAATGAGCTGCATCCACTTTTGATATACCTAAAATTTCAGATCATTGTTGAATAACATTATTTACCTACACTATAAAAAAGTTATCCAATTTTAGAGTGTTGAAACTTCTAATACGATCCAACATATTTTAGCAGTTTTGTGATTTAGTATTCAGTAGTTTAGTATTTGAGGAAACTGCATCCGGCTGACTTAGCGGTTATTAACTGGTAAGCCAAATATCAAAACGGTTTTATGAATATGATTTAAGTAACCGGAAAAATTTGCGGCACACCATTTTTGACACCAGATTTAAAGACTGGTTTAAAATATATATACTTTTTATATTAATGATGAGGGCTACTGAACCTTAAATGAAAAATAATTACTTATTAATTGCCAATAATTACTAACTATTAGCAGAATTGAACACGTGTACAACATAGAAAGTTCCAATGAAACATTAAAATCACTTACCTCCACATCCACAGGAAAACGGTGAACTTTAACTTATTTGTATTGTTTTGTGCACTGTGGCACACAACAATACCAAACCATTGGAGGCATGACGGCAAATATAAAATCGAATAAACAAACGAACCTAACCTTAAATATGCGATCTACACAACACAACAACTTCCAGAAAAATGTGCTCGCACTGCTCGCTCACCGAACTCAATCGAAATTGCACGAATAAGACTACTAGCGCCAAACGCGAATGGAGTCAACTGTAAGGGTTTATACTTAGTTAATTTAGATATTAGAATATTTCTTAATAATTATACATAGTCATGCATTAGATATTTCATAATTATAAATAAATGTATAGGTAATAGAATTGTGGACTTTAACAGTACAGGTCAACATACTGCGCAGTCATTAAAATGTTGATGTAGACTAATTTGATACTTCCTAGCAATAATTATAATGTAATGAATTAATATAATTTTGATTGAATATAGAATCATTAAAAAGCCAACAGCGTTTTTATTACATGGCGATCCTGCCAGCGCGAAAAAAAATTAACTATGAAACTTAAAGTTATATGTTAAATAGTCAAATGTTTTGTCTACGACTCTATATTAGATTAAAGTTAAACAATCAAAATGGGTCAAACGAAGTCGACCCCACAAAATTTGGAAGAAAATGGAGTAGTCAATTCTAACTTCATCGTTCAACAACAAGAGTACAATGTTACAAAGGACGTGAAAATCATATTGTACATTATAGTTTCGTTAATGGTGGTTTCCCTGGCCATAAAAGTATTTAAAATGTACAGGAGAAACTTAAAAAAACAGGTGAAGCGAAACTTAGCAGCCTCAACACTCAGTATGGATCCTTAGAAGACAGTCACCCCGGTTCGCCTCCAGTTTCGGCCTCCAGCAGAAAGTTCCGGCTTCCAGCAGATTCCAGCAGAAGATTTTGTGATGAAAAACTAAGTGAGTGTTGCGTGACTAGTGAAAGTGTGCGCTACTATGGTGATTAAAGAAAAAACACAACAAAATTAGTTTTAAAATAAAGGATAACCTAAAACTACTGTAAGTTTTCCTTCCTAGACTTATATTTATAGTGATGTTTATATACCGATAGATATTTAGGCTACTTTTAAATGTCTGCATTTTTTGTTCTGAATTTCTATGTCGACCAACTGGGAACGGATTCAGCTAGATCTACTTAAATATAAAGAGGACGTAGTTAATCAAGCTAAACGTGCCATAAAAAAGGAAGTACCTAAAAGCGATCTAACTAGACAAGATATTCGAGATACTCTTGTACAGTTATTTAATGATACAACTAAATATATTGGTATCCATTGGTCCAACCTAGATAATAGGCAAAGAAGCGCAGTTAAATCTATTTTTCTTAAAATTAGAGATAAAATAATTAGAGCATTTCACTTATTAAACGTTAATTATAAGGTTCCTACGAATTGTATAGAACCAATTGATATTTTGATTTTTGACGAAGACGTTGTGTTGGACGAAGATTCATTAGCAATGGCGATGACGAACGTCGAATTTTTTAATTTAGCTAGCAAAATTTTGCCACAGGAATTTGACGGTTCTCCCGATAAACTACAATCCTTTTTAAATGCATTGGCACTACTTGATACTAATTCAAATGACCATACTGCTAACGCCGGCGCTTATGTTAAAACACGTCTAACGGGCAAGGCTAGAGATTTAATAACAACGGAAAATTCTCTCTTAGGTATAATAAATACTTTAAAAAATGGGATTAAAGGCGAAAGTTCTCAGTCGTTAACAGCTAAAGTACTAAACATGAAACAGAACCATAAGGATGCTGTAACCTACGCCGCAGAAATCGAGTCGTTAGCTGAAAACCTAAAAAGAGCATTTATAAGAGAAGGTGTACCTTACGAAGTTGCGGGTCGGTACTCTACGGAACACGTGGTTAGATCCCTCAGTACTAATTCAAATTCGGAAAGAACACGATTAGTTATGGAAGCAGGTACTTTTGGCACAGTTCAAGAAGCTGTTACAAAATTTGTTAATATTAGTAATAACAGTCAAGCTAGTACGTCTAATGTTTTTCATTTTAGACAAAGTTACAATTACAGGCGTTACAGTAACAATCGCGGTGGATAAAATTATAATTATAATGATAACGCTCGAAGGCGATATGATCGAGGTAGACGCGGACGTGCTAATTATAACAATAGGCAAAATATAAATGGTAGTGATGGGCGAAATTATCGAGGAAACAATCGTACAAAGGCAGTAAGGGCTGCTGGGATAAATACAGAGTCGGGAAACGAAGCGAGCCCCCAACAGGCTCGATTGGGGGAAGAAATGTAAACATTTTTAATTTTAATTTATCATTCTCAAATTTTGTAATATTTTCAACAAAAATGATAGGTTCAGAAAACACATTTTTGCTCGACACGGGCGCTGATATATCCATTTTTAAAAGAAGAAAAATTAACCCAGATCAAATGCTAGATATTTCTAATCCCAGTAAAATTAAAGGTGTAACAGAAGGCGTCATTAAGTCTTTAGGCGTCACGGAAACTGAAATTTTTGTTGAAGGTTACAAAATACGACACAAATTTCACATAGTCGATTCAAATTTTCCTATACCTTCTGATGCGATTTTGGGAAGAGATTTCATATCTAAATATAAATACAATTTGGACTATTCTAATTGGACAATGACTATTAGGTTAGGTAATAATCATATTACTATTCCGATTTATAGTGGTCCTGAAAAGGATTGGTTGTTCGTTCTGCCTAGATGCGAGGTACTAAGACGAGTAAAAAGTCTAACTCAGCTTCCTCAAGATGCTGTAGTGATAAACAAGGAGATACACCCTGGTGTTTTTGTAGCCAGAACAATAATATCTAAAGATTGTCCAATAGTTAAAATGATCAATATTACATTTGAAAATGTTACTTTAAAAAATGTCAAATTTGAAATCCTCAGTTTGAATCAATTCCATGTATACAACATTGAATCCGAAAACAATGATCGACTTCCAAATCTAATGAAACAATTAAATACCGACGGTATACCAGAATTTGTTAAAAATGAAGTGATTCAATTATGTAATCAGTTTTCAGATATATTCGCACTAAAATCAGATAAATTAACTGTAAATAATTTTTACAAACAGGAATTAAAGCTAACAGATAATAAACCGGTTTATATAAAAAATTATAGAACACCTAGGGCACAAAAAGACGAAATTAATGATCAAATCGGAAAAATGTTAGATAACGATATAATAGAGCCGTCAATTTCAGAATACAATAGTCCTGTTCTATTAGTACCCAAAAAGTCTACTGATGGTAAAAAAAAAATTGCGTCTAGTAGTAGTAGATTTTCGACAGCTAAACAAAAAATTAATAGCCGACAAATTCCCTCTTCCTCGTATCGACGACATTTTAGATCAGCTTGGTAGAGCCAAGTGGTTTTCAGTAATAGATTTAATTTCAGGATTTCACCAAATACCCTTACAAGAAAACTCACGTAATATAACTTCTTTCAGCGTGGACTCTGGATCTTTTAGGTTTACCAGATTACCCTTTGGACTGTCAATCAGCCCCAATAGTTTTCAAAGAATGATGTCGATAGCTTTTGCAGGAATCACCCCTGAAAAGGCATTTCTTTACATGGATGATTTAATAGTAATTGGTTGTTCTGAAAGTCATCAATTAAATAATTTAAAAAAAGTTTTTGAAACTTGTAGAAAATATAATTTGAAACTAAATCCTGAGAAATGTAAGTTCTTTAGAAATGAAGTAACATATTTAGGTCACAAAATAACGGACAAAGGTATTTTACCAGATGATTCTAAATATGACATTATAAACAAATATCCTATTCCACAAACTGCTGATGAGGTAAAACGATTCGTCGCGTTTACTAATTACTATCGCAGATTTATACCGAGGTTTGCGGAAATAACTTTACCATTAAATAAATTAACAAGGAAAAATGTAAAATTTACTTGGACACCGGAATGTCAACATTCGTTTGAAACACTTAAAAAATCATTAATATCTCCTCAAATATTACAATATCCTGATTTCTCTAAGCCTTTTATAATAACAACTGATGCCTCAGGTGGGGCCTGTGGAGCCTTATTATCTCAATTTTTTTGTGGAAACGAATTACCAATAGCCTACGCCTCACGTAGTTTTACGAAAGGAGAAATTCATAAACCAACAATTTTAAAGGAATTAACAGCAGTACATTGGGCCATAAAATATTTTCATTGTTATGTATACGGTACAAAATTTGTTGTAAAAACTGATCATCGACCTTTAATTTATTTATTTTCCATGAAAGATCCCACATCAAAACTCACAAGAATGCGACTTGACCTAGAAGAGTACAATTTCGAAATTCAATACGTAAAAGGTAAAAATAACGTATGTGCTGACGCGCTGTCTAGAATAAATATAGATAAACTTAAAGACATTAATAGAAACGTATCTCATATACTCGCAATTACACGGTCAAGGTCAAAGAACCCTGAACAAAACAATAACACGATAACAAATTTACCTACAAGTCCCAAAGTTTACGAAACTTTAAACAATTACGAGACTATTAAAATGCCCACATTACAATTTGAAATAAAACCTACATCTCTTAGGATGGTGATTAGGTGTAAAAGAAAATTGAGCGCTCAAAAAACAATACAAATCATTAACGACGATATTGCATTAGAGCAAGTATTGTCTCAGCTACAAATTATTGCTGATGATTGTAAATTTGACAAATTGAGACTAAGCTTAGCCGATGATATTTTTAAACAGTGCACTGTCAATAAATTTAAGGAATTAGGGCAAAAATATCTTAAAAAACTTACTATTATTCTCTGTCATGCAAGAAAAATGATCACAAATAAAAATGAAAAATTATAACTGATAGAAACATTTCATGATAATCCCACGTTAGGAGGTCACTGTGGTCAAAAAAGACTACTAAAAAAGTTAAAAGCTTCTTATATGTGGAAAAATGTCGCGCGACATTGCAAAATTTATAAAAAAGTGTCATAAATGCCAAACGAACAAAATTAAAATAAAACAACCTGAACCATTCGTAATTACCCCAACTCCACAAAAACCCCTTGATATTGTTTGTATAGATACTATAGGTAAATTTCCCACATCAAATGAAGGTTATGAATATGCTGTAACAATACAGTGTGAATTAACAAAATACGTAGTAATAATCCCAATTGTAAACAAAGAAGCAGCAACTGTCGCTTCTAGCATCGTAAAAAACTTTATTTTGGTATACGGTCCTATGAAAGAAATTCGAACGGACATGGGAACCGAATATAAAAATCAAGTTTTCGAAAATTTATCAAAACTATTGACGACAAGTCATAAAATATCTACTGCGTATCATAGTCAATCAATTGGAGGATGCGAACGAAATCATCGCGTTCTTAATGAGTACATTCGTATGTACATAAATGATTCAAAAACTGATTGGCCAACATGGTGTCAATATTATGCATTTTGTTACAACACAACTCCAAGCACTTACCATAACTACACACCATTTGAACTTGTTTTTGGGAAAAAAGCAAACCTTCCAGAAATGCTAATCGGATCGCACGTCGACCCTCTTTACAATATCGACGCTTACGATCAAGAGTTTAGATATAGATTACAGTTAGCACATAAAAGAGCGAAAGAGTATCTTGAAAAGTCAAAGGTAAATCGCAAAATTCGTTTCGATAACAAGGCAAGCGAAATAGAATTAAAACCAGGAGATCCTGTTAAGGTAACTAACGAAAACCGTCATAAATTTGACGCGTGGTATAATGGTCCATTCCCCGTTGTTCGTGTAGATGGTTCGAATTGTACAATTCAGAATGAGAAAGGCAAATCAACCACAGTACACAAAAATCGTGTACGAAAATATATATAATGTAATTAGATAATAATTAATTGTTAGTTGTAAGTAATATTAATAACCCTTAATAAGCAAATGTAATTATATCGTTAAACTTAACTACATATAAACCACTCTCGATATTTTTCATCCTGACTAAAGAATGCCCTTGACAAGTGGCCATAGTGAAGGTCATTCTCCTAGAAGGGATGGTGTAAGGGTTTATACTTAGTTAATTTAGATATTAGAATATTTCTTAATAATTATACATAGTCAAGCATTAGATATTTCGTAATTATAAATAAATGTATAGGTAATCGAATTGTGGACTTTAACAGTACAGGTCAACATACTGCGCAGTCATTAAAATGTTGATGTAGACTAATTTGATACTTCCTAGCAATAATTATAATGTAATGAATTAATATAATTTTGATTGAATATAGAATCATTAAAAAGCCAATAGCGTTTTTATTACACAACATTAAAATTTCCCCTCCGTCCCACTTCGGTAAGTGCGGACCGCAAAGGCCCTGAGTTGATGTAGCATGGTCATTACTATAAATTAAGTCTTAACGTTTATTGTGAATTTAACCATATTTAAATAAAGTTCTTTTTCCGAACCTGTGCCTTGCCTACGATGGGGTTCCTAAATTATACAGAGACCCCCTGAAGTAGTCCGCCTTTTGAGTTTTTCTTTGTAATATAACATAGACAATAAATAATTTTAAACGTGCAAACAACTTAGCAACTAACAAAAATAAATAACAAAAAGCAATGTAAATGCCCGTCTCGAAGTAGAAGAGGTAAGTGTATAGTTTAAATCCTATATTGCCAAAAATATTCATATGAACCCATGTAACAGCTGTTTGATGGTTTACAAATATGATATAAATTTGCACTCAGATAAAATTAATACGAATCTGCACCTGTTAACCAAAATAATACAAAGAAATGAATAAGTAGTAAAATTTGACACAATTAATCTTGATTTGTAACTAAATTTTGATTTTATATCACAATTATAATAAATTTATCATGAAACTATACTTTCGCTTTAACGTAAAAATCCTGTAAGTTACTTTTCAACAAAAAGCCACAGAATTCCTCTTGTAGGTGGTAAAATTTTCAGTAGGGAAGGTCTTGAAATGCCCACAGTTGTAAAATATTACATAAATACCTTGTGAATCCCGTAAAGTAAATGATAAAAAAAGAATTGTTTTATTGGGAGGCCATTTTGTTGTTGGATTCGTTTAAATTTCAACCTTTTCTCCAGGACTACCTTAATTCTCGATTCGATAGGGCGAGTTTGTTGTTAATGCCTTTGTATTGGATTTTGAAATGCTCAATGGTGGTAAAAGAAAAAAGAGGTGAATGCAGTAATCACGTAACAATACGGTATGGTCAAAAAACCTAGAACAATAAATGATATTGTATAAAGAGCATATAAATTCACTTTAAAGCTCATGGAATATGAGATAAAAAGCATTCTAATTAATTAAAAAGTTGCCTTAGATTTTATGAGGCTTTTTCACAAAAAATTCAAATCTACAAATTGCCACTTCACGAAAATTCCTCGGAGTAACTTTTTCAATACTTGGCACCTTTCTTGTGTGATCACATATGCAATTTTACCATATACTTTGCATTTATAGCTTAATTAACTGTATATGTAATACTTCACACAATAGGTAGATGTTAATGCCCATCTATCAATCACAGTTCTCCTCTATCTTTCTTTTGCCACCACATTCAGATAACTCCGAGAAAAAACGCAACTTTTTATAGTACTACTTATTTTTCAGTTTTAATTTATAGGATATTAATGTTTAGATACTAGGCAACCCAACACATCTTAAATATGTATGTTATTTAGACTGGTATTAATTACGAATTTAATGTGATGTACTCATTTGCACTTATACAGGGTTTGCTCAAAAAGTGAACCGTTACAGTTGGATGCAATTTTTTAAAAGCAAGTAATTTAAATGAGTAAAAAAATTGAGCATCTAGGTAATGATGTCAAAATGTGTTCAATTACGCTGGATGCAATAACTCGTGTTAGAGAATACAATCTTTATTGTTTAATGAAATTTACATATAACGCAGCACACATAAAGGTTATCATGTACTTTTCTAACTGACATATATGCACATACTACTATCTCTGTCTTACAATGAAATAAGTTCGTTTATTTTAAAATTAACACATTGCTGCCAACCACAACATATGGATCAGCATTACCAATCTACGCTAGAACCAAAAGAATTGCATAATGCATAGGTACATTTCCTCAATTCTGCACCAGTTAAAAAAAAATAACATGCTCAAATAAAAACAAAATAATCTAACATAAGGAAACAACATTCAATTTGTTTCAAAGTACTTGAATTTCACTGATGAAAGTGCTTTTGTGAATATATCAGCTATTTGTTTGTCTGTTGGTACGTAAATCAAACAAATCTCATTTTTATCTATAAGATCTCTAATAAAATGGTGCCGAACATCTATATGTTTAGTTCTTTTTGTTTCTAATGTATTCAACATCTTAATACAGGATTGGTTATCCTCAAATATTTCGATAGGAAAAGTATTCCTGTTCATAATTTCATTTAGCAACCGAGCAATAAAAATGCATTCAGTCGTACAGCTTGATAATGCAATGTATTCAGCTTCTACACTTGACAGTGAAACCGTTACTTGTTTCTTGGTTTTCCAAAATACAAAATTATTGTATATTTTTATTCCAAAACCTGAAATACTCTTTCTATCGTTAACATTATTTGCAAAATCTGCATCTACATATGCCGAGATAATATTGCCACTTTTCTGATTCATGTTTTGAGTCTTTGCTGATTTTTCATACTTAAGTCCAAAGCTTTCAGTTGACCTTAAATATTTCAAAACATTCTTTAAAAAAGTCCAGTGTTCGTTGCTGTAACAATTTTGAAATTGACTGAAATATGAAATCACAAAACTCAAGTCCGGTCTACTACCTAACATAATATACATTAAATGACCAATTAATTCTCTATATGGTACATCATTGATACATTTTGATTCTTTAGTAACAAACAAATTCATTTTTGGCTGAATAGGAATGTCTGACAATTTGCAATCTGACATACCAAATTTACATAAAATTTTATGAATCAAGTATTTTTGATTAATAAACAGATAGCTGTCAGTTTTAACAATATTCAAACCTAAAAACTTTATAGTGTAATTGTTTGATATGTTAGGAGTTAAATCCCTCATTTTAAACTTTGACATTAACTTTTGTTTAACATTATTTACTTTGTACCGAGATTTGGAGAACAAAATCAGATCATCAACATGAACAACCAAATAAATATCATTGTCAAAATATAAACACGGATCTGATTGTGATCTCTTAAAACCGATATTGATCAAATGAATGTTCAACTTTTCATACCAACATTTAGGTGCCTGACGCAGTCCATACAAAGAGTTTTTCAATTTACAAACACAATTTAAATTCTTAATTTCTAATCCTTGCGGAATTTCCATGTAAACTGGTTCTTTTAGGTCACCATTTAAAAACGCGCACTTTACGTCTAATTGGTTAACACACAAGTCTTCTTCAATGCTTAAAGAGAACAAAACTCTGATTGTTAATATACGTGCTACGGGGGCGTACACTTCATCACGCTGCTTATAACCACGCGCTACCAACCGTGCTTTTTTCACTATTTTTCCATCGATTTCTTTTTCGCGAAACACCCACTTAAGTCAATCACGTTTTCGTTTTTAGGAAGGGGTACTATTTCCCACGTATCATTTTCTTTCAACGCACTTAGTTCTCGTTCGATTGCTTCTTTCCAACCTTTTCCAATTGAAATGGCTTCCTGGTAAGTTTGTGGTACTTCATCATATAAGTTTCCAGCGGATAGTGTAGTCATCAAGTTTTCCTCATAGTCCATATCATAATCTTCAAACCTTTTAGGCAGTTTCACTTTTCTTTTATGTTTTTCCTCTTTTTCACTTTCTTTCGATTTCGGTAACTTCTGGGTCATTATTTGAATTATTTTCTTGTGTTCTGCCATCAACATTGTCAAGGTCAGTATTTTCATCATTGTTTTCTTCATCCAATACTACCATTTCCTTTTTGTCTAGTTCATGACCGTTATCTGAATTTTTATTTTCATCAAAAATCACATTTCTGGCTATTATTAATTTTCCCTTGTTCAGGATCCCAAATACGATAACCATTTTCTGTGTATCCCATCATTTTCATTTTCCTACTGCATGCATCAAGTTTTCCACTTCTCATTTCTTTTGGGATATGTACATACCTAGGTATCGCAGCCAAATACTCTTATTTTACTCAAATTTACTTCTTCATTGTACCATATCTCAGCTGGAGTTTTCTTATTTTTCAAAACTGACGTTTGTGTTCTATTGATTAAGTAGATAGCAGTTTTTACAGCTTCATTCCAAAAATACCTCTCAATTTTTGTATTGAACATCAAACATCTAGCTTTCTCCATTACTGTACGATTGTACCTTTCTGAAATACCATTCTGCTGAGGGTTATGAGGAATTGTGTACTGGATACTGATGCCCTTCTTTTCACAGAATGATTTGAATTCCTTAGACACGTATTCACCTCCATTGTCACATCTTAGTTTTTGTAATTTACAACCAAATTTAGCTTCAGCCATCGCTACATAAATCTTAAATTTATTTAATACTTCACTCTTTTGTTCAAGATCATAGCATACTGCAAAATGTGAATAATTATCTATAAAAGTTACAAAGTACCTTTTTCCATCGTGCGAACTTGGTGTGATGGGGCCACATACATCCGTTGACACAATTTCCAGCACTTTTCTTGCTTTTCTTTCTTCAGCCAAACTCTTATATGGTAATTTTGTCTGTTTGCCTTGAAGACATGTTTCGCAAATATTTTCGCATGGGAATTTTGAAGAATGACCCATTCTACTGTAACATAAATTAAATAATAATGCTTTAATATAAACAATATAATATAATTAAGTTGGTAGAATAGACTTGTATTGTAAGGTTGGTAGTGTTGCCAAATATATTGAATGTGCGCTGGTGTGCAGCCTCTTTTTAATCCTGCTGTACGTTGAAACAAGTTGTAATAAAGTCCTCGCTAAGAAAACTGCCTCTTTACTTTTCACCACGTGCCCGAACGTTACATGGTGTCAGGTGTATATCAAATTGAATATAATATAAAGAATTATAAGAATAATGGCAATGGATAATTTGCGACTTCCTCCCGAAATGCATTTTACGGGTAATGTTGCAAGAAATTGGACCACGTGGCTGCAGAAATTTAATATTTATTTAATGGCATCTGGACAAAATGAAGCTGCTGATAATATTAACGTTGCAATATTTTTAAATATTATTGGCGATGAAGGAATTCAAATATCCAACACATTTAAAATGAAAGAAAAACCCAAACTGGAAGATGTTATAAAAAAATTCGACAAATACTGTGAACCGAAAAAAAACATAATCTACGAGCGATACAAGTTTTTGCAATGCACGCAGAAACAAAATCAATCACTACTGCAGTACGTAACCGAGCTGAAATCGCTATGCTCGACGTGTGAGTATCAAGAGTCTGAAAACATGGTCCGAGACAAGGTGGTTATGGGCATCCTGGATAATACGCTGCGTGAGAAACTGCTACAAAATGATAGTCTGACCCTCGCCAAGGTGGAAGAAATGTGTCAAATATATGAACAAAATAAAAAGCATACCGCTGAAATTGAGAATACTGGAATAAACCCTGAGCATGCTGTGGACACCGTAGGAAGAGCTCCTGCCTATAAAAAGCTAAGTAAAAATTACAATAATAATTTTAGTATGTCTTCAGCTAGTAAAAAATTTGAGCATGACAAAAAACGTTGTAAATATAAAAATGAATATTCTAACATTTTATATAATTGTTTTAAGTGTAACACAAGGCATGCTGCTGGAAGTTGGCCTGCATTTGGTAAGATTTGTCGATTTTGTAATAAACCCAATCATTTTGAGTCAGGTTGTTTAATACAAAATTCGAATAAAAATAATAAATTTAAAACAAATTATAAAAGAAATGTAAATAATATTGATATGGAAAGTTCTGGTGATGATTTTTTTATAGATTGTTTATTCCTGAATAACAGTAAAACTGATGGTACTAAAACGAATTACAGGGTGTGTGATTTAAACACCAAAAAATTAGAAATAATAGAAAACATTTATATTAATAAAAAATTTATATGTTTTAAGGTGGATACTGGAGCAGAATGCAACATTCTTCCTGCCAAGATTTTCGAAGAAGTGGCTCCTAACACAGAAATAATGGAGGTAGATGTTAATCTGACAGCCTATGGGGGAAGTACGATTGAGGTGCAAGGATCTGCAGTATTAAATTGTAAAATACGTGGTGAGAACTGTTTAATAGAATTTATAATTGTTAAAGCTGATGGTAAGCCGATATTAGGCCTGGAAACATGTTTAAAATTTAATTTAATAAAGAAAGTTAATTCCATTGATAATAACAATGTAAATAATCATAATGATAATAATGTATGTTTCAATTCTAAAAATGAAATTTTAACAAAATATGACAAAGTTTTTTCGGGATTAGGTAGGTTTCCAGGGGATCCTTATAAGTTTTCTTTAAAGAATGATGTCAAATCTTGTGTATATCCTGCTAGGAGGATTCCTAAAGCCCTATTACCTCAATTTGAATTTTGCTTAAAAGAAATGGAAAATGCAGGGGTAATTTGTAAACAAACTGAGCCAACTGACTGGGTTAATAATATAGTAATTGCTGAAAAACCTAATAAAAAATTAAGAATTTGTCTTGACCCTTCTGTCCTAAATCAGTATATAAAAAGAGAACATTTTCAAATACCTTCTCCTGAAGAAATTATGTCAGATTTAGCTGGTAAAAAATATTTTTCAATATTAGACTTAAAAGACTCATTTTATCAAATAGAATTAGATGAAACGTCTTCAAAATTATATACTTTTGCTACTCCACTAGGTAGATATAGATTTTTAAGAATGCCATTTGGCATTAATACAGCAGCAGAGGTATACTGGGCAATAAAGTTTACATTGATGATTTAATTATTTCGGGCAATGATGAAATAGAACACGGTAAAATATTAAAACAGGTGTTGGAGACAGCTAAACAACATGGCATCACTTTTAACAAGGAAAAGTTCCAATATAAAAAAAAAGAAATTAAAATGCTTGGTTTTAAAGTGTCTAAAAAAGGTATTGAAATTGATAGTGATAGAGTTCAAGCAATTTTAAAAATGGAAAATCCAAAAAATAAAAAAGAACTTTTAAGATTCTTGGGGTTAGTTAAATATTTGGGCAAATTTATTCCAAATTTATCAAAAATCTCAGCCCCATTACGAGAGTTAACGCATAATAATGTGGTATGGATCTGGGAAAAAAGTCACACTGAGAGTATAAATACATTAAAAAGTATTTTAACATCACCACCCGTACTAGCACATTATGATGTTAGTAAACCTTTAGTTATACAGTGTGATTCTTCTTCTGAAGGGATGGGAGCTTGTTTATTGCAAAATAATAAACCCATAGCATTTGCATCTAGGGCTTTAACTGACTGTGAAAAAAGATATGCCACAATCGAGCGTGAAATGGGTGCCATCTTGTTTGCTGCAGAACGTTTTAATTATTTCATTTACGGAAAAAATGTACAAGTCCACACGGATCATAAAACTCTGGTAAATATTTTTAAAAAGGAAATTAATAAAGTTCCTAGTAGATTACAAAGAATGCTTTTTAGACTAATGAAATATGACCTCTCAGTTTCTTCTTTACCTGGTAAAAAAATGTATATTGCAGATTTACTGTCAAGAGCAAGTTTAAAAATAACTGATCGTGTTCTTGACAATGATATTATAATTCATGATATTTCAAAAAATTTACCTCTATCCGAAGCTCGAAAACGAGAATTAATAACCGAAACACAAAATGATCCGATATTGTCGATGTTAAAAAAATATATTAACGATAGTTGGCCAAAAAAATCAAAAAAATTGCATCCCGAATTGTTGAAATACTTTAATATTAGATATGAATTGTGTATATGTAATGATTTAATTTTTTACACAGACAGAGTAATAATTCCAAACAAACTTAAACAATTTATGTTACAATCGTTACACAAAGGCCATCTAGGTATAAACAAATGTAGAGCTAGGGCAAAGGAGAGTATTTTTTTGCCAAATATTAATGATGATATAAAAAAATTCATTTCAAATTGTGAGGTTTGTGCTAGATTTAGGAACAACAATGCTAAACTGCCTATAATCCAGCCTGATATACCTAGTAGATCTTGGGAAAAGCTAGGTATGGATATTTTAGAATTAAACGGACGTTCATTTTTGGTTATAATGGATTATTTTAATAAATGGATTGAGTTAAAAAGTATTAAGTTTAAAAATGCAAAGGAAATTATAAAAACTTTGGATGGTGTGTTTTCTTTTCATGGGTATCCCGATTGCATCATCTCAGACAATAATCCTTTCAACTCGTTTGAATTTAAAAATTATTTAGACGGAGTTGATGTGAAATTAATAACATCCAGCCCAAACTACCCAAGAAGTAATGGCCTAGCTGAAAAAGCAGTAAATATCTGCAAGAACATGCTTAAAAAATGTTATTATGAAAATGCCCGAACGTTACACTACGATACCACAAATTCTTATCTTGACTAGTAACATTAGCTTGCAATATTTGTAAATTAAATTTTAGAGCATACAAATTACCTTGCAATTTTCCTTCAGTTACTTTTGTGTTTTCTTTTGTAATCTTTACAGAATTTCCTTCAAATGTCACTTTCATGCCTCTTTCTTCCATTTTTCTTACCGACAGTAGGTTATGCGATAAATTTTCGCACTCCAACACATCGTTTATAACTATCTTTCTTCCTTCGCTTACTTGTAAATGTAAATTACCTTGTCGCTTACCTATAATAACTTCACCCATTTTGGCAACATTTACTCTATAGTGCACTTCTTTAACATCCGTTAAATATTTTCCGGCATTCAAATTAACCAGATGATTCGTTGCTCCACTATCAACAATAAAATGTTGTAATATTATCATTTTCAGTGCTTGACGACATAGCATTTACACAGACGTAATAAAAGATATTTCTTCTTCTTCTGTTATATTACATGCTCCTTTATTTTCTGACTTTCGCTTGGGGCACTCTGATCTTTTGTGACCTTTAATACCACAGTAATAACATTTAAATGGGAATTTTGTTTTTAGTTCTTCACCGCTATAATCAACTGAGCTACTATTACTTTTCTTGTATTTAGACTTGTTCCAATTTCTACCCCTCGCACCAAGGAAAACTTGTGATGTACCTGGTTCACTTTCTTGGTTTTTCATTTGTCTAGCCTCTTCTGCTAAAAGCTTACTTTTGACAAAATCTAAAGTTACTTCTTTACCTTTAATATCCTGGCAAAACAACACATCGAGAGCAGTTGTTACTCCTCGATATGAATCCGGCATTGTGGCTAGTAATTGTGATATTACCTCTTTGTCTTGAATTGAACCACCACAATTTCGCAATTCAACAACAGTTTTCTCAAAATCAATTATAGTCATTCAAAGGCTCTTTGCTTGTAAATTTCAGATTCCGTAGTTTTCGTTGAAGGTGTACCTAGTTTGCCACTCCAGTTTTCATGTATGTTCCATTTAAAGTATTTATGATTTCTTTGGCAGTTGTTTTAGATTTAACCATTTCCAACACATTATCAGCAAGACAGTTTATTATAAGGTTTCTAGCCTTTATGTCATTTTTCTTGAATGTAACCAATTCAGTCTCCACTTCAGGTGGATCAGTACTTAACATATCAAGTACTCCATGGTGTTCCAATAATAACTTTACCCGGAATTCCCAATTGGAATATCCATTGCCGTCAAATGGTTTAATGCTGTTGCTTAGGGGTACTGCCGCCATTTTTTCCTTTTCACGTTATACCGCGCTTTTCAAGTTTTTCTCTTTCCACACTGTCTTTATTCCGTTACTGCCACTGCACACTGGGCCCATAACCTGTTCAATTACGCTGGATGCAATAACTCGTGTTAGAGAATACAAACTTTATTGTTTAATGAAATTAACATATAAGCAACACACATAAAGGTTATCATCTACTATTCTAACTGACATATATGCACATACTACTATCTCTGTCTTACAATGAAATAAGTTCGTTTATTTTAAAATTAACACATTGCTGCCAACCACAACATTGCGTAATGCATAGGTACATCAACAAAATGCGTCCTTATAATGGACGCAAAATTACACTCAATGATATTTTCTTCCACCTCCTATTTAAAATTAAATCTGTTTGTCTATGTATTAATTGTATGTGCAATGAATATGTAATTCCACAAGAAATGTGAATTATATTGACTATGCAAGTAACGAAATTTTATATTCTTGCAATAACATATCGCATTTATATTGTAATTTATTTGTATGAATTAGTAAATGAGTGTTAAATGGAGTAAATTTGTAATTACATAATGTAACTATGTTGTATTTAATATGCAAAATACAAATATATTTTGCTGGGCACATTTCATAATACTTTTTATCTTGTATCAATTTGTATGTATATGTACAGAACTTGAAATTGTATGAATTTGCCATTGCTTATTGCAATCCAGTTTTTTGTTATATGCAGAATACACACAAATTTCAATCTGTCAATGCCTGTGCTGGTTTCATTTTTATTAATTTGTATGAATTTACAGTACACTTAAATGTAATGAATGCAACAAAGTTGCATTTGATGTGTAAAATACGTTTCAGATTCGATTTGCAAATACAAAGATCTGTTTAATATTTAATAATTTGTATGAATATGCAATACATTTTAAACTGAACGATTGTGGATTTACATATTCTAAACCGGTTGTATATAGTGTGAAAAATACAAATATTTTTCAGTATGCATATTCACAAGTATGGTTAATGTTTATTATTATTAGCCGTTACTCGAGTCCGAGTATAAAAATGTTACAGTCGATAGATTGTGTACAATAAAAAACAAGTAAAAGGTGTAGTCTATTGTAATTCCCATTCATCTACGGTGCACACGACTATGGCTATAGAGGCCAATTCGGGAGAGCACATGTCGACCGCAGTCAGGACAAACATAGACCTGGTTAGGTCTTGGATTCGGCCTTCTTGCAGCAACATTTCCTTCATAGCTGGCCACAACCCCTCGCCATTCGGTTCTGTCCGCTGCAAGTTGTTCCCATGGCTCGTCTGCAATACTGCGTTAATTCTATTGCGAATCTCGCTGTCCATGTTTGCTTTGTCATTAACAACGTTGCCTAAGTAATTGAACTGATCCACCACTTCAAGAGAATTTCCGTTAAGTGTAATGCCTATTTGGTTCACTTGATGAGGAGTTGACATAATCTTAGTCTTTCCAATGTTGATTTTAAGTCCCAAGGAATCATAGCTCTGGGCATACACATCTAAAAGTTCTTGAAGCTCTTCCGGCGTAGAGGCTAAAAGTGCACAGTCACCCGCATACTGGAGATCACAAATGAATCGTGTGCGTGTCTTCGTGAAAGCTCTAAAGCGCCCTATGTTAAAGAGACCGCCATCAGAACGGTATCTGAGACCTGTTCCTCTGACTGTCAGTTTGTTGTCAACAATAATTGTTAGAGCAGTGGTAAACAAATTAAAAAGTAGGGGTGCCAGGACACATCCCTGTCTAACTCCAGTGAGGGTTTGGAAAGGTTCGGTTGCCTCATTATTATACATAACCTGGGCGTTGTTGTTTGTATGTAGACTGCGACATACTTCCACAAATTTTCTAGGGATACCTAAGCGGAACATAATTTTCCAGAGCACTTCCCTGTCCACCGAGTCAAACGCCTTGGTTAAATCAATGAAGACCATGTAAATTTCTCCTTGATGTTCGAGTGCTTTTTCTTGAAGCTGTTTAAGTGTGAAGATTAAATCCGATGTGCCTCGGTTTGGTCTAAAGCCACTCTGTGTTTCAGGAAGTAACTTTTCCATAACAGGCCTATTTGCCATCGCTTTAGTGAGTATCTTCCCTCCACAGTCCGCAGCGCTCCCTTTGTTTTTGAAGAGGTTGATTAAAAGTGTATCACGAAACTCCTGCGGAGCTTGACCACTTTCCCACACGACATCAAACAGTTTTTTGAGGTAGGGTATGAGCTCTGACGACACAATTTTAAAGATCTCAGCTGGGAGTGAGTCGGCGCCGGGAGATTTGTTATTTTTTAGCTGCCCAATGGCGGTTAAGATCTCTTCCGTTGTTAGTGGTTTATCTAAGTCTTCGAAGGTGTCATATTGAGGGATAAGATTTATAATATCGTGATCGGCTTGACTTTGCTGGTTAAGAATGTTAGAGTAGTGTTCTTTCCATCGGGCTCTTATTTCCTGGTCTTCTTTGAGAAGATTTCCATTTAAATCTTTAATAGGGCACATATTTTTCCGACTGGGGCCGTACACTGCTTTTACTCCTTGAAAGAAATTCCTGTAGTCGTGTGAATCGGCGTACCTTTGAATTTCTCTGGACTTGCTTGCCCACCACTCGTTCTTTATTCTTCTGATTTCGCGTTGCGTTTCATACTTAGATTGGGTAAAAGCTTCTGCTTATGATGAGTCGTTGGGGTGGTTGATAGCGTTTTGGAAGGCAATATGTTTGCGGTCAAGAAGTTCTTGTATAAAAGCTTCATTATCATTGAACCAGTCCTCCTGTTTTTTACTTGCTGCAGTGCCAAGAATTTCCTCACTCGCACTTTTTAAACTGTCTATAATTTGTGTCCAGGTAGAAGCGACATCTACAGAATTGGTTTCTTCTAGTGCACTCAAATTCTCTTGAACTTTTTGCTTTAGCTGGTCGACGGTTTGTTGGTCACGCAATTTACTAATACAGAGACGGAGTCTACGTTTTACTTGAGTTCTTCGGTGTTTGGGTCTCATAACAATTTTCATTTTAGAGACAACAGGACGATGATGGGTCCAACATTCGCTATCAATGCGCGCCTTTGTAATTTGGACGTCCTCGAGATGCTTCCTACGTACGATAACATAGTCCAGTAGATGCCAGTGACCTGATCTGGGGTGACGCCAGGTGCCTTTAAATTTATCCCTTTGTCGGAAAATGGTGTTTGTTATAACTAGATCATGTTCGGCGCATTTAGTTAGGAGTAGTTGACCGTTAGCGTCCATGTTGCCCAAACCGTTCTTGCCTATGATGCCTGGCCAGGTGTCTGCATCTCTCCCTACTCTAGCGTTAAAATCGCCAAGAATAACGAGTCGTTCCGTTTTAGGTATTTTACAGAGGGTTTCTTCCAGCTGTTGATAGAAGTTTTCCTTGGTTTCGTGACTTGCATCCAGAGTGGGAGCGTAGGCGCTTATTAGATTTACCGCGTTGCCATCTGATAGCTCATAGCGTAGCAGCATTAGACGCTCGGATAGGCCCTGTGGTACTTGTGTTAAGTTGGATACAAGTTGATTCCGAACGGCAAATCCTACTCCATGTTGTCTTCTTGAATTGGTGGAAAGACCTTTCCAATAGAAGGGGTAGTACTTTTCTGTGAGAGACCCTTCCTCCAAAAATCGAGTTTCGCTGAGAGCTGCAACGTCAACATTGAGTCGGTGAAGTTCTCTATCTATTAGAGCAGTTCTTCTTTCAGGCCGATCGGTGCGAGTGCTGTCGTTCAAAGTACGAACATTCCAAGCGCCGTAGATGAAAGAATTAGTTTTCTTGGATTTAACTTGTCGGTGTTTTTTCGACATTCGATGAGGTGTCCCTGTGGGCACCCTCCCCCGGAGATCCGATCGGGAGGGTATTTTACCTCCGGATGATTTTGTCCCACTTGAACGCTCCATCATTTTTTTTAAAGCCTTAATCGACTGAAAACGAAGCTGCATTTGAAGTTTTAGCTGGAGCAGGTATGCAACTGACCAGCTCGGTTGCGGAAGGTGAGTGGTGTGGTCCAATGGCACAGAAGGAGACTGCGACGATGGGGTAACCAAACGATTCCAAAAGCAACCTTTGTGTGCGGTGGGTTATTTTTACCGCACTCTTCGTGAGAAGGTGGATGTGCTCGCGGCAAAAGGTAAGGGTTATTCCGCCCTTACTCGGTCGTTAGAGCCTCGTTAGTGAAAACAGGGTGCACCAAGTTCAAATTGATCTCATCGCGAAGGTGAGGTTAACAATTGAGTAGGAGAGGCTATAACTTGCGCTTCACTACCCCATACACCAATCATTTGTGTGAATTGTGAACTAATTTAAACTGTATGAATTTGGAATTACACATCTCAATGGAGTTGCATTTAATACACGTTACACAATTTGTCTTCATTATGCCAATGCAATATTTCTGTTTAATTTTTAATGCTATGTATGAATTTGTTCTATGCTTGAATTGAATGAATGCCCATTTACATATTCTAAATAAGTTGTATTTAATGTGCTGAGTACGAACATTTCTCAGTATGCATACTCAAGAGTACGTTTAAGTTTTATTCATTTGTCTGAATCGGCATTATACTTCAATGTGTAATGACACACTCAACTAAGTTGTTTTTCATATGTAGAATCTAATTAATTTACAGTATGCAAATGCATAATGTCAGTTTGATATTTAATAACTTGTATGAATATGCAGTACATTTGAAAATGAATGATTGTGTATTCACTTGTTATAAAGCTAATGTGCAAAATACGAATATTTTTCAATATGCGTATTTGCAAGTATGGTGTTACGCTTAAAACATTTGAGTGAATCGATGTTATAATTTAAACTGTATGAATTTTTAATTACATGTCCCAATGGAACGTTGCATTTATATTAAATTTATATGCGTATATATATATATGTATAATATGTATATAAGTTGGTTAAGTCCACCAAGGGCTAAAGGTCACCGCTCTCGGTACTTGCAAAATAGCAAGTCGCTATACACCATGGAGACATCTATGATGTCTGGTGTATAGTAGCATTTGACCACATGAGGGTATTCACTTACCTCTCACCGGTACACCATTTACTTAAGTTTGTATAAAACTAACAGGTTGGCCACTATCATTTGTCTGTTCCATGACCTATGGCATACTGATGAGAACTAATAAGTTCGAAACCGGTCTATGTCTGGTCAGGGAATTGACAAATGACATTGGCTACCAATCTTTCATGATTTGTAAGGTATAATTCAATGCAGGTCGGGGTATTTGCCCGCTGAGTAGTTGTTTCCTGCAAATCATGTATAATAACAATATATATATATATATATATATATGTGATGAGAACTAATAAGTTCGAAACCGGTCTATGTCTGGTCAGGGAGTTGACAAATGACATTGGCTACCAATCTTTAATGATTTGTAAGGTATAATTCAATGCAGGTCGCGGTATTTGCCCGCTGAGTAGTTGTTTCCTGCATATATATATATATATATATAATATTTTGCCGTGTACACCCCTGGTAATCTGAAATGCAAATTACACCTGTACAACTTTTTTTAAAAAAACAAACCCCTTTATTAATGTGCTGGAATTAAATTCCCACTCTAAATTATTATTAACGAAAACACTCCTAATGCTCAGAGCATGAATTCTGATCTTCAAATTTGACACTCGACATACACACAAACAAATAAACAAATTCGAATTCAAATCTAACAATATATTGCATTTTTATAAAAATGTAAAATATAAAAACAACAATATTAACTTAAATCTGCCTGATCTAACTTAAAATATAAAAATGACAACAAATGGATAAAAGTTCAGTATTAAAATTAATAAAACTCACGAATGTTTTAAAAGGATATTAGATTTCAAAATAAATTCCAAACGTCTATGTACTCTCTCCTAACTTTCCAAAATTATTAATTAAAAAAAAACTCCAACTCTATTTCGTTTCCACTCCAATATTAAATTTCTACGATAACAATTTCAAAATGTTTAGACTTTTCTTCAAAATTATATTTTTGACAACTCTTGTCAAATCTCCAATTTTCAGGTTACGTTGTTACATGTTTTCAGATTCGTGGTCTAATTGAAAAAACCATTTTTTTCAGCTATTGCATCTCTTTATATAGGGTCGGTTTGACGTTTAATATTGCCATAGCAACGCAAATGTTACAGTTCTAACAATACGTTTTCTGTCTACCCCTTTTAAATTGGGGTTGACATTCCTTAATAGAATGTGTGACTGAGAGTCTTACACATCTTTTGTGCTAATTTTTATCTTATTCTGTGAGTATTTATTTCCTGGTACAGCTTAGATCCTTTTTGTGTCAAAATTCGCACTCACGCACAAATTAATTTACAAATTTAAAAGTAATAGAACAATAAAAATGCAATAAACAATTAGATGGTTTAGAAGTGGAATTATGATCACTAGCGATGATTTTGAGTAATCTCAGTTTTATGACTGTCCGATACAGATACCCAGATGCATAAAAACTATTCATATCATAATTCAACTCTTCTTAAACAGTTTATATAATCTCTAATTGCTTATATTGGCTAAATTAAGAAATTGTATGGAAAATAAGAAATTATTTGACATGTCAAAACCAAATATTAAAATTTGCTTTAAAATAGCAATAAAACCCAATAACTATCCATACAGATTCCCTAATTAAAATGGTTTACTTCACAAACACAATATACTATAGAATTTATTCGAATTCATTCCATTGCTTATAAAATATGAATTTGTCCCTTTCTCTTTATCTATACCAGTCCTTCTTGCTATCTACCATAATAAAACCCAGTACAACATCCCATCAAAGGTAAGTTAAATATAATAGATAACATGCAATAAGTATAAATACTTTAAATTAAAATACTGATAAAGATAAGTTTTTTAAAACTAAAAACCCCCATTGAAAGTATAAACTGAAAATACTTTTCAGTGTATTGCGATCTACAGACTCGAATTCCTACAAAGAATACCAAGAGTACTCAAAGATAATAATAATTTGTGTATAATACAGAGTATTCATCTAATTCCACACACTAGAAAACATATTCCTCATGTTTGTAATTAAGGATAAGTGAATATCATAGCAATTACCCCCCTCCAGTTTTGAAATACAATGAAATTTCGTTTTATTTTAAAACTAAAATTATAAGCAATGTTGTAAACGCAGTACTTAAATAACTAACCTTAAGCTATAATTTGGATATGAAATTTCCCTCTGATCTCACCACTATCTGTGTATGAAAGTTCATAAGTATTGTTCGAGGTAATTCTGGTCACCACATACGGACCTTCATACGGGAATTGCAATTTAGCGCAAATACCCTGGATTTTGTTCGTCACCCGCAAACTTTTTACAATCACCAGATCCCCAATCTGAAATTTGACACGTTTTGTGACTTTGTCATTCTGATGTTTCATATAACGCTGCGCGTTTCTATGAATCCGATGACGTACTTTTTCCCTAAGGTTATCCAAATTCATACCGACCAATTTAACCCATGGCCGATCTGGTTCTTGGTTTTTCATTAACAATATGGGTGGACTCAATGTCACTGTATGAGGTGCATTATTTAAGTGATTTTCTACCGTCTTAGCATAAGTACACCAACGTGTGTGACTGTCGTGTGTTACCAGACGTAGAATTTTAATTACCTCTTGAACATAACACTCTGCTGGATTTGCAGCAGGATGTCGTATACTTGTAAAAATAACATTCACTCCTTGTTTATTTAAGAAATTTTTGAAACGATCATTTGCAAAATATGTCGCATTATCGACGAGTACCTTCTTAGGTCGTCCGATCTCATTTATGTATTGTTTCAATAAAGCAATTGTTGTTTTTATATTGCAACGAATTGTTGGATAAATTTTTGTCAATTTTGAAAAAATATCTATAATAATCAACATATTCTGAAAACCATTTTCACTTTTAATTAAATTACTAATGTAATCAATTGCAATCAACTCTAATGGTTCGTCCACTACAATGCTTTCTATAATATTATAATTTACATGATTTTTAGTTTTTCCCATATAACATAGGTGACACTGATTAACAATTTGTTTGACAAGTGTCAAATCATTTTCAGCATAGAAATTCTCTCTAAAAATCAACCATGTTTTTCTAACTCCCAAATGACCAAATTTTTCATGTAAATCTAGTATGACAGTTTCAGCAAATTCCCTGTCAATGACATAAAGTTCAAAATCTTCATGTGTTTTGATAATAAAATTGTTTTTTATAGAATATTTCCGATATTTGTCTTTTCTATTGATATTTTCAGCCAACTCAAATAACTTTAACTGACTAGCTATGATTTTGTCTTCAGAATACAAATTATTTATAGGTAAGAATGAATTTAACGCAAGTACAAATGTATTAGGCTTCTTGTTAACATTGCTTTCTTTACGAGTAAAAGCATCGGCAGTTACATTGTCCTTGCCTGGCCTATGTTTTATTGTAAAACTAAATTCTTGTATTAAAAGTGACCATCTATAAATATGGTTATTTGCAAATCTGTTTTTCATCAAAAATGTCAAAGCAATATGATCAGTTTCTATAATGAAAGGATTAGCTGTCAGATAAAATTAAAATTTGTTTAAGCTAAATATCACGCTCAACATTTCTCTTTCTGAAATAGTATAACGTACTTCATGTGGTTTCAGAATACGAGAAATAAAAGAGATTTGGAACTTCTATTCCATTCTGGATTTGCACGAGCTCCGATCCAACAAAGTAGTCAGATGCATCTGTTCGTAGAATAAAAGGAATTGAGAAATCTGGACTGTACAACTGAAGGTTGTCATGAAATTCCTGTTTTAGGTTATTGAATGCCAGTTCTCTTCTTTCATTCCATGACCATTTTACGTTCTTTCTTAGCAGTTCAATAAGAGGAATCTCTTTATCTGCTAAATTAACAATAAACTTTTTATAATAATTAAGAACACCTAGAAAACCTTGTAGTATCCGTAAATTTTGTGGTCTCGGATATAAACGAATTTCGTCTAACCGTTCTTTTCCCACACACATATTCCATCACCATTTATAACATAACCTAAATACTTGACGGATGTCATGAAAAATTGACATTTGTCAATATTTAGCTTTAATCCTGCAAAGTCTAGTGCTCCCAGAATTACCTTTAAAATGTTCTGTATGACTTGTCATTTTCAGAAAATATTAAAATGTCATCAATATAATGAAGACAAAACTCTCATATTTGTCTAATATGCTCTGCATAGCTCTTACTAAAGCTGTTGAAGCTGACTGCAAACCAAACGAAACCGGTAGATTTTCCCTTCTACGCTGAAACCCGTATAATTACGTAACTCTTCAACTAAAGGAATTAACCAAAATGAATTTTTTAAATCCAATTTTGTGAACATAGTATTTCTACCCAAACGACTCAACATAACATCAATACTTTTAGGTGCATCGAATTGTGACTTAGTAATCTCATTAAGTTTTCGTGCATCTAAACATAGTCGAATGTCATTGTTTTTCTTTTTAACAATAACTAAAGGGTTAATATAATTTGTTCTAGCACTTTCAATAATATTGTCTCGCAACATATTAGATATCTCTTTGTTTACTTTATCTCTATACTTGAATGGAATGGGATAGGGCTTGCATCGAAACTCTTTAGTTTCATCAACTTACTTGTAAATTGTGTACATAATTTCTCGCAAATCGAGATTCAAAATTAATTAAACTAATATGATCCTTTAAAATGTCAAGTGTTTGATCTCTACAACTTAAATTACATTTTATACTTTCGGATTGACTGAGACGTTATCATTTAAGTTGTCATTGTACGGTTAATTCTCTAGTAAATTTTATATAAAATTTCACATAGTTAGCATCATACAGCCCTAACATAAAATTGAAATTATATTAACTTTTGTTTTAGGGTTATAGCGTTGAGTGATAAATCCTATAAGAGGTGCAAGTGTATGTATAATTGCGTTCCATATGGCTATCTATCTCTCTCAACATAATCCCCCGCACGCCGCTATCCACATATTGCTGACAGACTTGTGCCAAGGAGCATATACAATAAGAGATTTCACTCCCACCAGTTTTCCGGCACATATTTGCCTCTCTCTCTAAGTGCGCAAGGGGGTCCCCAGAAGATCATTAAAATGGTTTTACCGGCGCAACCAGTAAGCAATCGCAGATGTTTATTCATTGTCTCTTTCTCTACCATCTTGATTACTCTGCGAAGAGTGAAACCGACGATATTATCTGACAGTTGATTATTTCGGCGAATTTATCAGACCCATCCTAGCGTGGCCATTTGTTATTCACGTTTTGTAAAGTGAACTCTTCCAACTAGTGTTTAGTGTAGTTATACAGAAGTCTTCTAATTTTCCATATTGTTTTTGTGTCTGTGTGTAATTTGTGGCTGACTGTAGAAAGAACAGTAAAAAATGTCTCCACTAAAAGAAAAACGGACGAAGCCGACTCTGTGCTATGGAGAAAGGAGTTCAATTCTCATCGTTGCCTAGGAACGGCTGTCATTTAACTATTGCGCATACTGCGCATGGGCTAGGGGAGTACCATAAAAAAATGAAACTTAGGAGATAGAGACATTACATTGAGTGAAATCTCTTATTGTATATGCTCTTTGCTTGTGCTGTCACCGTTGTCGTTTAGCAGAAGCTCGAACGTTGCCTCGAGCAAACGGCGCGGCGATTACAAAGCTTATGCAAAGTTCTAATTTTCGATGCAGGTCAAAACTCTGTTCCCGGAAACGTAATATTTATAAAATTTCAAACACTGTATTGTATCCACAGATGTGTAAATAATAAATTTTGTTATATTTACTAATTCTTACTCTTTTAACTCAAAAATCTTGTTTTTTAATCTTAATTAACACGTCAGTCAGTAGCGTACATGTGAGAGGGGATACAAAAAAAATCGATTTTTTTCAGAAATTTGATATTATAGTTCAGAAGAATGAAAGGAAAAAACTGAATCTCGGAAAAAAATTATTAATAGTACCATCACCCTTAAGGGCCCTTATAGTGGAGTCAAATTAGGACTTAAAAAATTGGAAATGTGAAATTGTCTGGTCAGGGTAGTTTTTTTGTTTTAATGTATTTAGTGGGTCAAGTTAAGGTCACAGTTCAGTTTGTAGTTTCGGCGAAATCGGCGTATTATTTATTTAAACAATTTAATTTTTGAGGACGTGTTTTCCATCGTTTTTTCAACATCTCGGGATCCGTAATTCCTCTGGGAACTAAGAAAAATGGAAAATACTCGTTATGAGTTGCACAATAGATGTATATAAACAAAAATTCATCTCAATTAATATTATTATAAAAAAAAAAAAAAATATTGTGTAATCACACGTTTTTAATCAAAACATTGTACTTTCGGCAATAATGCACGAATTTTAACGAAACTAAGGGAAAATGTAGCTCTTATAGTGTACAATGAATAGTTAATACTTTATGACAAAATGCTTATTAAAACAGCTAAAACTCGCAATTGTTTCGAGAACTTTGCACCCTTGTGAATTTTTGCCATCAAAACTGAGAAATGTGTATGAAGGCTCTAGTGTTCAAATTGGAACTTTTTAAGGGTACTTTAACATGGCAGAGAAACAATTTTTTCTTTCAATTTTTTATATTATTTTACATTAATAAAAATTAGTGAAAAACAAATTCAATTTTAGGTAATAAAAAAATTTCAGGGTTCATATTCCGCGGTTCTGACGGCAGGATTTCACAAAGGTGCGAAGTTTTAGAAACAATTGCAAGTTTTAACCATTTTAATATACATTTTGATACAAAATATAAAGTGGTGATTGTACTCCATAACAGCTACATTTTCCCTTAGTTTCATTGAAATTTCCGAAAGAACAATATTTTGTTTAAGAATGTCTAATTTTGCAATATATTTTTTTTAATGATAATTGAAATGAATTCTACTTTATACACTTTATTGTGCAACTCATAACGAGCATTTTCCATTTTTGTTGGTTCCCATAGGACTTACGAATCTCCAGATATTTAAAGAAAACTACGCTCTAAAATTCAATTGTTTAAATAAACAATACGCCGACTTCGCTGAAACTGCAAAACTGAACCTTGAACCTAACTTGACCCCCTGAACATATGAACGATCCACCTTTAGGGTGTCTGAAGGACTTATATTTCTCTTAGAAAAAAGATTAAAAAAAAAAAAAAATTTCTTTTTTCTTACTCTATTTCTATTTCAAAATGAATATTTACGTTCACAAAATTTAGGGTTCAACACGACTGTTTCAGATGGAGAATAATATATAAAATCTATACTTACTGTTCGTTTATGCTTAACTGCTGCTCTGATGGTATCTATTGGACGCCGTAACACTATAAACCTAACGCTGGAAGTATATAACACTTTCTTAAAATTATACCTGAAAGGGAATTTTGTTAGTTAGAAAACACAATTAAAAGACAATATAAAGTTCAAAAAATATATATTAAATCTTCAAAAATTTATGTTTTTACAACACATGGTGAGGAACGGAACGATTTATAATGTACCAACTACCATCCAATATGCGGTTTTATAAGCTAACGATGCACAAAAGATTCAAGAAAAGTTCAATATTTCTGAAATTTGGTGGGCTTTTGCTTGCCTGTCTTATTCACGTATTTATATTTCAATACCAATTTTGGTCGCCCCTCAGAGCTTAAAAATGCTTGAAGCGCTACTACTTCGAATTGTATTCTGCAATTACAATTTTTACGTTCAGGCAAGGCGGTTCCCATGCACATATGAGTATATGGTAAATATACTTTTCTGACACCGAATCATTGAGGAACCGGTTTAGGACAAACCCCGTTAAAACTCATCATTTCCCCGTCAAAATCGACTGCTAGGAAATGATGGGGGTCCCATGTCGCTAAGGGCTATTTTCGCTAGAACTCACGATATACTTTGGATAGTCGCTGGATTAACTTGACCTCATATTCAAGACCTCGTATGAGTTGCAGTGCTTGACAACATGGATTCGTAAAAGGGTTTTTAATTTTGAAAATTCCGAAGTTAAAGTTTCTAAAGCTTTCTAAATTTAGGTGGTCGGGGCGACATTACGTCCCTGTGCAGCGACATTTGCTACACTTTCTAAAATGACGCTCCTTGAGGAGTTATGAGCGAGTAGAGCGAAAATATGATTACAAATATTAAAAATCTCTTCCACGATATTTTTACGTGAAGCACGCTTTTCATACGAAGTATTTCCTAAGTCGGATTTTGTTACAACGTCGAAAAGTACGTCAGGGTTTTAGCGTGTTCTTTAACAAACACGTTGAAGCCAAAACAATGTCCTAACCAGACAATTCGCATTCAAATCTTAATTCGACTCCACTGTCAAAATATATCCAAAATACGTAAGTGCTTAAAAAAACTGTATGGTATCTGTCAATTTTGATCGAAAATCGACGAGACAAGAAATTGGATATATCCTCTTTACCAGCACTATTGCCGCGAAACTATTGTTACAGTTTTTCGTCATCGTAATTGTTCTGGACTATTGCATTTGTTAAAGTAAAACATTAAATTTTGAAAAAAAAAATTAATAAAAAAGGATTACATAATGAATTGTTTTTTATGAAAGAATTCTGACTTTTCGGTGTGGTTTCACAGAAGTTTTAACAATGTTTCTTGATTTTTTACATGTTTTTATGCACTTTTCAGATTCCCATTTTAAATGTCTAAACAAATTCATCTTAATAGATATATTAATAATGTGCTGCTGGTGAGAAGTACATGGTGTATCCGATGAGAACCAATCAGAACACTTTTCTAAAGTGTTTTTTAAATCGATCTCTATATTTTTGCCAACATTCGTGCCACATTTATGTGTATTAAAAGATGTATGAAATGTCTGTAAAAGATGTGATATGATTTTAGAAAATTCATCTGAAGATCTATTTAAAAATTGTATGTTGTGTCCACTGGCATAATCTTTGCATAATAAAAAGAATTCATTTTTATTGATGACTTCTTCATCACCTTTGCTAAATTTGTTAGCACAACATTCGCAGTTAAATTTTTTTTCAACGCAATGAGCCAAATAACCAGCCATGTATATATTTGAACATTTTTCTAACGTATTTTCTTCCATATTTTCGTTTAATGCAGCAACATCTTTTACATCGTCTTTTTTTCCTCCATTTCCAAGAAGTGGATCTTGTACAAATTCTTCGTTATCATCAACAACGGTAACTGGTGCAGCTGGATCAATATTTTCAATTTCTGGATCATCCATATCCAAAATTTCAGTTACTTCATCAATCTCACAATTTCCTGTGTCTACAGCCATTTGAAGTCTAATGTTCATATTATGTTGTATTGCTATACGACACTCACGAACTGTGGGGGTTGGGTTATACCCTCCTCTATTTCTAACCACTGAGAAGAAGTTTTCTAAGGGGTCTTGATTTAAAAAACCGGTTAACAGATATTTCACATCATTTTGTTTCAGATGATCCCATAATAGAAGGATCGATTTTATTGTCCACTGGAACCCATCCAAACAGTAAATATTGTTCCTTTTTTTTATTCCCTCAAAAACTTCTATGTTTTTGAAGTATTCTAATCCTTCTTCTAGTACAGTTTGGGTTTTGGTATTATAAATGGACAATGGACCCCTATATGGATTAGGATCCCGCAAAATTCTACTGTTTAACGAGTCAAAAATATTGTTAACATTTTCAATAAAATCTGCTGTATCTAAGGATGTGGAACTGTTGAGCTGTTTTGTTGCCGTTGCTGTTTTAATTGCTGCAGCAACAGTATGTGAAAATATCTGTGCAGCATACATCACTCGCATCTTTTGAAAATTTGTGGGCGCAATGTGAATTGAAGTTAGTTTCAACATGGCCCTAGTAGTAGGGCTCTTTTGATCAAGATCATAAGTTTTTGTTACATCAGCCCAAGCAATGGGTGTATTCCGAACAAAAAATTGAATTTTCGTGTTCATAAAATTGTTTCTCAAACTTTTAAGCAAATGAGGTGCATCAAATAACATAAATATTTTTTGACCTTCTATATCTATCATGGGCTCTTCTTTAGTGGCACCTAACAATTCATAGGCACGACGTTGATTTGATCCTTGATCACATACTAAAACCATTGGATTAAAGGTCATTTTTTTAAATTCTTTAACAACCTGTTTAATGATGTCTTTCAATGAATCGCCTTTTACAGAATCAGCAGAAACAAAGTAACAAAAGGGAATTTTCCAATTATGAAGCAATCCACAAATATAGAATACCAAAGCATTATTTGCTAACTTGTTGTCTCTGCCCAGAAAACCTAGATCTTGGTAACCTTCAACGATATCTTCAGATTTGTTATATTGCAGCTGTTTCTTTAATGTAACCCCATCGAAAAGTACGACACACATTTTCTCTCTTTCCGTCATAGTCTTTGCTTTCAATGAGAGCTTTTCAGTTAAACTATTATCAAATCCGGTTCTTAATGTTACAACTTTTAACCAAGATTGAATTGTTCTAATACTAGATAAGGTAAATTGTAGATTGTGCAACATATATTTGTAAGCTGAGGGTGACTTGTAATGTAAAGAAAGGGCTAATTGTTTTTCGGCTTTCGTCCACTTGGTTCCCTTCCTATGAAATAACTGCATATTTACAAATACATTCACTTGTTTACTTTTAGTTAACAATAAATTATTAATCACTGCACGAGTACTGAAGGAAGCCTTCTTCTTTAACCTATAAGTTTGTGATCGTCTACTTTTCAACTTATTTTTTAGGTGTTTGATTTTACATGAAAACATTTTGCATTTTTTTCTTAAAATAGCCTTAGTAGGAGATTCCATTGCTAGAATTCGGTCACTTAATTTTGATCCTGAACTGTCCGTACTAGTAAATCGCGAAATACTTGGTGGATATTTAAATAAACGTAGAGATTTTAAATCATCATCTGAAGAAGAAGAACGCTTTCTTGCATACGTTTTAATGGGTACATGACTGCCACTAGTCGATGCTTTAATATTTATGTCATTTGAATTATCTAATGATGTAATAAAGGATTCATTGCTCATTGATTTAGGGTTGGCGACTTTGTTACAGTTCAATTTAACATTTATACATTATTTAAAAAAATTTCTAAATCATTACTTTATCTCTTACGTTTAATGTCTAACGAATTCGTGTTATCCGTCGTCACGCGTAATATTTATCATTTAGTTGTCTATATGAATTCGCAATTGTAAGGAATCTGTTGCAGGTATAGGCATGGCATTATACATTTTGTTGTGTAGCGTGTTGCATATACTTAAGCTCTCTATTTCTGTAATTCTTAAGCTAGGAAACCAATAACTTTTAATAAGTTTATAGGTAGATTCCTATAACCGACTGACGATCGGTAACACAGATTATTTCTTCACAATAGTTTTTGGCTTAGGTTTTGTCTTCCGGTAGTCTGTCACTTTTCACGTGTAATTCGCTCGAACGCTTGGCAATTTATTAAGTGGTATTTTTACGTGCTCGTTGCGATTTTTGAAACAAGTAATTTCACCAGTTAGATATATTTTTTTTGTGTGAATTTGTCTACCATACTCTACGTTATTGTACTCTTGAATGTTATAAAGTTACTTCGTTTATTGTTATTAAAAGATAAAACTGAATTTGAATTTTTCATTATCGTCTCGCTAAGTAATTTATTTAGTAAATTTAAGGTTACATTATACTTGAGCTGGTATTTGGAGAGAAAAAAAATTACTTGGCGCCCTGATACATCATAGTAATTTAGAACCCCGACCATCTCCACTGTTAGTCGGCCGGCAAATACCGTTATGTCAACAGACAACGACCAACTAGTTACGTCAGATTGTAATTTTAAAATTTGACGTAGCAGTTTTGGCTCCTTTGTGAAGGGCCCCCACGTTGGGCGCCAAAACTGCTACGTCAAATTTTAAAATTACAATCTGACGTAACTAGTTGGTCGTCGTCTGTTGACTAACGGTATTTGCCGGCCGACTAACAGTGGAGATGGTCGGGGTTCTAAATTACTATGATGTATCAGGGCGCCAAGTAAATTTTTTTTCACTCCAAATACCAGCTCAAGTACAATGTAACCTTAAATTTACTAAATAAATTACTTAGCGAGACGATAATGAAAAATTCAAATTCAGTTTTATCTTTTAATAACAATAAATGAAGTAACTTTATAACATTCAAGAGTACAATACGTAGAGTATGGTATGACAGACAAATTAACACACAAAAAAAAATATGTATCTAACTGGGTATACGCGTCTTACGTAAGTGCTTAAACCCCCAACAAATATCATAGATGTTTTAATTAGTTGACAGAATATTTTCATAAAATGTTTAGCAAAATTAAAAATATATATATATATATATATATATATATATATATATATATATATATATATAGGTACAGTGGTCAAATTTTTTTAAGCAAAATATACAATATATTTAAAAAAAAATCAATATATGTATGGCGTAAGAAGGATACAAACTGCAGGCAGCGGGGCTTCAGCTTCGGCTCAAATTTCAGGAATGGGCAACTTCCAGCCTATCAATTAACCCAGAAAATGGATGGCTCCTCCACAAAAAAAGAAATTCCAGTCCAGCAAGGAGAAGTAACATAAGTACGTGTAGACCAGTGGAAAAAAAGTTATTCGTTCGAATCAAGGGAGACAAAAAAATCGTATGAAAAACTACGAATTCCTAAACGAAACCGTAGGTGAAAATAAAACCCTAAAAATAAATTTTTACCATTGAACAATTTACTACAAGTGATATTTTGCTAGTTTGAATATAAAAATAAAATAATTACCTCGTTTCGGAGGGTTTTCTTAGAAAAATGTTGTTGACCTTGGATGTCCTTGGCCTCGTGTAAATTTGGCAAAAATGGCTTTTACGTATAGATCCTTCCAATGAAGACAATCGATTTCCAATACCATAAAAATATGCACTCGTCCAAACATAAATGGAAAATCGAAAAGTAACGTTGCGAAAATATCCCAAAATGGTGAAATTACTTGTTTCAAAAATCGCAAAGAGCACGTAAAAATACTACTTAATAAATTGCCAAGCGTTCGAGCGAATTACACGTGAAAAGTGACAGACTACCGGAAGACAAAACCTAAGCCAAAAACTATTGTGAAGAAATAATCTGTGTTACCGATCGTCAGTCGGTTATAGGAATCTACCTATAAACTTATTAAAAGTTATTGGTTTCCTAGCTTAAGAATTACAGAAATAGAGAGCTTAAGTATATGCAACACGCTACACAACAAAATGTATAATGCCATGCCTATACCTGCAACAGATTCCTTACAATTGCGAATTCATATAGACAACTAAATGATAAATATTACGCGTGACGACGGATAACACGAATTCGTTAGACATTAAACGTAAGAGATAAAGTAATGATTTAGAAATTTTTTTAAATAATGTATAAATGTTAAATTGAACTGTAACAACCTGTTCTGAATTACTCGATGCGATACAGGATACTTGCTGCTTATCTGTAAGATTAAATATGGTTTTAAAATTTATAAAGTATTTAAAATGAATTGGAGTCTTTCCAGATGGTTAAATAATTTCAAAAACATACAAGGTGGTTTTTCTTCAATTATGCACCACTTTCCCCGCCCAAAGTTTTTAGTACTACACCACTGGAGAATTTTAGAAACACTTCTATAACCATTGGTTTAGTATAAAACAGACATACAGGGCATCCACATTTTCAATGGAATTTTACTGGTAAAACTTCTAAGCCGCAAGAGACAAAAGGTCTGTAAAATTAGAGAAAAGCTGTGCATTGAATAGCTCGGTTAAGATGCCGTTTTCAAATTTGAAAAAATTTCTGAATCAGATATCGTAAAAATCGCCATTTTTAATGTTTCCTGATAACTCGCAAAAATGATAGAATTTAGAAAAAAAATCTTTATAAAAGTTCAATAGTGTTCGGTTGCCTATTCTGTTTTGTGTTTTTACCCCTAAAAACCTTTATTATGTTTAGAATGAAATTTTCAATCTGTGTAATGGTGGTATTAGGGTTAGGTTGTGTGTTTATTGGTGGAGGGCGGGGCCTAGTGGTGACGTAACACAAGCCTGATTGGTTGTGAGTGGGGTGAGGTCTTATTGGTTGTGAGCGGGTCTGAAACGTAAACAAGAGCGTGTATTGGTTGTGTGTGTGTGAACAAGATGGCGGGGGCGTGACCAGAGGAGAGGACAAGAGAATGGCGGCGGGTGGAGGCGTAGCCTGAAGATCGAAGATGGAGATATTGGTAACAGTGAAAAAATGGGCGGGAAATTTGAAATCTGAGGACTAGGAATTCGAATTATGTGGTTGACAACTGGGATCGGGAATATTGGTAACAGTGAAGAAAAAAATGGGTGGGAAATTTGAAATCTGAGGACTAGGAGTTTGAATTATGTGATGATAACGAGGATAGGAATATTGGTAACAGTGTAAAATGGGAGGGAAATTTGAAATTTGAAGGATCTTGGATGTTCAGGTATAGGAGAGAGAGAGAGAGAGAGAGAAATAATAAATATTAATATTGTGATAGAAATAAAACACAAGAATAACTTTTTATATTATAGGATAACGTTAAAAATAATTTATTAAATAAAAATACATAGGTATTAAATAATCGAATAATAATAACAATAATTAAAAAAAAATCATTGCCGACCTGCCCAACATATTACAGTTGGTCGAATAGGTATATCCTCCTCCTCCTCCGGATTTTCCTCATCATCGGACACCGAGTCAATAACATTAGCTATGTCCTCTTCATCGTAGATGACAATAACTGTGTCCGTCTCTGAGTCCGTATCAGCGCTATAAAAATAATTATAATTGAAAAAAAAATGAATCGAAATAATTTTTTTTTTAACTTACTAATAAGCTGGAGGCGTAGGTGAATAACTAGGAGAGACGCTAGCTGGAGCAGGAGGGAGGATATCCCTCAATGGAATGAGGGGCGGGGGCAGGCCGTCGTCGTCGTCATCATCGTCGTTGTTCCCATTAAAATAACTGTAAATATAATTATAATTGAAGCACTGAATTAAGAGAAGAAAAAAAATAACATACTTTTCTCTGGTGTAAGCCTCAGGACCGATGGGAAGCGTATAAGTTTGTGCTAAACGCACTCTATATTCATCCTCATTGAATTCACTAAAAAATAAGTATAATGTAAATTAAGTTAAATAATAATAAAAAAAATTAACTTACTTTTCTCTAAAGTAGGCTCCAGGATCCATGGGAGGCGTATATCTATTTATATTTTGTGCTAAACTTATCCAATTATACTCGTCGAATTCACTAAAAAATAAGTATAATGTAAATTAAGTTAAATAATAAAAAATAATAAACTTCTTACTTCTCCAAACGCACATCGAAACTATTCACTAACTGAGACATCTTTCTCGTGCAAGATTTGAAGTTAAAATAAAAAGGATTTCATATGTGGTGCGGATGCAGATTAATTTTTTTAACATAAACATATTTTTACAATCGTCCCGTGAGAGTAAAATGAAATAAGTAGTTAGTCACGTATGAAAATTTGGTAATGTAAATATATTCAATACAAAAACCGCGAGAAACAGCAAATTCAGCGTCTATTGAAATATGTTTGTGTTAAAGTGATTATAAGAATGAGCTAATAAAAATTAATTTATGGCTTCTTAAAAAAATATCAATCGGTGAGAGATTAAATGAAATAAGCAATTAGTCACGTATACAAATTTGGTAATGTAAATATATTTAATATAGGAATTGTGAGAATTGCAAATTCAACGTCTATTGAATATGTTTTCTTTAACATAATTATAAGAAATGAACTAATAAAAATTAATTTATGACTTCTTGAAAATATCAATCGTAATGCCACAGCGTTAGAGTTTAAATGAAATAAGCAATTAGTCACGTAGGATATTCAGTACTGTACAAATATTCAATACATGGCCCTCGATAAAACTGCAAATTCAGATATTACACACACACATGTGTTTCATAAACAAATCTTGGCTTGTCTGAACGCCGACTGGGTGTTTGGTCACGTGTGAAACCTTGACGTCACAGATTATATAAAAGCTGACGGTCAGCGTACAGTGACCATTATCCCGTTAAGACAACTTTCAACACCAACTACACATGCACCCCTCAGGTCAGGCGCCCACGAGAGGACGACTATGACTGGCTGACTTTCTCCGCCTACCTTACCCAGAACATCCCCAACAATCCACCCTGCGATTCGCCCGCCGAAATCGACCAAGCAGTTGACCACTTAATGCGACATATCACCCTGGCACTTTCCTTAAGCCAGAAAATACTCCCAACCGTTTCCTATAATCTACAACTTCCCAGGCAATTAATAGACCTTATTCAATATAAGAACAGAATACGAAAACAATATCACCGCACCAGGTGTCCACATCTCAAAACTCAATTTAATTCTCTCAAAAAACAGAGTGACTCATCTATAAAATTATTTCGTAGCGAATGTGTCGCTAATTTAGTTGCCTCCCATCCTGAGGATCCCCATTATGTCCCACGCATTTTCAACCGCAAAACTACCCCTATCCCACCATTAAACACCCCAGTTGGAGTGGCGGTTACCGACTCCGACAAGGCTGCTTCCCTAGCCAACTATTATTCTACTGTTTTTCAACCCAACCCAATTCCTCAATCTACCCTCGATGTTGTTACACCCTTTGTAGACACCCTCAACCTAACTACCCTAACGATTGATTACGAGCCAATTTTTTATACGCCTTCAGAAATTCGAAGGGCACTCAACTCGTTGAGCGATAAAAAAGCACCTGGGCCCGACGATATCCCTACATTCGCCCTCAAGCACCTACCCATCCCTGCTTATTTATTCCTAACTAGGCTGTACAACTCGTGCATGCGCTACTTGCACTACCCCGGCGCATGGCGAGAGGTCAGAATAGTTGGAGTCCCTAAACCCCGCAAACCACCAGATTCACCCTCCTCATATCGTCCTATCAGCCTGGTTTCATCCCTTGCTAAGATCATCCTCATCCTAAGTCGGGTCCAGCGTAGTCTGGATGCCTCTGGATTTTTAAATAAATACCAGTACGGCTTTCGTACCAGTCATTCCACCACCCAGCAGCTTTATCGAGTTGGCGAAATTGTCACAACCAACTTCAATCGAGGTCTATACACAGGGTTTGTCGCCCTAGACCTCGAAAAAGCCTTTGACAAAGTTTGGCATCCTGGACTTTTATATCAACTCCACGTCGCGAAAATTCCGATTCGCATCATTAAGTTGATGCAATCATACACTTCTAATCGCACTTTTCGAGTAAAAGTTAACAAGGACAGCTCTCCACTCACCCCCATATTGTCTGGCATCCCCCAGGGGTCATCCCTTGGTCCTGTCCTTTTCAACTTTTATATTAACAACCTACCCCCTCCTCTAGATCATCGCACCACCCTCTGCCTCTACGCAGGTGACACCGCCATCCTGACCACATCCGTAAGCCCTGCCATCATGACTAATAACCTACAACGACAGACAGACGCAACAATTACATATTACAAAGACTGGGGACTTAACACGAACCTTGACAAGACCCAGGCAATCTATTTCAGCAAGAAACAGAAAGCTGTTGCCACCTCCCTTAATTTCCAAGGCCGCAACCTTTCCTGGTCAGAGGACATAACCTACCTCGGTGTGACTCTGGACCGGAAACTTTATTTAAAAAACATGTTGATAATGTCACCGGTAAGTGCTGGCGACGCACTTCACCCCTATTTCCCATCCTTAAAAACTCCCCATTCCACGTAGCTACTGTAATCTACAAATCCTACCTCCGCCCTATCCTAACCTACGCTTCCCCCATATGGTATCCCCTCATCGCTCCATACCTCCAGGCACAACTGCAAACAGTGCAAAACAAAATTTTAAAAGCTTCACTACATTTACCTTCTCGTACCAGAAACATCGATCTTCATACTTACACCGGTACGCCACTTCTCTCAGACTTCATCTACAAAAGATTACTGCCAAACTTTGCAGACACGCTTGTTTCCTCCACTAATCCCACCCTCCTTGATCCCCTAACCCCTAAATTCTACACCGCTCCCAAGTATCCATCCCTTAATTATATCTTCACCCCATAAAAATTGTATTGTTGTTTGAAAAAATGAAAAAATCTAAAAAAATAAACAAAAAATAAAAATCAAAAAAAAAAAAAACCAAAAAAAAATTATTAAAACCTAAAAAATAAAACCAAAAAAATTTTAAAATGCAACAAACAAAAAAAATACTATTTCTGCTTTATATTGCCCCTCAGGCGGAATCTGAAAAGAGCCATTTTATTTTTAAAGATTCGTTTGTCAAAAGATGCCACTTTACCCCTCCAGTACAACTTCAACTAACACAACCTAACATAAAAACAACCCTAAACATATTACTAACCACTTCGCACGCATCCCACTGCAATCTACAAATGACACAACCCACTCACCAGATAGCCCAGAGCACGTTATTTACTTACACTATACAACCTGCGGCAAGCACTTTCGGGTGGAACGCCGAAGTACCCCCGCAGAAGGGGACGAATACTTTCAATGGTTTTGTATACTAGTGCGCTATTATGTATCATCAAATAACTGGACTTTGTGATAATTGTTTTGTGGTCTTATCTACAATAAAATAAAACGTGAGTAAATTTTGTTTTTTATAAATTTCAATTTAATTTAAAAGAAATTCTATTTTTTTTTTTAGATGGATTTAGAAAAATTAAATAAAGTTTCACTTTTAGAAAATAAACAAGTAGTGAGACTGGGAGCGTTACCTGAAAATATTCCGCAGCCCATATATGGTGCACAAATAGTAAATACAAAATACGGAGAAACTATTTTATTAGAATTGGAGAAAAATAAGGTATTTCTACCAAAAAGAATAGTACCAGTGATCAAAGAAAATTTGATGCAATTTACTGATGGGAAATACAGTATAATTTATGAGGGCTTAAAGGATGTAAATAAGCCTTCTATGGGTGTGGTATTCAAGTTTATTGAAAGTAAGTAAGCCACATACATAATTTAAAAAATATATATATTAAGTTTGTAATTTCTTTTTTAGCCGAGAAGAAAGAGTGATAAGCCAACAACAATTCATATAAATATAATAGACAGAGACACATATTTTCACTTACTTCTGAACGTGTTGAGAGCGACCATGGCTTCTGAAGAAATAAAGAATATTAGTGATCAAGTTGTAGCAAAATTTAAAGAAGTGGAAGTAATTTTAGATAAAAAATGTACCCCTGGGGAGAGAGACATTTGGCTTAAACAGGTAAAACACCACATTAGACTTTTCAATAAGGCGATTAGAAAATCTGATCTATCTATAGGTACCTTGAAAAAATTACAAACAAATTTGGGGCATCTTAAAAGATTTAAAAAAGTAATTGAAAATTTAAGTCATATCGGGGCGGGATCGGTAAAACAAAAATGTAGTAATAGAGTAAAATGGGAGGACTTAGTATCAGCTTTTAAAAGTAGGGTTCGTACTGGAGTAATTATCAATTTAAAACATAAAGATTTGATTGAATTTTTCAATGATGCTTTTCACCTTTTCAAAATTAGAATAATAAATGCAATGAAAAAAGTACCCATGCTTAAAGTTAACACTTGTTTCTGTGCCGAGTTTATAAGAAAGTCGGGAGACATAAAAATTACTGAAAAAAAATATTTTAATACAAAAAATAAGGTAATTGATGCAGGGACGGATTTAAATCAATGGTTTGTGGTCAATGTAAAAGATGATATTTTTAACACTTTATCAGAATTTTCAGAATCAGGCAGCGGGTGGGCTTTAAGTGAAATTATTAGCTTAGAACTGAATATAAATAAATATGAAGTGGAGAACGGAGTCTCATCCTACATTAAGCTACCGGAAATTTTTTTAAAAAAGCGGGCGTGCATCAACATTAAAAATAATGATGTAGCCTGCTTTGCGTGGAGCATTGTTAGTGCTCTTTATCCTGCTGCTAATAATTCCGATAGAACATCATCATATCCTCATTACGCAACAGTACTAAACATAACGGGAATTGAATTTCCTATGACGTTACCGCAAATTTCCAAATTTGAAAAAAATAACGCTCTCAGTTAACGTATTTGGCTTGGAAATGGATTCAAAATCAAATTTCTCCGTTATTCCCGTCCGTGTTACCAAACAAAAATTAGAAAAACATGTAAATTTATTAATTATTCAAGATAAATATTTTCCTAAAATAAATGAATTTGAACCGATGTCAGATAATGAAGATGAGCAAGTAGAAATTAAATACCATTATTGTTACATTAAAGATTTATCTAGACTTTTAAATTATCAACTCTCTAAAGATACTCATAAAAAAAAATTCTGCGATAGATGTCTAAATTATTTTAGTTCTCAGGACAAGCTAAACGATCATGCTGTAGAGTGCGAAAAACTTAACAATTGCAAAATTGAATTTTCTAGGGAACGGTACATTAAATTTAAAAATTTTGTTTACAAGGAAACGGTTCCGTTTATTATTTATGCAGATTTCGAATCTTTGCTTGAGCCATTTAATGATGATAGTCATTGTAAAACGAGTAGATATCAGAAACACATAGCATACAGTGCAGGCTATTATTTTAAATGTAATTATAACAATGATTGGTCATATTATAAAAGTGCTCGAGGTTTAGACTGTATGTCTTGGTTCAAGGAAGAATTACGTAATGTAGCAAAATTTCTCTCTTCGAAATTGAAACGTGGAGCCCATGAATACTGAAGTTAGTTTACGGGATGCTAGTAAAACCTGTCATATTTGCGAACAGGAATTTGGAGAAAAAGATAAAATTGTTAGAGATCATTGTCACCTCACAGGAAATTTTAGAGGTTTTGCTCATAATAAATGCAATTTAAATTATAAAAAGTCCTTTGTTATTCCTGTCGTATTCCATAACCTCGGAGGTTACGATGCTCATTTCGCGATAAGATATTTGGTCGAACGAAATCATGTTACATTATTACCTGAAAATAAGGAAAAATACATTAGTTTCACGGTTCACGAGAAAGAAACTAAATTGAAATTTAGATTTATAGACTCCTTCAGATTTATGGGCTGCTCCTTGGAAGAATTGGCTTCTACATTGAACGATGAAAACTTTGAAAATCTTAAACGTGAATTTCCAGACCTAGACGATGAAAAATTTCACTTATTAACACGAAAAGGTGTATTCTTTTATGACTATTTAGACAGTATGGAAAAACTGGACGAAACATCATTACCTGATATAAAATACTTTTACAATAAACTTAATGACAAAAGCATCGATGAGACAGATTATGCACATGCGCAAAACGTATGGGAGAAATTTGATATGAGAACTCTGGGCGATTATAGCGACTTGTACATGAAAACAGATATCATGTTATTAACGTGTATTTTCGAACCCTTTCGCGAGACATGTCACAAGACGTACGGTCTCGACCCAGGTCACTATTACACTTTACCCGGATATACTTGGGACTGTATGCTAAAATATACAGGGTGTAGGCTGGAAACCGTTCAGGATGTGGATATTTTAATGTTTATAGAAAACGGTATCAGGGGTGGAGTGAGTCAATGCTGTAATCGGTACTCACAGGCTAATAACAAGTACTTAGAGAGTTATGATGACAGCAAACCATCCACGTACATTCTTTATTTAGATTTAAACAATTTATATGGATGGGCCATGGGGAACTATTTACCGTACGAAGAATTCCAGTGGACTGATTGTAACATTGACGTCACTAATATCTCCGACGACGCTGAAATCGGGTATATTTTAGAAGTTGATCTCGAATATCCTGAATCTTTACATGACTTGCATAAGGATTTCCCATTCTGTCCGGAACACCAAACCCCACCAAATTCTAAATTTTCCAAGTTAATGACCACCTTTTACAGTAAGCAAAAATACGTCATTCACTATAGAAATCTTAAACAAGCTCTACAGCATGGAGTAAAGTTAACGCGTATCCGCCGGGTTCTACAATTCAAACAGTCTGCATGGCTTAAACCCTAGATTGACTTAAACACAGCATTAAGGACACATGCAAATTCGAATTTCGAAAAAAATAACTATAAATTAATGAATAACGCCGTGTTCGGAAAAACCATGCAGAATGTTCGAAAACACAGAATCGTTAGACTAGTAAATAAATGGGAGGGGAGGTACGGTGCTAAGAATTTGATTGCGAGTCCTAATTTCCAAAGCAGATCCATTTTCAGTGATAATCTTATAGCGATTGAATTGAAAAAATCTCGCATCATTTTCGACAAACTACTTTACATCGGAATGACTATTTTAGATATTTCAAAAATTTGCGTATATGAATTTCACTATGATTACATGTTAAATAAATTCCCTATAGATAAAAGTAAACTTTTATATAGTGATACAGACAGCCTCATATACGAAATTCAGTGCGATGACGTATATGAAGAAATTATCAAACAAGATATTCATAGATTTGATACCAGCGATTACCCTGAAAACAATCAATGGAACATCCCTCTGGTAAATAAAAAAGTCCCTGGCTTAATGAAGGACGAGAACAATGGGAAAATAATGGCACATTTCGTAGGGTTACGTTCTAAACAGTACACCTATAAAGTTGAATCAGACAAGGTAGTTAAAAAAGCAAAGGGTGTAAAGTCTAATGTTGTGAAAAATAAAATTACTTTTGATACCTCAACTGTCTAGAAAAATTTGCCGCAAAAAGTTCTCAGGAAGAGTGTTTACTAAATAAAACTCAGCTTCCTGGCGTTCACGATACTCTCCCTTGGGGCCGCTACTTCATTATAGACATCTAATATAATTTCATTGCTAATATTTTATTCCATCAACTTGAAATCTGTGTCTGTGTCTATTATATTTAGTATGTATTATATTTATTATTATGTAAACAATTTTAATATTTAATATTTTATCTGTATTCTTTACTTTTATGTGTATAATAAATATGTATTTTAAAATATTTCATGATTTTTATTTCAAAACCTAACCTAGAAATAAAACAAAAAAGAATTCTAATATTTTCTATTCAAGCATTTAGGGGCGAGCGTAGGTGCGTCTTTACTATGTAGTACTTGGATGGTGACCATTCCAACGGAAACCGCGTTCTCGCCTCACACATCTTCCAGCGGCTTGTATATCAGTGTATGCGCGGAAGCTATACAACCTTAGGCGAGGGTTGTATAGGAGATATACCATCCTTCGGAGGGGATGTAAAGCCGTCGGTCCCTTGTCTATTAAATGTTAGGCAAGTAAAAGATCCCTACTCTTCTTAAGGGAAGAGGTTCGGCAAAATTCCTGGTTGGGGGTAGCTCGTCTACAGGCGTCGGTGTTAGGCCTCAGTAGCGGAAATAGGCCGACGTTAAATAAATGTATATAAAAAAAAAAAAAAAAATATTCAAGCATTTAATAAATACATTTTTTTACCCAAGTCATTTAGAACCTTATCTCTATTGTAAAATAAACATTCACGTATACAGTGTATTTGAATATTATTACATGGATATAAATCGCTTAAATTTAATAGTATCTTATGAGGAGGTAATTCATAATTAGATTCACTTAGAATATTATTAGTAACATTTAAGATATTTCCAGATAAATAAAATGTGCAGGAACCATCAGTCACTTTCAGCATCTTATTACCAATAAATGGTGCCTTTATTAGTTTATAATTGGAAAACTGAATTTCTTCTTCTACTTCTTCAAGGTCCTCAGCTGCATCAAAGTAATCTGCAGTAAATTGTTGAAGGTAAGTAATTAAATCATTCCAGTCTTCTCTAATGAAAGAAATATTGTCTGGTTTCGTGAATACCTGAGGTACATTCATTAACATTCTCACAGCGGGAACATAACCTCTTGCAGCACTAAGTCCAGTAATTATTTTATAATTAGAATGAGGTATGTAAAAGACGTTTTCACACACATAACGTTCCTCATTTTCTATTGCCTTTCGATACATTTCACTAACTCTTTCAATTTCTTCCCAGTAACCGGAGTCATCTGAAGAGAACGTGGGACTGGGGCTGATTGATGCCATTTTTTCACCAATACTGAGTAATTTCTAAAAATTTCTGATGCATTTATAGTTCACATTCACATCCCCCCTCCTCCCCTTACTCCATGAGCTAATCAAGGAAAAACAAAAAGGCCTCTCCGAACAATTAAATTGTGTCTGTTTTCCATAAGAATTAATGTATTTTTACCTATATTGATATACTTGAAACAGTTTCCCATTTAAATACATATAAATCGAAACACAAACATCAGAGTGTATTTGTAGCGTCTATCCAGCTATTGTGAGATTTATCTAGACCTAACCATTTAACTAAAACTTTGCTACCTCGCTTGCGCAATACTTTTTCTACTAGGTAAATGTCAGAATATTTAGCCTTTTGCAGTTCTTCGGTGTAAAAGCTTCCACTGATAGGGCTTCCACGTAAATCTTCTAGAAGGTAAGTTGTGGGATTAGTAATTTTTACTTTTATGATTTTGAATAATTCCGTAGTCCAATTGGGTGTATAGCCCTTCTCAAAAACGTGTTTATATTTGCTAATACGAACGATATCACCGATTTTAAATTTTCTCAGGTCCATTGCCAATTTAATGTGATTATAAGCAGATCGTAAAATTGTTTTCTCATTATTTTTATTTACTTCACACGGCTTCATACCTATCGTTCTGTGACGCTGTTTATTGTAATCTTCGGTTATTTTAGGTAATATATCGAGCCATCGGTATGTCCCATTTAAACTAAAGTATTTGTATAATTTTTCCTTTAACGTTCTTATGACACGTTCCACAATTGCAGCCTTTTTCGTGCTGAACGTACTATAATGATTAATATTATACCTTTTCATTAGACTGTTAAAACCATAGACTTAATAAAGATAGACTGGAAAAGTGGGCGTGGTTTTTGGCTGTAACATTTTGACATAGTAGACAAGTTGTTTGGCAGCGCCATCTGATCTGTTGTTAACTATCGGTTTTGAGGTTGTAGTGTGTTTTTTTTTTTATACATTTATTTAACGTCGGCCTATTTCCGCTACTGAGGGCCTAACACCGACGCCTGTAGACGAGCTAACCCAACCAGGAATTTTTACCGAACCTCTTCCCTTAAGAAGAGTAGGGATCTTTTACTTGCCTAACATTTAATAGACAAGGGACCGACGGCTTTACATCCCCTCCGAAGGATGGTATATCTTCTATACAACCCTCGCCTAAGGTTGTATAGCTTCTGCGCATACACTGATATACAAGCCGCTGGAAGATGTGCGAGAACGCGGTTTCCGTTGGAATGGTCACCATCCAAGTACTAACTGCGTCTGTCGTTGCTTTACATCGCATACCGAAGTATGTACATAGTAAAGACGCACCTACGCTCGCCCCCTTGTAGTGTGTTTATAGTTGGTTTAAAGTGTTTTATCAGTGTTTTAGTGGCAATATTAAACTCTTAATTTCTTTATATTTGTGTAAAACAACTTTATAAACATGGTGAGATCCTGTTTATACTGCAAAAAAGTGTACACGGGAAATCGCAATTTAACGTTTCACATGTAAGTACAGACATATTGAATCTCGTTCTGGCAGTAAAACTCCATAGGCGGCACTTGATGTAGAAAAATAACTAAATAGTGTTTTATTCCATAATACTTACTATAGTTATTGACAAAAATATGCATATTATCTTAGAATTATGTATTTTTACAATTAATAATTTTTTATTTATTTTTTACCATGATTAGAAAATATTATTTAGGTCAAATCACGACAATAAAATTATTATTATTATTATTAGCCGTGACTCGAGTCCGAGTATAAAAATGTTACAATCGATAAATTGTGTACAATAAAAAACAAGTAAAAGGTGTAGTCTATTGTAATTCCCATTCATCTACGGTGCACACGACTATGGCTATAGAGGCCAATTCGAGAGAGCACATGTCGACCGCAGTCAGGACAAACATAGACCTGGTTAGGTCTTGGATTCGGCCTTCTTGCAGCAACATTTCCTTCATAGCTGGCCACAACCCCTCGCCATTCGGTTCTGTCCGCTGCAAGTTGTTCCCATGGCTCGTCTGCAATACCGCAGGATTTTAGATTTTCATGGAGAGCGTCTTTGAACCTCTTTCGTTGACCGCCACGCCTTCTTCTACCGCTTAGCAATTCACCATAAAGTGTACATTTAGGAAGGCGGTTATCATGCATACGATGAACGTGACCTGCCCATCTTAGGCGTGCCCTTGAAATAAGCACCTCAATTGGAAGGCTGTTTGCTCTCCTGAGTACTTCCACGTTTGATATGTGATGGAACCAACGGATTTTCATCATACTTCTGAGGTGTCTTTGCTGAAAACGTTCTAATTCTTTCACATGACGACGGTAAGTGACCCAGCTTTCACATCCATATAGCAGTGTTGGAATGACAACTGCTCTGTAGACAGCCATTTTCGTTGACAAAGCAAGGTCGTGGTTACCAAATACTCTCTCTCTAAGTCCCCAGAGTGCTCTAGATGCAGCGTTAATTCTGTTGCGAATCTCGCTGTCCATGTTTGCTTTGTCATTAACAACGTTGCCTAAGTAATTGAACTAATCCACCACTTCAAGAGAATTTCCGTTAAGTGTAATGTCTATTTGGTTCACTTGATGAGGAGTTGACATAATCTTAGTCTTTCCAATGTCACAGTCATCCGCATACTGGAGATCACAAATGAATCGTGTGCGTGTCTTCGTGAAAGCTCTAAAGCGCCCTATGTTAAAGAGACCGCCATCAAAACGGTATCTGAGACCTATTCCTCTGACTGTCAGTTTGTTGTCAACAATAATTGTTAGAGCAGTGGTAAACAAATTAAAGAGTAGGGGTGCCAGGACACATCCCTGCCTAACTCCAGTGAGGGTTTGGAATGGTTCGGTTGCCTCATTATTATACATAACCTGGGCGTTGTTGTTTGTATGTAGACTGCGACATACTTCCACAAATTTTCTAGGGATACCTAAGCGGAACATAATTTTCCAGAGCACTTCCCTGTCCACCGAGTCAAACGCCTTCGTTAAATCAATGAAGGCCATGTGAATTTCTCCTTGATGTTCGAGTGCTTTTTCTTGAAACTGTTTAAGTGTGAAAATTAAATCCGATGTGCCTCGGTTTGGTCTAAAGCCACTCTGTGTTTCAGGAAGTATCTTTTCCATAACAGGTGTTAGCCTATTTGCCATCGCTTTAGTGAGTATCTTCCCTCCAACAGCCAGGAGAGCTATACCCCTGTAATTTCCACAGTCCGCAGCGCTCCCTTTGTTTTTGAAGAGGTTGATTAAAAGTGTATCACGAAACTCCTGCGGAGCTTGACCACTTTCCCACACGACATCAAACAGTTTTTTGAGGTAGGGTATGAGCTCTGACGCCACAGCTTTAAAGATCTCAGCTGGGAGTGAGTCGGCGCCGGGAGATTTGTTATTTCTTAGCTGTCCAATGGCGGTTAAGATCTCTTCCGTTGTTAGTGGTTTATCTAAGTCTTCGAAGGTTTCATATTGAGGGATAAGATTTATAATATCGTGATCGGCTTGACTTTGCTGGTTAAGAATGTTAGAGTAGTGTTCTTTCCATCGGGCTCTTATTTCCTGGTCTTCTTTGAGGAGATTTCCATTTAAATCTTTAATAGGGCACATATTTTTCCGACTGGGGCCGTACACTGCTTTTACTCCTTGAAAGAAATAAAATAAAGAAAGAAAATAAAATTATGTGCATTATTATTATGTTCGATTTATTCATTATGTCAACTACTAATTATTATTACCCCTTTTTTAGATTTCCATCTGACCATAATATAAGAAGGAAATGGTTTCTAGCTATTGGTAGACAATTTGAAGAAACCCGTTATATTTACTTGTGTTCTGATCATTTTGCCAGTAATGATTTTATAGTAAAATTTTGTGGGCAACGATATTTAAAAAAAGACGCCGTACCTGTAAAAGCATCAGGAAGTAGCCAAAAAGAGACATTTGAAAGGTAAATTGTGCTATTTTATTAAGTTTTGCATTTTTCTTCATTTAGAAAACCTATTTGTTTTGTTTTTTTTTGTAAGTGTATAGTTAATATCTGGAAAAAAATAAACTTTTCACAGTGTCACTATATTTAAGTAAAAGTTTTAGATATAATTATGGGTAACATTAAAATGTAAAATTGGATTTTGGAATATAAATAACGTTTGACTTTTTTACAATCATTATATCACTTAAAAGTTGTGAAATGCTATTTACATTCACTGTTTCAGTTCACTCACCGTTCCAAAAAAAATTGCTGCAATTCCAGTGTTAAGTCTGCCTCGAACTCCAACGAAAAAACAAAAACATTTAAGGTATGTAACCCAAACAATGTAGGTATTAAGGTTTTTTAATTATTTGATCAAAACATTTTTGGCTGGTATATAAATATAGTGTGACTACTGTTTAAAGTCAAGACGAGTGATCCAGTGAGAGTCAATCTCGCTTATTCGTCAGTCTGTGGAGTGCGAATGTTCCCGGCCACTACATTGCCTCACTTACAACGTCTTGAGTTAAAACAGTAGACGTACTGTATCAAGCACAGATTGAAAATGGGAATTTTTAGATATGTAATAAGCTTCAGTATATTCTAGAAGTGTACAACTTTATGTATATATAATAATTAATGTGTTATTGTACAAGAACTAACGAGGGAAAAGTACAACTAAAATAATGATTAGAATCATTTCATACCCAAATCGTGAACTTTATTATAAATCAATTTTTTTTTTAGAGAGGTACCCTCATCACCATCAACATCATCTACCGCATCTGTTGATTCACCAACAAGAAAAGTGTCAACAATATTAGGACAATCTTTATCGATAATAGAGAGTACCGAAGTTCCATGGCAAAGTTCCTCAAGTACAATTACGGTAACTGACCCAGAACATGACATCGAACCGTTTGTAAAAAGGTAAATTTGTGTGTTATCTTAGGCAGGCAACTGCAAAAAATAAAATATTTGAGTTTTGATCATTGGTGAAATATTTCTAGTCAATGCATAGACTATAATGTGAAATTTTCTTGCCAGGTTGTAAACTTTTTTATACATTAATAAATAAATAGCAATTGATATAGGAATTATTGTATTTCAGGAGGAGATTTGTTAAACCCAGGTATATTGGTGACTGTATGGATTTGGATATGCAATATTCAAAGAGGGCCATAAGAAATTGGAAAGTGGCAAAAAAAACAATTCAGCTTCTTCAGCAAAGAAACAGAAGAATGAAATGTAGAGTATCATGTTTGAAATCCCTACTATCTTATCTAAGAGACAGGAATTTAATATCAGAGAAATCCGAATCTGTCATTAATGCAAGTGTTTAAAAGTTAAAAAAATTTTTTTATAAAATATTACATTATTCATTATTTTAATAAACAATCAGTTTCAAGATATATTTAGCTTAGTAAGAAATATTAATCACTATATAATTATTAAACAAAAAAATATATTACAGGCATCTTTACCTGGACCTGCTGCTGAGATAATGAAGAAAGTATTAAAAGGACCTACTAGGCAAAAATACAGTCCACAATTGCGAGCATTTGCTCTTACGCTTAACTTTTACTCTACAAAAGCTTACAATTACGTAAGGGAGAAATTTAACAAAAGTCTGCCGTCTATAAGAACATTAACTGGGTGGTACGGGTCTGTTGATGGAACCCCTGGGTTTACTCAAGAAGCTATAGAAGCAAGTTCTCGTATTTATGATTGTTTCCATCAATGATAACTGGAAAATAACAATAGGATATTTTTTGTTGGATGGATTAAGCGGAACAGAAAAGGCTAATCTAGTCAACCAATGTTTGCAATTTTTACATGATACAGGTATTACAATCGTTGGTTTGACTTTTGATGGAACGGCTGCAAACTTAAACATGGCTCGTTCACTTGGGGCTAACTTCAGTGATCCCGCAAACTTATTCTCGTAAGTCAACAAAGTATATATATATTGTTATGTGCTGCCCTCTAACAGAGAGGAGAGTTGTAATTACTCCCTTGCCAGAAGGGTGGCACCATCTGTGGGCCAACTGGCGAACCACCATTTAGTAGTGCCTAAGAAAATTATAGAGAATTCCAGTATCTTCTGGAAAGTTCTACAATGATATTCTGGACATTCCAAGTGGGTATATAAAGAGGTGAAGCCAGCAGATGGGGGAACAGAACAGTACAGTTTAGTGAAGCATAAAGAACAGTCCAGTTTAGTATCCAGTTCAGTTCTGGGTAATCTGTGGTTCTGGTTACAGAGACAGTTTGTAAAAAAACAGTTCAGTTGAGTGAAGTATGCAGTTTAGTGAAGTAAACAGACAGAGTTTTTAGGTTAGACAAATGTTGTCAAGTTTAGGAAGAAAAGTACATAGTGTTTTAAAAGTAGTGAATTCATATTAGATTAAGTTATTATTAGTTGTGTGGTTTTTAAGTATTTACTTGTGTAATTTTAGTGATTAAATAAAGCAGTGGTTTGTGAAAATTCTTGTTGCAAGTTATTCGAATCCACAAAGTGTTTACTGAAAACTGTAAGCACGTAACAATTGGTGTCGGAAGCGGAATTGCAACAGTATTTCTGAAGAATTCGACGAAGTTCCATAGTGTTCTATTTGGAAACCACTGGAGATAGTGAAGTGAGTTGAACTGGAAAGTGATATAGACATTAGACAAGATTTATTTGTGCTAGTGTGAGGAAATTTCTGGGACATTCTGTTTAGAAATTAGTGTAGTTTTTAAGTGCTTTCAACTGAGAAGTGATATAGACTTTAAATAAGACTTGTTCGTGCTGTTTCGAGTTAATTGTTTGGATGGAAACAAGAAGTATGGCTGCCGAAAAGCAAATGCAAGACATGTTCGCCGCATTTAGAAAAATGATGCTAGAGAAAAAAGAAGAACAAGAGAAACGACGTCAAGAAGAAAAGGAAGAGCAAGAGAAACGACGCCAAGAAGAAAAAGAAGAACAAGAGAGACGTCAAGAAGAAAAAGAAAGACGGCGTCAGAAAGAAAAAGAACAAAAAAAACGACGTCTAGAAGAAAAAGAAGAACAAGAAAGACGACGTCTGGAAGAAAAAGAAGAACAAGAGAGACGTGAAGAAGAAAAAGAAAGAAAACGTCAAGAAGAAAAGGAAGAATTGAGAAAAATTATACAGGTGCAACAAGATACTATCCTGTCAGCCACTAATGAGGTCAAGGAAAAAGTAGATAAAGTTGAACAAAAAGTTGGTAACGTTGAAGGAGAAATTAGTGACATTAAGGGAAAAGTTACCGACGTAGAAGGAAAAGTGACCACAGTCGAAGTAAAAGTTACTGGTGTCAAAGAAAAAGTTACTGGCGTTGAAGAAAAAGTTACTGGTGTCGAACAAAAAGTTACGGGCGTCGAAGGGAAAGTTACCGATATAGAAGGAAAATTTCAGGTAGTTAAGGGAGAGGTAGAACAACTTAAGCGACAGTTAAGAGAACAAGGAGGCCAGTTGGTATTATCATCGTCAGGTCCTCGATTACAACCGCCTTCCTTTGATGGTCAAACTTCTTGGCCAACCTATAAAAGACAATTTGAGGCAGCGGCATACGCAAACAATTGGAGTAATGAAGACAAAGCTATGGCATTGGTGCTAGCATTAAGGGGCCAAGCCTCAGAGTTGCTTCAGAGTATCCCAGTGACGCAGCAACGTGATTTTAAAGTTTTGGAAGCTGCACTAGATCTAAGATATGGCGACCAACACCTCGCCCAAGTATACAGGACTCAGCTCAAATCATGCACACAAAAGGCTGGGGAAAGTTTACAAGATTTTGAAGCAGCTGTTGAGCGACTGACATACCTGGCTTACCCGGATGCACCCAAAGAATTCCAGGAACAATTAACAGTTGGTACTTTCATCGATGGCATAAGAGACGAGGAGATCAGGCGAGTCCTTAGATTATCTCGAGCTAAGACTGGTAGCGAAGCCTTGATCCATGCCCTCGAAGTTGAAGCCGCTTATGAGGAGACTCTACATCCGAGAGAATGAGCCATGAAAGTAGAAGAAGGGAACCATTTAGAAAAATCAAATATGGAATCTTTGATGGCTGACCTGCACAAAATGATAAGCCAGTTGATGACCAAACCAGATGCTCCAAGGAAGCAGGAAACAGAACAGAGCGATGGACAGCCAAGGAAGATGATTCGGTGTTATCAGTGCAGCAAACCAGGACATATGATGTGGCAGTGTCGAGAACGGAATCCTGGGGAAGTAAACACTGCAAAGAAAGAGGAAGTTCGCTCTGATAAGATGAGATTGATTGTTATGTTAACAGACATACAGAAAATGGTCGCACAATTACTAAACGAATTAAGTTCGCGACCGGAGCTGAAACAGGAACCGCAACCGCCGAAACAGGAGCCGAAGCAGCAGCGAAGTGCTGGAGGTCCGACAAAAGTAATCCGCTGTTATAATTGCGGCAAATTGGGGCATGTCAAGAGGTACTGTCGCCAGAGGAGCCCTAAGGAAGTGAATGCCGAGAATGTAAAAACGCAGCAGGATATAGCAGAAGTGAAGGCAGTTAAGATAGAGGTTCCGAAGGACTGGTCAAAGAAAGTTCTAAGAGAGGAACAACTGAACGACGGTGAAATTGGACCAATGTTGAAGGCGAAAGAAAAAGGAATCCGCCCGGAATGGAAGGACGTTTCCAGTAAAAGTGTTGGACTGAAGGCTTTATGGGCGCAATGGGATTCACTTAGGGTTATAGATGGCCTATTACGGAGAGCATGGGAGAGCCCGGATGGGAAAGAAGTTACCATGCGGTTGCTGATACCCAGGTGCCGAGTACCAAAAGTTACTTCGGGAAGTGCACGAGGGAATATCCAGAGAGCACTTTAGCAGAAATAAGACCTTGGCTAGAGTACGGGAGCGATTTTACTGGGTAAATAGCTGTCAGGATGTAGAGGCTTGGTGTCGCAGTTGCAAGGTTTGTGCGAATGTGGCTGCCAAGAGGTCACCTACAGGGAGTGGTGATCGAATGAAGGCTAGATATGACCGCAATGTCAGTTCAGCAGGATTCAAGGTGGGGGACTCGGTTTGGCTGTATAACCCACAGCGGAGTGAAGAAGGATTCTCGAAGCCTCGCTCACCTTGGGAAGGACCGTATTCTGTCATCACTCGGATCAACGACGTTGTTTATAGGATTCAACGTAGAAAGAAGTCCAAGATGAAGATCGTGCACCTGGACAGGTTGGCAAAGTATACTGGGGTATCTGAAATGCCTGACCGGGACGTTCAGGCTTAAGGAGGGGGCAGTGTTATGTGCTGCCCTCTAACAGAGAGGAGAGTTGTAATTACTCCCTGGCCAGAAGGGTGGCGCCATCTGTGGGCCAACTGGCGAACCACCATTTAGTAGTGCCTAAGAAAATTATAGAGAATTCCAGTATCTTCTGGAAAGTTCTACAATGATATTCTGGACATTCCAAATGGGTATATAAAGAGGTGAAGCCAGCAGATGGGGGAACAGAACAGTACAGTTTAGTGAAGCATAAAGAACAGTCCAGTTTAGTATCCAGTTCAGTTCTGGGTAATCTGTGGTTCTGGTTACAGAGACAGTTTGTAAAAAAACAGTTCTGTTGAGTGAAGTAAACAGACAGAGTTTTTAGGTTAGACAAATGTTGTCAAGTTTAGGAAGAAAAGTACATAGTGTTTTAAAAGTAGTGAATTCATATTAGATTAAGTTATTATTAGTTGTGTGGTTTTTTTTACTTGAGTAATTTTAGTGATTAAATAAAGCAGTGGTTTGTGAAAATTCTTGTTGCAAGTTATTCGAATCCACAAAGTGTTTACTGAAAACTGTAAGCACGTAACAATATTTTTGGATCCTTGCCATATGCTTAAACTTCTAAGAAATTGTTTAGGTAGTCAACGCACTCTAGAAGACGATAAAGGCAACCTAATTGAATGGAAATACTTTGAATATTTAGTTGAACTTCAAAACACAGAGGGATTGCAAGCTGCTACGAAGATAAAAAATCGGCATATCCGTTGGGAGAGAGAAAAAATTAAAGTGAAAATTGCAGCACAAACATTTAGTAACAGCATTGCAGATGCCCTACTTTTTTTATGCAATGATTTAAAATTAGATGAATTTAAAAATGCTGAGGCTACAGCCAGATTTTGTAAAATTGTTAATAATTTATTTGATATCTTTAATTGTAGAAATATACTGTCAAAATCTGTATATAGAAAACCGTTATCCATTAAAACGGAAGAAAAGATTTTGCCATATTTAGAAATTTGTAGAAACTATATTTTGAACTTAAAGTTGAAAGGCGATTTGGTGATTAAGTCAAAAAGAAAAGTTGGATTTTTAGGTTTTTTAATATGTATAGAAAGCTTAAAAGGAATATATAAGGATTATGTAAAATGTAATACTATACTCTTAAAATATGTTTTAACATACAAATTTTCGCAAGACCACTTAGAAATGTACTTTGGCATTGTAAGAAGTAAAGGTGGCTCAAATAACAACCCCACAGCAAAACAATTTGAGGCTATTTACAAACGACTTTTAGTGCATTCAGAATTAAAGGCGGTTGACAGTGGCAATGTCATTGCCTTAGATGATACCTCAATTTTGCATGTTGGTAGTAAACCGACCGTTAAAAACAGAAATTTTAATATGCGTCAACTTAGAGACCACAATTACTCAGAGTTACTGACAAGTGATTTAGAACATGAAAGAAATCCAACAATGTTGCATTTTCTTTGTGGAAATTTAGTAGATGATGATGTAGCCAGGTCTGAACTAAATTTTGATGTACCTTCTCAACGGGATCATGATTATTTAAGCTCATAGGCATGGCATCTAACCCTGTATACTAACGACGTTCTTGGATACATAGCTGGTTTTGTTGTAAAAAAAATAAAGATCATTATTAAATGTCCAAAATGCTTAGATATATTAGAAGACGATAGAACCTCTTCACTTCTTCAAAAGAGAAAGACATTTGGAAAGCTGGTAACAGCATCTAAATTTGTAATAGAGATTTGTAAAGCTGGAGAAAAATATTTTAGGTTCATAAAACGTTCTAAAAATATATTTAATCCCAGCATTAATACTATTAAAATGTTAATCAATAAAACTTTATCAAGTTTACCCTCAAATTTGTTCGATGTATTTGGGGATCACATATATGATGACGATCCTATTTCTAATCATTCCATTCTCTTAACAGAACTAATTTTAACAAAATATTTTAATCTTCGACTTCATCATGAAACTGATATAAGTAGAGACGTTAGAGAATACAGAATTCGAAGTCTTTTAACAAAAGCAGTAACATTTCAAAATCAATAGGTTCGATTATTTAAAATATTTGTGGCATAAAATTATTATTATTATATATATTTTTTTTTTCATTGCTTTAAGCAGAACATTTTATGTGGAAAGTATATTTGTACTGTGCCTATGAAAAAAGGGAATTTTCCTTTAAAGCACTAAGAACATTATTTTGTTCTTCAATTTTCAATTGCAGTTAAATTTTAAAACAGAAAGAGGTTGCCAAGGTTTTTCAAAATTTATTGGTTAGAATGTATATATAATAAAATTGTTATAAAGATAGAGGTACATTGTATATATTATGTCTCTATATGTTATGTGTAGGTATACTGTATTATTATTAAGAATTATTTGCTTAGTTACAGTTTTATTTATGTTCTGTGTATAGAATTGTGCTGTTTGTCCTCACTTATTTTATTTATTGAAACAATGGTTAGAAATAAATGTTTACTTATACTTACTATTACATAAATTTGCTGATAATTTAAAAATGTATAAAACAACGTTTATTTTCCTTTTAAATCTAATTTACAATTACTTTTATAATATATCTACATAAATTTGACAAATAAAAAACTATATCAACATTATTTATTCATTAATTGTACCTCTGAACATAGTTACTCCACTGGCAACTAGGGCAAACAAATACCCCCACCATGCCCCTCGAACAATAATTGAACGACCAAACAAACTGTATGTAATTGGAATGGGAATTGCTCCTCTATCCTTTAAACCTCGTTGGTTAAAACCAGCATTATAAAATTCTGTACCTTGATCTGACTGTAAATTTTTCGGAGTTTGTTTACTATCATTAAATATATCATCGACAGCTTGTTTTATCTCTTTACCGGATTTACTTTTTAAAGGTTTAGCCCAAACAAATTTTGAAAAACAATCAATTATCACTAATACGTATCTAAATAGGTTATTATCATGTACATGGCTCATTACGGCTAAATCCATCTGCCAAAGGTCATCTAAACCTTTTATAATGGTACGTCTGCGTTTGAAATTTTTTCTAGCCGGTTTATGGAGTTCGTTTACCAGGTGAATCTTTTCTTTTGAATGTACCCTCATCATGCACGCTGTATTAGTGCAACAATTTTACTGAATATAATTCATTTTTATGTCGTTTTTATATCAGAAATTTTGGCATATCATTTTTCAAGTTTGATATATCTTTACTTATTTTGATATCTAAATTAGTAATATTAGTGTTCACAGTGTCCACGTATTCTTTTAGGTTAGTAATGTCCACAACTATTTTAATTTCCAATTCATCAATTTTCTTTTTGAGAGATTTAATCTCATTCTTTAGCTCTGTACGTTCATTATCAAACTTGCGTTTATAAAATTTCATATTCAAATCAGTCCGCTGATTAACGATCTCAGGTATTTTTTTATCTATTATGTCATTTGTTTTTTGTATTATATTTTCATCGGCATTATCTACGTATTGTTTATTGGTACAGTCAAGTGACTCTGTGGGTTCTTTAACATTACACAATTTTAAATGTTCAACAACGTCTATATTCCCATCACCGGTGAAAGTGAAACCATGTCGATAAGGTGAAGTTAAATGAGAATTACCATCTTGAGAGTGAATTACAATAGACCTACCGAACTTGTCTACACTCATATTGAAAATGATGGCAATGAATGATATCACATCTATTTAATCAAAAAATAATAACACCTATTTCCTTAAGCTCTGATAGTATAGCTGAAATTTCATTGTCATGAGAATCGGCGTTCCCCGCAGCCTTTGAGGCATTCAAAAGTCTTAATCTATCAACCAATTCATTAACGTCATCCCAGTAAACGTATTCGATAGGTTTGTCATTGTAAACCATATTTATCCCCGCTCCACTAGATGATTGATGTGATTTTGTGTTCCGTTTAGTCTTAAATAATGGCTTTATCACATTAGTATACTTAAAAGATAGAGTTCCATTGAGCTGGCTTAAGGGCTCATAATTTCTTCTGTGAACATTACTGGCCTCTAGAATATCCTTATAATTATGCAAATCTTGTTCATCATAGTCCTTAGGACTCTTCATAAATAGCAGTTCGTACAAACCCTCTTTTCCAGGATACATTTTATTATTGATATTTATTTCGGCATTTCACCCAATGTGTAATTCCTTAGAACCAATATAAAATTTTTTCGTTTCTAAGTCGAGTCTGACCATATGTTTTATCAATATCCTCACTTTTATTATAAAGCTCTATTAAATAATGTTTAGCTAGAGAGGGATATTGTTCAAAATTTTCATTTGAATCAACAATTTTATTTGACCCCTCCTCGTATATATCTTCGAAGGTAGAGCCTTCTTCTTCTTCTTTATGTTTAATTGGTATTTTTAGTGATGTCTTAACATGTTTACCACTCATCGGTTTCATTGACATACTCAGTTCTTTATTGGATCGATAACAGGTTTTAACAATCGATTGTAGGTCTCCAAAGTTATTTTATTACACACCATTGCTGAACAAATCTTAACCAGACCTCAGACAGTTATAAACAGATCTATACAGAGTCTGTACGAAAAATAAACAGGTCTGTACGAAAAATAAACAGGTCTGTATGAAAAATAAACAGGTCTGTATTAGCTGAGTGTCTGACTAATAATAATAACCAATGATGTTCATATCACAAATTTATATACTGATCAAAACCCTTCCGATAACGACCATTATGTAAATCAAAATCTTTTACTATCACCATGACTAAGTAAGCGAAAAAATATAAATATTAAATATAGATCGCAAACCAGCTATAATTTCATTTTAAAAATTATCTTTGAAATATTAAACATTTTTATCCTACGTTGATTACAGGCGGTGCTGAATTTTCTAAAAGACTCTGCATATTGTTTAAATCATTGTACTAATAAGAATTATACGTGTATCCTTCACAAACAAGTCTAGACTAAACAAATATATTTCATTAAGATGGTTTATTGGGAACTTGTTTGTCTTTGTCTATTGTAATTAATTTTAGAAATAAAAAATGTTTATGAACTACATGAGGGGGAAAAGATAGTACTTAGTAAGTTTTATTGATAACTTTATTAATACATACAGATAATTAAAAAAAATGAGATTACATAGTTTGAGATATAATAGAATATTTATTTTCAAGAACTGGATTAATTATTTCTGCAAGTCGTAAAATTCTCATTTCAAATCGGTGTCGATCGATAGCGTCTTGTACCCAATTCTCATGTCTAGCATTTCGATGTGCACAAGTCCAGTGATAAATATATCGTATTTTAACATCATCATTAAAGTGGAGTACTTTCAGTTACTGACATGTTTATTTATTTATTAGATACAACCACCCAACAGGTAACCAGTTACAGGGTGGGAACATAATGTTAAGTGAATTTATGTAAAATTTCTTTCTCGTTTTTTTTTTCAATGTTATTGCTATCTCCAATCTTTACGACTAAGTTAGAGGTTGAAGTTATGTTCCTTTTTATTGATTAAAAACACTTCATCATAGTAAAATAATACATGGGTAGGCTCCAAGATAATGATAGCTCGTAGAATTACGCCGCACGGGGTTTAATGGGTCTTATATCACAATTACCACATACGGTATATACTTTTAGGTTCTTTGGGGCATTGTATTCTTTTAATACATTTTTGCATCTCACACACATCCATATACAGACAGGCATAATGTTAAACTGTTTCTTATTCATCAAACCTATTATTTTAATACCTTCTTTACCTGAGGATTTTAGAGAGAGAGAGCGAGCGAAAGCGAGAATTGATGTTGGATTCAAGATGGAGGAGGAGGAGGAGAAGATTAAAGGTTTCTGTAACAACGAATGGGGATAGGAAATTTGAAATCTGATTACAAATACATCTAATAGATGGTTGGTAACAATGAGGTGTGGGTGGGAAATTTGAAATCTGAATACAATGAGCAGGATATTTGAAATCTGAATACAAGGAGCGGATGGTAACAATGAGGGCGGGAAATTTGAATCCACCATTCACCTATATCTGTCCTCTGTTGATTAGTATTTAGTTATTTACTAGATGTCACAGCAGTAACATGTTCCTTTCTTGAACGATTTTAATTTATTACTAGAAGATTACGAGAACAAACTATACTAGAACATTGTGCAAAGCTAGAGCAGTTGAAAAGTATTATAAATTTTTACGAAGAAAAACAGTGTATGTTTTCAAAGTTTCAATCTTTACATAACGACAACGAAGAAAGTGAAAGTGTTTTTAGTGATAGAAGACGTTGTGGTAGACTTTACCATGCCACTGCTGCGAGACGAATTACCCCCTCAAGCACGAGTGGAAATATTTCCCAATTCGGTGCCTGAGGATGAACAGTGGACATCTCATAACAGTGGTGAATTAAAATGTAAAATTTGTAACAGAAATAATCTAGAGGTTATGTTTCTACCATGCGGACATATTGCTAGTTGCATAAACTGTAATTTTTCCATTAAAACCTGCGTAATCTGTGGAAAAAGTTTGGATGTCTCTGTACGCATCACTAAATAAATTGTGTTATCTACTCGTAATTAAACAGTATATTGAGAGACAGGACAATGTTAAGTTCACGATTGATTATTCTATGTGCAGTACTCCAGAACACTCTGTACATTTACAATCCATTCAATCCTAGAGAAGTCAATGTCCGTTTCGATGGCAACAGTGGATGGATAAAGATGATGCCGTATACTGTAATTAACAACAGTGTACCTACATTTACAACATCTATACCTAGCAACACAACAAAATATCAGATGCAAATACGATTTCAAAATGGCAGCATTGATGAATTTGGCTGGATTACGTTAGAGAGCCCCGTTGCTGAACCTAATAATAGTTATTCAACCAGTACTACTGAGTCGTCAGTTATAGGACTGCTCTGCTATCTAGTACTTTGTTCTTCAATTTTATTGTTAAAGTGCCTAATTAAAATTATAAAAGGAAAAAAATGTCTATTAATGCTGAATTAAAAAACATGGAAATAGAACATAATAAGCAGGAAAAGAGGGTCCAGTTCAATGATGAGGTTAGAATTCGATATATTCTTTATTGGTCCTTTGCCCACAAGATGTCGCGACGTGGTGACTGCTGGATACAGAACACTGTAGATCGCGAACGGTTTCAGCGCAGAATAAAACATTTAGCATTGATAATTGAACCTGTACTGCTCGCAAAGAACAAGAACAACATAACCTCATCTCATATATAATAATATATATAGGATACGGGAGTATACAGTTCCTACAGTTATAAACCTGCTCTGCTGCTGCCGTGCGTGCACTTTGTTTCCCAGAATATTTAATAGAATTATCATCATGAGTGAAATTACATCTGTAGAACAAGCTGTGGGCTCTCTCCGTTATGCATTACGAAATAACATACTTCAAGTTAATCGAGAGCTACAAGAAAACAGTAATCTCTTTTGGTACGCTTCCGAAGAATTGAAAAAATATAACAATGGAATTAAATTTTGCTGTCTTTTTCTTAATAATAGCACCTCTTTGAAGAAATTTTGCAATCTAATGGAAAAGTGTGATCTCCATGAACAATTAAATGAACACGCTGCATTGTTTTCGTGCGAAGATGAAATATTGTGTAATATACTTCTAAATATTGACTCTGAATGTGTTTAATCTTACTATTAAATACATGTTTTTATTGCTGTAATTTTTTTACCTGTAATATATATTTAAAAGTTATTGTGTCCTTTATTTCTAACATAATTCTATTATTAGCAAGCTCAAATTTCCCGCCCTATTGTTACCAACCATCTATTAGATGTATTTGTATTCAGATTTCAAATTTCCCGCTCATTTTTTTCCAATGTTAGCAATATCTCCATCCACGCTGTCAACCGTATAATTTAAATTCATAGTCCCAGATTTCAAATTTCCCGCTCATTTTTTCCAATGTTACCAATATCCCTATCCACGCTACCAACATATAATTCAAATTTCATAGTTCTCAGATTTCAAATTCCCCGCTCATTTTTTCCCAATGTTACCAATATCTCCATCCACGCTGTCAACCGTATAATTCAAATTCATATTTCCAGATTTCAAATTTCCCGCTCATTTTTCCCAATGTTACCAATATCCTCATCCACGCTGCCAACATATAATTCAAATTTCATAGTTCTCAGATTTCAAATTCCCGCTCATTTTTTCCCAATGTTACCAATATCCCCATCCACGCTGTCAACCGTATAATTCAAATTCATATTTCCAGATTTCAAATTTCCCGCTCATTTTTCCCAATGTTACCAATCCACGCTGCCAACATAGTAGGTTAATAATAAGAAAGCCGCGTACCCCCCTCCATACCTCCATGTATACCCCCCCACTCCTCCTCCCACCCCGAACGTGATTGGTCGATGGGAGGGGATAAGCTCCGCCCACCTAAGCGGATTGGTTGAGTGCAGGGGATAAGCTCCGCCCACCTAAGCGGATTTGTTGAGTGGAGGGGATAAACCACACCCCTCATGTGATTGGTGGGAGGTGGGCAAAATAGGGGGGGATATTATGGTATTCTCTTACAGACAGATATCAACTGTTCTGATCTGAAAACTTAACTAGAGAGTTCAAATACCTCCCAATGAAATTATCTTTTGATATATAAATTCCTTAGACACCGACAATATTGTGTACTAATATTTGTGTCTCAAAGGTATTTCAGAAACTTCTAAATTTCAACTATTCAAGATGAACGAATACAGCAGTGTATTGCCTGAGCTGAAGTTTGACTTATTTAATAATTTACCTCCAGCTCCACAGAATAAAAACGATTTAGTGATACTAGGTGAAAGAAGACATAGGTTAAATAAATCGAGGAGCAAGTATATGTCAACGGGGTTATCAAGTGACTTGTGTTATAATCCATGTGTAAAGCTGTGTGGAAATAAAACTGATGCAATAATTTTTGACGAAACGGATTGGAATCATTTTCTCACTTTTCAAGGATATATTACCAATTATATACATACCAACGATAACATTCAACCAATAAATGCTGATAATTTTTCCATCCAATTTGAGCAATTTTCCAATTCTACAGTTATAAAAATTATAAAGAATAACTCGTATGTGTACTTGGGTTATGAATCAATCTGCAAGTTGTGGGAAGTGTTACCACTTGTTAAGTATGGCATTGACATGTTAAAAAGACAACAGTTTATAAATTACTTCAAGAACGTCAAGAGAGAACTACAACGTCAAGGAGGAAATATATTTGAAAATGCTCTAAACGTTATTCAACACAACAAGAGTTGCAGTGATGAAAATGCTTATATTCTCATGGAACTTGTTTATATTTATCCAGATTTATTCAAAGCCGAATGTTTAATGTAAGATACATTAAAATGATTGGTTTTGTAAGTTAATATATGTGTAAGTCATTTACGAATACCTTTTTATTATTTTATAAAGTATATGAAATAATGTATAAAATATGTACAAAATATATAAATAAAACATGTATTACTTAAACATTTGTTTTATTAAGATTAAAGTATATGCAGAGTATATTATACAATTTGATTTTTAGAAATCCATGAATTATATTTTTTGTCTAATCCAAGCCATTTAACATAGAGTTTGGTCCCCTTTTTTCTTATAATCTTCTCCACAAGATATACATCTGGATATTTTACTTTCTGAAGTTCATGCTCATAAAAACCTCCTTGAATTTCATCACCATTTTGGTCTTCCAATAGAAATGTTCTAGGATTACTTTTGTTAATTTTTCTGATTTGGAAAATTTCGTTCGACCAGTTAGGAGTGTAACCTTTTGAAAAAGCTTCTCGATATTTACTAATTCTCACAGAATCATTGACTTTAAATTTTCGTTTCCTTGGATCAATTGTTTTCAGATGACTATAGGCAGTTTGTAATAAATATTTTTCTTTTTAACATTTTTTGGTTCCATTCCGATAGTCCTGTGTTTGGTGCTATTGTATTCGGCAACAATATCTGGTAAGATATATAACCATTTATAGTTTCCTTGTAAGCTGAACTGCTTCCACATTTTATTTTTTAAAGTTCTATTCACTCTTTCTACAACACTTGCTTTAAGATGTGTGTGAGAACTATAGTGGTTAATTTTCCATTTATCCGTTAATTTTTTAAATTTTTTATTGTAAAATTCTTTACCCATATCCGTCTGTAAATTCTTTGGTGGTGTGCTCATCTGTGACAGGATTTTGTCCATTGCTTCTACAACTGCTTTTCCACTTTTATTTTTGACAGGTTCACACCAAACAAATTTTGAAAATACGTTAATAACCACTAAAATATATCTATGGCCTTTGTTTATTTTAGCATACCGACCCATTTCAACAAGATCTGCTTGAATAAGGTCATTAAGGCCTTTAACAATTACTCTCCTTCTTTTAAAATACTTTCTGGCAGGCTTATGAATTTCGTTGACTATTTCTTGTTTAACATTAATCATTTTTAGTTATTGGACACTGTAGTACAATTTGGACGTACAGAGGATCTTTATTCTTTGCGTAAAAGGTAAACTTATCTTCCAAATTTACAATTTTCCCCACAAATTCTTCTGCTGTAACTGCAACTGTATTTAAGAAAATTTGGGTACTAGCAGGTAAAATCTCTATATTTTCAATCTTACCAGATATAGGGCATTTGTATTCTGTTGTATTGTTCTCTAAAGTATAAAAAAGTACACTTTGAGATTTCTGTAAACGGCCTCGAATATTTATAATACATTTGCTATGATGTGAAGAAGGCTCACAAATGTAAAATGGTGATATTCTTGGGGGTGATGTTAATAGGGGGGATGGGGGAATTGGCGATGAATAAGAAATTACTTCATTCTTTAACATATGCCTTCCAAATTTATTAATTGGCATGGTGACAGTCTCAAAGTCTTATACTGAATGATATCTCAACATTTCACGTAAACTATTTATCTTATTATTTTACCCTCTCTCAATTGTTCTATTATTGAGGTTATCTCATTATTATGCCCAGTATTTCCTGCTAATTGTGATGCTATCAATAGTCTTAAACGATCTACAAGTTCATTGTAGTCATCAAAATGCCTATATTCAATCTTCTTATTATTGAATTCCATCGTTTTTAGATTTCCACCTCTCTTATTTTGGCTTCTTGTTTTTATTGCTTGCGTCCTAGGAAGTGAACTAGATCTCGATATTTGTGTAGCTGTGGGTAACGCTAATGCTGATTTTCTTGGCATAGTGTTTTTTTTATTGTTTTTTTTCTTGAGCCATCGAATGTAAATTAGTAACTCGTGGTTTAATAATATCTATAAATTTAGATGCACGTGACGTCGATAAACCATTCCCGGGATTGTACCCTAGGTAATGAGCATTAGTCCTTTTAATTATATCAATATATTGACCTAAATCAGTTGGTCGATAACCCGCTGGATGCTTTTTAAACATCAGCTCATACAATCCTGGTGTACCCGTATATTTAAACTCGCCATTAATAATAAAGTCAGCGCCATCAAAATCAATAGTTGCATCACCAATCGCATATTTTTTGGCAAAAGGGTCGAAGTAAACACCGAAAGTATCATCATATTCATTTTTTACATCTTCGATTTTTCCTTCTATGTATGCTCGCGGTAGAGGTTTCTTAAATTGCTGTAAATATTTTTCATGTTCTGCAGCTGTCGATATTTCTGCTATCGTTGGCGGAGAAGTTTCATCAAAAAAACTTTCACTGAACTCGGGCCTTACTTGAGTCGGGTCATACTGAAAAGTTTCGTCTTCCAAATGAACAGGTGTAGAAGTGTGATAATACTCAAGAGGAGTTTGGCCAATTGATCGAGTATTAAGACTATCACGGCTTATTTCTTCTTTTAATTCTTTTTTCAAATATGGTTTTTTCGAAGCACTTTCTGTTTTAATAAGAGTTGACACCAAATCTTTAAGAGGTTCAGTCATCGGTTTGTAAGTTTTCTCTAACTGTGATTGTGATTTGTCGATATCTCTTTTCAAACTTTTGTATTTTTGTTTCAGCGCCTCTCTTGTTTTTAAAAGCTGTACTGCCACTCGACTATCCATGATTACTGACTGAGGGGGGCTCAGTGTTGAAACCTTATATTTGAACGAATTTATCGAATCCCTTCCGATATCTTCCAGAGTTAATAGCGCAATCTTTATCTATTACCACAAACCCATATTTATCTTTCCAACAAAATGCACAGAGCTCTCTGAAATCTTGAAAACACATCCACGTTTACATGATCGTCATAAATATGTTTCAGATTGGTCATATCTTGAGGAAATATCACAATAAGGTTAGCATTATCCTTACATAGTTGTTTGGGAATGGCGCTGTATGTCTGACATAGGTAAAAACAATCAGTGTTTTTATGACGTCCAAAACAAAAATAGCTTTTAATGATATTTTGATTACAAGAAGCTAAATCATCAAATATTATCACAGAATTCGGTTTTATTTCTTCTGGAGGTATTACTGCATCCCCATCATTATATTCGAAATATCCAATTTCATTTATAGGTTTCATAAGCATTCTCAAATACTCATATTTCGGTTGATATAGGGACTTAGAATATAAGTAAACATTTTCAAACCGTAACCCATTGGGATGTTCTAATAAACTGAGCATCACATTTGTTTTTCCGCACCCTGAGCTTCCTACCAAAAGTCCCTGTTTCGATTGTCCACCAAATAAAATGCCGTGCTTTTGAATGGTGCTGGTCTTGGAAACGTCATCATGATCTGCTATCGGTAAAACTGTTTCTTGCTGATGAATCCGCATTTCAGGCAGCTACTAATTAGTACATATATCTAGAAATTATTTTGAAGTGGATTTTCATTACAATGAGAACTAGGGTAAACTGACTGGACATCACATCCTGCAGGTATATATACGGCTACTTTACAAAACATGTTTTATTGTTTATGCCAGTTGTATTATAATGGTTCGCAGAAAGTCTTCTCCACCTAGTAGTATTGGAAGTGCTAAGAAGAGAGGACGTGGTCTGCTTAATAAAATCATTGATAAACTTCCAGTGGAGTTACATTTGCCTACTTATAATTATTGTGGACCTGGAACAAAACTTTCAAAGAGGTTACAAAGAGGGGATAAAGGAATTAATCCGTTGGATGAGGCATGCAAAGAGCACGATATAGCGTATTCTAAATTTCAAGACGTCGAGCGACGAAATCAAGCTGACAGAGAATTAACTGAAGTCGCATTTAAACGTGTAAAAGCATCCGACTCAGGTTTCGGTGAAAAAATCGCCGCATTGGGAGACGGTGGGGTGATGAATTTAAAGAATAAGTTGGGAATGGGTCTCAAACGCCGAGGAAGCCTTGCCTCAAAGAAGAAGAAAGGTGGAGAAATAAATGTTAAGCTTGGTATAAAGAGAAAATCAAAGTCAAAGAAGCGGAGGAGAAGAATTATAGCTACCTCAAAAACAGGTGGATTTCTCCCATTCCTTTTACCTCTTTTGGGAGCATTAGGAGCTCTCGGGGGAGGTGCAGCCGGCATTGCAAAAGCAGTAAATGACGCTAAATCAAATCGGGAACAGGCCGCTGAACAAAAGAGACATAATTTAGCAATGGAGCAAGCTTCAAAAGGGAAAGGATTATATCTAGGTCCTTACAAAAAAGGCTCTGGATTATATTTGAAAACATATCCAAAAAACTCCCAATAAAGCTGCCTCACCGACCACTGACTAATTTAGATCTAATGAAATATTCAAAAATGCTTAAAATTCCTCATTTTCGCGGTATTTTTATGAGAGATACGCTTCCAAAAATAATAAATAAAAATGAGACCGGCATAATAAATCTAGATACTGATGATGGTGAGGGAACTCACTGGGTAGCGTACACCAAGAAAAACAAGGAAATAATTTATTTTGACAGTTATGGAAATTTAAGACCTTCAAAAGAATTAATAAAATATTTTTTAAGTGACCGCAGCTTGAATACAATTAGATATAATTATGATTCTTTGCAAAACTATAATTCATATATCTGTGGACATTTATGTCTCTCATTTTTGTATAATCAATATAAACAACAGATTTTTTAATGGTGGGAGGTGAACACCACCTGATGTCAACATAGATCATTAATTTATAAGAGGAAATAATTGGATAGCCATCTAAAAGGCATTTCTTAATGTGTGGTGAAGAGTGTAGATTGGAAAAATCAATTATGCAGACATTTTGTGCATGCATGGAAGACTCTTCAGTTGTACCAAATAATACAGGACTGTATCAGTCATTCGATGAACGTTTACTGTCGTTTAAAAGATGGAATGGCGCTGTGGATCCTGCGGACCTCGCCCTGGCCGGATTTTATTACAGCGGCTGCCATGATGTAGCCAGTTGCTTTTGTTGTGGCGTCGAAGTATATAGATGGGAGGCAAGCGACATACCTATCACTGAACATTTGAAATTTTCAGCAAATTGTTCCTACGCAAAATTAATGAAGAACCTATTGCTGCGAAATATAAAGGAGGGGCACACGTGTATTACAAAAAACCATACGATTAATTGTAAAAGTGGATTCAAGTGGTTTGTGATAATAAGCTTTCATCTAATAAACATCTGCCTGTTTATTATACTTAGCATATCTTTTTATAATTAATACAAGAAAATAAATTATACATCTGTAATAATACATTGCAAATAATGCCCGTCTGTATATGGATTTGTCTAAGATGCAAAAGTGTTTTAGAAGAATATAGTGCACCCAAGGATACTAAAATATATACTGTTTGTGCTAATTGTGATGTAAATTGTACAAAGGCGAGTGCTGCCTAATATGTTTGTTTTTAAGTAGTTTCCAAAATGTTATCTATGTATGCAATATTCATCTGTATATTTAAGAATGTAACTTAGAATGTGTTTTATAATAAATATCTTTATAATAAGTAATTTGTTTCAATGTATATACCTTTCCTCAAGTTCAGTACTATGTTCTAGTAATGATTATATTATTTATTTTTTAATTTGAGATATAATGTTTAAAGTTATGATAAAAAAAATATTACGATTTGAAATATACTTACTATTTTTTCAACGTCAATTTCATTCTACCACTTTTTCAAAGCACACATTAACTTCATAAATTTACTGCATTTTTTATGAAGTCAAATTTAACCAGAGTATAAAAATATTTCACTCTTCGAAACACATTTAGTGTTGAAAATATTTTTTTGTTTATAATTTTTTCAGTGAATTTGTTTCACTTTTCATACGTTTAGTCTTGTTACTAAAAGTGTCACTGTCTGCTTTTAAGCATTTGTATTTTTTGGGACTTAGAAACCTGATATAAAATAATAAATAAGAGAAAATAATAATTTTAACATATTTTATTTAAAAAAAATTACAATGTTAATTCATCTTCACCTATAGGCATATTTTTAACAAAATTTTTACATTTCCTTAGCTCAGTGTCCACTACACCGATCTTCGCCTCCAGCATATCGGCGTCCTGTGCTATGACTTGCTGCCGGTGGCGAAGTCGGTGTAGATGTTGTAACATCTTTGTTTTCCCCAACTTGAGGCTCTGCGCGTACCGGGCCGTGTTGTTCACAAGGAAGGCTCTTGTGTCTTGCTCGTAGCGCTTCTTGCTACGAGCAATTTTATCCTCTTGCTTTCGGACGTCTCCTCGAATTATATTGAGCCATCCGTCCAGCTCAAATTGGAGGAGCGCCTCATCTTCTGCCCTCCGGTACGCCGCCTCCCTCCGGGACTGTGTGGATGATGGCGTTGCCGCCCGCAGCACCTCATCTTCGGCCTTGCTGTACATCGCCGCTCTCCGGGACTGGGTGGATCTCGACGGTCCTGGCGTTGCCGCATCCGCCCGCTCTGTTATTTCCATTGTGGTCATTGCAAAGAAAAAGCAAATTAGATGTGCAATTATTTAACCGAAAAAATAAAAAATGCTTTACCTGGTTGTTCTAACTCCATCGAAATTGGCCTCAAATCGGTAAAGGACCCCTCCAGTACCTGGATGCCGGACCCGATGGTAGACGGGGCCGCCTGGTTGTCCAGGTACTTAGAAATTTCCTCCTCCAAAGTGGTGTTAGAAAATATGTCCGCATCTCTAGCGGTTGCGGCGTTAGCTTGATACTTGTACATTTTGAAAACAAATGAAAAAGGAACAGGAACAAGGAATCGCGTAGACACGAAGATTAAAAAAACTTAAAAAATAATTAATACTAAAAAATAAAATGACTTAAACTCGGACTTTATATCTATATACACTTAAAATAATTAACACTAAAAAAATGACTTAAACACGAACTTAAAAACCTTAAAAAACTTTAAATTAAACCGAACACTAAATTAAATGATAATTAACTAACACCGAAAACTATTTAAAAAAACTAACACCGAAAACTATAAAAAACTAAATAAGATTATATATAAAAAAACTAAGTAAACGTATGGTAGAGGAAGCGTATTAACAGATAGAACTGTGGATACAGAATGAACTGTAATGCTCGTCATAGATTAAATAATGCAAAATCCCCTCTCGTACCAGTTGCGGTGGGGCGATTGAAAAGCAGTAAGTGCGAGTGAAATAAACTGCATTATATGAAATTGATTAAACTGCATTTAATGAATGTCAGCGAGGTTGGTCACCTATATGGCGTGATCGTACATTTTCCGGTGTTATATTACGTTGCACGTATACCGACTTGTGATTTAACATAATAATAATAATAATAATAGTTTATTGGTGTCACTAATACAAAAGTATTTTACACAAGTCATTGGTACGACATAAAAATAAAAAGTAGTATAAATTGTATAATAAAATAGATAAAATTTAATAAAACACATATATAAAAAGTAATATATATATATACACGTATACACACATATACATATATACATATACACGCACATATACACATACATACATACATATATACACAGTTAAGTAAAACCAGAGTAGCGTAATAAAATTATATGCATATAAAAAAAATTTTTGTCACGAAAAAATTAGAGATATTCGTCAATACTATAGAAGGCATTAGTTTTTAGAAATTTTCTAAGAGTATTTCCAAATGGAATATACTCGAGTTCTCTAATTCTTTCTGGTAGATGATTGAATAACCTTATTGCGTAGTAATTTGTTCCATTGCGGGATTTACTAAGACGAAAAAAATCTGGACATATATTTTTGCTATTTCTCGTAGAATATCCATGAATTTCCCTATGAGGAGTGTACCTCCACAAATTTCTTTTAATATATAATAGACATTGTAAGATATACGTGTTGGGCAACGTTAATATATTTAATTCTTTAAAAGCGTGTCTACAGTCTTCTCTGTAATTTAGACCGTATATAATTCGTATCGCTTTTCTTTGAAGTGCAAACACATTTGTATTGTGACTTGAATGACCCCAAACCAAAATAGCATACGATAAGGAGGAATGTATAAGACCATGATAGGCTGTGATTAGTGTTTTCTGGGACACATTACTTACAAGATTTCTGAGTAGATATATGTTTGTTGAAATTTTCTTACAAAGAAAATTTATGTGCTGATCCCACGACAACTTATTATCGAGATAAACTCCGAGAAATTTAACGCTACCTTTATTAGTGTTTTCGACTAAGTTTCTTAGACTAAATACCATGGCTTCAGTTTTTGACTGATTTAAACAAAGTTGATTTGCTACAAACCATTCCTGAGTTTCTAACAGTGTGTCATTCATATTAGAATGTACAGTAACCAGATTTCTGTCTGACTGAATGATGGTGGTGTCATCTGCAAATAGGACGAATGTTGATGAGGTGATATCAGTTAAATCGTTAATATATATTAGAAATAATATAGGTCCCAATATAGAGCCCTGTGGAACGCCGTATTCCATCTTTACTAAACTAGAGTTTGAATTCCGATGAGTAACATATTGATAACGATTTGTAAGATATGATTGTATTAAATTAATGCTACCTATATCAAAATTATAAAAATGTAGTTTACCTATTAGAATGTCATGAGATACACAGTCAAAAGCTTTGGAAAGGTCTAAAAAGTGAGTATATATATATTCACCATCTTCAAAACCTTTATTTATAATATTAGTTAACTTTTCTATGGCTAGAGTCGTCGACGAGTTAGCTCTGAATCCAAATTGACTGGAACTAAGGAGATTGTTTGATTCAAAATAATAAGTCATCTGTCTTTTTAATATACTTTCCAGAATTTTTGATAATAAAGGCAAAATGGAGATGGGTCTATAATTTCCAACTTCATTTATACAAATTGAGTAGTGGTGAGAGGTAAGTGAAACCTCTCAAATGGTCAATTGCTACTATACACCATAGATGTCTCTATGGGCGTATAGCGACTTGCGATTCTGCAAGTACCTGAGAGCGGCGACCTTTCAGTCCTAGGTGGACTTAACCTACTGTTATAATATATGATTTGCAGGAAACAACTACTCAGCGGGCAAATACCCCGACCTGCATTGAATTACACCTTACAAATCATTAAAGAATGGTAACCAATATCATTTGTCAACTCCCTGACCAGACATAGACCGGTTTCGAACTTATTAGTTCTCATCAGTATGCCATAGGTCATGGAGCAGACAAATGATAGTGGCCAACCTGCTAGTTTTATACAAACTATAGTAAATTGAGTAGTGGTGAGAGGTAAGTGAAACCTGATGAGAACTAATAAGTTCGAAACCGGTCTATGTCTGGTCAGGGAGTTGACAAATGATATTGGTTACCATTCTTTAATGATTTGTAAGGTGTAATTCAATGCAGGTCGGGGTATTTGCCCGCTGAGTAGTTGTTTCCTGCAAATCATATATTATAACAGTAGGTTAAGTCCACCTAGGACTGAAAGGGCGCCGCTCTCAGGTACTTGCAGAATCGCAAGTCGCTATACGCCCATAGAGACATCTATGGTGTATAGTAGCAATTGACCATTTGAGAGGTTTCACTTACCTCTCACCACTACTCAATTTACTATAGTTTGTATAAAACTAACAGGTTGGCCACTATCATTTGTCTGCTCCATGACCTATGGCATACTGATGAGAACTAATAAGTTCGAATCCGGTCTATGTCTGGTCAGGGAGTTGACAAATGATATTGGTTACCATTCTTTAATGATTTGTAAGGTGTAATTCAATGCAGGTCGGGGTATTTGCCCGCTGAGTAGTTGTTTCCTGCAAATCATATATATTCATTTATAGTCTTTTTTGTGTAATGGTATGACTTTTGCAAGTTTAAGTGAATCAGGAAAAGTACTTGTACGGATACAGATGTTTATTAAATTGGTTAGTGGAATTAAAATTATGTATCTTATTGCCTTTAAAATTTTCATATCAAAAAAATAAACATCTTTAGCCTTAGTCTTTTTGAGATTTGAGACATCATTTACCTCAATATAAGTTACCTCTCTGAAACAAAATTTATTTTTGTTATCTATTGTACCGTTTCCTAAGAAATCTTTGTAGGTTTTATTAGTGAATGGTAATTTATTATATCTTTAGCAACATTAGCAAAATATAGATTAAACTCATTTGGGGATAAATTATCTGATAAAACATTTTAGTGAGTTTTGTTGCTGTTTATGATTTTCCACATAGCTTTTTGTGAGTTGCTTGAACCTGCAATAAGTTTGTCGTGGGTATCTTTTCTTGCTTTAGAAAGTTCGGACCTGTAATTATATCTATGAGATTTTATAATTTTTTTTAATTCTTCTGTGGGTGTTTCTTTATATATGTCCTCTAGGAAATGCAACATATCCCTTTTATATTTTAAGGCGTCATTAAACCAGTTAATTTTTTATGTTTTATTGTCATTCACTAATTTTGACTTTTCAGGAAATGCTTTTTCCACAGCTGATGTTATATAATCGATAAATATTTGAAATTTGTCCTCAATTTTTATGTTCTCGTTATTTATGAAAGTCCAATTTATGTTTTGTAGAAATTTATTTAAGTAAAATAGACCAGTTTCACTAATCGGCCTATAAGTTATTCTACGATAATGCTGATTTTGGATTGATGTCATTCAAATTCATAAATTCAATAAAATCCCTAAATGGTCTGACAGTCTTGTGTCTAAAATTTCCCAGTTAAAATTACTATTATTGAAATTAATAAAAATATTATCCAGACAATGATTTTTCTTGGTGTTTTTATTAATTATAGGATATAAACCAAATGAAGCAAAAATATTTAGAACAGCAAGAGTATTTTTTTCATTAGTGTTAAAATGGACATTAAAATCCCCAGTAACGATGATTTTTTTCGATTTATTTTTATTACTGATAGTTTCTAAAGCTAGTGATAGTTTTTCTAAAAATATATTAAAATCCCCGTTGGGAGATCTATAAACGGTTACAATTTGGAAGTCTTTGTAATTTATTCCCACTGACTCATAGTGAAATTCACTGGATATACTGTTTACATGTTTAATCGGGGAACAGTTATGCTTTTTTAAACCATATATTGCAACGCCCCCATGGATAGCATTTGTCCTAGAAAAATGTGATATCAACTTATAATTATCAAGACCTACACAAGAAATTTCATCATTTAACAACCAGTGTTCATTAATACATAAGAAATTAAATTTTTTTTCGTCCAAGAATACCTCTAATTCATTAATTTTATTACGCATACACTGAACATTCAAGTGAAAAATATTAACAGCTTCACTTTTGTCAGTTTTATTATTTTTGGGCCCTAATCTGTCGTAATTATTTCTGCGGGACGTCTGCCTAAAAAAATTTCATCATCTTGAGTTCTATTTGCGTCAATTATTGGGATTACCTCTTGATCTTGAATCATTATCGACTCATTCAATGCAATATCCAATATTTCGCCATTGTGAATAGTTCCATCAATTAAATCTAATCGTACATCTTGTAAAACTTGTATCTTACTTTTATTCACCCTCTCATTATGTTGAGAACACTGTTCTAAATTGTCTTGTGTATATCCACTTAATAACTCGCCTAAGTTATGCTTACCAGAAATATCAAGAGTGTTTTGGCTTTGAATGTGTTCAGTTATTTTTATTTTTACTAAATTATTCCCATTATTTTCGTTGTTAATTATATTCACTAGACTATTTACTACTTGATATTTGCTTAAATTTTTATACTTTTTGTCAGTAACGTTAAGGCAATTAACTTTACCAGGCATAGCATTATCTAACACAAACACAAATTCGTTGAGTTTTCTGTTATATTTGTGAATATTTTTATTTACAATGTGAGTTTTGTACGGGGCAGTCGCAATTATTATGTTTGTATTTGAGCATTTCTCCACTTTATCGGCTATATCTCTAAATAATGGATATTTATTTGTTTTATTAAAATTATTGGAACCCGCTATCACAACTACATAATCATTCATTGTATAGTTTTTTGTTAAAGAATCCATATTTTCTATCACTTGTTTGAATGATGCTCCTGGTTTAAAAATGTGTTCAATTTTAAAAGTTTTCCTCTTAATCTTATTATATAATAACTTATTCATGTTTCTTCCATAATCGTCACTTATTAAAATTATTTTATTTTGCTGCTCTTTCTTATTGCAGATGGAGTAAATAGGCTTCTGAATATTATTTGATTCTTGTACTTCAACCTGAGTTGAATAGTCCATTTGAGTAAATTTTAATACCTCCTTATTATCAGTTTGCGTCTCAATATTAATTAATATCCTGTTTTCAGTTTGAGTTTCGGAATTACTTAACATTATTTTATTATTAAGCGTCAATTGTCCAACAATGCCTTTTAAATCATTGATAATTAAATCTTTGTTTTTTAGTTCCTTGGATAAATCAGACACTTCAATTTTTAGCTCAGTATTCTCTTCGCAGATCATATCATTTCTAGCAGTAGATTCGGCTAGTTTGTTACGCAAGTTCACTATAATATTTTCAGAAAGTTCCCTATTATTTTCTTCATCGCTATCATATTTCAGGCTAATATAACTCGAGTTGGCTTCTGATTTAGATTTATTCCTTTTCTTGGACAAATTTAAAGTAGGGAATGCCGGTTTATTTACTTGACACTGAGACTTAGTTTTTACTGTTGAAAGGGGCATTATCAAATAACTTTCGAGTTATAACTTGAATTCAGTCCAATACTTAATTATTATTTATAATTCCCTTGCAGAAGAAGAATTAGCACACAGCCTTTCTATGCTTATCAGATTCCACACTCAAAAAATATACACAATGTTTGTCAATATTGTTTAGAATGTAAGAGTACTTACATATTTAAAGTGAACTGTTTATGAAGCACTTACTGATTCCACCTTATTATTTATTAATGTAGAATGTCTTTATATTTTATAACTTACTAAAACTTCACTATTTTCAAGAGACTAAAAATTCCGTGTATAACTGTTGGCAGTGTTCAAACGCATAATGTTCAAGTTATGACAAATAATTTAAAAAATATATTATTCACTGTAACAAATATCACATTTTATATACTAAGACAATCTTTTTTGGTAATTTCACCGTTAGTGCCGAATTCCATGACCCTCTAGAATTTTTTAGGTTAAAAATCGATTACATACAATGTCTCATTGCGCCTGTACAGAACCAGATCAGATTTTTTTTAAATATTCTTGTAAATACAAGAACTTTAGTTACTCAAATTTTATATATATATGTAAAAAATAATGTGGTAGAATATTCCTTGTTAAAATGGGACATTATTAACAATACATATTAATTACTATAAGCATAGCAAGTGTTGTATTTTTAATATATTTAATTTAGGCATAATATTTAGACCCAATTATTATACGAGGTGAATTTTTCAAATCGTCTCTATAAATGTAAGAATATTATGCGCCCTCAACTAAGCTGGTCGAAATTTTGAAAAATGTGACCTTGAAAACGTTTTTTTTTTTTTTTTGTGTCAAATTACAGCCAGAATATGACTTTAAAACGCTGTTTGGGTGTCAAATTACAGCCAAAATAATTTTTTATTAGTAATTCGACCTTGACCGAAATTTTGGGTATAAGAATACCGCCGAAAGCAAATTTGACTTTGACCTTGTCTCTCAAAATTAAATATATTCGTAAATATTTGACCTTGTCTTAATTTTCGGCTGTCAAAATCTGCCGAAACCAAATTTTTGTGTGAATATTTAACCTCGTATTCATTTTTGGGTGCGAAGTTTCTGTTTAAAGCTTTAAACATGACTACATTTTAGGGTGCCAAAATACTACCGAAATTAAATTTGTTCGTAAATATTTGACCTTGTCTTTATTTTCGGCTGTCAGAATCTGCTGAAACCAAATTTTTGTGTGAATATTTAACCGCGCATTCATTTTTGAGTGCGAAAATACTGCCTAAACGAAGTTTCTGTTTAAAGCTTTGAACATGACTACATTTTAGGGTGCCAAAATACTCCCGAAATTAAATTTGTTCGTAAATATGTGACCTTGTCTTCATTTCGGCTGTCAGAATCTGCCGAAACCAAATTTTTATCTAAAATTTTGAACTTGTCTGCATTTTCTTTCCGGTGATCAAATTACTACCGCAACGACATTTTTTTGTCTAAAAATTGATTTTATTTGCATTTTTCTAGAAGATCAACTTACCACCTAGTTAATTAAGTGGTGGGAGAGGGGGAGGTATATAAAAATGAATGTGAAATCGATTAACGCATTAATATCAGGCTTTTCCTTAAATACAGTTATTTGGTGTCGAATTTAAATAGTTATTTGGTGTCGAATATAGTTCCTTGTAAAAACTATAATTTACAATGCAGTGCCCCCAGTGCAAAAAACAGTTTTCATCAAAAAGCAGTTTGTCACGTCATCGTCGTGAAAGCTGTGCCTATAGAGAAATAGGTGCACATAGTGCCCCGAAAAAAATCAAACTAAGCAATTGCAATAACGAATTTGAAAATCTACCCGGACCTTCTGGCATGCAGAATCATACAAAATCTCAAGAAATTATTATTCGTTGCCCGCAATGCTATGAAAAAATGCCTAAAAATAAATTAATGGGACATTTGAAAAGTTTTTCTCATAAGAAAGTCATCAATATTGTGGAAGATGGAGTAGAAAAACTTCAGAGCGCATTCAAGAGCCGAATTTCGAGTTACCGTTTTTCCACAAAAAAGCAGTACACAGATATCTCTCAGTTTTTGGAAGAAGTAAAAGTGAAAGTCATCTCAGTTATTGAGAAGTATATTAAAATATTCTTCAGCATAAAAATTAATATGGAATTATTTGGACTTTATGTTATTGAGGAGAAAGAATTGTCAGATATTAAATCATTTAACACTAAAAATAAAATTGTGACACATTCATTGGATTTATCAAATTTGTATAACGAGTTCAAAGAAGAGATCATAGAGAAAGCATCAACTTTTCAGGAGCGAGATTCAGGTATGTTTAAAAAATTTGTATTAATCACAGTTTATGTATAATATCGATATTTTCATTTTTTTTCAAACATATTAAATATCTTTTAGGATGGGCTCTGAAGCACGTTAGTTTTCTCGAAGTCAACTTGAACAAATTCAACCCGTTATTCGCATCATCATACATCAAGTTACCTAAATCTATTGAAAATAAGAGAGCTGTTTTGAATATTCAAAATAATGATAACAAGTGTTTTGCTTATGCTATCAACGCTGCAATCTTCCCAGCGGATGGACCTCCTCATGAAGTGGCATCATATCCTCATTACTCAACATTGCTCAATTTTGAAGGTATTGATTTTCCTGTCAAATTACATGATATTCAGAAATTTGAAATTTTAAATAATATATCTATAAATGTATTTGGGATAAATAATCAATACGAAAATGGTAAAATGGTTAGCGAAATTGTGGGCCCCCTACATTTCACAAATAAAAAACAAAATACACACGTAAACTTATTGCTCGTTACTGATATTGACGGTAATAGTCATTACACACTTATTAAAGACTTGTCACGATTAGTCTCTAGCCAGAGATCTAAGCATCACGGTAGAAATTATATTTGCGACGGTTGCCTCTTGTTTTTTAATTCTCCTGAGAAATTGCATGCTCATGAAAGAAATGACTGTAATCATTTGTGTACTGTACTACCAGACCCAGAACCTAAAATCAATAAATGTGGGGAACTAATTGCAGGAAATATCTTGAAATTTGTTAATGTCGAGAAACAATTACCGGTTCCTTTCGTGATATATGCAGATTTTGAAACTTTGTTAAAACCAATTCATTACAGTGAACCATCTGACAGTAAATCTTTCTCCGTTAAAACTTATCAACACGAGCCGTACTCATTTTGCTTCTACCTAAAGTGTAATTTTGATGATAATCTTTCCAAACTTGAATATTATCGAGGTATTGATGTTGTGGAAGTTATCGTTAAAAGACTGGATGAGCTTGTGTTACAATTATATCAGAATCACTTAAAAAATATAGTTGAAATGAAACCATTATATCAGAATCAACAAGATATTTTCAATAATAGCCAAATTTGTCATATATGTGATAAACCTTTTGAGGATGGTGATGAAAAGGTCCGCGATCACTGCCATCTTACTGGTGATTTTCGTGGACCTGCACATTCGCATTGTAATTTGAATTTTAAGATACCTAAATTTATACCAGTATTCTTTCATAATTTAACTAATTACGATTCCCATTTATTTATTAAAAAGTAGCTTTAAAGCAAGAAAATATACAAGTTCTTGCGCAAAATAAAGAAAAATATATTACATTTTCTAAACAAATTCTTGTAGATACATTCTTCTATGATAGAAAACCGAAGAAAGTTTTTATAAAATTAAGATTTGTCGATTCTTTTCGCTTTTTACCAGCTTCCTTGGATAAACTAAGCCAAACGCTAGAAACACATCAATGCCTCGAAATAAGAAAATTTTATACCGATGACCAACAATTCAATTTATTAAGACGTAAAGGTGTCTTTCCATATTCTTACGTAGATTCACTGGAGAAATTGGATGGTACCGAATTGCCATCAAAGGATGAGTTTTTTAATATCTTGAGTGGCGAATCAATTTCTCAGGAAGATTATGATCGGGCTTGTAATGTGTGGAATACATTTAATTGTCAAACTCTTGGCGAATATTCGGACATTTATTTAATATCAGATGTGTTGCTTCTTGCCGATGTTTTTGAGAATTTTCGACAGATATGTCTACGGACATACAAATTAGATCCTGCACAATATTTAACAGCGCCATCATTAAGCTGGGATGCTATGTTGCGAAAAACTGGTATCGAACTTGAGCTTCTAACTGATATCGATATGCTTCACTTCTTTAGGAAAGGAATACGTGGCGGTGTTAGCCAATGTAGTAACAGAAAAGCTGTCGCTAATAATTCATTCATTTCCAATTATGATCCATCAAAACCAACGTCATATATATTATATCTAGATTCTACCAACTTATACGGAAGCTCAATGAGCCAGAGTTTGCCAACGGGCGATTTTAGATGGTTGAAAGACTATGAAATTGAAAACTTTGATTGCACTAATCTCGATAATAATTCTCCAAAAGTTTATATACTGGAAGTAGATTTAGAATACCCACAGCATTTACACGACAAACACAATGATCTACCGTTTTGTCCGGAGACCTTTGTACCCCCTGACTCAAAAAATTCAAAATTAATATTAAATTTACATGATAAACATAAATATATTACCCATTACAGAAATTTGAAACAATGCTTAGAACATGGATTAATACTTAAAAAAATACATAGAATTATAGAATTCTCACAATCTGCTTGGTTAAAAACATACATAGATTTGAATACTGAACTTAGAAACTCTTCTAAAAATCCGTTTGAGAGAGATCTTTATAAATTCTTAATAAATTCAATATTCGGAAAGACAATGGAAAATGTAGATAATAGGGTTGATGTGAAGTTAGTATCACATTGGAGAAATAGTATAGGTAGTATAGGTGCTGATGGATTTATTGCAAAGCCCAATTTTAAATCCTGTAGTGTATTTTCAGAAAATTTAGTAGCAATTCAAATGTCACTATTAAAAATATTTTATGATAAACCGCTCTATATAGGCTTCACCATTTTAGATATATCAAAAACTATAATATATGACTTTTTTTATAACTTTATAAAGAAAAACTATGAGGATAAAGCTGTTCTCTGTTACACGGACACCGATTCATTAATTTTACAAATTCACACCGAAAATGTTTACGATGATATTAAAACAAATATAGAACTCTTCGATACATCTAATTTTTCAATTCCAAACGTACGCAACATTCCGAAAACGAGGTCAACTCCAGGGAAAATGAAAGACGAATATGCCGGCACACCGATAGAAAGCTTTTTCGGTACTGGGGCGAAAGCTTACTGTATTAAAACAAATGATAATGTTATGAAAAAAGCCAAAGGGGTATCAAAAAGTGTTATTAAAAATCAGTTACATTCAGTGGATTATAAACAAATTATAGAAGACGGCGGCCTCATATACCGAAAAATGTATGTTTTCTCTTCACATCTGCATACGATATATACTGAGTTGAGAAATAAAGTTGCGCTTTCCGCACAGGATGCCAAGCGTTATGTTATACCGGGAAGCACAAAAACTCTTGCTTGGGGGCATTACTCCATTCCTAATTTCCTCAATAACGCTAACCATAATACTAATGATGATGCTTTAACGATTCTTTTAAGGGCATTTGATGAGATTATTGAACAGGAAAATCATGATACCGACTTTGATTTAGGTTTATTGAAAGTTTTTTGTTTTAGTGTAAAAAATGTTTTGTACTTATTTCAATCCTCAAAAATTTGCTTTTTTTTTAAATACCAGTATCCATTTTTGTTTTACTGTAAAAATGTTTATAATTTCAATATTCAAAAATTAGCTTTTGAAATTATTGACTTGGAATCTGGTGTGAGAAATTTAAGTCAGAAATTTTCAAATCTTCAATTCGATGCAGAGCATGAGGCAGTATATGGAATGGGAAGATTTTACTCTGAAGATGAATGTAATGAACTAGCTTAAAAAATATGAAGTGGGCTATGAAGTTTGTCGAAAATTTTTGGAAAAGAGAATATGCGAGAGATGTCTCGTCCAGGATCTGATCAAATTGGGGTTAGGCGGATTTTTGCATCGAATAAAACAATATTTGGAGCCGGAACTTGCAAGCAGAGTATTTCAAGAGGATAACTGAATTATTTAAATATTTTATATTGTATTTTATTCAAAAATTAGCATTTTTATATAAATATCCATTTTTGTTTGTAAATGTTACGAAATAACTACACAAAAGTTTGTAATTTCAATCTTCAACAATTGTTATTCTTTTATTATCACTATCCACTTTTGTTTGTAAAGTTATACCAAATAACTGTATTTTAGGAAAAGTCTGATATTAATCAAATAAATTATTAATTTAAAAAATAGTTTTATTTCAAATCCTATGCATTATTGTAATAATAGATATATTTATTCTTTTTTTCAAATACTTCACTATATAATATATAATTTGGAGTGAATAATGAACTTCTATCTTCGCAAGTTGAATAGAATTACAGGATGTGAAAGTACAATGAACTGCTGATGTTGCATGTTAAATAATACCGGATATGTCAGTATAATGAACTGCTAACTTTGCAAGTTGAATGAACTTCTGACATTACGAGTTAAGTAATACCGGATGTATCAGTACAATGAACTGCTGATATAAGCTGCATAAAATGCCGGATGTCAGTATAATGAACTGCTAACTTTACACGTTGAATGAAGTGCTGACATTGCAAGTTAAGTAATACCGGATGTATCAGTACAATGTACTGCTGACATAATCTGAATAAAATGCCGGATGTCAGTATAATGAACTGCTAACTTTACAAGTTGAATGAAGTGCTGACATTGCAAGTTAAGTAATACCGGATGTATCAGTACAATGAACTGCTGACATAAGCTGCATAAAATGCCGGATGTCAGTATAATGAACTGCTAACTTTACAAGTTGAATGAACTGCTGACATTGCAAGTTAAGTAATACCGGATGTATCAGTACAATGTACTGCTGACATAATCTGAATAAAATGCCGGATGTGTTACAATAAACTTGTAAATTGAATAAATTATGGTATGCCTAAGTACAATAAATTGCTGACTTCACAAGTTAAATGGACTGCTGACTCCACAAATGTAGTCAAATAGGCATGTCTGAAATAATGTGGGGGGTATGATCGTTCACTATAAATCTGGAATATTAGTAGAACTCGTCAGTTAACAGTTTTTTACTTCATCCGAAATAAAGTTAATATCGAAAGATGTGGATGTGCTACGTCAAAGAAGTTGAGATTACGGACTTACAAAGTGGTGTTCGCCATTTAAGTCAAAAATTTTCAAATCTTCAATTCGACGCAGAGCATGAGGCTGTATATGGAATGGGAAGATTTTACTCTGAAGATGAATGTAATGAACTAGCTAAAAAATATGAAGAGGTCCATGAAGTTTGTCGAAAATGTTTGGAAAAGATAATATGTGAGGGGTGTCTTGTCCAGGAGCTGATCAAATTAGGGTTAGGCGGATTTTTGCATCGAATAAAACAATATTTGGAGCCAGAACTTGCAAACAGGGTACATGTTCAAGAGGATAATTGAATTATTTAAATATTTTATATTGTACTGTATTTTGTGTTATTTGCAGATATTAAAAATAAAAAAAAAAAACAAAATTCTGTTTAGTATTATTTATTATAAAATCAAGAAATAAAATTTTCATACAAATAATAGACATTAGACAGTGCACACATACATTTATTATTTGAATGGTAAAAACATTTTGGGATCGACTTCTTTAAAGTTGGTCGTTCGTCAAGTTCTAATACAGGTTATAAAGTGTCTGATGTAGTTTGCTTTTTCGTTTCCTTTTACATAAACTCAATATGCCGCTGAAGTCAAATCCTGAATAATTTGACCGAACATATGCAATGGTGTAAATCCATCAGCCCATTTGATGCCGTGATGATTTCTAGTTAGCCTTGTAACTTGATGTTCTATCTCTGGTGAGAGTAAGTTAAATGGGTATGGTGGTTTAAAAATATAGTGGCACATTTTTACACCGTCATAGCCTGCGAGCTCTTTAACAATAAATTCGTTGTTTTCTATTTTAAATCCTTGAATGTCCACAACCAGCTTCATAGTTTTAGATTATGCAATTTTTTAAAAACTTTTTTCTTCATGCAATAAAATTCCACTATTTTTCTTAAGTATTTCAGTTTTTTTCTGTGTTCCTTCAATAGTCGCACATATTCTGATCTCCTTATCATACTAACTGACTTCTTCGAACTACTTTTTGTTTATGACAGCAAAGAGAAACATGTAGTGCGCATGTCAATGTTGACGTACAATTTTAGTTAAAAGGTTATAAGTGAAATGTTTCTCATGTAATATAAGACAATATGCAGTAATATCCGAAGTAGTGGGGATATCCGTCTCAAACTCTATTCTCATGACCACTGACCCCGTTTGTATAACTTCTTTTTGACGTGAACAGTCGATATGCGTTATTGGTGCATAATCCTTAAATTCTCTTGGATTAAGAATAGGCTGATTTATTTTGTGATGATAGTAGGATTCCTGAAAATTTGCAAACATGTCATAGAGGGTTGCGTATTTATTGCTTTTAAAGTCTAAGTATAAATCGTTATATGGATATCTTTCAGAATTCAAGAAGACTCTTATGTTTCTAAGTCCACAGTCATCGAATTTGCTCATATCAGTTGTAATTTTCCCTTTTCTATCTTTCTGAAATGCTATTATTACATGTCTAGGAGTTTCTACCTTAGTAGACGTCTTAACAGGCCATGTATGTCTGCTCGACGGAGGTAGAGATGGATATTCAATTAATTCCCAGCTTCTAAATTTTATAGGGAGATCTACATTACGACTTATAAGTTTATTCAACCTAAGCTGTTCTGACATATTAACAGTGACATGAGGGACCCTCCAAAATAGTTTACTAATAGTAATTTTAGGTTTTTCAGCTTCATCGCTACTTGTAATGCTGTCTAGATCATTACTGTTACGTATTAATACTAATTCTTGTCTCATATTAATGACAATTTTTCGAAAATCTTCAAAAAATCCAACTAGTAGTTTTAATGGAATGCAAACATTGAAATTTCCTTTTACATCGGCTATAATTTTTTCACCCACGCCTGTTTTCTTTTTTGGAAACCATCCAGCATTTTGCATGGAAATACTTTCATTTTCATTGTATGATATATAATTCTTTAAAGTTGAAACTAATCCAACATTTCTCGCTCCATCTATTACAATTCCATTCATTTCATATCTAATTTCACGAAACAAAAACGCAATACCATTATTAATAAACTCCAGTGCAACAGTCTCAGTTCCATCCTCTTTCATTAATTTTCCTTCGATGTACAAATAACTATTGCACGGTGCAGTATAAACATCTAAATCTTGAATAGGGATTCTTATTTCATCATTGTAATCCAAAGTTCCGGATATATTGGATTGATATGTATGGAACTGGTACTCCGCAACAGAGTTGTCGCTAAAGGGCTGATCAGTAATATTCAGTAAATCCATTATACTAAAACTTCCAATCCAACTGATTTTAAATATTGACGATTTTTTAATGTTAATGGTTCGATATTTCTTTTAATACTGTTGATTTCCTTCTTTCTAGCTCTTTTATAGTATGGCTGATGCTTGTAAACGGATGGCGTTGAATTAAATATCAGCACCATTTAATTATTTGATTGATTTTCTAAGATGGAGTCTAACAGTTAAAGTCTCTTTTTGAAAATTAACAAGTTGCCCTGCTTGGTCTACTATTTTGACAGTGATGTTGCTAATAGTTTTAACGCACACTGGGAAATAAATAATGTTTAAAGGTGACTCCACTATTTTATACCCAACAGGCACTGTTGGAAAAAACTGATGAATAATATGTACAGGTTGTCCATTAGAAAAAGAACCTACTGCAATGCTGCAATCGACACAGATAGCATTCACTTTAGATATCTTTACGGTATTATCGGAAGTATTGCTATCATTAACCTTTAACTCTCTCTTCTCGAAACCTAATACTGGACCTATCGAATCTTTCACGTTGAAATTAATTCTCGTATTTGCACGTATAGTGACTTTAGAAGTATTAATATCTGTGGTAATTCTGATAACTGCTTCATCATCTTCTTCGTTTATTTTGTTTACTATGAATTTTATAATGTCATCAATTTCATAACATCCCTCAGGAATTTCAGTTATATGTTCATAATTTTCCCCCCATGCAAATTTATTATTACTGTTGTCAATATTTGGAATAATATTATAAGTATCAGAATTTACTAATCCAATTTCATAATCTACTTCATCATCTAAATATATTGGTGGATTGAAACTGTAATTTAATACGGAAGATTCTGCACTAAGAATGAAAGTAAACGACATATTTACACATTAACGGTTTATAATGAAATGATCCTAAGATGCATGCATACGAGGGTTCACTTCCCACCAATCATATGAGGGGGTGTGGTTTATCCCCTCCACTCAACCAATCCGCTTAGGTGGGGGGAGCTTATCCCCTCCCATCGACCAATTACAATACATGGGTGGGGTTTATCTCGACCAATCACAATAAGTGGGTTGATATTCACCTCCCACCAATCGACCAATCATATTATGAGGGGTGTGGTTTATCCCCTCCACTCAACCAATCCGCTTAGGTGGGCGGAGCTTATCCCCTCCCATCGACCAATCACGTTCGGGGTGGGAGGAGGAGTGGGATGTATACATGGAGGTATGGAGGGGGGTACGCGGCATTCTTATTATTAACCTACTCAACATATAATTCAAATTTCATAGTTCTCAGATTTCAAATTCCCCGCTCATTGTTTCCCAATGATATCAATATCCCCATCCACGCAGCCAACATATAATTCAAATTTCATAGTTCTCAGATTTCAAATTCCCCGCTCATTTTTTCCCAATGTTACCAATATCTCCATCCACGCTGCCAACCGTATAATTCAAATTCATATTTCCAGATTTCAAATTTTCCGCTCATTTTTCCCAATGTTACCAATATCCCCATCCACGCATGCGCCTCAAAATTTTTTAATATATCTATAGACTACAATAATAAATCATCCTCAATTTTTCAATAACCGAGCTATATTACGCTTTGGATTTTGATTCTAAAGTGTCTAGTTAGAACTATTTTAACGAAAAAAATGGCTGATATCAATGATGACATAAAAAATGCCATTATCAAAGTGTATGAGGATATTTCAAGAGAAAAATTTGAAGACCTTAGCATGTCTCCTAATGTTACGTATCATGTTAGAGATCAGAGAACTGATACTTTAGTTCATCTCGGACACATAGGGTACACACTGGAATTTTTTCGTCGAGCTGAAGAATTATGCGTCCATTTTTTACGAGGATTTATTACTCTCGATGTGTTTTTAAAAGAAATGATTTCAGAAGGTTTCCTTCCTAAGATATACTCTATTAGAAATGTCATACCTAACGAATATATTGTAAAATATAATATTTATTCCAGATATTGTATTAATTAAATTTTTATGTCAATAATGATTGTTTTATTTACGTTACGTGTCAGAATAGCTCAATAGGGAGAGCGCTAGACTGAAAATCTAAAGACCTTGATTTCTCGAACAATTGGATGGTTTGAGGATTGGTTATGAACATGATAGTCTTTTCGGTCCTGCAGAAGATAGCGAATTTTACGCCTCCTGTGCTAGAGAATGTGCTCTAGGATATCAAATTTGTTTAGACTATCTATATGAACATTGCGACTTTCAGAGGTTCCGTAGTGAAATAAATGCCGCTGGATTGATGGAAAGACTCAAGGATGATAGTCCATATTTACCACGACAATATATTGTACTATTTAATTCAAATTGTAATAATTAAAAATAATAATCAATAAACTCGATAGAAATACTAACTTTTTTTTTGTTTTATTTATATCTAGTTGAAGTAGCTTAGTGGGGGGAGAGTGTTAAAGAACGCTATAACCCCGATATACTTTTCGACGTTGTAACAAAATCCGACTTAGGAAATATTTCATAAGAAAAGCGTGCTTCACGTAAAAACGCCGTGGAGGAGGTTTTTAATTCTTGGAAATATAATTTTGCTCTTCGGAGCGTTTTTTATGCCAAATTTTCGCTAACTCTTCGAGGAGCGTTAATTTGGTAAGTGTAGTAAATGTCGCTGCACAGGGACGTAATGTCGCCCCGACCACCCAATTTTGGAAAGTATTCTAAAATTGGACTTGAACTTCCAAATTTCCAAGATTAAAAACCCTTTTACGAATCCACGTTGTCAAGCACTGCAACTCTTACGAAGTGTTGAATATGAGGACAAGTTAGTCCAACGACTATTCAAAGTATATCGGCAGTTATAGCGAAAATAGCCCTTAGCGACATGGGACCCCCATCATTTCCTAGCAGTCGGATTTGACGGGGAAATGATGCGTTTTGACGGGGTTTGCCCTAAACCGGTTCCTCAGTGATTCGGAGTCAAAAAAGTATTATTACCATGTACTCACACGTGCATGGGATTTGCCTTGCCTGAACGTAAAATTTGTTATTGCATAATACAAACGAAGTAGATACGCTTCAAGCAATTTTAAGCTCCGAGGAGCGACCAAAATTTATGTGAATTAATAAAATACGTTTAAAGACAGGCAAGCATAAGCCCACCAAAATTTCAGTTACATGAACTGTTCCTTGAATCTTTTTGTGCATCGTTAGCTTTTCAAACTGCATATTGGATGGTAGTTGGTACCGTATGAATCGTCCCGTTCCTCACCATGTGTTGTACACGGGTCAGACCATTGTTTGTTAACATTTTCTCTGAAGAAGTTGTGTAAAAACATAAAATTTTTAAAGATTTAATATACATTTTTTGAACTTTATATTGTCTTTTACTTGTGTTTTCTAACAAAATTTCCCTTTCAGATTTAAATTTAAGAGAGTGTAAAACAGACAGTGTTAGATTTATAGTGTTACGACGTCTTCCAATTAATACCATCAGAGCCGCAGTTAAGCATAAACGACAGTAAGTATGATTTATCCATTAATCTCCGTCTGAAACAGTCACTTTGAACCCTAAAAATTTGTGAACGTAATATTTTTATTTTAGAATTTAGAAAAGGTTGAGGAAAAAGAAAATTAATTTTTTCTTTTTCCTATTTTTTTTTAATTTTTCTAAGTTTTTCGAGCAGAAAACACGTCCTTCAGACTTCCATCAAAAGCATGGATCGTTCACATGGCGCCCGAGCAGGGACCATGCCGTCCCCAAACCCAACAAATCCTTTCTCATTCATGGCGGAAGACTCCGAGGGGTCGACCCCAAGAGAATTTTACGAGCGAGTCACCGCACCGCTCGTCGACGACGGTTCTAGAGGGATAGAACCACAGCGACTGTTTCCAGAGGGAAATAATGTTAATTTATCAACTTCACAGCCACAAACTGCTTCGATGGAAAGTATGTTTCTGAAAATGGCAGAGGGCTTCGTGCAGGCGATACAGAACGTGTCGACCTGTACGCCCCATGAGAGACAAAGATGTCCGAACGTGACGTTCCATGGGCTTGATCATGAAGATCCAGAAGCATTTCTGAAAATTATGGAGGAATATTTCGACAGAGCTCGCATAAGCCACGACTATGATCGCCTCCATAACGTAACCGGCCAACTCAAGGGCGAAGCTCAACGATGGTCCGAACAATTTAGGACGTTGACTACTTCGTATGCCTTATTCAAGGAAAGATTCCTTACGAGATTCAATTCTCCCGACATACAGTCACGAGCTATTGCTCAACTGTATGCCGTCAAGCAAACGTCTTTAGACGACACGGCAGTGTTTATCACAAGGAAAACCTGTCTTTTCGATCGTATTGATCCCTTTAAATCCGAAGCCATCAGAGCTCGGGTCATCATGGACCAACTGCGTCCAGAAATTAGGTCACGCTTGAGAAGCAACCTAATTTCAAACACAGAGATGTTAATAGCAGCGGCTACTAACGTCGAGCGGGATTCAGCTGACGAACAGACGTCGCTAATCCAGCTTATTGATCAACGTCTGTCCCGCGCGTCTTACTATCGAGAGCCGGGACACATAAGTCCACAAAATTCAAGTATAAGGAGCAATGGAAGCCCAACTCCGACAGCACCGAGGGTGCATTTCCGAGAGGGCGTATCTCGACAGGACGGTCCAGGCAGAGCGCCTGGTCGTCCTTTTTTTATGCCTAATTCTACGAGCGGTTCAGTGAATCCTGACCGTAGGCAAACCAATTTCAATGGCGGATCGGGGAAATTCCGAGTACCCGACCGACCGGCAACCCCGTGCCGATACTGTACAGACACAGTGCAGTGGCACTTCCATAGCCAATGCCCGAATAACCCGCATCTCAACAGGAGACCGGGAAACTTTCAAGGGGCCAGAGACCCAGGCCAGGGTCCATCTGCGAGATCCCCAGCTCAACGCCCGAACCAAGGCAGAAGCAACTCACGTTAGACGATCTTCCTAACGAATAATTTTAAAACAATTTTTTTTATTTTATGCCATGTATATTGATCAGAAGTGGAATATAATTACAAAGATCCATGTCAATGATTTGCGATCAGCTCTACACAAACAACTAAACGTTGAATTCCAAATCATCTAATGAAGAGGAGGATAGTCCAGACGACACATTCCTCGACGAAACTGACTCTTCATCAGAGCAAGAACTCGCGGGAGTCCCGCAGCCCAATAATTGAATTCATCTGAGGAAGAGGAGGACAGTCCAGACGACACATTCCTCGACGACACTACCTCTCAATCAGGTCAAGAATTCGCGAGGGTCCCGCAGTCCGAGCAGACAGGAGCACCATACATGTGCCTGCCGACGGACCACAATCAGGTGAAAGCCGCTCATGTGCCTGCTGACGGACCACAATAAGGTGAAAGCCGCTCATGGGTCTGCTGACGGACCACGATAAGGTGAAAGCAGTTCATGTACCTGCCGACGAGCCTCATTTAGGCGAAAGCAGTTCAAAAAGTCCAAAATATTCCTGCTTCTGATTGCATTATATTTTTCAACCTAGGCTAAGTTTTAACTTAGTGCTAGGTTTATTTTATATCAAAATTTCCATACCAACTTCTTGTCGTGTCAGGCAAGAGTTGGTATTTTTTATGCAATTTTTACAAGTTATTTTCATTGAGGATATTGTATCGACCATACACATCTTCCAAATTCACTGCAGCAACTCTGACCGTGTCCGGCAGAGTTGGTATTTTTTATAATTTTTCTAAGTCCTCATATGTTCAAAACATATACATCTGTAAGCAGAGTCCGACCCAAAGGGTCCAAACAAATGTTCCATTGGCACGGCATGGAAAGACGACGACTCTGACGCAAGAGCGCGATTCAGACGAGTCTAGCAACTCAAGGGCGAGATGCCGCCACGTCTGCTGGAGGGGCAGATGCAACGATCCGACGGATGCAGATTCTGTCGCAGATTTCTCCCAAGAAGAGATTTTAATAAAAACTATTTCAATCAATATAAGTCAACAAAATTCAATGTTCCTATTCTCAAAGACGACGATGTGATATCGGTCGCAGATTTCTCCCAAGAAGAGATTTTTTAACTACACGGAAACCATTTCAATCAATATCAGTCAACAAAATTCAGTGTTCCTATTCTCAAAGACGACGATATGTTATCGGTCGCAGATCCCCAGACGGGATGTAAACAAACATTTTACTAAAATTTTGTTTTATATTATTTCATATAAACCGAGCAGAACCAATGTATAGCTGGAGCCAAGCAGTCCGAGGACCACCTAAGCTGTTCCAGAAGGCAGTTCGACACCGAAGGTGATCGACGAGGCATAGACACGAGGAGGAGCAGACGCAAGCCCGCATTAGTGGAAGAACACTAAGAAAGATAAGTGCGTCGAAAGTGTTTGTGTTGTGTCATCGAGAATCTGAGGATTTTCGATTTTTTCTTTTTTTTATGCCATTTTTGAAACACAATGTTCAATAATTCAATCGAATGCTATGCATCGATATATGTTCAAATTATCACCATTTTTTAGATTTGCATCTATGTTTTGTTCAGATAGGCCGGTCTGAACGATAACCGAATACAACACATGGGAGACTACATCCAATGATCCATTTTATTTTCAAACAAACAATTTACCAAACGTTACACAAAAAGATTCACGGAAAGGAGGGGAGTGTTAAAGAACGCTATAACCCCGATATACTTTTCGACGTTGTAACAAAATCCGACTTAGGAAATATTTCATAAGAAAAGCGTGCTTCACGTAAAAACGCCGTGGAGGAGGTTTTTAATTCTTGGAAATATAATTTTGCTCTTCGGAGCGTTTTTTATGCCAAATTTTCGCTAACTCTTCGAGGAGCGTTAATTTGGTAAGTGTAGTAAATGTCGCTGCACAGGGACGTAATGTCGCCCCGACCACCCAATTTTGGAAAGTATTCTAAAATTGGACTTGAACTTCCAAATTTCCAAGATTAAAAACCCTTTTACGAATCCACGTTGTCAAGCACTGCAACTCTTACGAAGTGTTGAATATGAGGACAAGTTAGTCCAACGACTATTCAAAGTATATCGGCAGTTATAGCGAAAATAGCCCTTAGCGACATGGGACCCCCATCATTTCCTAGCAGTCGGATTTGACGGGGAAATGATGCGTTTTGACGGGGTTTGCCCTAAACCGGTTCCTCAGTGATTCGGAGTCAAAAAAGTATTATTACCATGTACTCACACGTGCATGGGATTTGCCTTGCCTGAACGTAAAATTTGTTATTGCATAATACAAACGAAGTAGATACGCTTCAAGCAATTTTAAGCTCCGAGGAGCGACCAAAATTTATGTGAATTAATAAAATACGTTTAAAGACAGGCAAGCATAAGCCCACCAAAATTTCAGTTACATGAACTGTTCCTTGAATCTTTTTGTGCATCGTTAGCTTTTCAAACTGCATATTGGATGGTAGTTGGTACCGTATGAATCGTCCCGTTCCTCACCATGTGTTGTACACGGGTCAGACCATTGTTTGTTAACATTTTCTCTGAAGAAGTTGTGTAAAAACATACAATTTTTAAAGATTTAATATACATTTTTTGAACTTTATATTGTCTTTTACTTGTGTTTTCTAACAAAATTTCCCTTTCAGATTTAAATTTAAGAGAGTGTAAAACAGACAGTGTTAGATTTATAGTGTTACGACGTCTTCCAATTAATACCATCAGAGCCGCAGTTAAGCATAAACGACAGTAAGTATGATTTATCCATTAATCTCCGTCTGAAACAGTCACTTTGAACCCTAAAAATTTGTGAACGTAATATTTTTATTTTAGAATTTAGAAAAGGTTGAGGAAAAAGAAAATTAATTTTTTCTTTTTCCTATTTTTTTTTAATTTTTCTAAGTTTTTCGAGCAGAAAACACGTCCTTCAGACTTCCATCAAAAGCATGGATCGTTCACAAGAGCACTAGACTGAAGATCTAGAGGTTCCAGGTTCGATTCCTGGCTTCAACATACATTTTTTAATAGTCTAGTACCCAAACAGATGAATCTAAAATTATATAATTTTATTACGCACGGTGGTTAAAGTAAAAATTACTTGAATGTTTAGTCTACAGTCTTTTGCGGATTTTTTAAGTTTTCGTACACGCACGTGTAGATAACAATGGGAATGAGACAATCACAATATTGACTCTGAATGTGTTTAATCTTACTATTAAATACATGTTTTTATTGCTGTAATTTTTTTGGTTGTAATATATATATTTAAAAGTTATTGTGTTCTTTATTTCTAACATAATTCTATTATTAGCAAGCTCAAATTTCACACAGCATTTAAAGTTTTTTGTTTTATTTTGTTGTTTATAATAAAGTCACGTTTTGATTAATTTATTATTTAAAATGTTTAATATTTCAAAGATAATTTTTAAAATGAAATAATAGCTGGTTTACGATCTATATTTAACATTTATATTTTTTCGCTTACTTATATGTACCTATACAGAGAATAAAATATAAATGAAAATGATTAAATTACGCGTAAAAAATCAGATGGCCGCACGTGTCCAGATATGACGTCATCATTTGTTTACAATAAAGCCAAACAGGTCTGTGAGCAGCGCGAGCTATGGTTCTTGGAACCGTAACAACTTTTTTAAAAAATGAAAATTAATTTAAAATAAAATTTATTGACTTGTGAAATTTTACAACAAAAATATATAGAAATTGAAATTAACAATGTCAAGTTACGAAGCGAAGTGAGATTTCTAGTGGAGCTTCTGCCTTTATAACCTCGGTTGCTAGATGTCGGAGTCAGCATCTTTGCCTTTGTACAGTGCCATAACTCCCCCAACGTTAGAGAGGACTTCAGGGTTGAAGTTCGACAGGTTCCTCCTTGGATTGGTTGGACTTAATTCGTTCTTGAAGTCGTGGTTTAAGTTTGTATATAATGAAAAAACTGAAACATATGAGGATAATATAAAGTATAATTGTCCAAAGACTAGGAATATAAACATGATCAATTTTACTACTATTTTCTAATACATTTTCTTGTTGCTCTAGTTTATATTTTATTTCGCTTAAATTGTCTAAATTTATTGGCAACAATTCGATATTTTCAATTGAATAATTTGTGTCAATGCTAAAATTATAACTTAAATGTGGTATAAATAACTCTTCCCTAGTTTCGATATGAGGAAATTGAATCTCTTTATTATTAATTTTTAAATTACTATTTACAAATTTATTTAACAAGTATGTACCACTCTGTAGTATTTGATTTTGAGAATTTTTTTCACAATTATATGTAACTGATATCTCTGAAGGAGAAATGAGAAGTATTTGTTTATTTTCGATAAATTGTATTTTCTCTTTTGATAATTTGAAAAAGTGTGTTTTACATTTTATATATGGTTTTTGTGCTAAAAGTAACTGAGTCTCACATAAAGGGCTATCATTTAAATTGATTAAATCCATATTATTACAATAGTAAGTGCTATCAACTAAGGTACAAATATTATCCAATGAACTGTAATACTGATTTGTCAGGGCTAGGTATTTGTTGGTAGGTATTATTGTTTGGAAGGTGTCGGTCATTTTTGGGACAGGGCAGGAATAAATATGAAATAAATTGTAGTTAATATCATCTATGATTGGGATTTCTAACAAGAATGTTAATTTAAAATGGATTTGATATGCTTTTATTTTAATGAGGTTTTCGAAATTAATCAATTGATCCGCTTGTACGGGGAATGGTAATGACATAGTTTTATCTATTTTATTGAGATTTTGGAGTAAATCTTCAGGTTGTATGATTGATGGATGCATTACTTGCAATTTTGAGAATGTGATGGATTCTTCAATGGTTTCCAATATTTGCAATATATTTTGGGCCATGACAGCAATTTGTGTGTAGACAATGTTGGTATGTAGAGTGTGGTATCTTTTTATTTTCTCAACGTGTATCGCTCTTTCCAATTGTAAAATTTTGTTCTTTAGTATACGTTGATTTAATGTTAGATTTCTTACAGTAGTATTGAATTGTATTATTGCCTCTTTAGCTAGTGTTGTTTGGGTTTTTAAAATTTGTATCTGATCCTTGTCATCTTTCTCCAACAATTCTAGTCTTCCTTCGATTCGTTGTAAATCGTCGTTGTCCATATTTCCTGTTATAAATTTGACTGCACTCCCCAATCCATTTATTAGTCCTCTTTTCTTCCTTAATTTACTTTCAGGAGATAGCTGATTAAATTTTTGTTGTATTTCTGTTAAAAGAAATTGGCAGAGTATATTATAGTTGTTGAATTCGCTTCTCATCTCTTCGGGTACTTTGTTCTGTGAGATTATGTTTTTCATATAACTAATGTTGTCCTTAAGATTATTGTATTCTATTACTAATGGTTTTATGTCTATAATTTTTATTATCGTCCAATATCTGACGATGTTTTTACATCTTCCGAGTGGCACCGGTAACATACCAGGGTTGTCCGAGATATTCTCTATTCGTTGTCCTGCGCAGGCTGCGATGTAGAAGCTGCAACAGAGAGTTTTTGTAAGTTTCTGGTATGTGTTCGTTTTGGCTTGCTATTCTTTTTTGATTTATTTGTTATTTCACAGGTATTGTCGGGGTTAATTTTTGTTATGTGATAGGGGCCGGTGAAACGGTTTTTTGTTTTATGACGACCAGATTTAAATGATTTTTCATATACCATGTCTCCTAGTTTAAATGTATCCTGTGGTTGAGTGAGTTCCTTATTCGCTCTTTGAGTGACCTTTTTCTTTTGGGTGGATGACTGTATAAGAATGCTTTGGTATATGAGGGCCATTTTGTCTTTATGGTTCGTTAGATAATTGCTAAATGCTGGTTGATCATATAGCAAATCAAATAAGTTTTTCCTGTCTGAATGACCAAACGTTAGTTCGTATGGTGTATATCCAGTGGCGTTGTGTACAGTACTATTGTAGGCTATTACGGCATATTTTATTAATTTTGATGCTTGTTCGTCTGCCTGTTCTTTAAATAATCTAATGTGTTCGAGTAAAGTAAGATGAAATCTTTCTATAGCGCCGTTGCTGTTCGGGTTGTGAGGAGTAATAAAATGAATTTCTATTTTGTGCAGTTGTAGTAAGTGTCCTATTATATCGTTTTTAAACTCTGTTCCGTTGTCCATTGTTATCGATTCTGGTGTTCCATAATAAGAAAAGTAGTTGATAAGGGCGTCTGCAACAGAAAGTGCAGTTTTGTCAGGTATTTCTATAACCTGGGCTAATCTTGTAAATTTATCAATAATTGTTAGATAAATTTTTGCATCAATAGTGATGATATCGATATGCAGCATTTGGAATGGTCTAACAGGTGTGTCAGTGACCATCAATGGAATATTTGGCGGGTGACGGTTGAATACGCTAAATAAGCTCTTTTGCATATTTCACAATTTTGAATGAATTCTTCTATCATAGGTCGCATGTTTGTCCAGTAAAAAGTTTCTTTCAGGCGAGAGGTGGTTTCATTAACTCCTCGATGATTTGTTTTTGATTCGTGATGTTTCTTTATTGTTTCCAGTTGGTCTTCAAGATTTTCTATTTCTGGTAATAGTTTGGTACATCTTATAATTTTCACACTTTGACTGAAGTGAGTTGTGTATACATTACATAATGATATATATGTTGACTCTGCATCAGTGTATATGAAGTATGTTTGTTTATCATTAGTGTATTCTTTCAGTAAATCTAGCAGTTCTCTTTCTGCGTTATTTATTGTTATTTCTATATTAATAATAGTTCTTCCGTTTGATTTTACGACTTTAGGTTTTTGGGGATTCATAATAACTGTATTGATGCGAATTTGAGTTTTCTTGGGGTTTATTGGAGAGTTTAAAATTGGGATGCTGCCAGTGACGTCGTCGTCATTTACAGATCGAACAGTTTGAATATCTTCTTGAACTTCATTTTGATTTTCTAAGGTTGATAAATTTAATAATGATGGTGTTGGGGTATTTAGAGACGTGTTGTCTAGGTTTTCTATTTCGTCAAGTAATGATTCGAAATCAGGGTGAATTTGAATATCATCAATGTTCACTTGCATAGAGTCGGTTTCTATAGGGTGTATTTCGATCCGGGATAGGGCGTCGGCGTTTGTGTTGGATTTGCCCTTTTTATATTCCACTGTAAAGTCGTATTCAGATAGTTTTATTTTCCATCTGGTTAACCTCGAATTTACGTTGTCTTTTAGGTTAAACAGCCATTTGAGGGGTTGATGATCTGTCCTAATGATAAATTTGTGTCCGTATAGGTATGGTCGGAAGTATTTAGTACTCCAAACTAAACATAATAATTCCTTATCAGTTACGCTGTATTTAGCTTCGGTTTCGTTTAATGTCCTACTTGCATAGGCGATAGGCAAATCCTGGCCATTATTCATTTGTGATAAAACGGCTCCAAGGGCAATATTTGAGGCATCTGTAGTTAATATGAAGGGTTGTTCGAAATTTGGGTATTGCAGTATTGGTGGGTTAATCAATAACTCTTTGCATTTTTCGAAAGCTTCGATGAAATCAGGTGTATGAATGAATTTTGCATTTCTTTTGAGAAGTCGTGTCATTGGTTTCGTTAATTTTGCCATATTTGGTATAAACTTTCGGTAATAACCTACGAGGCCTAAAAAGGATTTTATTTCCTTTGGTGATTTTGGAATTGGAAATTTCTTTACAGCTGTTATCTTATCAGGGTTAGGTCTTATACCCAGAGGTGTAATTACATGGCCTAAGTACATCAGTTCTTGTTTTAAAAATTCAGACTTATCTAACTGAACCTTTAATTGTGCCTCACGTAGTCTTTCGAATACTTGACGTAGGCGAGACATATGTTCTTGAAGACTGGTGGCAAATATTATTATGTCATCAAGATATACCATGCATATGTTGTTAGCTAATCCTCGTAGAACATTATCCATGACCCTTTGAAATGTAGAGGGTGCTCCTTTTAAGCCAAATGGCATGCGGGTGTATTCATAATGCCCTTCTTCTGTCGAAAAAGCTGTTTTTTCTATATCTTTTTCATCCATTTGAATTTGATGAAATCCTGAACTTAAATCCAACGTTGTAAAATATTGTGCTTTGCCTAGTTTATCAAAAATGTCCTCTATACGTGGTATAGGATATTTGTCGTCAATGGTTGCCTCATTTAGCTTTCGGTAATCAATAACTATTCGCCATTTTCTGGTACCTGAAGCATCCAGCTTTTTAGGTACGACCCATATAGGACTAGAATACGGGGATATTGATGGTCTGATGATTCCCTGACTAAGCATTTTTTGTAATTGGTTTTGGACCTCTTTTTTGTATACTTGGGGATACCTATAACTTTTGGTATAAACTGGAGTTTCGTTCTTTAGACGTATCTGATGCCTGATTTGGTTGGTAAAAGTCAGTGGTAAACTTTCATGATGGAATATGTCTATTAGCAAAGTTGACGTATTGCTTCATATTCCTCTTGATTTGTATGACTAAGTCTTAAAGACTTTAAGTTTTGTTTCCTAATTTTATCGATGGTGGCATCATCTAATGTAGGCTGTGAATACTGAATGTGGTTTAATTCGGCTGGAGTTAATATTTCGAATACTGGTAATGGTTGATCAAATTTCACAAACTGTTCTTCGTCAGAATTGTTTCTAATTGTTGTATAAGCTTCTCCATTCAATATGGTTACGAGAGCTTCGGGTATTTCCAAATGTTCGTTAATTTTTGTATTTGCCAAAAGTCCTTCGTTAATGTCATTCTTATTTATGACAGGGATTTTTATTATTTGTTCTGTATACGGGGGTATTACAATATTGTTTAGAGAGTTATTGTGGATGTTACCAGTATTAACATTATTGTTTCTGAGATGACTTCTTACTGGTTCGTTATTAATATAGATTGGAATTTTCGACGTAGGGGTTATAAATAATCCTTCGTCGAAGTCAATTTTTGCTCTTAGTGTTAATATTAAATCGTTTCCTATTAATCCGTCGTAATTTGGATTGCAGTTAAATATATAGTGTTTGTGATACATTTCAGGCAAATTAAAAATTCTCGATAGTGGAATATTTGCGCTGCAGTTATGGATTGACGTATCATGAGGTGTAGTTATTAAAAATGGATCCTCTTCGATAAAATGTTGAAAGTGGTGTAGTGCAATTTCTTCGTTAATAAATGTTTTTGTTGAGCCAGTATCTATCATAAATTTTGCGTTGAGTTCCGGTATAATTATATATGGTAGACGGCTGCTCCTGGATGTATGAATCTCTATTGATTCGTATTTTGGGTATCCGAGGCAGGTATAGGAAAATTTTCGTCTCCTAGATGTAGGTTTTCTTCCTGTGTTTCGTAAGTTTCGTAATATTCGGGCTCGTAATTTTCGGGTTCTTCAGAATAACTGAAATTTTGATAATCTGGTGTTTCGACTTCCTGAGTTGTTAATTCTTCTGGCCTAAATCTTGGTTGATTTGGGGTAAATTGTCTTGAAAAGCGGGTGCGATCAGAGTCGACATCCATCGGTGTGGGTTGGTACATTTTAGATTGTTGCGATGTTCCTGGTGTTTGAAATCTTTGGCCATAATTTTGTTGTTGAAAGAAAGGGTATTTAACAGGAGGTGGTTTCGGCGTCCATTTTTGTTGAACAGGTGGTGTAAACTTCTTAATTTGTTGTATTGGTGCAAAATTTGGTTGTCTTGTCTGCGGCTGGTTTATTCTAAGCTGGTAGGCCGGTTTATGTGGTGGCTTATTTGTGGTTTGATAATTTTGAGAAGTAGCTCCAATTTTAGTGCGGTGGTAGTTGAGGTTTTCTTCTTCTATTACAATTTGTATTGCCTCTTCTATTGTTGTCGGCTTCCTGCATCTTAATAAATGGGATAATTGGGGATTTACTCCGGTAATGAATGCTCTGAGAGTAAAACTATTATACATATTAATTTTTGTATCTTTAACAACTTGTTCTACTGCTTGGCACGATAACTTTGACAAGAGTAGACATCTAATATCAATGCATCTATCTGCAAATTGATGTGGAGTTTCGTTAACTCTTTGTTTTAGGGTATTTAAATCAGAAAGTAGGGATTCTTCATTTCTTTGGTCGCCAAATAAGCTGATTAAAATTTCTTTTAATTCTGGGAATGTTTTAAAAGTTCGGGCTGCTGTTAAATTTGCTGCTTTTCCCACAAGCTTAGTTCGTATGTGAAGCATTGTGAAGGATATTCTTGCTGCGTCGTTGTTTGGGGCCATTATAGGAAGAACTTGTTCACAGGCGTTTATAAAAGTTGACAATTTTGTTGGATTGCCATCGAAAGGTGCAATCAGTTCCAGGTAGTCTCTTACAGAAATTTGCGGTATAGCCATATTTGGAGAATTATTAGTTGATTGAATGTTGATTCTTCTTTCCGTTGGAAAATTTGCCAATTGACTTGCTAATTCGTCAATTAATAGAGACATAAATTATATTTGTATGATAAAAGTACAAGTGTTGGAGTCGTTGAATGTAATACGATATACGTTATAAACTTGCAGATGGACAGATTTATGCAGTTTTAATTCTTGTTAGTATATCACTTTTGTTTAAGATCGTTTTAATATGTGATGCATAAAACGTGTTTAATCTAGAACGAGCGAACTCGGTTGAAGACAATACGTTTTAATTATCAGCGGGACATATGATATATGGTGTTTTACACTTATAGGTACATAATGTTAGTAAGCGCCTACAGTTACGATGGAATTTTATTTCTCGCCTACTCGATCCAGCGATACTCTAAAATTCTAGGAATAAAAATGTAGAAAACTAATAAGGCGTTATGTAATAAAGCTTTTTGATTGATTTTAATGACAATTTGTGGAGTTTAGGATAGGTAAAAAAAAATGGAATGGCAAAATCAGTATTACTTACAAAATAGCTTGAATTAAAGGTGACTTCATGCTTCGTTCTTGATAAAATAAAAGGAAAGGGCAATTAGGAAATTATTCTCCGTGTTCGCTGTCGTCTAGCTTACCACACCTCCGAAACGGAGTAAGTGTGAGTGGACAGCTTCTTATAAACACTTTGAACAATATTTTAGGAAGGGTAGGTCTTATTTGCCGTGCTCGCTGTCGTCTTGCTTACCACCCTCCGAAACGGAGTAAGAGTGAGTGGACAGCTTCTTATAAGCACTTTAAATAAGACGTAGACATTTTAGGTAACACTTTTTTCTTGTTTCTTCGGTTTCCTTCCAATTTCCAATCTGGTTGTCTTCGATAGACTGTCGTTGATCCCCTATGGATTTGTGGTTTTTGGTAGTGTCCAGACCAATGATTTGGACCAAGGCTTTTGATTTTTGAAAAGCTTGTGACACTATCCTACCGCGGTGACTGCGCCAGCTATGGTTCTTGGAACCGTAACAACTTTTTTAAAAAATGAAAATTAATTTAAAATAAAATTTATTGACTTGTGAAATTTTACAACAAAAATATATAGAAATTGAAATTAACAATGTCAAGTTACGAAGCGAAGTGAGATTTCTAGTGGAGCTTCTGCCTTTATAACCTCGGTTGCTAGATGTCGGAGTCAGCATCTTTGCCTTTGTACAGTGCCATAACTCGCGTATACACAAAGCCCTGCTCGCCGGCCTCGTCTCCTCCTCTCACCACACCACAACCATCTTGTTTTTGTAATAATAATAAATCATCATCTCTGACGTCAGCCATTATTTCTTTGTTTTCTATTCCAACCGCCATTCTTTCTCTTATCCTCAGCAGCCATCTTGTTTCCAGCGCCCCCCTTCTTGTCTTCAGCTGCCATCTTCTCTTCACCAGCCTCTGGTCACGCCCCCGCCATCTTGTTTTCCGCCGCAGCCATATTGCCCACACGACCAATACACGCTCTTGTTTACGTTTCAGACCCGCTCACAACCAATAAGACCTCACCCCACTCACAACCAATCAGGCTTGTGTTACGTCACCACTAGGCCCCGCCCTCCACCAATAAACACACAACCCCACCCTAATACCACCATTACACAGGAGTACCAACCCAAATCTAGTAACTTTTTTAGTAACTTTTTAGTACCAACCTAGGGGAACAAAAATCCCTATGAGCCCATAGCGGTGTAGCATACCTACTTACCTTGTATTTACAGAAAAAAAAGATGGGTAAAACCCATCTTTTCCCACTCTTGTAAATTTTTGATATTATGTAACTGCTCCTGAAACTGCGACAACATAAGTAGAATTATACCAAGTGACAACGGATGTGTTTTACAAGGCGCCATTTAATTGTCTTAAGGTAGAAGCTTGAAATTTGGTTTATAGATATTGCCCAATGAGGCTCATATTTTCCATAAAAATCAATTGAATACCATTTCCGGTTTTCCCGGAAGTTGGTCAAGTCAAAAATTTTAAACGGAACCCTGTATTTTTCCTTGTGTAGTTTGATAGAGATTAGAATTTCCTCTTTAACAAAATAGCACGTTGTCAATTTTTCTAAATGTAATATGGTGACAGCCTGGTGTTATTAATGAAACCGATGACAAACAACTTGTTAAAATAACAAAATATACTTTTATTATTTTTTTTTTTAACAATTGTTTGGCTTTGGACAGAGTCCATTCAGCCACGATTAACTTATAATTAAACTAACTAACCTAACAACCCAACTGTAATACACAGCGTAACAAAGGAAAATAAACGGGCACACACATTTCACGCCAAGGTGCCGGACAAGGCGACTTTTTTTTTTTTTAACACAACAAGGTAGGCAACGGTAGATGGGTTAACCCACAAAGGATGCAAACATATGGAACTACAGCTAACCTAAAATACCCTAAGTAAACTGGTTAAATTTTACGTCGGGTAAGTTTTAGAAAACTGAAAAATATTCTTCTTAACCTATCATTCCTGACAATAATGTAACCAAGTGAAATACTGCATTGTGGCAATGGTATATTATCATTAATTAATTCTTGCATTAAAAATTCAGTTGCAATTGAATTGTATTGACATTGAAAAATCCAGTGGTTTATATCATCCAAATTTCCATTGCAATCGCAAAACGGAGTTTCCGATAACTTCATTTTAAATAAGTGTGAGTTCACAGCACCATGTCCAAATATACATCTTACAAATTTTGTATTAATATTTCTATTTGGATGACTTCTATCTGCCAGAGGAGAACTAGGAAGTTTATCGTTAATTTTACAGTATATATAGTTATTATTGCATACTTTAGCCCATTCCTCTTCCCATAGGCTTTTCATATTTAGTTTTATCACTGGAATTATGTCCGAATAAGGTACCTTGTCAATTTGGTATCCATCAATACTAGCAGCTTTGGCAACTTTGTCCGCTATTATATTACCTCTTATAACAGTGTGACCTTTGACCCAGATAAACACAACATTTTTATTCCTGTCTTTTAATTCACTTTGCTTTTCCACAATTTCTACAATAATTGGATTCGAATAAACGTGATTTGCCGGATTGGAAATGGCGGTTAAAACTGAACTCGAATCAGTCATAATTAAGAGGTTTATATATTTCTCTTTGTTACCCAAAGCCCAATCTAAAGCTTTGGTTATTTCAATAGATTCGGCCGTATATATAGAACATAGATTGTCTAGTTTAAACTTGAAGCATTTCTGTGTATTGTGAATATAGATAGCACAACCCAACACCTTTACCGGATTTGGAGCCATCTGTAAAAATTAAGCAATTGGTGTGGAATCTAGATACAATTTCCTGCAGAATCAAGCTGTCTCCGGCTGTGTTATTATATTTAGGTGTGATAACAGTGGGTTGCCTAAAATAGATGTTAAATGATGAACTAAAGAAGGGCAAGCTAATAATAGAGTTGTATTCTGCCACTTTAACACAAGCATCTGCCAGAGTGGGAGATGATTTATTTTGCCAGTATGGATTTATCAAGTCTTGCGTTGTCAGTTGGGCAAGTTTTGGAAGTAACCTATTCTGAGAAAAATGGTTATATTTCAAGAGAAATTTCTGGGCCAGAAAGTGACGCCTAAGATGTAGTGGCGGTTCGTTACATTCTGCAAGTAGAGCGGATGTAGGGGTAGATTTTATGGCACCGAGAACAATTCTCAGTGCCTTGTACTGAATCCTATCTAGTTTAATCAACCTTGATTTCGTGGCAGAGCCATAAAAAACACTTCCATAATCTAAAATAGATCTGGTATATGCCCTGTAAAATATAAGATTTATTTTAGGATCAGAATCCCATGAATATCTGTTGACAGCTTTTAATATGTTTAAGTTTTTTTCACATTTAATTAAACATTTGGATATGTGTTGATCCCAGGTCAATTTAGTATCCACGGTTATTCCTAAATAAGTATACTGATTGCAGACTGGAATATTAAATCCTGCGAGGTTTAGATTAGGGACAATTGGTAAGCGATGTCTAGTGAAAAATACCACACCTGACTTTTGCGGTGAAATTTCGAAGCCTTGTTGAAAGAAATACTCATTACAACAGTACATAACATATTTAAGATCCCTAACACACTGGGAATAATTTTCCTTAACTATATATATGCAGAAGTCATCTGCATATTGTAGAATGTTTCCTTCAATACCGGCATTATGCAAATCAACAGTATATATATTAAATAAAAGAGGACTAAGGACCGATCCCTGTGGCAAACCCTTATTAACTTCTTTTGGTCCAATTAGTTCATTGTTATTCCGAATATATACTTGTCTTCTTTAAAATAAGTTAATAATATTGACGGAAAATGTTGACGGGATTCTAAGCTGGATGAGTTTATTATAGAGTATATCCAGGATAACGCTTTCATAGGCACTAGCTATGTCCAAGAAAAGTGCGGACAAATATCTATTGCTTGAAAATGTCAACTGTATGTCTGTGACTAAGTTCGCGACACAATCGATGGTACCTTTACCCCTACGGAAACCAAATTGAGAATCAGGTAACAAATTGTTTTTTTCCAACCACCACTCCAACCTAACTTTTATAATTTTTTCCAGTGTTTTTATGAGGCAGGACATTAGTGAGATAGGGCGCACAGAATTTACATCGTTAGATTTGGGAATAGGGATAATTAAAGATTGTTTAAGCGCATCACAGTTATCCCCTTTAAGTAAAATATTATTAAATATCACACATAGAAATTCTTTGGCTATAACAGGCAGCTTTTGTATCATAAGGTAATTTATGCCATCAAGTCCAGGGGATGAATTGCGTGAAGTTTTTATGTTGCTTTCAAGCTCTTCCAAACTGATAGGAGTTAACAGAAAATGATTGGAGCTTTCAGCGATAGAATGTGTAATTGTTTGTGGGGCCACAAAGCTAGGAGCAAGTTTATTTAAAAGTTCTTCAATGGTTTTATTGCTGTGTTGATATACTTTGTTTTGTTTTTTTCCTTCGACTTTATTAACTCTTCTCCATATTTCAGAAGGGTCAGTTTGTCTATTTAAGCCTGCACAAAATTTTTCCCATCCCTTTCTTGCTTTAACCTTAAATGTACGCTTGCATATATTGCGTCAAGCCTTTTATATTCAATATAATTACACGTTGTCATATTATGTTTGTAAGTACTTAAGGCTTGTTTGCGATCCTTTGATATAGAAGTACATTCATCGTCCCACCAGAGAGGCGATTTTGGTTTTTTTAAAATTACAGGTTTTTTTCTCTTACATGCAATGTCAGCTGAACGGCTGATCACATCAATGAGAAACGTAATCATATCATTGCTGGAACTAAATTCTGGTAAGAAGGTTAAACGATTTTTTATTTCAGATTGATATACAGACCAGTTTGCGTCATACATACACCACTTGGCAACAGGGGTCACTGATATATCCTCGGTAACGTAATCATTAAGTACAATTCTGATAGGGAAATGGTCAGAGCTATATGTATCTGGTAACACATCCCAATCAAAAGAGGTCACTAAATCGGAAGAGAGTATAGTTACATCAACGACTGAAGTAGAAATATTAGTGGATGATATTCTCGTTGCAGAACCATTATTACCTATGACATAAGTGTTAAAGTGATCAAGGGCCTCCAAAAGTGTAACACCTTCTGTATTATTAATAGACGATCCCCATGCCCCATGATGGGCATTGAAATCACCCCCTAGGACAAAAGAATCTGGTATTTGCTTAAATATATTTATGTAATCTGATGTAGTTGCTTTTACCCTAGGAGGTCGATATAGATTGACTACAGATAATTTTTTCCCTTTGACTGAAATGTTTATGCCACATATTTCAATTTTTTTGTTAAAATTGTATGTGAAATCAATTGGTTCATAGGTAATTTTATTGGAAATGAAGATGGCAACTCCCCCTTTCCCATCAGGCCTATCCTTTCTTAATATATTAAAACCGTTTAACCGTATATTATAATTTGGTTTATACCAAGTTTCGGAGATCGACGCTATATCAAAGTTTTCTTCCATAAGAAGCTGTGAAATAGAATTTTTATTAGCAAATGCCGATCTGGCATTCCACTGAATAATTTTAAGTGTATTAGCCATTTTTTCATGAAAAAAGTTTATCCACAATACTATTTAATATATCCTCAAAATTAAAACTATCAACAACGTGAGAAAAACTTGTAGAAGGGGTTTGAAGATCATTAACTATATATTTAACTAATTCTTTTAACTCCAAAGTAAGTTTATTCTTTATTAAATCCAAATTAACAGACGTATCTTTGCTACCAGAATTGATTATTGATCCTGCACAAAAGGAGGTTTTGTACTCCTTGGAAATAGGAGGGAAGTGCGGTGTAGTATCCTGGATTTTTTTCCTTTTTTTGTTAGGATTTGTTGTAGAATTTTGTTGACTGGAGCTAAAGCTAGTACGCCTAACAATATTAGAGGTATTTTGGGACATATTCTTGGAACTAGGTAAGTTTAATGGAGGAAATTCTGCGTTAGAATCTATCAGCGGCGCATACCTGTTTTTTTGGACAATACTAGTATAAGCTGGATTGTCCTATAAGGCTTTCAGCCTCTTTGAAGGAAACATTGAGACGTGCCATGGCCTCCTTTGTACGTTTTTGTTTTTTGTACTCGGGACAGTCTTTATAAGTGGAATTATGAGTATTATCTTGACAAAAAACGCAGAAGATACTACAGTCCACACAATCGTCTTCATTCATAGACCCGCATGTTCTACACCTTTTTTTACCTTTACACTGCTGAGCAGAATGTCCGTATCTAAGGCATTGATAACATTGCATGACAGGTTGGATATAAACATTAACCTCACACCGAACTTTATTAATATAGATAAACTGTGGTATATGTAAACCATAAAAAGTAACAATTATCATTTGCCTAGCTACTCGTTCTTGAGTACCATCCTTATTAACAGTTTTATACATACGTTGCACCTTTTTAATCGGAACATTCGATTTAATTATATTTAACAAGGTTTCTTCACTATATGAAGTATCTACAAAACGCACTATGCCTTTCTTTTCCGTCAAATAGCTGGGAATGTAAGCTACCAAATCGTTATTTTTAAAAAATGGGTCTACTACTAACTTGTTGGCGATATCAGCTGAATTAACCTCGATTTTAATTCTATTCCTACCCACATTACTAATTTCAAGAATATGCTTATCATACTCTGATAGGTTAATTAATTTTTCACCTAACTTCATTGGGTGCAGTCTTCCAATATTCAATGTGTTGTGTTCCACAAATATACAATACGGCCCTGAGTCAGTGTTTTAAAACGATTTTCTAGGTCTATAAAGCGAGTCCGCTGTTTTTCAGCAGAGTTACTTTTTTCTGACATAGTGTTTTTGTCACCGGTATTTATATTATTCAAAGATAATGAATTATTAAGTGTAATCTGAGATTTTATAATGTTATTTGAAATATTATTAAACTCATTCTGGACTAAATTATCATCCTCCACAAAATAAACGTCCTCGACGTGGACATTACTAGTCGATTGCGACAGCTCCAGCTGGCTGCGTGAACCAGGCCGACCGCCGGACATCTGCGAAACAGAAGCCGGAGTCCTCTTCTTCGTCCCCTAATGAACAATAAAAGATTACTTACAGTAAATCAGCCACAATACTTTCAGGTTTTAGCTACTGTGGATACCACTACTTCTTTCAATTTATACCAACAAGTATAATATGTGAAACCCAAATTAATTAGGCACCAAATTAACACACGTTCGCACACTTAAAGAATACGAACCAAACTGACTTTCTTATTGGTTTTTCAATAAATTTGCCCAACTTTTAATTTGTCACAAAATGGGATACATTTTAAATATTGTTTAAAAGTCAATATTTTTCATAAATTTTCTCGAAAATGTTGAATGAGAATGACTCCTATTAAATACTAGCATTAAAGTGTGTCTTATTACCTACAGAAAAACCGCTGCCCAAGGAATCACTACTTCCACATCCAGATTTTGTATCCAAGTCTTACACACACTAAATTCCAATGTAATATTTTACTCCCTTTAATAATAAGGTGGGGGTGGTAAAGGGGGTGGCTAATGTCAAAATATATTTTAGAAACCCTTGGTTCTCGTACACACACTAAATCCCAATTTAATTTTTTACCACCTTTTAATAATAGGGTCTGGCAATGGGGGTGGTAGAAGGGGTGGCTAATGCCAAAAAAATTTTTTGAGACGTCTCGTTCTTGTATACACACTAAATCACATTTTAGTTTTTTACTTCCTTTCGCAATAGTGTGGGGGTGGTATTGGGGGTGATAGTGGGGGGTGGCTGATGAAAAAAAAAAAAAAGACCTTGACTTTTCGTACATGCCCTAAATTGCAATTATATGGACTCTTACCTGCTTGCTTTGCCTATTTGCCCTTATTTACCCCCGAACCCTTCAACGAAATTAGATCAAAATATAATCTAGTTCCAGATGTCATTACAATACATAAGTGTACCAAATTTCAATTAAATGTCGTAAACGGTTCCAAAGTAAACGTGCGCACAAAAAAAAGTTACAGACCGACAGGCAGAAAATTTCAAGCTTCTACCTTAAAAGACAATTAAATGGCGTCTTGTAAAACGAATTCATTGTCACCCGGTATATAAGTTTAGGAAAGAAAAATTAATGACTTACCTTTTTGGATAAATTTTATAGGAATTGCATTTTTAGTTAGCAACTTTCGTTTAACGGTACAACCCTTATTTAGGGGAGCAAGTTAACAAGAATAAAACGAAGTGCTCAGCTGAACGATTTATTTCAATCTATCCTACTAGGTGAACATTCTTATTTCTCAATGTTTATACATTAAGAAAATGCCGGAGTCAGCGGCTTAGTTTAAACATAATATTATTCTAATTATTAAACAAAAATGATGATGATGTCAGAGGCGAGGGGCCACGTTGGGTGACATACGGGGTACGAGGTGTTAGGGGTACGAGGTGTTACACTCGGCCATCCTGATTATTTAGACGTCCTCGTCTTCCTCTCATGCTTCCGGGACCAAACCCTAAAAGAAAAAAATAACAAGGAACAGTACTTGGTTTAAATATGTTGAGAATAATTTTTTTTGTTTTATTAATTTATATCAAATTATTTGTTTTATGTTATTATTCTGTTTTAGTGTATTTGATTTGTATACACTGCGAGCTGTCATTTTTTTTATGCTTCTTAGAGCTCAATAATTTTATGCTCGCTAGAGCTCTATTTATTTTTATGTTTCACATTTTATGCTCGTTTAGAGCTTTATTGTACTATTTTATGCTTTTTTTGAGCTTTATTGTTTTCACTGCACTCGCTAGTGTTAGGAATTAACTTTCCAGTAAATCTAATAGTTCATCGGTACTATCAATGTCACTATCAGATTCTGTTTCTACCACAACACCCCCTGTATATTTTCTTAGTTGGTCAACTGGCACAGTGGCTTTGTATTTTTTATAACCCTTCATCCCCTTTAAGGCTATTATTTCGTATCTGTCATTTCCTTTCACTTTGGTAACCTTATAAGGGCCTCCAAATTTTAAACCTGTTTTTCTACCTACTTCCTTTGTGGAAGCGTTTGAGCCACGCCATAAAACCAGATCACCTACTGTATATGATTTTGCTATTTTACGTTTTGCATCGAATAGTCGTTTCATTTTTTTAGCTTGTTTGTCCATCTTGGCTTTTGCAATTTTTGCATCTTTTTCTTTAGTTATGACTGGACTATTTTGTTTTTCCAAACTGGCATGCTTAGCTTGGTCGAAACCAAACATGAGTCGATGAGGGGTAAATCCCGTGCTTATGTTTATCGTATTGTTAATACCCCAGACTACGTTGGGAAGGATAGAATACCACTCATCTTCGTCATTTATGCTAGCATTAATAGCAGCGTTTAATGTTAAATTATATCTTTCAATTTGACCATTAGATCGAGGAGATGCGACACTAGTTAATACATGCTTGAATTGATATTTTAATGCGAATTCTTTGAATTTTTTGCTTGTAAAAGCTTTTCCGCGGTCAGAAATAATCCGTTTGACTACTCCAAACATGCTGAAAAGGTCTTCTAAAAGGTATATTACTTCTTTAGAATTTGTGGTTTTAGTTGGTCTTGCGAATAAAAATTTTGAATACGAATCAATTATCATGAATATGTAAGAGTATCCTCCCGCATTTTTTGTATATGGACCTAAATGATCTACATGCCAAGTGTGCATTATTTCTGTGGGTTTGTCAATGGGATGCAGAAAACCTTCCTTTTTTCCATATTGATCCCGTTTATAGGCACAATCAAGGCAAGCGTGTACATATTTTCTTATAAATCGTGTCATACCGCGAAACCAAAATTTACTTTTAATCAAAGAGTCGCATTTCCGCAATCCAATATGCCCAATATCATCATGATATTTTCGCAAAATATTAAACCGGGCGGTTTTTGGTATGACTAGTTTATTATATCCATCAGCCGTCTTTCTATAGAGTCTTTTATTTATTATTCGATATGTGTTTTTTAATTCTTTATCACAATCTTTCTGTTTTAATTTTTGACAAATTGTTTTCAAGGTGTCATCCTGAAGCTGAATACATAAAAACCAGTCATTCATGTCAATAATTGTTAATACGGTAACGTCCGGTATATTTCGGCTAAGTGCGTCCACGTGTTGCATCTTACGTCCTGGTCGGTGCTTAACATCAAAATCGAAGTCTTGTATTGCAAGCCACCACCGGGCTACGCGTGGTAATAAATCTCGCTTTGTGAAGGTCGAGCGTACCGCTGCACAGTCTGTTACCACAGAGAAATGAATTCCTGCTAAATAAATATGAAATCGTTTAATTGATTCTACTATCGCTAACGTCTCAAGTTCAAAAGAATGATAGACTTTTTCATCTTTACTGGTGGTACGACTGTAATACATGACGGGTTTAAATGAATCACCATGTTTTTGTAATAAAATACTAGCAATACCTTTGCTACTTGCATCTGTGTGCAACTCAGTCTCACTATGTGGATTATAGATACTAAGTAAGGGCCTAGAAGTTAACTTCTTTTTGATAATCTCGAAGGCTTCTTGTTCAATGGGCGTCCAAGCCCAGGGGACCGATTTTTTTAGGAGGTTCGTTAATGGAGCAACAATAATAGCGTGATTTTTAATAAATTTTCTGAAATAAGAACTTAGACCTAAAAACTGTCTTAGTTCATGTAAAGTTTTCGGTACAGGAAAATTTGAAACCGCTGTTATTTTGTGTTGTCCTGGACGAATCCCGTCCTTATTGATTTCATATCCAAGATATTCAATAGTTGTTTCAAAGAAAAAACATTTCTCTATATTTAATTTTAAATTTGCATTATTTAATATCTTTAGTACAGTTTCTAACACATTCAAACCTTCATCGACCGTTTTAGAGGAAATTAAAATATCATCCAAGTATATACTAATATTATCGCTATGCACGTTTGAAAATAGGCTATTTAATAATCTTTGAAAAGTCGCAGGGGCGTTAGATAACCCAAACGGTAATCGCAAAAACTCGTATTGGCCCTCTTGGGTTACAAAAGCGGTTTTAGCTATTGAATCTTGTATGATGGGTATCTGATAATAACCTTGGGTCATATCTAAACTACAAAAATATGTTTTCCCCCCCAAACGACCGATTTGGTCCTCAATGTGTGGCAAGGGATATCGATCTTTTACAGTAATTGAGTTTAGCTTTCGATAGTCTACACATAATCTGTAATCTCCGTTTTTTTTCCGAACCAAAAGTGCTGGACTTGAAAAACATGAACTGGATTTTTTTATAATTCCATGTTTTAATAGATCCGCGATTTTATCACGAATGATGGCTTTTTCTTTTTCTGAATATCTGTATGGCTTATAGAAAATAGGTGTATTTTTCTCTAAGTTAATTTCAAATTCAATTTGATTCGTTACTCCCAACTCGGAAGTATTTTTGGCAAAACAATTTTGAAAATTATTCAACATTTTATAGAACTGTGACAAATAGGGTTCATGTAGTTCTTTTAAGTTTACTTTAACATCTGTTAAATCGAGAGACCAGACATATTTTTCTTCGTGTAACGAATTTTGTTTGTTTGATAAATTAACTTCCGTAGCCCTAGCCAAAATCCGATTTTTAAACCAACACAGTTTCTTATCTCCAGTGTTTATTACTGTTAGCATGTTTTCAAATGGATTTAACAATGAACTAGGTATTGAATAGTGTTCATGAAAGTCATAAGTTCTAGCAGAAATAAATAAACACTTTTTACTATTGGTATTAACAGGAATCACAGCTGTGGTGTGTGGATTTATTATAACAGTTTCCTGCAGTGTAATTGGATATTTATTTTTGTTATCGGTCGCTCTACTCAATGTTACACTATGACCCTGAATATTCATAGTAACCTCATTATGGTTTATGATCGGCTGGCCAATTATAACATCAATATTGCCCATGTCAGCCGATATAAAATGAATAGGAGTTTTTATACAGAAATTGTTTAGTTTAAAATCGACAATAGCTACGCCCTTCGGGAAAATAACTTGATTACCAAATCCTTTTACTACAATATTTGATGGTTTTAATTGAATATTCAGTTTGTTTACCAATGAGTAATTAGCAACATTTATTTGGCTTCCTGTATCCAAATAACCGCTACACAATGTATCATTTATATAAATATTTACTATGTAACTATCATTCGGTACTTGCCTTTGCAGAAGTTGCACCTTGAGCGGATTTAGGTGCCAACAATCTTCCTTGAGATGACCTCTTTTGTTGCAGTGTGTACATTCCTTTAACATGAATTTTTGTGGACTATTGTTGTCAGTGTTACCATGGGCCGTTTGAGCTGGCTTGGTGTACTTTGAGTTGTGGCTACTGGAGGTTCCTGCACCCAAATTTTTGAAATAGCAGTTTCTCGCCGCATGGCCATCTTTTTTGCAGATCATGCACTTGATCTCCCTTTTGTTGGCGTTTTCTTGTCTCTGCGTGAGCGATCCAGGTGAAATAGAATTTCCGCTATCAATTTTACACAGGAATCCTTGGAACAGTTGATCCGGTGTTTTGAAATTAGCGGACTTGGCCGTTTTTTGATAGTCTGGCGATAGTCCATCAATAATGCAAGACACTGCATTAGAGTCTGATATCTCACATTTTCGAATTAGCGCACATTTCGAATAATAATAATGTAACATAGTTTCACTCCACTTCTTTTTTCGTTCCAACATTTGCTTCAAATTGTCAACAAAGTTTTCGTGAGATGGAAAAGCATTTAACACTTCACTTTTCCACTCTTGCCACGTTTTATTATAATCCTTTAAACCATTGTACCAAGTTTTTGCAATACCTGACAATTTGGATTGCATAAAATATGATTTTGTTGCATCGGTCCAGCCGTGAATTAAACCCAATTGGTCAATTTTGTTAAGCCAAGTAAATGTATTAATGTCAGCGATTTCGGGGTCGAAAACAGGCACAATATCACTTTTAGTAATTCCAACACTAAAAGGATCTTGACCAGGAGAAGTAATGGGAAGGTGGTTAGCTACTGTTGGCTGTAGTTGCCTCAGTATTTCAGTCACTTTTGTCGTAATTAATTCATCTATTCTGCTCTTCTTTCGTTCTCGTTGATTAGCTTCGGCAGGCGCATCAAATTCGAATTCCGCTGACGAATCGGCCGTACGTTCAAATAAGTCCCGTGAATGTCTTTTTGGTGCACGTTCCTCAGCGTCACAGTCACTATCACTCATTTTATTATTAGTGTTTTTTTTTTTGTTAAGGGTAATAATTCCAAAATAACAAACAGGTAGAACAACAGGTACACAGGTACGTTCCACTTCTGAGATATAACGGTACAACCCTTATTTAGGGGAGCAAGTTAACAAGAATAAAACGAAGTGCTCAGCTGAACGATTTATTTCAATCTATCCTACTAGGTGAACATTCTTATTTCTCAATGTTTATACATTAAGAAAATGCCGGAGTCAGCGGCTTAGTTTAAACATAATATTATTCTAATTATTAAACAAAAATGATGATGATGTCAGAGGCGAGGGGCCACGTTGGGTGACATACGGGGTACGAGGTGTTAGGGGTACGAGGTGTTACAATAAGTTTAGGAAAGAAAAATTAATGACTTACCTTTTTGGATAAATTTTATAGGAATTGCATTTTTAGTTAGCAACTTTCGTTTATTTCCTATAAGAATGTCTTTTGGTAAAAAGTGCTTTTCACAAATTAATTTATTTTTTAAATCTGCCACTTCCATAAATGCAATTTTAGAATTGCCACAATTTTTTTTCCATTCTTCACAGCGATTACAGTTTTTCACAGGAAATTTAAAGAAACTGATGTCTTTGTTAAGGTCTTGTCTTTTAAATCAATTGTTATAAATACAAATATGATTCGCTGTAGTAAGTACTCATATTTATAATTAAATTTTATAGCACAATTAAAAATAACACAAAACAGCTTTATCAAAAGCGATCATCGATTCATGCAAGGATAGTCAGCGTAGCTGAAAAGAGTATACATCAAACCGTACGCGCAATGAGATGAGATGTGCACTCGTCAAATACCATCAGCTAACTGAAATATCTCGGACCAAGACGCAGGCAGCGCCGCCCTATATGTGGAATCTAGCGCTCGCTACGCGTTTCCACTTGTACTTGTAGTACTTGCGCCTCTTATAGGATTTATCGCTCAACGGTTATAGGTACCTTTGAAAAGGGCGTTGAAAAAAACGGCAGTTCCTACACTGGGAATAAATACTGCAACGAAAACTAACTCAGCTCAGTCTGATGGGCTTTTCATCAGGAAGAGAAAACAGGAAGTAACTGAGCTCATAACTACTCTGTGTCTGGTAACAGTAAGCGGTCAATTTTGTAGGCAGATTGGAAATTGAAGGTCTGTAGCTAATTTTGCAGAAAGATCTGAACGGGATAAAACCCCAAGGAGGAAGGAGTATTAATAGATTTCAGATTTTACAATTAAGTTTAATACACTATAGTTTAACTTTGAATTACTTGAATATATTTATAACATATACAATAAAATTCTCTATAATATAAAGAACTTAAACCAATTCAACACCTTTTTTCTTTAATATAATTTGTAATCATTTAATTAGTTTTTAATTATTTTTGTTTGCTTGATTATAGCTGGCTTTTTCCGGTTGGCTCTAAGAGTACTTCTTGTATTGTATATAAGAAAGCAAACTCTGTCGCTTGGTAAAAAATATGTAAGTTAAGTTGCTTTTATGTCCAACCTCTCTGTAGACATATATATCAATTATTTATTGTCAATAAAGACTATCCTTATTATTATTGTGTATTTACCTATTACCTTTAGTATAATACTTAGCTACTACTTTAACTTGTCTGATAAGTAGGTATTTTAATTTGAGTTTTACATTATTTTTTTCATGTTGTGATGGATATAAACATGATAAAATAGAGCTTTTTATTTAAATTTATTTCGATTTCTTGCCGTATTTATGTATAAAAATCATTGAAAATGTTGCATTCTTAATCATATCAATAAATCGTATGTGTGTGTTAATTTTATGAAGAAAATATGCTTTCCTCCACGCATTTTAAATGGAAGAGCGCTGAAAGAGGCCTCATGACTACGTCACAGCGATGGCGGCATCGCGCTGACAGATTTGGTCGATCTGGCCATCCTCTTTGTTTACAATCCTTGGCATTATACGAGGTACAATGTCTCTTTTAGACAAGGTCAACCTAAAGCTATCACAATCAGTGACTATTTTGAATGGAATTCCCTGTAAATACACACGAAACCTTTTTAAAGAATTAATTATACTTAAACATTCTAATTCGTAACTATGATACTTTGATTCACATGCTGTAGTACATTTACTAAAGAAAAATACTGGGTGGAATTTGCCATCTAGCTGTTTCTGCATCAGGATTGATCCAAATCTTATCGCGCTAGCATCACAATGCAATGCTGTCTCATTCAGGGGTGAATAGATTGATAAAACCGGTTGGGACATTAATTTTAACTTAAGTGTATCGTAAGCTTTAACGTGTTCTTCATTAAATTCAAATTTCACATTTTTCTTTAACTGATCATACAATGGTTTAGCTATTATTGCAAAATTGAAAATAAACCTTCTAAAGTAACTAGCTAACCTTATGAAGCTGTGTAACTGCTTTACATTTGTCGGGACCGGATAATTTTGAATTGCCAATATATTAGCATTATTTGGACTTATACCGCTTTCGTTAATTCAGTAACCTAAAAAGTCGATCTCTTGTTTCAAGAAGGAACATTTGTCAAGTCGAAGTTCCAATAAATTATTAGTCATCAAGTCTAAGACCTCTCGTAATATATCTAAATTTTCACTTATCGTTTTAGTCGCTATCATTATATCACAAGGTAAATTATTATTTTGTCGGCCTTTATCATATTCTTGAAAATCTTGTTTATAAATCTCGAAAATGTTGCAGGACTTGAACTCAAACCAAATGGCATTTTACAAAATTCAAACTGACCTGATGGAGTAATAAACGAAGTATATTTAATAGTTCGTCATCAAGAGCGACATGATAAAAAGCGTTTTTTAAATCTAATTTAGTAAAATATTTTTTATCTCTTAAATGGTTTAAATGGTCATCTATTAATGGTATGGGAAATTGATCTCGAATTAAATATTTATTTAAAGTGCGATAGTCTACACACATTCTACACTCGCCTGTCTTTTTTGTCGTTAATACTATTGCTGAACAATAGGGAGATTCGCTAAGTTCGTTTAAGTGCATCTTAAAATCAATTTCAGGTTTAGAGGGTCGTTTACAATTAAAATAATGCTTAATACATATTTCTTTTGCTTCAGACACAATGTCAGGCATTAAAGACGAGTTAATATCAAGATTTACATCAGGACAATCAAATATACTATTTTCAATTAGCAAAACATCAATGGACAAAAAATCTGAGTTTGCCTTTTTACATTCGACCTCTACCTCATTGTTACCAGTAAGAGTAACCTGTAGAATGTTTTGATTGGTTATGAAGTCTCTACCTAAAAGACAATTAAATGACATTGTGTTGTTAGTCACTACATAAAATTTCATATCATAAAAATTGTTTTTAATCACAATTTTATCGTTAAATATACCCATAATTTTTAAGGCAGAGTTATTTATTCTTTTTAGCAAACAATTTTCATTATATGGCTTAATTAAATTTAAAGGTATTACAGACTCGGTTACTAATGAAACTGGACTACCACTGTCTAATATTGCCTCAATACTTAAATTCATATTAATGAAATTTACCAGAAGAGTAAACGCCTGGGGTAGAATTCTCTCTTCTATAAGCGTGACTGTGTTAGTTGTAGAATCCGGAGTCGTGTTTGCTCGCGAACGCCGCTGTGGACAATCCTTGTACCTATGTCCCATAGTACCATATTGAAAACAAGATCCCTTGGCTCTCTTCGGTCTATCGCAATCAGCTATTTTATGACCTTCTCTGTTACAGTTAAAACATCATAAAGTGTTTTTGTCGGATGATTTCTAAACAGTTGGTGAACTATTTTGTGCATTCGCACTACTCTTCGTTACAGATGTAGCATCCTCACGAACAACATTACTCATTATATATTAAACAGGTCTTCGAGGCTATCAATCTGTTTCATAAACATCCTAGCCTGATTTACCAATTGTTTGTCATCAAATCCATCTATTACATAATGAATCATTTCTTGTTCGCTTACTCCAGCATTGTTTCCTAGCAAAACTTTCTCGTGAAAATAGATTGAGAACTTTTCATGCCTACGCCACCGTCTCTTCTCCATGATTTTTCTTAGAGTAACTGGATCTGATTCAATACTGTACATTTTTTTCATTTTGCCTTTCAACGTTTTCCAATCCATTGTAATGAAATCAACTTTAGACTGGTACCATTCTTTTGCTTGCATAGTCAATTTTCCTATTGCAATCGGCTGTATAACTTCATCGGGAACATCATAAACTCCCTGGACAGAATCTATTCGTTCTAACCACACATTTATATTCTGGCCTGGGTAATTCTGGAGGATACCGACTTTTGGTTTTTTCACGGTTTTTTTGGTTGGTTCATGTAGTATTCATTATAAGAAGTAATTTGTGTATATCGAAATGTTGTGCAAATGAATAGTAACCCCAGAAATTGACGGGATCGTGGAGCGAATAGGGATGCTGGGTGGGGTAAAGAACGTTAGAGGAGACGGCTGACAATAGCAAATTTGGATTATTGTGGCTTTTTTTTTACTTGCGAGAAGGGCAAGGAAAATTTTCTGGATATTGTTGGGTTAGATGTACAACAGGCACGTTAGACAGTAAAAAGCAGATAATACGTGGCAACAGCGTATTTGGACTGGAAACGATGATGTGAAGTACAAGTGCGTGTGATGGTTCTGTGGTGCGATGTCGATTTGAAGATGGCGGGTGCACAATGTAAATAGTGAATGGCGAAACTTTATGAATTTTTTGTGGGGTCATACAGCATTTGCACAACATTTAGTAGGTGGCAAATTGTTACGGGCGTAACATGTGACACATGAGTATTTTTAATTTTTTGCTAGCATAGAAGTCGGTATCCTCCAGAATGACCCTGGCCTGTACCACCAAACTCTGGTAGCAGGGCAGAGATTTCTTTGTTTGTGAAACACGGTTTAGCACGTGCCGCGTTGTCTCTTTCAGGACCTCGGGCTGCAACTTGACGCCGTTCATCGTATATCATAATAGCCCTCGCCGTAGCTTGAATTAGCTCCTCCACCGTCAACAGAGTACCCTAAGGCAGTGATGAAGCCGTTTCATTTACTGCACTTGTTGTAAGCCCAAATATCTGATCACCTTCCACAAAATTCTCGCAGCCATCCATGATTTTTATATCTTAATTCCGTTATTGTCTTTATTCGTTTACTTCTCTTTCTTTATCCCACCACTGAAGTTGTAGGGTGGCCCGTTGGAATTAAACAATACATTAATTTTAACTTTGTTTAATAAAAAAATGCAATTAACTTAATTATTAACAGCTCCGAGAGCACCTTCCTTTTCCCTCCAAAACTACTAACTGTCATTCTGTTTTCCCCCATAACCTAGTGACATTTATTACCAACTTAAAAGTAGCGCCAAATTCAAAAATAAATACTGCATATTAACCATTTTATTACTCATTAAAATAGGAAACTTTTTCCCCATTTAACCAACTTTGTATCTCTTGCGGTTTACGAGATCTCTATATACGCAAAATAAATCCGAGCCACCCTATATTACATTCCTGAGCATTACCTAGAGTATAAGTTTCAATACCACTATCATCGTAATCCCTAATATACTGATGCATAACTGTATAATAAAGACAATACCTATAATAAATTAATATATATAATTTTTCCTTTGAGGCATTTGTTACATATAAATAAGATGGTGCGAGGACACAATATAATCTTACAATTATAAAGTGTAGAATAGATGTGAGTAGGAATACAGTTATAAGTACTGTTGTTAAGATATTAGAATTAGAATTACTTAGACTAAAAATACATAAAAGTAATTTTGAATTTTATGGTTAGTGTTTAGGTACTAATACATATATTGAGATCAAACCGAATTCAAACAAATGTACATTTAAGATAAATTTAAAGCTACATAAATATACACTTAACGCTCTGATTACTATAAATGCAATATACTTAATATAAATTGTCTATTAATATTTTGTGTAGTAATGTCGACTTATGTAGTTACATACAGCTGTCTACTTCTTTTTATGAGTCTTTATAACCCCTTGGGTAATATTTTTGTTTATGGTTTCAGGTTTGGGTTTTTATGTTCGGTTAGACCTTTTGTTGCAGGTTCGTCTTTATATCTCATCTTATATGGAACTTGTTGCATTGGACGTAGATGGGTCACTTTCGATATCTTCTATGTTGTTGGGATGTGCGAATTAATTAGGCCTTTTGTTAGTGAATTGCAGTTTTATTTCAGAACTGGATGGTTTACAAATTTGGACTTTGAAGAATAGCTTTAAAAAAATAGACGTATATGTTTTCTAGGTGAAGTATATAATATGAATCCCCTTTGTTGGACATTACAAACAGTTTTGTAGAACCAACTGCCCCCCTGCTTTGTCACATAGCGTTATTAGTTTCGACCAATAATACGTAAAACATGACATAATGAGCTCCAATGAAATTAAAGAAAAATGAGTGCTAATGCTTGCTTACAACGCGCTAGCTAGTTGCGAAACCAGGGAGTCAGCAGAAATATAATATCGTGTATTACAACTAATTCTACATAAAAGAGTATCTAAACAAATGTGAAGAAACATAAATAAAATAAAATAAAATATCAGCGAAACTGAATCGTTAGAACTACATAATATATATACAGGGTGTTTGCTACTTAACACCTCCCCCTTATTTTTGAAAATTGTACCGAGGTATCGAGGTACAATTTTCGCCAATTCGAGTAACAGAATTCAATTCATTCGAGTCGCTACTACAAGTGGATTCTTCAGGTGTCGGTTGAACTTCATTTGAAACCTTATTCTTTCTTTTAAAAATATTTAGAATTGTTTTTCTTTTCTTAAATATAAAATACAAAATTATTGCAATCACAATGGCAGATATGAAACAATATGAAAGGGTATGGTGAATATTTATTGCTAACAACCTCTTGTAAGGACTTGAATTTTCGTCTTTTTGCAATAGTTGGATATCCTGACCTAATTTTGACAAAGTTTTTAAATCATTGGTGCCTATTATTATGGGTGTACTTAAAAGTGATATCTCTTTTGCTTTATAAGAGGATACATTGAAGTTTATTGCTTGTTTTAAATCTAGAGGTGGAATATAATTTACTAAAATTTTACTACTAAATTGTTGATGTGGTTTGAGAATCATAGACCTTGTATAAGCCGTACAGTTTGAATCCACCGATAGAACACCAGTATTATTCAGTTTAATTGATATTCTCTGAGATATGAATTTGCAATTTATATCTATAATTTCTTCTGAAGGAATTACATATAGCCATGTGTTTGCACTAGCTAATTGAATGAATATTGAATGATTTAATTTCATGACTCTTTTCTCGCAAGACTCTGGAATCGTTGTAGTAGGACTAAAAAGATTTGCTTCACAGCCTCCATGTAAATGTACTAAATAAATAGGTTTTTGTTGTTTACAAATATAATTATTAATAAATATTTTGTTACATTCTAAAATTTCAAATTTATCTAACAAGAAGTAATGTTGCTTAACTGCATCTATGGCAAGATAATTGTTTTGCGGAACAATAAATATATAAGTTGAATTTGACAATAACATAGGTAAACTAGATACCTTTAAAATATCATAATTGCGAAGGTCAATCAAAGGAATTAAAATTACAAAAGATATTTTACCATTAAAATAATAGACATTTGTCTTCACCAAGTTATACAGTATATGCATATTTTCCAGTACAGAGTTTATTGGAAAACTTAACCCGTCCAAATATGCTTGTAGCTTTGAAAGTTCCTTAACTAAATTTGCAGGACTCATCACTAATGGATGTAAAATTCCTCGCTCTGCATATAGAATTATATCTAATAAATTTGACTGGTTAAACTTAAATTACAGTAATATCATATTTAATGTTGAAACTAATTCATCTATTTTTACAAGAAGCTCTTCTTTTTCCTTGAAATCAGTATGATTTTTACTTAACTTATTTAATGTAGATGCAATTTCATTTATCTTAACACTAAAATTATCTAAATACATTGAAGCTTTTGAATTAGTTGTAGAGTTTAGGAGATGAACAGTCATCAGCATCTAACGTGCCAAATAAGGTTTTTGAAATGGTACCAATTGCGTCAATCAAAGCTCTTTTCCCACGTTTTGGGTATTTATCTATCCCTAACATATCTAAAATTAACTTGTCTTGAAAACGAATATTTTGCATTGCATTTGTAAAAGTTTTATTGAAAGAATCGCATTCGGATGATACTGTTCCTAGACGGTTTTTAGTTAATAAACAAAGACGTTGGATGTCATGGGAAAAAAATGAAATAAGCTTAAATTCGTCATAATAATTTTGTAAATCAAGATAGGTTATTAACTTCCAATTATCATTATAGAGATTAAGATTACCTATTTTCTCATAATACAGACCTGGACTTTGGGTAATGGGCAAGTAATTATAAAATGTGTTTGCGTCAGCGCCTGCCAGAACAATGGCAAGTATTAATAGAAAACTTAAATGAAGCATTCTGCAATGGGGATGGCAAACAATTTGGGTTATCTGGAACAAAATTATTTATTTGAATGTACGTATGTGCAAAAATATGGATGGAATGAAATTAAACTAATCCTCGAATAATTTTAGACGATTTATGTGGACTTTAACCTTCTTTCGATTGATCAAAATAGTACAGTTTACATCAGAATCCAGTGCAATGACCTTGTAAGGTCCCTTGTATAAAGGTAATAATTTTTTAGATTTCCCGACTATGTTAGTTTCATTTCTTAATAAGACTTTATCACCTATTTTTATTTTAATTGGATGGGTATTGCGATCATAATATTTTTTTGAATCCTCTTTACTTTTTATGATAGTTTCTCGAGCAATTTCGCTTGTGTGTTGCATTCGCGACTTTAATTCATTATAGTAATCATCATAATTGTATAGAACTTCGGGATATTTGGTAAGCGAAGTGGGAAAGATAGCTTTTCGACCATAGAGGAGTCCGAAAGGAGAAAAATTAGTAGTTGCATGGGGAGTAGTATTGTATGTAAATGTAGCGTATGGCATGAATTCATCCCAGTTGTTCATATCGCGGTTGATGAAATTTCGTAAATATTCTACCAGTGTATGGTGAGATCTTTCTAATTGTCCATTAGACTGGGGATGTTAGGGATGAAAACTTGTAGTCGGTATGTGTTTAATTTTCAATAATTTACATGTCTCTTTGAATACGTCACTTAGAAAATTTGAGCCTTGATCGGTTACTAAATATTTAGGTGTGCCATATTGGTAAATAATATTTGTAACGAAATTTTGAGCAACGGTTGTGACTTGTTGATTTTGAATGGGTATGGCTATAGAATATTTTGTTAAGTCATCTTGAAATGTCAGTAGGTATTTATTAAAATTTTCTGTCTGGTTTAAAGGTCCCACTATGTCAAGGAATATTTTTTCCATAGGATAAGATGAAGTCGTTATGACCATAGGTAATTTGGTTTTCTTTGAACACTTATTTTTCTTACAACTATCGCACGATTTTATATACCTTTTTATATCACGGTACATATTTTTCCACTTATAGGTTTGTTTAATTCGATTGAAAGTACGATTAACACCTTGATGGCCTCCTAGAGGTGTCACATGATATTCTTTTAAAACTTGATTAATTTCGTCTTTTGACAATTCTTGATTTATATTATTATGGAAAAAATGAATTTTGATATTTGTGTCTTTGAAGATATATCTAAACATTATTCTAGTGGTTTCAACTTTCAGTTTATTCATTTTACACATTTTATTGGAAATAGCTAAGTCGCTTAAGTTGTTTTCTAAACAAAATGTTTTTAAATTTACTAAACAATAAAATATGTCACTGTAACTAGCATCAGCTGTGCATGTTTGTTTTGTTATAAGATATAAATAATACCGGTCATTGGATTTTAAATACGCGACCTTGTGCATGTCAGCGTTTTGAGCTTTTAACTCTGCTTGGCTATTATGATATTCTAGGTCACTGGAAAATGATTTGTCAACAAAATAAACTATATTAAATTCCGTAGGACAATTGTCTATATTATCATCGGTATCAATTACGTTTGGATTGTTAATCACTTTAGTTTCAATTTCTTTTATGTAATGCTGATATGTTAAATTATTATATGGTTTATTAATAGCTCGGACATCGCAAATTTGACTGACTTTATTTGAGTTATTTTTAAAATTATTTATAGTATTATTTGATTAGTTTAACTCATTTGGGGTATGGGTATGGCTAATTCGGCTAAGAGCATCTGCATTTGTATTGAGTCTACCAGGCTTATAAATAACCTCATAATCGAATTCCTCTAGTTTTAGTCTGAGTCGCATTAAACGAGACGAGGGATTGGAAAGCGAGAATAGGTAAGTTAATGGGCGATGATCGGTGATTATTTTGAACCTTCTACCATAAAGATAGGGTCTAAAATGTTGGCAGCTCCAACAAATTGCAACCATTTCCCTTTCTACCGTGCTATAATTTTTTTCAGCCTTGTTAAGGGTACGTGATGCATACGCCACGGGAAGATCTTTGCCAATAGGTCCCTGGAAGAGTACTGAGCCTACACTATGTGCGCTTGCGTCTGTGGTCAAGTTAAATTCTTGTGTGAAATCGGGATATTGAAGAATAGGAGGATTTATGAGTGTACTCTTTAATTTAGCAAATGATGCCTCGCATAAGGAACTCCAGTCAAATTGTACACCTTTTTTAAGAAGATTATTGAGTGGTTGCGCTATTTTAGCGAAGTTAGGAATGAACCGTCGGTAATAAGATGAAAGACCTAAGAATGATTTAACGTCTGTTTGGTTTTTAGGAGTAGGAAAATTTTGAACGGCAGTAATTTTATTAGGATCCGGTTTTATCCCTTCCTCAGAGATCACGTGTCCAAGATATGTAAGTTCCTTTCGCAAAAATTCGCATTTACTTGGCTGTAACTTTAAATTGTGTTGTCGCAATCGACGGAAAACATCTGTTAATTTTGAATTATGATCTTGAAGTGAACTTCCATATATACATATGTCGTCCAAGTATACAAAGCATTTTAGCCCGATAAGTCTTGTTAGTACATTATTAAGTAATCGCATGAACGTCGAAGGGCTAGACTTTAAACCCATGGGGAGTCTTTTATACTGATAATGTTAAAAAAATGAGAAGGCAGTTAACGGTCGCGATTCTTCGCTTAATAAAACCTGATGAAATCCGTTAGCTAAATCAATGCAACTGAAATATTTTGACTTCCCGAGTTGATCAAGTATTTCCGTTATGTTTGGCAAAGGATATGCGTCGCCCTCGGTGACATCATTTAGTTTACGAAAATCTACCACAATCCGAAAACGTTTATTGCCATTAGCGTCTGGTTTTTTAGGTACGATTAAAATAGATGAATTATAAGGAGAATTACTGTGTTCGATTATGTCGTCCTCTAGCATTTTATTAAGTTGATTTTTAACTTCCTCTTTTTGGTGACAAGGTAAGCGATATGGTTTTACAAAAACAGGTTTTTTGTCTAGTAAGGGTATAGTATGGCGAATTGAATCTGTGTGAGTAAGTTTGTCTCCATCTAAGTAAAAAATGTCATTAAATTCACGGCATATGTCTAAGATTGTGTCACGTTCTAGAGAATTCATATGGTCTAGTCGAAGTTCGGATTCTAATAGTTGTAAACGTTCCTTGTCAGTTGAAGTTGTGAAATTAAGTACGTGGAAATTCTCAAGATCATCAAAGTCTAGTTCATTCTGATTTATAGATACAGGTTCTTCGGTCGAGTTTATTAAACTTATATTACAATTTTCTCGATCTACTATACAATTCGGAACATATAGTCCTGGTTGAATTTCCTTTTGAAGGCATACTTTAGGGGAATCAGAGATTATTTGTATTTTTACAATAGCTTCGGTTCTAGGCGGTATAGTTAAATTCCGAGTAGAAGTTATTTTAAACGTAAATTTTTCACCTTGAATTGGTAACGAAAATGTATGAGTGTCATAATCAATAAGCGCCCTATATTTTGTTAAGAAGTTCCTGCCTAGGATACCATCTTGTGAGATTGGAAAGTCTTTGGGCACGATATGGAATGGATGGGAGATAATAACATTATTTGAAAACGGAATTTCTCCAAAACTTACACCTAAAGAGCAGACATGATCAATTGCGATCCCTTTTAAGCGTACTTTATGGTCAGTATAAACTAATGCATCGTCATCGATTAAATTAGACTTAAAAATAGTACATTCAGATCCTGTGTCTAGTAATAAATTTGCTATTTTATTAGTAGCTAATTGTAATGGTAAGGTTACACTTCCTGGGCTATTACAAACAAACAGTAAAAAAAGCATATCAACACAGACACGATTAAAAAAGGAGAAGCGAATCCTAGACAATAGTGTAATAAAGGTCAAAGACAATTTAATTACATCTATCGGACCACAATTGAAAACTGCTCAGGAATCACATGTGTTACAAAATGATATTAGCTTAACATCAAACATGCCAAAATCTCCCAGTAACACATCCAATGTTAACGTAGCTATAAAAAAGAAAAGGAATATTTTAATAATCTCTGACGAATATGGGACTAATATAAATGGGTTATTGAGGAAAAATAAAAGTCTAAGTAATTTTGAAATAACTATGATTAAAAAACCAGGAGCACTGCTAGAACAAGTAATAGATAATATAGAATTCTTGACGCAACATTTCACTCTTCAAGACTATGTTATTGTCATAGGAGGTGCAAATGACATAAATGGAAATAAATTCCCATCTTTTCGTTTTATATGTAATAAATTAAAGCTATGTTCTCATACAAATGTATTTTTCACCTCGATACCATATAGCCGATCAAATATGTCAAAAAATCGACTCATATTTAAGTATAATTTAAAATTAAATGAATTTTTGATGAGATTCGACAGTTTCTCAGAAGGATTTTTTAAATATGTAGAAGTTAATACCATGAAGTATGGAAAGTTTAGCAGTCAAAACATTTCGGTCTTGCTGGCAAATATTATTATGTGCTCAACAACTAGCCTGAAAAACAAAAATTTAACTTTTGTAACTATTAATAAAGACATCAATATATTACGAGAGGAAAGTGCTATAACCCCCGCAGAGACTCCAGCTATTAACATATTGGATGATAATGTGGATTCACCAACTTTTTTATACCCCCGCCTCTCGGAGATAAGTTTCACTGTATAACCAAGGCAAAGGAAGAAGTAAATATAATCATTAATAATAATAAATCAAATGAACTTTCTATCATTCATCAAAATATTCAGTGTGTTGCCAACAAAGTTGAACAGTTAAATGTGTTCTTATCGGAATATACTCCGGACTTTCTGTTATTAAGTGAACATTGGCAAGCTGAGGAAGAAATTGATGTCATATATTTGGAAGTCTATAAACTTTGTACTTCACTCTGTCATTCCAAAAATCGACATGGAGGTGTGGCTATATACTCCCGGGATCATATTAAAATAAAGAAACTAAATCTGGACCATCTAACAATAATAAACGATTTTGAGTGCTGTGGTATTGAAGTCCTTGGTACATGTGTTGTAGTGGTGGCAATATATCATCCGCCTACTAATATTTCTAGTCAAAATACTTTATTTTTAACTAAATTCAGTGAAATGGTAGACGAGATCTTACAAGACAATAAAACACTAATCATTGGAGGGGACTTTAACATAGACTTTAATAGCAATAGTTCTCTGGTACATGATTTTATAAATACACTTAACTGTTATGATTTGGTATTAACTATTCGAGAGCCCACTAGCGTAACTTCAGTGTCAAGTAAATGCATTGACAATTTTATTATAAAGAATGATAACAGAGTGTGTGAGGCTAAAGTTATCAAAAGTAATCTATCAGATCATTTTGCACAAATATTAAAAGTCTTCCTAGACACTAATCACGTAATAAATGACAATTTCACCTACAGGCGCGTCTTCAACGATGCTAACATAGACGAATTCCGTTCATATCTAAGTTCTGAGACTTAGTCTGATATATTTACTACAAATAACTGTGATATTGCTTTTGACCATTTTATGGAGACAATTTCTTTTTATTTTGAGATTACTTTCCCGTTAAAAAAATTACAGGCAGTTATCGGAAACAACAATATCCACTGACCCTGGAGATTATTGAAGCTAAAAATCGAGTCTCATTGTTTGCTGATCTAAGCAGACAATACTCTGAGTTTAAAGAAACTTTTTCAATGGTAAATAAGGAATACCAGAATATACTATTAAAGTCCAAACGAGCTGCTAATGATCAGCAAATCAAAGATTCCAAAAATAAGAGCAAAACAATGTGGAAGATAATAAACAAAGCATCCGGTCGTTTTGAAAAACAAAATATTCCTGCTAAAATTGAAGAAAATGGTAGATTATTAGATTATGCTGAAAGTGCCAATAGATTTAACGAGTTTTTTGTGTCCGCCGCTAAGAATCTTACTAGTCATTTACCCAATAATATAGATACCCATTTTATAAATTCATGCATCTCAATATCCCCTAATTCAATGTTTTTACGTGCTGTTACTTGTGAGGAGATCATCTCAATCATTCTGAAATTAAAAAACTCAAATGCCTCAGAGACAGATGAAATATCAAATTCGCTTCTAAAAAAAATTGCACACCTTATTGCCACACCTCTGACATATTTAATTAATTTATCTATCGAACAAGGAGTGTATCCCTCTAGATTAAAATTTTCCAATGTTGTGGCTATGTTCAAAAAAGGTGATCCTAGCTTGCTTGTGAACTTTCGAGCAATATGCCTTAGCTCTAGCATATCTAAGGTCTTTGAGTCAGTAATTAATACTCAACTTATAAATTATCTCACAATTAACAAGTTATTGTCGCCATGCCAACATGGGTTTACATTAAATAAAAGTGTTGATACTGCTCTGGGTAAATTTGTAAATGAAATAGTGTTAGCTTTGGACAATTCTCAAGTTGCCTTGGGTTTATTCGTGGACTTTTCCAAAGCTTTCGACTGTGTAAACCATAAAATATTATTATATAAATTAGAACGATATGGTGTAAGAGGAGTGGCTCTCGAATGGTTTTCATCATATCTATCTGGACGCTCTCAGCAAGTTGTACTTAATAAACAAACATCAGACTCGAGGGCAACTGATATTGGAGTACCACAAGGATCCATTTTGGGTCCAAGTTTATTTTTGATTTATGTAAATGATATGCTTCAATATTTACAGAATTTCTCGAGTTTGGTTGTATCATATGCTGATGACACAAATTTTTTGATTAAAAGTAATAACTTACCCTCCGCCGAGAATTCTGCGAAGGCTATCTTTGCTAAAATTAGTGAATGGGTAGAGATAAACAAGCTTTGCATCAATAGTGATAAAACTGTATGCATCATTTTTAAAACACTACAATCTAACCTAATGAACAAACAAACTATAACGCTCAGTGAAGCCTGTAAAGTTGACTACAGTGAAAAGACAAAAATGTTAGGATTGACTATAGATAGTAACCTTACATGGTCTAGTCATATTGAAAATATATGTAGCAAATTGTCCAAAACCTGTTATGCTCTTAAAATGACGGCAATTTAATGTAGTCAATCGATTGTTAGGTTATTGTATTTTGGTTGTTTCCATAGCACACTAAAGTATGCCATCGCACATTGGGGTAAATCTACCCTTGCTCTTAAAGTATTTGTTCTACAGAAACGAGCAATACGCATACTGGCTAATCTAAGACAATCTGAATCCTGCAAAGATGCTTATAAGTCGCTAAAAATTCTGACTGTACCAAGTATATATATATACGAAATTGTCTGCTATGCATATAAAAATAAAGATATTTTTGTGAATATACATTCACATCATTACAATACTCGAAATAAGGACTATTTTATACCTCATAAACATAGCACGACGCTATACCAAAGAAATATATATTTTAATGCATGCAAATATTTTAATGCGTTACCTGATGTTATTAAACAATTACCTAACATAGGCAGATTTAAATTAGAGGTTAGAAATTTACTTGTTGAGAAAGCATATTATACTGTCGACGATTTTTTACTAGACACAAATAATTTAATATGACATTTAATATCATACTTTATATCTTTTTGTACCCATTTATGTAATGTTTATACATTTTAAATTCAATGTAATACGTGACAATGTTTTCTTCCTTTTTGAAAGTTGAATGTTTTTATGTTAAATTTGTCTATCGACTCATATTAGTTTTTATACTGATTGTTGTGTAGATGACTGTGTTTCTTAAACATGTTTGTACTTATACACATTATGTTTTCTGAAGCAATAAAATTTATTTATTTATTTATTTTGTGGATTTATGGAAAACACTTGAAACTGAGACTGAATATTTGGACATGAATTAGAAACATAGGACATAGAATTTAATTTTTTTTCATCTGCTTGATGGACATTTGATGCATTGAAAGTAAAATTATCGTGATCTATATTTATCACAGAGTCAGAGGATACAGCGTATGAATTAGTATTACGTCGAATGTCATTGTATACAGTGGAAATAGTATGAGTTTCTAGGCATTGTTGATATCGCGGCCTCGAGCGACACTGCCTGATGTCGACGGGCCGTTGGCATTTCCCAGATTATGCTGACTTGACTGAGGTTGTGAAGGAGCCGATGACCGTTGATTTGAATTAAAATTCCTATTATTAATGTTGCCTTGATTCTGCGGTAAACTGTTTCTACTTTGCGCGTTTTGATTGCTATTAAAATAATTTTGGGCATAAGGGGAATTATTTTGGTTTCGAGAATTATTGTACATTCTTTTACGACACTGATCAATGGTATGACCTACATTATGGCAATATTTGCAAGTAACCCTAACTTGATTCACATTTACTTCGGTTTTTACCCCTGAGTGACTAGGATAATTTGGAAAAGTACCGCGCGAATAACATTTGTCGGCTGTATGATTTAGCTTTCCGCACTTAAAGCATTTTTTTTGTTTAGGATTTGCGCCGTTAGTGTTTGTGGAAGATTTTGAAAATTTTAAGTTTCTTTTTTCCTCGCACGCTGCCTCGGCGAGTTATTGAAACCGGCTAGCTTTAATAATTAATTTAATAGGACTTTGCAACCCTTCTACAAATGCCTTGAGAGCGGACTTTTTATTAAGATTTTGAATTACTTGAGCAGCCTCCTGGCCCTCACTTGCGATACCCTCGTCAGTTAAATCTAATGTGATTCTTTCAACTCTGTTTGCAAATTCGCGAACTGTTTCATTATGAGCTTTACGGCAATTTATTAATTCTGTTTGTATCTGAGCCATTGTACGTCTTTCCAAATACTGTTCTTCCAATATCTCTTTTAACTCATCATATGTGGCGAATTCCCTATACTTAATTAAGTTATAAGCAGATCCTGATAACTTGGTTTTAATAACATTCAAAAACATTTCTTTATCTGCTCGTGTTGTAGCCATCGGAGAGACAATATCACAACATGCTAAAAATTTATGTAAAGTTTCTCTATCACCAGAAAATTCTGGAATCATTTTTAATGCCAACTCAATTGAAAATACCATGTTTTCGTTCAATTGCTCTTCGATGTCACTTTCAGAAGATGATGACATGAAATAATGGTGAAAAAGATATTGAGAAGATGTATATATAAAAAAAATAAATAGACAAAAAATTTCTATTAATCGGCTTGACTTACTGATGATGATTTAGATTACTCCAATTATGCACTGCGCTTTTTGATTTTTCTTCCTCACAACACTGCACTTCACTATCTTCTTTCTGCCTCCTGGATTTGGCGGGATAGCTGATGGCACTCTACTCTGGTAAGGTACCCGAATTTGGATCTTCTGAGGTCCTGTAGAATACAGCAACTGGACAGCAAATAGACAGCAACTAGTCGGCGGAGAAGATTAATGGAATATCTCCTGATATTTCCACCTAATTCGTCACACGTTCCCTTCGGTTGGATCTTCTAATTTCTAACAGCTTTTCTAAGGCCTATTATTCGTTAGAAATAGAACACAAACGCAACCCCACACCTGACACCACTTTTGTTGGGATGTGCGAATTAATTAGGCCTTTTGTTAGTGAATTGCAGCTTTATTTCAGAACTGGATGGTTTACAAATTTGGACTTTGAAGAACAGCTTTAAAAAAATAGACGTATATGTTTTCTAGGTGAAGTATATAATATGAATCCCCTTTGTTGGACATTACAAACAGTTTTGTAGAACCAACTACCCCCCTGCTTTGTCACATAGCGTTATTAGTTTCGACCAATAATACGTAAAACATGACATAATGAGCTCCAATGAAATTAAAGAAATATGAGTGCTAATGCTTGCTTTAAACGCGCTAGCTAGTTGCGAAACCAGGGAGTCAACAGAAATATAATATCGTGTATTACAACTAATTCTACATAAAAGAGTATCTAAACAAATGTGAAGAAACATAAATAAAATAAAATAAAATATCAGCGAAACTGAATCGTTAGAACTACATAATATATATACAGGGTGTTTGCTACTTAACAATGTCTTTCCCGATTATATCATCAATTTCTGCTCCATTTTTCAATTGTGAGGCTGTATTGATTGGTTTGCTATAACCAATTTGTCACTCTGTATATACGCAACTGCACCTTTACTTTTTGCTACTTTCAAGTGTTTCATGAGTATTTTGTTTCTTTTTCGGTCTTCTAAACACTGAGTTAATATATATATTTGGTCCCTTTAATTGTTTAACATTTTTTAATACCGTCAGTTTTTTTTGATATGATATGAATTCTACTATCACGGGTGTTGCGTTATTGCTGTTGTTTACTATTCTGTAGGCATCGTTCAGGTCCTCCTCATTAGTATGGAGTCCAAGATTATTTTGGAAAATATTACGGGCACAAGTGATTAAATTTTCTTCATTTTTATTTATACCAAATATAGCACTGTTGTTTTTGCGAGTTTTTCTTTGGAGGTTCACTACAGTACGCTTTAGGTTTATATTTTCTTCTTTCAATACATTAATTTTGTGTTCCAAATTCTTAAGGCTTGCTGTTAGCTCCTTCTTAATTTCTTCAGTTTTTTCTTTAATTTCTGCTTGTAGCTCTGTAGTTTGTGTCTATTGTGTCATTTAATTTTGAAAATAAATTTTCCAAAAATTGTTTCTGAATATCACTGAATTCTGTCATAATGTTTTAATTAATTTTTTTCTTTTTCATTTTTTCTTGTAGAAATATTTATACGGATCCACTTTATAGACAATACACTTTTTTTTTTACAGTACACCAATATTTTTATTCTAGGAACAGATAAGACAGGGTTAACAGTCTGTGTTTATTACTTTGGCCATTTTATTATGTTGACACAAATTTTGGCACCTAGGCTACCCAGGCACGTCCTAGCTCTCCGGGATGTTTTTATGGTTGCACGTGTTGTTCACTTGATGTTTGTTGAGCGTTAGATTTAATGCATCGGTAATTATTAAATATTTAACTAATATCAAATTTGTTCTTTTGCTGACATACCAATTTATGCAGAATTCTTTGAATCACACCACTCAAGTTTCATCAATTTTGAGGGAGTTTTAACCACTTTTTTCATGATTTAAACGTGAATGCTATCGCCACACATCTACTCTCGACCGACAATATATATTTTGATGAATAATGAGGTGATATATCTATCGCCGAGTTAATAATAAGAGAATCAGCATCTTCGACAGCCTGCTCAACAACGAAACCTGCAGTGGTAAGCTTTTTACATAACAGAAAGATAAGCCATTTTTATTTTGATCGTCTGATAGAAACTTCTCCTGTTGCATTGTTGGTGACATAACTTGTCAAAATTTATGGTTGAAGAAACATTTTGAGTTCGTCGGTGACACTCAGCAGCTTTTGTGCTTTTATAAGATGCATCGGTAGGGTACCTGTCGAAGCGATAGAAGTAAATGTCTCTTGTCGACACCACATAACTCGAAGTAAAAACTCACCATCTACGACGTGTATTTTATTGCCAATATTAATTGTATCAGTGATTGGAGAAAATAAATCATAAAAACTAGGTTTTTTAGTTTTCCGCATTCCACCTTCAACAAAAAGTGAAAGTGGATAAGAGGCCAGTTCAAACTGAAAGTATTACTGCAAATCTTTATCAGATTTCTTTGAAAGAGTAGTGTTGTAAACACCAATTGTTTTAAATATATTTATAATTTGAAAATCGATATCGAGGGTATTCATTCACACATAGGAGTAGAAAGCGTGGAAGTGTATATAAAAAAGTGTCGATATACAGAGTGAATGCGATATGGTGCTTGACTTCCCTCGCCTATAACTCCAAGAATATTAGTAAGTAAGTAGTACTTTATTTATTAATGAAGTTTACATATACAGATAAAACCTATCAAATTAGTCAAACACACACACGCACATACACAACACTCACTCATACATATACATTTTCAAGTACATCGTGATACTGCATACACATACATATAAAATTAATAAAATAGTCATCATCTACAGAATAAAACGCTTTACTCACTAAATAGTCATACAATTTTTGCTTAAAATGATTAAACTTTTCCACACCACAAAGATTAAAAACCTATTGAAACACATAATGCCCTGATAAATATGAGAATTTTGAAAGACGCCTATCTAGAATAAGGTTGGTATAGGTTACCGTTGTTACGTGTATCATATTTATGCACATTATTTATTTTCATAAACGAATTATCTCTTATTTTTATATTTAATAACTAGATATATATAAAGTAAGGGTAGAGTTAGTAATGACAAGTTAATAAATAAACATAATATTTTTAGTCGCAAACTCCTCTATAAATCCTTATTTTACTATAAGGAAAATAACCAGACTGCAACCAAAGTTACAAGTTTGGCACGTTAAGTGTAATAATTGCATATTACCATCAAAATGCTAATGCTTCGATTGCAACAAACACCAGCCGAAAGACTGATCCTACTTAAAGGAGCTCTCTTGCCAGTCGTCACACACCACTTGCAGACTGCAGTTTCGAGCTGTTGGCTCTCGTCAGTGCAAGGTAGGCATGCGACGACCGGCACGAGAATCCTTTGACTACTTAGTACATCCCGCTATTTCTACAACAGCGACATGTAAAATAACCAGCAGGCGTCATCCAGCGATCCAGTGTCTGTTGCAATCGAAAAATAAATAGCCTGACTTGGCTTAGCATAGTTCAAATGTACTTTTAGAGGGCGGAATATTAAACATAATATTTTTAGTCGCAAACTCCTCTATAAATCCTTATTTTACTATAAGGAAAATAACCAGACTGCAACCAAAGTTACAAGTCTGGCGTGTTAAGTGTAATAATTGCATATTACCATCAAAACGCTAATGCTTCGATTGCAACAAACACCAGCCGAAAGACTGATCCTATTTAAAGGAGCTCTCTTGCCAGTCGTCACACACCACTTGCAGACTGCAGTTTCGAGCTGTTGGCTCTCGTCAGTGCAAGGTAGGCATGCGACGACCGGCACGAGAATCCTTTGACTACTTAGTACATCCCGCTATTTCTACAACAGCGACATGTAAAATAGCCAGCAGGCGCCATTCAGCGATCCAGTGTCTGTTGCAATTGAAAAATAAATAGCCTGACTTGGCTTAGCATAGTTCAAATGTGCTTTTAGAGGGCGGAATATTAAACATAATATTTTTAGTCGCAAACTCCTCTATAAATCCTTATTTTACTATAAGGAAAATAACCAGACTGCAACCAAAGTTACAAGTCTGGCGCGTTAAGTGTAATAGTTGCATATTACCATCAAAACGCTAATGCTTCGATTGCGCCAGACTTGTAACTTTGGTTGCAGTCTGGTTATTTTCCTTATAGTAAAATAAGGATTTATAGAGAAGTTTGCGACTAAAAATATTATGTTTAATATTCCGCCCTCTAAAAGCACATTTGAACTATGCTAAGCCAAGTCAGGCTATTTATTTTTCGATTGCAACAGACACTGGATCGCTGGATGGCGCCCGCTGGCTATTTTACATGTCGCTGTTGTAGAAATAGCGGGATGGACTAAGTAGTCAAAGGATTCTCGTGCCGGTCGTCGCATGCCTACCTTGCACTGACGAGAGCCAACAGCTCGAAACTGCAGTCTGCAAGTGGTGTGTGACGACTGGCAAGAGAGCTCCTTTAAGTAGGATCAGTCTTTCGGCTGGTGTTTGTTGCAATCGAAGCATTAGCGTTTTGATGGTAATATGCAATTATTACACTTAACGCGCCAGACTTGTTACTTTGGTTGCAGTCTGGTTATTTTCCTTATAGTAAAATAAGGATTTATAGAGGAGTTTGCGACTAAAAATATTATGTTTAATATTCCGCCCTCTAAAAGCACATTTGAACTATGCTAAGCCAAGTCAGGCTATTTATTTTTCGATTGCAACAGACACTGGATCGCTGGATGGCGCCCGCTGGCTATTTTACATGTCGCTGTTGTAGAAATAGCGGGATGTACTAAGTAGTCAAAGGATTCTCGTGCCGGTCGTCGCATGCCTACCTTGCACCGACGAGAGCCAACAGCTCGAAACTGCAGTCTGCAAGTGGTGTGTGACGACTGGCAAGAGAGCTCCTTTAAGTAGGATCAGTCTTTCGGCTGGTGTTTGTTGCAATCGAAGCATTAGCGTTTTGATGGTAATATGCAATTATTACACTTAACGCGCCAGACTTGTTACTTTGGTTGCAGTCTGGTTATTTTCCTTATAGTAAAATAAGGATTTATAGAGAAGTTTGCGACTAAAAATATTATGTTTAATATTCCGCCCTCTAAAAGCACATTTGAACTATGCTAAGCCAAGTCAGGCTATTTATTTTTCGATTGCAACAGACACTGGATCGCTGGATGGCGCCCGCTGGCTATTTTACATGTCGCTGTTGTAGAAATAGCGGGATGTACTAAGTAGTCAAAGGATTCTCGTGCCGGTCGTCGCATGCCTACCTTGCACTGACGAGAGCCAACAGCTCGAAACTGCAGTCTGCAAGTGGTGTGTGACGACTGGCAAGAGAGCTCCTTTAAGTAGGATCAGTCTTTCGGCTGGTGTTTGTTGCAATCGAAGCATTAGCGTTTTGATGGTAATATGCAATTATTACACTTAACGCGCCAGACTTGTTACTTTGGTTGCAGTCTGGTTGTTTTCCTTATAGTAAAATAAGGATTTATAGAGGAGTTTGCGACTAAAAATATTATGTTTAATATTCCGCCCTCTAAAAGCACATTTGAACTATGCTAAGCCAAGTCAGGCTATTTATTTTTCGATTGCAACAGACACTGGATCGCTGGATGGCGCCTGCTGGCTATTTTACATGTTGCTGTTGTAGAAATAGCGGGATGTACTAAGTAGTCAAGGGATTCTCGTGCCGGTCGTCGCATGCCTACCTTGCACTGACGAGAGCCAACAGCTCGAAACTGCAGTCTGCAAGTGGTGTGTGACGACTGGCAAGAGAGCTCCTTTAAGTAGGATCGGTCTTTCGGCTGGTGTTTGTTGCAATCGAAGCATTAGCGTTTTGATGGTAATATGCAATTATTACACTTAACGCGCCAGACTTGTAACTTTGGTTGCAGTCTGGTTATTTTCCTTATAGTAAAATAAGGATTTATAGAGGAGTTTGCGACTAAAAATATTATGTTTAATATTCCGCCCTCTAAAAGCACATTTGAACTAAGTTAATAAATATTTGTCTACAGGATGTTCCAGGATGAGCTCCTATCCTGATAATTTTCTTTTGTATAATAAAAACTTTATGAAAGTGAGCTGAACGCCCCCAGAAAATTAAGCCATAGCTTAAAACGGACTGTACAAGCCCATAATAGGCCAGTTTAAGAACAGACAAAGATACTGTAGTTCACAGCTGCCTTATTACAAAATACATAGTACTTAGTTTTAAAAAAATATTATCTATATGTTGCTCCCAAGTCATTTTTTCATCAATCAAAATCCCTAAAAATTTTATAAAGTTCACTTGTTCAGTTATAGAAATGTTGTGTTGTGATTTAGCTTAATAAGATGACTAGTATCACCTTTTTGGTTTAAATATCATAAATAATGTTTTATTTACATTTACACTTTTTCCATTATACTGGCACCATTGATAAAATTCCTTTGCAGATGCATTAGCTGTTGCGACTGATTGTATTAAGTTATTCCCTGTTACCAATTGGTTAGTATCGTCTGCATAGATTATTGTTTTTCGTGAAGAAGTGCACACGGGTATCTATGACCACCATCTGTGTTCGATCTTGTAAGTATGATGCTACCCAATCCTAGGCAACCCCTCGTACACCGATGCGAGATAATTTTTCCAGAAGCAAATCGTGGTCAACCGTGTCAACAGTCTGGGATAGGTCAAAGTACAGAGTGATTGGAAATTGTTTATTATTGAGGCATTCATATACACTGCTGCAAAGTTCTACAATTGCTGTTAATGTAGATTTCTTAGATCTAAAATCATGTTGTGAATTATTTAATAGATTATGTACTATAAATCTATAAATTGGATTAGCCTTGTATAGCAGCAAATATCAAACAATTTGGCTAGTTGACTTTGCAAGCAAACATTTCTATAATTTTTCATGTCATCTCTAGATCCCTTATTTTTGAAAACCAGTACCGATTTAGATACTTTTAATGCATCTGGATATTTCCTTTGCAAAACGATTCATTGATCAGATAAGATAATGGTATAACCATTCTTAGAGCATTGCCATAAATTTCATCAATACCTTCAGCTGGCTTTGAAGTTGTTTTCATAATGGATGTTACTATCTCATTGGGTGTAGTGGGATATAAGTAGAGAGTACTTTCGGAATTAGGAGCTAACTTAATATTATCAACATCAGGCTTAGGACTTTGTATATCCAAGAAAAAGTTATTGAAATAGTTGGCTAATTTAGTTTTATCTACAATTTCTTCGCCATTAAGATTTATGTGAAATGAGTTGTATTTTTGTGAATTTCCGTTCATTTCATTTATTATTTTCCAGCTCTCTTTCATATTATCAGCGTGACTAATTCTATTATTATTAAAATTTACTTTCGCTTATTTTACCTGTTCTCTATATATAATTTTTAGTTTGTTATATCTATCTTTTATCAGAGCATTATTTGTATCTTTACATATTTTAGACATGTCACAAAGTGTCTGATGTAAGCTTTTGAGTTGGTGATTAAACCAAGGTTTTTTATTTCTATTAATTTGTATTTTTTTATAAGAAAAAGCATTGTTAAAATGAAACATGAATATTGAATACTAAGTAAAAACTATTAAAATCCAGACCAATAGATTTATACATTTCCGACTAGTTTTCACATATTATTAAATTTCTGAATGTAATCAGATTACTATTAGAGAAATCTCTTTTAAATATAACCTCACTCTCACTTTTTATCAGTAGTGGTAAGTCAAATCTGAATGAATGAATGATCTGAGAAATATGTCTCCTTAACTAAATCTAGATTTCACTGATAAATTAGAAAATATTACATCTATAGATGTTGCTGATGTACTAGTTATTCGTGTCGGTTCAATAATGTCATTGGGCATGTCAAATTCATTAATGAGATTAATAATATCTTTTGATTCACTGGAGTGCGCCAGAAAATTTATGTTCATATCACCACATACTATATAGTAATTATTACTCTTGTATATACAGGGTGATTTATGTAAACATCTGGAAAATAAAATGGGAGTCTTACTAGGAAAGCCTCTGTAAAATTCTAAAGCGATCCGAGGTAATTTATTATATTTTTTTTGCATTAAAACTTGCAAAGATACGCTTTTGAATGGAGGAGTTATGTTATCTCGACGCGTTCACATAGATGCCGCTTGTTAGTTTTCCAAGTACCTAATCAGCTGTTTTAGTTGTCTATGGTCAGTGCTCCACGCATTCAGTGACTCTTCGACTTCCGTTTAGAGCATTTCCCATTTTTGTTAAATTTTAAACTGTATTCGCAAATATCGATTATGCCAGAGTTCACGTCGCAAGAATACTGCGACATCGCGACATGATATTAATCTATGGTGCAATGAATGAAAGTCTTGCAGGGGCTGTACGAAAATACGTTAGAAAATTTTAAGTGCAGTGCAACGAGTTCGTGACACCGGGTTTTGTTTACCAGACCACAGAGAACGTGTAGTAAATTGTCCTGTTGAAGTAGACGAAGGGGTTCTAGAATTACTATAGTCTAGTGTACTTTAACTTGGCGTGAGTATGTATGAGTTAATATTTCCGTACGATTTCATTTTCTCTTGTACACAAAGATCCAGAAATATTGTTTCTGGACTATTGCTTTAACTTTGTGTACAATATGGGAGAAAATGAAATCGTACGGAAATATTAACTCATACATATACACGCGAAGTTAAAGTATACTAGACTATAGAACAAGACCCTTCAATAAGTACCCTATACGCGAGAATCGTTTTTACCCATACCACATGGAAGTGATTGCTTAGTCATAGGCGGCGCACTTCTACAAAAAAAATAAGGTAATCTTTTTTAATTTTTTTTTTATTTCTTAATTTTTTTAATTCCTTTTGGTGGGGACAACCCACTGAATAATTTTCCGCATGTTTAGGTAAATCACCCTGTATAATACATTAGTTCATACATTTTATCTATAAATATTTTCATATCGCCATTTGGTGTCCTGTATACCGTTACAATATATAATGTAGCTCCACACTTTAGAACATCTGTAATGGCAATAGTTATTTCGAAATGTTGTTCTACGCATGATTAATATGGTAAAGGTTTCATTTTAAACTTTTCCCTAGAAAAAATACATACACCTCCATGTTGAAATTCTTCACGACCAAAGTTATTAATCAGTATATAGTCATACTTCAGTATATAGTCATACTTAATGGAAATGATGTTAATTCGTGTGATTTTAATCAATGCTCAGTTATGCATATATTATATCCACTTGATACGTATCAAGCAACAATTCTACATCTTGTATATTGATATGCAGTAAATTTACAGTACTATCCTCTCTTTCAAAATCTTTAATACAGTTTGTTTAATAGTTTGTGGTAAACTGAAGAATACATCAGTTTAGTTTTGACGTACATTTTTTGGTACTAAAAAAATTTGACTGCATTTCAACTGTATTCTTGATGTCTTTTATTTGATATCTTTCATAGTAGAACTTAAAGTCGAATCTTCTGTAACTAACTCCTTTAGGCCAGAATGTAGGGTTGTAAAATTCATCTTTATATTTAAAATCGGCTGCAACCATGTAACTTTTAAATCTACTTCCTTCTCTGGTTTTAAATTTTTAACAATAAACTCTTCATCATTATTTCCTGTTTTTTTTTAATTATATACTTCTTAATATCCTCTTCCGTTACCTCCTGTGTCACTCTATAGAGATACAACCATGCTTTTGGACTTTCCCCTTTGAATTTCTCATTTGCATCTTCTGACTGCCCTGTATATCTTTTGTTTGGTTTCTTGTTTCTTTGTACTACTTTCCAGTTATCGTTATTTCTAACATTTCCTTCTTGAGTTTTAGTTTCTTCTGTAGAATTTAAATGTATTATTTCATTCATTATGGTTCTCTGTTGTTCTAAATTAGCCAGTGTTTTGTTTTGGTGTCAACTTTGTTACTTCTGAATATTGTTCTGATGTCACTCTGTTTTTGTTTGGATTTATATGGTTATCAGTTATTTTATCTATGTATCCCTTAGTTTTTGTTTCTGTGGTAGTTATTAATGCTATTGCCATTTCTTGCTTCGGATTTGTTTGGTAATTTGCCGATTTAATTTATTTATTTCTTCTGTTAAAGTTGTAAATTTATTCTCAAAATGTGATGTTAGTTGTTCAATAATATTATTCATCATGCCATGTTTATCCTGGTTAAGACATTTCTGTATTTCATTATGTGAGTTTTTTAGATGAGCATTTTCTATCTTTAGTTCTTCAATTTTCTCTTAATTCCTTATCCATTTCTTTTAGAAATTTATTTTCCCAGCTAGTAGACTGTTCTATTAAAGGATCATTTAATGTTTCCTCAATTTCCCCTTCCATGATTATTTCAGGTTAATTTTCTATTTAAGTAATTTAATTGTTTTTATCACAACAATATTTATTTTTGTTTTTCTTATAACAACACTAGTAATAAATACTGTTGAACAGTTTATACAATTTACTTTCCTATTCACTGCATTTTTTTTACAAAAATTACAGCTCTCTACACTTGCACATATTATTTTTAAGCGATATTGGCCGAAAATGGGGCGTGTTCTGGGGGGAGGGCGATAATGAACAGTAAAATCTTTTGCCCAATTTAAAATGGTATTTACACATTCTCAACTCCCTGACGATTGGCCTACTAATCATATCAATTTGCTAAAATAGCAATACATTACAATACATTTTCTTAAATTTTTTAACGATTACTTACGAAATATTGGCTTTGGAAAATCAACAAAGTACCTTAGCATTCTTTCAAAATTGATTAAAAATATCCGTTGGCCCCTCCCAAATGAAACACTTACCGTCAAACGGGGTGTAGCGGATCATAGTGGGTGAAATGGATCTGAGGAATGATTTTTTAAATATCCTCGCCCAGTGCCTTATTCTGCATTCCAAAAACTGATAAAATCATTTGAACCACTAACAGACATCTGTAGCCTTTATTGTATGTTGTGAGTAGCGTTATAAGTTATGTAATTCTCTCATAATAAATTATATGGGCAAAATATTGATATTTTACAAAGTTTTAAAGCAGACTATTGCACAAAAAAATAAAGTTATTTTGGGGTGGTAGCCATACATATATAAAATGATCTTTTGACAGCATACATATATTGGATTTTTATTGATAGGTAGTTTCGTTTATCCTGGAATGATTTTTTTATGAAAAAAATACATTTCGATGGGTGAAACGGATCGCAGGTTATTTAAACAATGTGTTTCCAAATTGTGTAATTTTAAGAATTAGGAATGATTATATTGAAAATGGTATGCAGTATCAATAACAATAATTACAATAATAATAATACCAAAAATATTTACATCAATATTTTGTTGAATATTTTCAGGTAAAGATGCCAAAAATGTATATGAAAAAGTTAGAGCTAACATAGCATAATATGATTCTGTTTATTTAGACAGGACAGGTTTGCGATTTTATCATTGTAAAGTTTGGCACAAACAAGACCGGCTCTACATTGCCAGAATTTGTGAATAGTGATAATGAATATACAGTCAGTGTTTTGAGAAAGCAAAACAAGTGCTTTTTGTGTACCCAGCTATTCCGGACATTTCCATTGTCAAAAAGGAATAGATTATTAAAAAAGTTGTGGGAAAAGCAACCCAAAAGGGAAAATATATTTTCCGAGATGTCAACTATGTTTTAGAATAACCAAAAAAGTATATGTCAAGTATTTTTTCTTAGGTTTACAAAATGTGATCTATTTTCTAGTTTAGAGTTTAAATATATTTGTTATATTTTTTTATTGCACCGATTAATTTATTGACCAAAATCCAGAATGTGATTCACATTTTTTTTTTAACTTTAGATTTTAAATAATTATATATGTTTGTTTTTACATTATGTAAATTATATTTCAAATAAAATGAAAAGTTAATGTTTTGGCCTTTTATTGTTGATTTTAAACCTATTTCGGGCCTACAAAAAATTTCATAAATCTAAAAAAAATATATTTTTCTTGATCACTTCACCCATTATTTGTCTAGAGTGGATTTTATGCGAAATAAGTGGCTGATCCGCTTCGCCCCTATTCGTGGGGTGAAACGGATCAACTTAAAAAAAAAAAAAATGTACGAAAGTTGACAAGCTAAATTTCTTGACAAATTTCTGTTGTATATAGCTGAATAATGAGGCAGTAACATATATTTTTCACCGATTTTTTTACTTATAAGAAACACTGATATTTACGAAAAACGCCGATATTTGATCCGCTACCCCTTGTTTGACGGTATATGATCACAATAGAAAAACCATGTTTACAGCAAACGATGAGTCATTGCACTGATCCCAGTCATATCAAAAATATTTGAACTACTATTAAAAAATCAACTTGAGGAATATTAATTTAGAGTCAAACCCACCTATTAGTTGCTGAACAATTAATTTGGTTTTAGGAAAAATAAATCTACGGTATTGGCTATAAATAAACTCTATGAGATCATAATCCGGGGTTTTGAAGCGGGTGAATTTGTTAGGGCAACCATTTGTGATTTGTCCAAAGCTTTTGATTGTGAGTCCCATGAGATATTATTTAAAAAATTAGATCACTATGGAGTCAGTTCTTTGAGCCACCTAAAGTTGTTACATAGTTACCTAAACAACAGAGTACAAATTATGAAGGTAGCTTCTCGGGAGATAGGACTAATAGGCATGGAGTTCCACAAGGATCAATTCTTGCCCATCGTTCTTCCTAATATACATGAACTATCGTTCATGTATATTCAAAGTGCTGTATTGTATGCGGATGATACAAGTTTTACCTGCACAAGCGCATACTATGCAGAACTAAAAATTTGCATGGAAGCGGCTATCTCAAGGGCTGGAGACTGGTTCGCAACAAAACGATTGAATCAAAGTAAAATATAATTATAATAATAATAATAAATCAGTTTATTTATGCAAAAAAGAAAAAGGCATTTTTACATAAAAAGGTACTGGGGTCAATTTTAAATTGGTTTTCACCCAGACCAACAAGGAATACATTACAATATTATATAAGTCAGGCATTAAATAAAAATATATATGCAAAAGCTAAAATAACACAATGTAAAGATACTTAAATAGGACAGATATAGACAAACAAGTTAAAATAATGTATGTAAATGGAGCAGTGCGCCATTGTGCCTATTCAGGTCTAGAACTTTATAGTGAAGCTTCCAGTTTTTATTCTATTAATTAGGCTGCTTTTAAACCTAAGATATGACAAGTTCTTAAGTTCAACTGGTATTTTTGAAATGGGCTGTTGAGTGGACGGGTATGCTAAGAGTGGAGTCACATCTTCTAGTCGTTAGTGTATGTGCTTCTGATCTTTTTTCAAGCTTCTCACTTAGATATTCGGGTTTTTGGAGTTTAATGACTTTATATACCAGGCAGCAAAGATGTACCCATCGCCTGGTCTTCATATCCATCCAACCTATGTCTGAGAGGTAAGGGCTAATGTGATCTCGATAGGGAACATGTAAAGCAAAACGTATACATGAGTTTTGAACCTTTTGGAGTTTATGTGCAGTTTCAGCGGTTATGCAAGGACCATAAACAGTGTCACAATAATTTAGGCGTGATAGAACTAGAGAGTCACTAAGTTTTAACTTGGCCTCTTTGCTTACGTAATTTCTCAAATTGTACAGGCTTCTGAGTTTTGCATAAGCTGACTGACATAAATTGGTAACATGCTTCTTGTAGTTGAGCTGGTCGTCCATAACAACTCCAAGATTTTTTACGCTTTCACTGAATTTTATTGTTTCGTTTTTCATTTTTAGGACAATTTCTTGTTTAATTTCACTCTTTAACTTCTTGCTACCAATAAGTATAGCCTCGGTCTTTGTGGGATTTATTTTTAGGCTATTTTTCATAGTAATGTCATAGAAACTATTTAGATCTTCATTTATGGATTTGACTGCTTGATCTAACTCACTGGCTCTAAAACTAAGTTTGAGCTGAACATCGTCAGCATAGTAGTGAATAGAACAATGTTTAATAGCACTTTCCAAGTTTATCACAAATATATTAAACAACAAGGGACCAAGGATGGACCCTTGTGGCACCCCTGACTTTGTGGTTTTATATTTGGAAATAGCCTGACCTTGATCTGTTATTAGCTCCACACACTGTTTCCTGTCTTGTATGTAGTTTCGGAACCAGTCAATAATCTTTTCTTTACGTATACATGAAGAAATCAACAACTCATGTCCAATTAAATTCCCAGGAATACATCTTGACCCCACTGCCAAAATTTTTTTAAATATATTTGTCCTTAAGAACCTGACTAATACCGTAGCCCAAGAGGTTTAGCATTCCATTCTCTTATACAATCCATCTGCAGCTATGTTATACTTTGATTAATTTGGCTGGGGCTTTACACTTAATAGAATGATTCACTGTTCAACACGTCTTTATTTAACAGATAATTTACAATATAACTTAGATACAGAACATAGACTTAAAGACTAAACTAAACTCTGTCAGAATACCAATTTTGACAGTGCACCTATTAGGGTGCGTTCACACTATATCGAACATACTTATTTGGGAACACTCCCTATATGCCAATAGGATATTTTCCCTACAGAGAAAGGTGATATGTGTTATCTAGCTAATGCTAGACTGCAGTACCGTGCAGACGCCAAAGACTTTTAGACAATTAAAAATTTTGACCCTTCCATGTAAATATATTTGAATGCTTGCTCCATGCCAAAAATAACAATAACTTCACAGGGCGTACATAATCACAATACTCATAGAAAAAGTGATGTCAGAATAGATTACCTAAGATTAAAAAAATCTTTGAATGCTACGCTCCCATTTTTTAATAAGTTACCTGAAACTGTAAGATCTCTCCAATACAAATAGGTACTTTAAAAATGTAATAAAAATTTACTTGATTAACAAAGCATTTTATACGTTTGAGGAATTTTTAAATACAGCGGTTGAAATCCCCGATTTTAGCTTGTAATAATAATAATAATTTATTTCATTCATAAAGATAATCATAATGATAGCCAACACTTTACAATATATAAAACAATAAATACAATATTATTTACATAAGTCTCAATGTATAAATAAAACTTAATAATAGAAGTTATTTAGTTAAAATAAAAACACAAATATTTAAGCAGATAAATAGCACAAATAAATGATTAAAGATAAGTAACAGCGAAGGAAGGTAAAAATAGCGCGCGCGCGCGCGCCCACACACACACACGCACGCACGCACGCACGCACGCACGCACGCACGCACACACACACACACACACACACATATATATACAAACATAAAATTTATTGAGGTTGCAGTCAGTGATAAGGTATTTTGGCCAATACAAAAAGAAAACTCTTTGTTATTGTCAAGCTTTCGCTAATGTTTATTAGCTTTCTCAAGACATTAACTTGAGGTTAATTTGATAAACCTGCGTCGAAACACATGGCAGGAAAATTTCTTAAAATGTAACTAGTGGTCGATCCCACACACATAGCTACACTCCTACTGTTATAAATAAAACATTTAACTTAAGTTTAGTTACACATATTAATAAAATCTGATTAAAATTTCATTTAAAATAATTAACAAAATGGACTCGGTTGGAACTATGCTGAAGCCCAGAGATAAGAGGAAATGGTTTTTATTACCGCACCACTAGTTACGTTTTAAGAAATTTTCCTGCCATGTGTTTCGACGCAGGTTTATCAAATTAACCTCAAGTTAATGTCTTGAGAAAGCTAATAAACATTAGCGAAAGCTTGACAATAACAAAGAGTTTTCTTTTTGTATTGGCCAAAATACCTTATCACTGATTGCAACCTCAATAAATTTTATATTTGTACCTTAACTAGTCAGTCAAGACTACCTTTCTAAAATTTGTATATATATATATTGCTATGTTTTTTAAGCTATAAATCTTTAAATTTTTAATAACTATAATTGAAAGTTTATATTTTTATAATTTTATTTGTTAGGCGCCTGACAATTATTGAGAACTATCAATCAACACCCAATGACTTTAACGTACAAATCATTACAAATGCTCAGCATGAGTTACCATACAACGAATGTATAGTAGTACTCTCTCTCTAGGAGTCGGTTCTGTTTTATTTTCTATTAATATTCATTAAAATTCGACAACTTATACAAATGAATTTAATATAAACAATTGAAATGGTATTGACAGAAAATGACAAAATATAAATGAACAATCAAACTTAACTAAAATACTCGAGATTTTTATATTTATACTTTGCAAAGATTTGTAGTACTAGTATCTTTTCTATTTTAAAAAATCTGTTTCGATGAGAACAGTACACTAACCTCTCTATGTCTTCACGAGACACAATATTCGGAAACTGTGCTCTTTTATCTTCCACCCTTTTTTAGTTGTTTCGATGAAAACAGTACACTAACATTGGTTCCATCTCTCGTTCAAAAACTGAATTTCTCTTCAAAATCTTCTTTACTTTTGAACTTGATATGTTCAATGGAAAAGAATGTATTCAAAACTTGTACTTACATTAATCTTCCAATACACTCCTTAATATTTTTAACAAAGCTTTCTTTTTCTCAGAATCTAAATTTTATTCCAATTTGAAATTCTCATCAATCAAATCAAAATTTTATCTCCTCTGCTTGACATCTGTCACCTCCTTGATATATATTTTTTTAAATCTAATTTTGTGATTCTGAATTTAACACAAATTACTTTAAAACTAAAATACATATTCAATACCATTTGAACTCATTTTATTCAACAATTCTTATACTATTAATAAAAATTTTAAATAATTAAACTATTTAGGTATATCTTTATCTTAACTATCGAATTTTAATGACTGAAACTGTGGTATTACGGAGGTTAGTCGAAATGACACATGTGGGTTCAGTGGAAAACAACACTTTTAATACTAAAACAACACTAATACTAAGTTACAATAATCCAATACATGAAAGGTTTTAACGGGTGTATGTAATGTAATGTCTATCACTGTTTATATGTTTTACAAAGGCGAATGTCCCTGTGCACTTTTGCTCCCAAGCCAAGTCTGTCTGTACTGTGCTCAAAACCACCCCGGGCTTGCCCGCACTCCCTTACCTGCTGTCCAAATGTCAAACACTTCCCTCGATCACCTGACACGGGAACACAGTAGCGGCGCGGCAAACAAGAGGGCTATAGTACCACATTCCTCCCCCACCAGAAAAAGAAGCTTACTCCCTGTAACGGATTGGAGGACGTCTATTTCATGATGGATTTCTTCTAGGTGTCGGGCATTTAACTTCTATAACTTCTGAGTCAGGTATTAGGTCAGTATTTCCATTAATACTGCAGCCTGATTTCCCAGGCATTTCCGGTATGTTCGTGTTTTCTAAGGTGCCTTCGTGATTTCCGTCTTGAGACGGAATGTCTAATGTCATATGATCAACCCCATCTCCGCTATCTTGTCTAGAATGGGAAACATCTGAAATTCGTTTTCGCATTTGATCGCAATGCTTGCGTCGAGGAATGCCATTAATGTTCACAACATATGACAATGGTCCTGTTTGTTTTACTACTTCTCCAGGGCAAGAGCCTCTTTCTAGGGGGTTATTTACCCATACCCTGCCCCCTTCAGCAAAGTATTCTTGGGAAACCGCTGTACGGTCATGATATTGTTTCTGATTTATTTGTTCGAATTCTATGTTTTTCATTACATCGGGCTTTAATAGGTCAAAACGTGATCGAAGGTGGCGTCCAAACATCAACTGGCTAGGTGTCCTTTTAGTTGATCTTCTTACAGTGTTTCTATATGAGAACAAGAAATTTTGAAGTCTAAAAAACTTATCAAGATTTGGGTCGCTGGCACGCATTCTTTCTTTGAAGGTTCGCACGGTGCGTTCCGCCAGACCATTTGATCTAGGGTGATACGGGGTTGTCTTAATATGGGTTATGCCATTCTCTCTGCAAAAGTTTTCAAACTCGTTTGAGGTTAGTTGAGGTCCGTTGTCTGTAACGAGGAATTTTGGTAATCCGAAACGTGCGAATATTTCACGAAGTGCATCTATTGTTTTGATTGATGTGATACTTTTCATTGGTACTATTTCTAACCAGTGTGTATATGAGTCGATAAGTATCATCCACATCTTTTCCTCGAAGGGTCCAGCAAAGTCTAAATGTAAGCGAGACCAAGGCTCTGGTGATACTCCCCATGGGTGAAGTGGTGCGTTTCGGTCATTTTGCCTCGATTGTTGGCAAGAGTTGCACTTTTCTATTTCCTGAATAATGTCTGCATTTATATTTGGCCAATAGACATGTAATTTTGCTAGTGACTGCATGGCAGTTATACCTGGGTGACCATCATGTAGCATCGAGAGCACTTCTTTTTGTAATATAGCGGGAATGCAAACACGCCCTTTCCATAATAATGTGTCTTCTTCGAAAGACAATTCTGTCCGTTTTTCGTAGTAAGGCTTCAGATTGTCGTCCAGATTTTTTTTATCAGGCCAGTATGATTTTGTGTAATCGATAACTTTAGAAAGTATTTTGTCATTCCGTGTTTCCTTCTTCAGTAATTGCTTTTCCATCGGAAGTTTTCTTATTCTTAAATGTAACAGCTGAGCATGGTTAGGTAAACCTAAAGAATCTGTAGAGCTACATATTGGAAGCCTGGATAATAAGTCAGCGGGGCAATTTTCTTTTCCTGGAAGATATTCTACGTTGAAATTATAGCTGTTTAGAGTCATGGCCCATCTTAGTAAACGATTACTTGCAATTTTGGGGGTTTGCCTATCTTCGCCGAAAATGTGCTCTAAAGGCTTATGGTCAGTAATCAGGGTGAACCTTCTGCCGTACAGATATTGATGGAATTTTGTCACTGCATAGACAAGTCCTGCGGCTTCTTTATCAATGGTTGAATAACGTTTCTCTACGTCACTGAAAGATCGAGATGCGAAAACAATTGGTTTCAAAGTGCCATCTGGGAATTTATGAGACAAAACCGCTCCTGTACCCATATTGCTGGCATCACTCGAAACTACTAAAGTCTTGCTTGGGTCATAGTGGACCAATGTATCTGTCGAGGTCAAGGTTTTTTTAAGCCTTTCAAAAATTTCAGTATCCTCTTTTGGCTAATCCCACTTTGCATTTTTCTTTAAATGGCGGTGCAAAGGAACACAAGTTACATGGAGGTTTTCAATAAATCTGCCGTAATATGTGATAGTGCCTAGAAAGGAGCGCAGCTGGGTAGTGTTTTTTGGCAATGGCATTTGCTTTATTGCTTCAATGCAATCCTCCGTTGGGTGTAAACCTGTTTCGTCAATTTTATGGCCTAAGTAGGTGACACTACTTCTAAGCCAATCACATTTCGCTTTTTGAATTTTAATTCCTGAAGCCTGTAGACGACGTAAAACTTCTCTTAAACGTTCTAAATGTACTGAAAAATTCGGTGCTGTAACCAAAATGTCATCGAGGTAGCAGACAACCCCTTCTATTCCTGAAAGTATTTGGTCCATTGTGCGCTGAAAAAGTGATGGCGCAAAACTAATACCAAAAGGCAGACGTTTGTAGGCAAAATATCCTTTATGGGTTGCAATTACTAGGTATTTCCTTGAGTCGGGGTGAACTTCCATTTGAAAATAGGCGTCCTTTAGGTCTATTTTTAAAAATATTTTCCTCCAGAAAGTTTCGCCGTAATGTCTTCAAAACGTGGCAAAGGGTAATCGTCAATCTGAACGTACTTATTTATTGTGACTTTAAAATCAGCACAAAGTCTCAGCTTTCCATTAGATTTCATGGCAACAACAATGGGTGAAGACCATAAAATTGGTGTGACGGTCGTGTCTACCCGTTCTAGAACTCCATCTCTAACTAGTCTATCGAGTTCTGCCGAAACATGGTCTTGTAATGCCAGGGGTACGCTTCTTGGACGAAATCTTTTTGGTATGACATCATCATTAATATGAATTTTTGCTTGATGCCCCTTTATGTTTCCTAACTCTTCCTCGAACAGGTCAGGAAACTCTTTTAATACCTCGTCTATTGATGTTTTTTGTATAACTTCCTCTCTCTTATTTCTCTGTAAGGTCAAGTTACTTTTTACATGGCAAACCTTTGCGCCTGGGGGAAGAGGTAATTTGAAAGCCAAAACCCAATCCAATCCAAAAAGAGGTATGTCATCATCATCAGTCACATATAATGGCAAAACTAACTTTGTATCAAAAGCGTTTACGTCCACATTCGCTTTACCTAACGTTTTAATCTGTGTATTTCCATACGCAATCAAATTGTCTGTTTTTGTTAATGTTGGTTTCCCGAGTTCATACCAAATTGTTTTACCGATGACAGCATGTACAGAGCCTGGATCATATAGCATATCGATATTATGTTTATTTATGCCTACAGGTAACATTATTTTGCTGGACGAACCGATTTTCCGAATATTCATTACTGTTACCTCGCGGCTTTTTTCATCATTACCAGATTCGTCATCACTGTCCGTGAAGTCATCATAGTCTCGGTAATTTTGTTCTTGCACGCAGCGCGTAGAACGTTTGGAACTACCCCCGTATTTTAAAGTTTTCGTAATCTGTCTTATTACTGCGTTTCCAGATATCACGCACACGCGAGAGAAATGATTTTCTTCTCCGCAACTGCTGCAAGTTTTTCCAAAAGCCGGACAATTTTTTTGGCGATGTTTAGAATCTCCACAATAAAGGCAGTCTATGTCTGGATGTAACTCGCGAATTTTCGAATTGCGTTTTGTGAGAGCTGCAGGTTTAGTTTCGCTATTAGGAGTCACGCGGTTTTGTGTTTGCTTATTTACGCGATTCACTTGATTGTCTGTTTGAAAATTTGTATGTAAAAATGTTAACTGTTTTATTTGAATAGAAGCTTGTTCTAGATTAACAGCGGTAGCTTCAACTTCTTTGAGAGTTGTTTCATTTGTAGGATGTTTTTGAATAATATTTTCTTGCCACTCACGATTGTTGATCCCAAATATTAGTTGATCACGCATTCTTTCGTCCAAACCGGCCCCGAAACTACAGTCACCCGCCACTGCGCGTAATCGGTTCACATAAGCAGTTACAGTCTCATTTTCTTTCCGAAAACAACTAGCAAAGTTTATTCTTTCTGCAAAAATGTACACTTTCTTTCCATAAAAACGATTTAACACTTCTATCAGCTCTTTGTAAGACTTCGAAATTAGTTTTGCTGGCTTGAAATGATCGGCTAAAATTTTAAAGACGTGAGGGCCTACCTTTGATAGCAGCAAATTTCGTCTTACTTGTGCATTTTCATCAGTCATCAATCCGTTTATTTCCAACTCCAACTCAAAACGCTGCAAATAATAGTCCCATTGTTCTGTTTCGGGTTGAAAATTGTCAAAACGGAAATTTTTGTAAATGTCTTTGTCATCCATCTTACCAGGAAATATAGTTCACTAAATTTCACACACACGCATCAATGTTCAATGTCTGAAAAAGTTCACTAATAAAGTTCTGCAACAACACAATATTCAAAAGTCTGAAAAGTTTATTTCCACTTCAAAAGAACATCCTCGTCGCCAAAATGTGGTATTACGGAGGTTAGTCGAAATGACACATGTGGGTTCAGTGGAAAACAACACTTTTAATACTAAAACAACACTAATACTAAGTTACAATAATCCAATACATGAAAGGTTTTAACGGGTGTATGTAATGTAATGTCTATCACTGTTTATATGTTTTACAAAGGCGAATGTCCCTGTGCACTTTTGCTCCCAAGCCAAGTCTGTCTGTACTGTGCTCAAAACCACCCCGGGCTTGCCCGCACTCCATTACCTGCTGTCCAAATGTCAAACACTTCCCTCGATCACCTGACACGGGAACACAGTAGCGGCGCGGCAAACAAGAGGGCTATAGTACCACAGAAACTAATTTGTATAAACTACGCTATGCATTCGCACATGTCCTGCACATTTATAATGATTTTGATAAAATTCTATTATTGAATCAAATTGATGTTTCTCAGTAGCTGTCTGGTGTAAATTGAGCATAATTTTTTATGCTTTGGGAATGACATAACAATAATATATATGTATATATATATATATATATATATATATATATATATATATATATATATGCAAAATGTCTTATACACCTCCAAAATAGAGATGCTTTGATCGAGTACGCCTCCAAAACGGAGGCGTCTTCGAAAAAATCGGAGGCGAATACGAACCCACGTGTATAATAGGTCAATTTTTATTATTACGACATTAGCATGCGTTTCCCGAATTTTTCATCGGAGGCTATTTGGAGGGGTATACATATGCAGTTATACAATGCAGTTCACTGTTTTTCTACTACGGGGCGCCACCGTTTAATACGCATATACGATAAAAATGATGGCCCAACAGAGTTTGCCTCCACATGTTTTTCATACTAGCATGCCTCTGAAATTTGACAACAGTGTGCGGAGGTAGATTAATGCGGTACGTTTATATGAGTGTAAATAATTCACCGTTCCCGTAATTTGAATGTTGTAGTGGTTTCAAGTGCTGCGATTATGACTCCGGTAATGTAGGAGCCGTATACTATCAGTGTTTATTGGTGCTATTGTCTACAGCAAATTTTTTTCAAATGTATAAAAACCGAAATATAATCATTTAGTTTCTTGACTGAAATGTTAACTTTTACATTTATTTTTCCAGCACCTATATATAAAGTTAACACTTAAAAATTGAAATTTCATTTATAGATATAGAAAATTAAATTGGATAAGAATTTAGAAATTAAGAAATTCATCTACTATATGGAAACAGTGCTGTAACATATACTTTTTTATTTGTTTTTTTAAATTGATGGTTATTTAAAGATTTAATGTGTAACGGTGATTTATTTTAAAGATTTAGATTTAACGAGTTCTTTTGTGCTTTGGACAGTTTAAGGCAAAGAGTTCTTAATTAATTTGCATTTCTAGTATTATAATTGTGTAAAGTTGATTGATTAGTGTAATGATTATTACTTTTGTGGATTTTAAGTAAAATAGAATAAATATAAATTGATGGTAGGGACATGACTCCTAACATAATAAACAAAGGCCGACAATGTTCCCTGTAGCCTGATTTAGCTATTAACCTTAATGACTTTCTTTGGTTGCCTAAAAATTTTTATGGCAAAACTAGAGTTCCCTCATATGAAAATACGATAACTTAATTGATAATGGAAAAGTGAAAAACAAGCAATTTTTAAATGCTTATGAAATGTGTCTTTCAGTTGTCTAATTAAAAAGGTTGCTTGCATAATTTATGTCTTAATTTGTCTATGTGACAACTCCAGTTCAGTTTATCATCAATGACTATGCCAAGTAAATTGACAATATCTTCATTAACAAATTTATTATCGGAAGAAAGGAATAACTTTTGAATCTTGTTCTCATTTAACTTAAAGTGAGAATATCCAAGAGAGAGAGAGGTCTGATAGGGAAATATTTACTGTTTTTTAACAAAAACTTCTTATTCTAACACACTTACTATAAACAAACTATAAGACTACCTAGGTAGAACTATAACAAGAGTAGTGTTATAAATTCTCACTCGATAATTTCAAACATATGCGAAATAGTTAGATTTAATTTTAGGAAATACAAAAATTGACTTGATTTTTAAAATTAAATCTATTTTGCAAACAACTAAAATTATTGAGTGAAAACTCATATCACTACATTTGTCATAGTACCACTTAGGTAGTCCTATACTTTTTTTAGCCAATATATGTCTTAAAAAAAGTTATGGCCCAAAAAAAATAAATATTGTCCTATCGGATCTCTCTCTCTCTCTTGGATATGCCCACCTTAAGTCTTTTGCCTGTAAACCACTCTTGGGCTCGTTTTTCACAGGCTTTCGATGTGTCTTTTAAATAATTAAAATTATTATATATATCTGGTCGATAGCCGCGTGGGTTAAGGCGCGAGGTGGCAATCGCGATTAATCACACGGGTATCGCGCCACCACCGGTTTCGATTCCTGGCTCCGGCATTGTCGGACGAAATGGTTGTATGTCCGCGTTTTTTCAATGTGTAACCCTCTTCCGTACAAGCCTCTAGCTTCTGGAATTGGGGGTTATCTAATTTCTGTGGCGTTTATTTATTTATTATCTGAACAAATTAACATTATGTTATCTACAAATAGAACACAATTACTAGGTAAAAGAAAGTTACATATATCATTGATATAGAATACTTAATGTCAGTTAGGCAATAGTCAGGTTACGCTAAAAAAAGTTAATATTAACTTTTACATAAATTTTTCCAGCACCTACACAAAGTTACCATTTAAAAACTGAAATCTGATTTATAGATCAACACTATATTAGAATGGATATTTTACTTCCACGTCCAGTAGAAGTATAGTAACGCAAAAAAGTATTTTTTTGTTGAAATAGGCTTAAAATGTCATGAAACGTAGAAATTTTTAATTTGAGCGAAAAAAAAATTCCGTCGGTCTGTAACTTTTTTTGTGGGCGTTTACTTACACTGGAATCGTCTATGATATTGACTTGAAATTTGGTACACTTATGTATTATAACAATATCTGGAACTAGATTATATTTTGGGAATTAGATCAAAATTTTTGATTTAATCTTAAGTGTTTAGGGTCGGGGGTAAATGGGGTAAAAATGCAAGAAAATATTCTGTTTGTTGAAATAGGCGTCGAGTGTCATGAAACGTTGAGGTTTTAAATTTGAGCGAATTTTTTTTTTATGTCTGTCAGTCTGTCTGTCGGCGAAGCAAGCAAGACTCTAAAAAATCTGGATGTGGAAGTAGTGATTACTTGGGCAGCAGTTTTTTATGTAGCGTTTGGAAAGTTAACTTTTAGATTGTCATTACATTTTTGAAATGGTATACCTTTTCCCGCTACTACGATAATTAAATTACATTTACAATTAAAATTGTTACCAGGCAACCACTGTAATTTTAGAAATAATTTGTAATTCTGTCACCTTGACAAATGGACAAAATAATATTGGTTATGTCGCTTTTTGAAGTATTAATTTTTAAAATCTTGTTAATTGTTGTAGAAAAAACTCAATTGTATTCAATAATTGCAACATTTTTGTTTTTTATATGACCAAGATGACACTTTGTGGCATAACTGTCATTTTCCCCCCTTCCGATTTCACCGGATATGACCCCAACTTTTGATATTTAAATGGAATACCCTATATATAATCATATTTTTGGAATCCTTGAAAAATTCTAAGTACGATGATACCCCATAAGTGACATTTCGATTCCATGAAAAAAATTGAAATTTGTTGGTGCATCTATAGTGACATGACCAGAAATATTGCTTTTGGGCACATCCGCAGATTCCTTAGAATATCCACAATTTTATGGTAGTAGTCTACCAATATAGTTACATTTAAAAAAATTGAGTTTCGTTAAAATTTTCTGGTCATGGCACTCTAAATGCACCAACAAATTTCGAGCAAAATTTTTTTCATGGAGTTAAAATGTCACTTATCGGGCATCACCGTACTCATAATTTTTCAAGGATTCCAAAAATATAATAATATACGGGATGTTCTATTTAATAATAAAAAGTTGGGGCCTTTTCCTGTGAAACCGGAAGGGGAAAAAGTTACAGTTATGTCACATAGTGTCATCCTGGTCATATAATACATCTACCATGTTTCATTCTGATATTCTAAAAAATAAGGACAAAATGATACGTTGACACCCGGTATGGTAAATAAAACATAAAGAAATACACTAAAAACTTCAAATGATCTTTGTTTTGTAAAAGAAAATTAATACTAGAGAATAAAACATTCTTTGAAATATGTCTACTTTTTTTTAATTGATTGATTATAAGATACACTACTTTATATTATCATTACAACGCGCCTCACTCTGAAATACTACCAAATCTAATGAAGCGGTAGACGAACTTACCTCCCACTGCCTCGAAATGGTCTTTTGCGCATCAAATTCGGTTTGGCAACACTGTTAGAGGCGTAAGCGAGCTGTTATATAGCAAAAACTTATACAAGAGAGGCGTTTCTACCACTTGATATATGGAGGCTTGCTACATTTACGATTACGGCAAAAAATTGTATGTATTTAAAAATGATAATTTCTTACCCCTCTCTTGTTGCTCTTATAGTTTATTGCTGTTATTTGCCATTTGTGCAAAATACACACAGAAAACTTTAATATTTATGATGGAGGGCTGGGTGCCTGTATAATGCATGGAGGCGACTAAGATAGCAGTGCGTATATATATATATATATATTATATATAAAACCAAAATTAAACGCACGTAGTGTATCTTGATGTTGCAGTCAAGATACACTACGTGTTTAATTTTGGTTTTCTTAACTAGTCAGTCAAGACTACTCTTCTTCTTTATATTATACATATTGTAACCGTTGACTCACTATCTATAAAACAATAATTTTAAAAAATGATACAGGCCCCTGATTAGGGGTCCAAAGGGTGTTTTGCTGTTACCCGTTTTTTTAGGCTACAAAAAAATTTTTTAAAGTGCCCTCCTGACGATGCGTGGGAGCTGACACTGCCTGGCTAGTCATATAGCAAATAGGCGTGGGTTGCAACAAAGGGGTTTTAAAGAAAAATGTGTACTTAATAGTATAAAATTTAATGTAAAACAAACAATATCTAAATGTGTATATAGGTATGCAACGAACAATACAGCAAGAGCTTAAAGCGAAGGTGACTATAACAAATTTGACTAACTGGTCAATGGTAATCGATAAACATATATCATAAAATATAATCGTTACTCAAGTACATTAATAGGAACAAAACATATATATACATACATATAACCAAATTGTTTACAATAAACAAAGCGGTAAGTAAGGCGTGATCGTTAGGTACTTAATATAACAAAACTGAATAGCGGTTTACTCAAAATTTGGTAGCGACAATCCAGTCCACTGGTTTCATAATGTTGGCACTGACACATACCTTTCTGGGCGGATGTTACTTGCCCTAACCAAGAAGACGCAGCAGGTTCCGAAGGCTGAGGCACGAATGAAGTCCCAGACTCCAGAAGTAGAGGATACTTTACCCAGTTACAAGAAGTCTCACCATTCACGGCCACAGGATAATGATTAACTAATGTTGTGGAATGCCCTTGAAAAAAACTAGTGGTGGGCAAAAAAATGTTCTACAAAAACTCTTGCGAGAAACTTCTGTTAGGGGAACTTCGGGATAAAAAGTTTCGGAGGTAAAAAAAAACCCTAAAACAATACATCATCATGAGCAACTACTCACCCAAGAAAATAGCCAAATGTAAGATAAGCGAACATAACCTTACCTCTTGCCAGAGGGTTTCTTTCCCAAATTGTAAAAATAGGCTCAGGTCCTTCTAAACTTGCTGCTAAATGGCCTTCGATTACTGAGGTGCGGAGAGACTGAATAATAAAGAAAACTAGGTCATAGTTTGAAATGAAAACGTTCGAAAACGTGCTACTTACAGGAAAAAAACGGCGACTCGGCGTCCCAACTATATCCCCTCAAGGGTTGTTCAAGTTTCCACAAAAATACGTATACCATTCAAAAATTCCAATATTACACAATGGAAAAACTCGATTTGTTGATGAAAAACACTTAAATCCACCCGGATATATGTATATATTTTGTTTTGTTTATTTTGGATACTTTGATATTTAGTGAGATAGAACAACAAACAACAGATAAAAGAGAGGTTGTAAAATTGGAAAAACAAATTTAAGAAAAAAAAGAACAAGTGAAAATTAGGGAGTGAAGAAGAAAAATAATAAACAAGAATTAATAATTTTGAAATTGAATTGAAAGTCAGAAATTGTGGAGATCAGCGAAGAAGAGTAAAAAGAGACTGTAAATAAGAAGGAAGAGGTGTTATTGTGAATAGACGCTGCAGAGGAGATAAGGACGAGATAAGGTGAAGAATTAATGAAAGGAGAATTGTTGGATTTGGAAAGAGAAGAGTGTAGCTACGAAGAAGGAAGGTTTTTGTGTATTTAATTTTTGGACAAGGTTGTATATTAAATTTAAATGGTGTATTAGACTTTCGAACCTGTTATAAAGCTAAATTATCTAAATATCAAAGAAAATAAATTATTTATATCAGATTAAAAATTTTACTTTAATAAAATTTCATTTTAAATAGGAACTGAATTTGAACCTGCTCCTGAAGGGAAGATAAGCTAGCCGGCCCATTAAATATTTTGACATACTTTCGGATCAAAAGGTAAGAGATTTTAATTTGATCTTTTGGTTTTTAAAGTTTTTTTTTATCTATTGGAAATAAACAAGTTAAAGTTTGATTAGTACTGCAAATTATTAAGTTCAATAAAAATAGAACAGAACATTTGGCGCCCAACGCGTGGCGATTGTAAAATTGTTGATTTGATAAAGTGTGCAGTCTTGGTGAAAGTTTGTGAACTGTTGATTGTGGTACATAGTTTTAAAATTCAATAACAATTGCATTTATTAAGGGTATATAAAGTATTAATTCTTAATTGTGTGGTATTTGTATGAAATTAAGATCAGGAAAACAAACAAAAATGGAGAATAAAAATCAAACACCAGAAACTTCTCGACAAGGTGATACATCCCAACAAACACAAAATGATGATAAATTCATACAATTAATGAACATGATAGCGAACAGATTTGATGAAAATAACAAAAAAAAGGACGAAAACAAACAAGACATGAATAATAAATTTGAAGAAAGCAAACAAGACATGAATAATAAATTTGAACAAAGCAAACAAGACATGAATAATAAATTTGATGAAATCGACAACAAAATGGACAATAAATTTGAAGAAAGCAAACAAGATATGAACAAAAAAATGGATGAGAATAATAGGAAATTGGAAACAAGTATAGTAGAGTTACACAATAAAGTGGACCAGAAAATTAAGAAAGTAGAAGAAAAGGTAGAAAAGGTTTATGAAGAGATAAAAGTGAATTTAAAAAAGAAGTAAGAGTAGAAGTAGAACATGTTATAGTAGATGGTATGAATGAAATAGATATATGCATGAAAAAACAAGAAGATATAATCAAAACACAATTAAAAGAACAGGATGGTAAGATCGAACAGAATACGAAGATATTGAAGGACACATACACACCTATATTTAACACATATGCTACACCACATCATACACTGGTAAATCAATTCTATGGTGATTCCAGAATCGACCCAAAAGTATTTTTAGAACGTTTAAGGCAATATCTAAAATCTATAAATTTAAATTTTAATTTAAGACATGAAATTCAAAATTCATTAAAAGGTGAAGCCGAAATTTGGTATCAAATTGTAGAATCTGAATTTGAAACTTTAGAAGAATTTGAAAAGTTATTATTAAAAAAGTATTGGTCTGAACATTGTCAGGAAAAAATTCGTTTCAATTTATTTAATGGAAAATATTCAGAAAATAGTGGTATGTCGAGGGAAAATTATGTCATGCGTAAAATATATAATATTAAATTCTTAGAGCCAAACTTGACAGAAAATGAAATGATTAAATATCTAGCAAGACATTTTTCTGATGACATCCACCAAGTAATCATTACACAACGCATTACGACATTAGATGGTTTGAATGAGTACTTGAGAGTGATCGATGATCTACATATGGGATGGAATAAAAATTATAAATCATTTAATAGAAAAACATATAACCAAACAGATGGTAATGACCAAAATTTCAACAGACAAAATTATTATGCAAATAGACAACAAAATGGGTATAATAATAATTATCAAAAAAATTATGACAGTAGAAATTTTAATAATCAAAATAAAGGTAGAGATTATGACGAAAATAGAAAGTACAACGGTAATGATAATTATAATAAAGAACAGAATAGGTACGATAATAAACGTGATTCAGTAAGATATGCACAAGTAAACAATACAAATGTCAGATCTGATCAACAGAATGACATGAATAAAATTAAGACGATAGCAGAGGTAAATTCACATTTTCCAAGGGAAAATTTTTAGACAGAAGTTTTAATTGGGATGACGATATATGGACATATGCGAGAATTTATAGGTATTGAGAATGAATCAAATTTAGATAATAATAGAATTAGTAATTTACCAATCATCAACATTAAAGTTAATGAAATAAATTTAAAAGCATTGCTTGATACGGGATCAGAAATCAGTTTAATAAATGGAAAGATAATAGATAGTAAAAAAGAGTTATATCAAAAAAATTGTACTAAGATTTCAAAAATTGAATTAGTAAATGCAAATGGTAAGAAATTCACAGAATGCAATAAAATCATAAATTTAGATTTTGAAGTAAAAGAGATACGTTTTAGAGGGGAGTTTGTAATTGTTGACAATTTGAGTTTTGATGTCATAATTGGTGAAGATATTTTATCACGACTTAAGGCAAAAATAGATTTTGGGGAAAAGTTCCTAGTTTTAAAAGGTACTGCGGTGAAAATATTTAATAAAAATGAGTTAAACATAGTGGGTTATATAGGTAATTGTAATAATAATAATGTAAATGATTTAAATGATGAAAAATATAAGCCTACATGTGAAATGAATAATTATAAAATGCCTAAAAGGTTGGAGATAAATTGTCCTACTAAATATGAAAATCTAGTAAGAAAATTGTTACAAAATTATATGTCGTTAATAAATTACAAACCGAGAATAACTGAAAGTTATGTACACAAGTTGATAGTAGATCAAAGTAAACTCAAAATATTTGGAAAAAGAAAACACAAAAACTTCAAGACGAGGAAGAAATTTTGCACTGGAAATAATTGGAACAGGAGCAATAAGAAAAATACGGAAAGGGTTAGGTTAGGTTAGGTTAGGTTGAAATGTGAGTGGGTCTATACCAGACCCTCCACCGCGACCAATCAGGTCTATTGTAGCTCACTCCTAATTTATATTTCACCCAATAGGTTCAGCCTTTTAATAAAGCTGATAACTTTGTTGGGTGAGAGATTGTCCAAGTCCTCAGGCAAAAGCTGACCTTTGCCAAATAATGAGAACCGGGTTCTTTCTGCAGCAGGACAAGTGCACAGAACATGCCTTGCCGTTTCATCTTCCTCTAGACACAGACGGCATTCGGTGTTTTCCACCAGTCCAAGTCTGTGTAAGTGATGATTTAATCTGCAGTGCCCAGTATATAGGCCGATTAGAGTGCTTAGGTGTAACCTATTCAACTCTAGCAGTTTTTTAGCTCTTGATTTCGAAGGATTTGTAATGAACTCCTTCGAATGAGCTAATCCTGGTAGTTCCTGCCAGTGGTAGAGAGTCTTGCTCTCAGCCCAGTCTAGGATATTTGTTTTGGCAGTGTTTGAAGATATGCCAAGAACTGGTTCTGGTCCTATAAATTTTGATGCCGCACCCTCTCTAGCTAGGCAATCGGCAATTTCATTGCCCTCCAGCCCAGAGTGGCCAGGCACCCAGACCAGAGTCAGTTTGTTGTTCTTACCCAATTGGGTTAGAGCTTTTTGGTAGTTCCACACTGTTTTAGAATTACAGCGATAGGATCCAAGAGCTTTAAGGGCTGCTTGGCTGTCTGAGAAAATTTTTATTGATCTGTGTCTAGGGTGGGTTGATTCCAGCCTCCGTACACACAGTTCAATGGCATATATTTCAGCCTGAAAAATTGTCGCGATATCACCCAGGCTCGAAGTTATTCTTACCTTTGGGCAGCGACTGTAAACTCCAGCTCCTGTTCCTTCAGGAGTTTTGGAACCATCTGTATACCAACAGCTGTCTGCCTTCTGTAGGTCGGTTTTATTCCAATCCCACTCATCTCTTTCAGGAAATAGGATGTTGAAAGGCAGCTCATGGTTGGTTCTGATAGGCATCACATCAGAAGGCATACCTAGGATGCTGTGACTGTTTAGGTCATCAATCAATCCGTTGCGTTCCATGATGATAGCCTGCGGCATATTAATTGCCGATTGTTGGAGTCTATATGTTGCCCACCTAGCTTCTCTCTCCAAGTAAATATGGAGAGGTGGTAAGTCTAGGAGGATTTCCAAAGCAGCTGACGGTGTGGTGCTTATAGCACCAGTTATTGCCAGGCATGCTAGTCTCTGTAAACCAGAGAGTTTGGCTTTGGCCGACTGTTGTAGCTTTTTCGACCACCAAACTATGGAGCCATACGTTATCATTGGTCTAATGACCGTAACGTATATCCAATATATTTGTTGGGGACCCATACCCCAGGATTTTCCACAAATTCTACGGCATGTCCACAGGGACAGCCTTGCTTTGTGGATTACCTTTTCCAGGTGGGAATTCCAGTTGAGTGATCTATCCAGCGTAATGCCTAGATATTTCACCTCATCCGAAAATGGAATGGTTTCACCTAGTAAGGAAGGCGGTTCTAATTTATCCAGCTTCCTTTTCCTGGTGAAGGGTACTATCACAGTTTTGCGGGGATTGACAGACATCTGTTCCCTCTCACACCAGATGTGCACTGTATCTAGTACCTCTTGAAGGGTATGAGAGAGTACCTCTTCAGATTTACTTTTAACCAAGATGACTAGGTCATCTGCATATGCCAGAATCTCGGCTTCCCACAGAGATAAAATGGCCAACAGGTCATCCACAAGTAGTGACCACAGAAGGGGGGAAAGAACCCCACCTTGTGGGCACCCTCTCGCGGCCCTGAAGCTGACCGTTTCCCCCTGTAAAGTTGTCGTTATGATTCTGTTTTCCAGCATAGCTCGGATCCAGTCAGTTATGGTTAGCTCGATTCCTCTAGCAGCAGTCGCTGTGTATAAGGAATCCGGCAGTGCATTATTGAATGCTCCTTCAATGTCGAGAAAAGCAGCCACTGCAATCTCCTTTTCCTGGAGGGATTGAGTGATTTTCCCGACTAGGTTATTAAGCGCTAGTTCTGTTGATTTGCCTGGCTGGTAAGCATACTGGTGGGCATTAAGGGGATGAATGCTCAGGATGTTCCCCCTAATGTATCCATCCAGCATTTTTTCCAGACCTTTCAACAGAAATGATGTCAGGCTAATGGGTCTTAGCGATTTAGAGTCCGGTTCTGTCCGCCCCATTTTTGGTATATATACCACTTTAACCGCCGCCCAACTGGATGGTATATGATTCCACACCAGACTAGCTCTGTAAAGTCTGATGAGGAATGGTAGTAGTATCTCCAGTCCGTTTTGCAACAGCGCTGGAAAAATACCGTCCTCACCAGGCGATTTGAGTGGTTGGAAAGATTTAATAGCCCACTCAATCGTTGTTGCTGTGATAACTTTTTTAGCTACCAACCAATCATTTTTACAGGGTCGTTTATACCGGCTCCTCGATAGTGGCAGCTGTTGGTTATCCGGCAGAATCGAACTTCCTGGGAAGTGGTTCTGTGCTAGAAGCTCTAGGGTTTCCTTTCCAGATTCGGTGAACGAGCCATCTGTTCGTTTTACCGTTCCAAACTCCCGTACCGGTTCTCTGGAAATGATCTTGTGGATTCTAGTACTGCAAGGTGCATCAGTGATGTTCTCGCAGAACCTCCTCCAAGATTCCCTTTTTGCTTTCCTAATTTCTTTATTATAGTCTGTTAAAGCAGATCTATAGTGTTCCCAGTTGCCCGAAGCTTTAGCTCGATTGAAGAGGCGTCGAACTTCTTTTCTCATTTTATCTAATGTTTTGTTCCACCAAGATGCCCCTCTGTTGTCTTTTTTAGACTTTAGTGGAGAATTTTCATGATATGCTGAAATGATTGTGCTGCGGATCTGTTCCGTTGCGATTTCCATTTCATCATGATTCCTGATTGTGGTGAGAGCGGACTCCAGATGCGACTGGAGAGATTGTTTATACCTTTCCCAGTCTGTGCATCTAGGATCTCGGTACGTCACCACAGGTCTTGGACTGACTTCTATATTAAATAGAATATGTCTGTGATCTGAACATGAAGGTTCAGAGGATACCTGCCAGTCAGTTATCTTATTGCTCACAAAAGTTGAGCTGATTGTTAAATCTAGTACCTCTTTCCTATTTCTAGTAATAAAGGTTGGTTCGGCTCCAATGTTATTCACAATTAGTTCCTCACCTAAAATATAATCAAAAAGTGACTCACCTCTATGGTTGATATCTGTGCTTCCCCACGCTGTATGGTGGGAGTTTGCATCACATCCAATTACGAGGTGAATATTGTTCCTCTTGCTGTAGGTGACCTGACTACTGCCGGAGGAGGTTGATCCGCACCTCTATCACCCGGGAAGTAAGCTGAGCAGATTATTATGGCCAATCTGCCCCCCTCCACTGATACTGATATATGGATGGCTACAACATCCTGGGTGCAGTAACCTGAAAGCATAAAATACTCAATGTTATTTCTGACCAGGATACAGGCTCTAGGTCTTTCTCCAGAGCCAATAGATATTACCTTGCCTGAGGTATTGCCTAGTCCGTTTACTCGGCCTGAGGTGGTTGTCCAAAGTTCCTGAATAAGAGCAATATCGATTTGCTCTTCCTTGAATCTTTTGCCAAGGACGTATGTAGCGCCCTTGGCATGTTGTAAATTCGCTTGAAGGCACCTGATGTTGGTGATCATCAGGCGGGAATGGGGATTTAGGATAAAGTGAGAAAGGAGCTGGTGAAGTTAAGGAGTAAAGGAAAGGGTTAGTTGGTTGGTTGGGTTAGGAGGTTTGTGAAGGGGTCGGGGCGAATTGTTTTTTCCCTTTGGAAGGTGGTCTTGATCCACTCTTCTTCAGGGAAGGTTTATTCGGGAGGATCCTTTCCTTCCCGATTGATCGGGGCTTAGCACCCTCTTTGGGGAGTGGTTTAGGTCCGCTCCCCTCAGCTGGTGCTTGCGCCGCCGATGTTTGAGGGGTGGATGTTTTTCCCACCCTGACTTTTGGTCGGAATTGTACCTGACCAAAGCCAAAGTAGGGTCTGTACCCCATCCCCTTCAGTGCAGACATAGACATCTCATCTACTGAGAATGTCCACGTCTGCCCAGAACCTGTTGGTTCCCGGTGTAGTATTACCCACTCCCGGGTATTTAGGCCATGGTTCATTTTCCTCAGCCTAGTTAGTACTATCTCGGATGACAGCTGGCTTCCAGCATCATCCGGGATATAAGCCACACAGATGTGTGGCTTGGGAAGGTCCTGCCCCTGCACGAACTTCAAGCAAGCTCCATCCCATGGTCGAAGAGACTTTGTCGTCACCTCCAACCATGAGACGCTCGCCTGGTCTGCACAGGTTATTAGGAGATATCCAGGCCATTGTGAGCAGTTCTGGAATCTCACCTGAGGACCGCCTTCTGGGATTTGTTCTACAGCTCTCAAGATTGATTGCTGCAGAGCGCCCAGTTGGGTGTTATCCAAGGCCGCCTCAGGGTAATCAGAGTGGATAATGCCCGCTCTGATACCCTGTGTGACGGCCTTGAAAGAAGGTTTAACAGTTTCGCCCTCCCGTGGCTTTATTGCCAGCTGGGGGGGCGAGCTGCCATCTGATCGAGGGCGTTTCCCCGTTTCAGCACGCGCAGAGGTGGTTTGTTGTCCTTCCTCTGGCGGTTGGTTGGTTTCACAGCCCTCGGTTATAGATTTCAAGGCGGATTGGTAGGATACCCCGCTCTTGAGTAAGCGTTTGAGGCGCCTTTGTTTAGCACCTGGCAAACGCTTACGTTTCAGGGAGAGATTGCCCAAAGCCTTGGACGCCTCTTCTCCTGAATTGCCTTCTTCCTCGGACACAGGAGTTGGTCCCTTTGACGGTCCTGCCTCCTGATCCGACGGAATCGGGCATGGTTGTGGAGTTGGATTATTCCCTACCTCCATTATTTCTTCGATATGAAGATCGAGGGTTGGACCCCCCTCGTTGGGTTTGTTTACGTTGTTGGTATTCATACAGTTCCCACGAGTAGCTAGGGAATAAAGTCCACCACGGTAGAGCCCTGCATTGCCGTGGTAAGGCAAAGTACTCCAGAAGGTTGCCCTGTTTTCCGGAGGCCCCGTTCATGACACCAATCACCCCAGTGCCATTCATCCTCTTGCACGGGTCGCGCAACACCTAGGATTAGGGGGAAGTTATCGACCTGCCTTGTCTAGATCCGCCGTGTTTAGCCGTACGCAGGGTCACCTCGAGCAGGATACGACCTAAGGTCGCGCACGGACGGTCTTGGGAAGAGTTTCCTTGAGGATGGCCCGGTTCCTCTCAGCTGTTCCCCTGGAGTTAGTGGCTTGTGGCTAACTCCTTGACCCCAATACGGAAAGGGACATGAATAGGGAATTTTATACGGAATTATACACTATATACAAACACGGATTTATTAACAAACATAATTTGGATTTGTGGGATATAATGAAAAATATACTAGTGATATATAAGCGTAGATATAAATTTGAAATAATATGTAATGACATAGTAAAGGGTAATGTAAATAAAGATCGTTGTAATTTGATATTTGAGAGCAATGGCAATGGAGGCGAGTTCGTCATTATGCCTGCCCTCAGCATTTGATGTTATATTGTGCAGAGATATTTGTTTGGACCAAGGGAAATGTAGTTTTAAGTGAGGAATAAATAAATAATGAATTATATAAAACGGTCAAGAGTTACTGGAACATATATGAAAATAAGTATGATTGTAAATGATAAATGAAAATGTAATACGTGCGGAGACACGTCAGTTCTCCAAAGGTATATGAATGGTGAAGTTACCACATATGGTCAATTTTAATTTTAAAATATCCAAGGTCCAAACAAAATGTTTATTCTCATTATGATACTCGTGTGCGGGAGTTGACATGAGTTCATATTCGAACGGACTTCCCGAGTTTAATGATATAAATTTTAACAATATTATAATTAAAGTTATTAATTCAAATTATTATTAAAAAACGCATTACAAAAAACTCACAAAGGTATATCCCACAAAAAGATGTAATACAAATACGGTTTGTAGAATACTTTCTAAATATTTTAAAACTGTAGGCACTCCTAGAAAAATTTTAGCTGACAAAGTGACATATTTTGACAACGACAGATTAAAGAAATATTTGACAAATTAAAACACACAAAGAAAACACAACAAAACTGATGATAATACAGTATTTTGCAAATACGGCATAATTGAATAAAATTAAACAGTTTTACATAAGTAAAAGCTTATAATTTGGGGAGGGAAAATGCTATGTATTTGCATATTGGACGATTACGAAGATTGCATGTTTGTGTTATTTGCTGAATCAGGGTTTGAATTTGTTTATTTCCTTTAGATGATTTTCAAAATTTGTTTAAATAGCTAAAGATCCGAAAGATGTGTTTTAGAATGTTAATATTTGTTTAGAATTGTTTTAATAGTTTTAAAGTTTTTATTTGATGTCAACAGTAAGTTTGATACTGACATCTATGTTAGTAGTTATTAAGTTGTTGTTGAAATAATTTCTGACATTTAAGTCATTATGACATTTCTTTTAAGTAGGAAATTTAATTTAATAGTTGGTAAATGTTTTCCTGGAGAAAGACAAGGAGGTTTAAGTTAGGTTATGCTTGGAATGAAATTAATCAAAATTCATATGGTGTTTTGTTTTGTTTATTTTGGATACTTTGATATTTAGTGAGATAGAACAACAAACAACAGATAAAAGAGAGGTTGTAAAATTGGAAAAACAAATTTAAGAAAAAAAAAGAACAAGTCAAAATTAGGGAGTGAAGACAAAATAATAAACAAGAATTAATAATTTTGAAATTGAATTGAAAGTCAGAAATTGTGGAGATCAGCGAAGAAGAGTAAAAAGAGACTGTAAATAAGAAGGAAGAGGTGTTATTGTGAATAGAAGTTGCAGAGGAGATAAGGACGAGATAAGGTGAAGAATTAATGAAAGGAGAATTGTTGGATTTGGAAAGAGAAGAGTGTAGCTACGAAGAAGGAAGGTTTTTGTGTATTTAGTTTTTGGACAAGGTTGTATATTAAAATTTAAATAGTGTATTAGACTTTCGAAGCTGTTATAAAGCTAAATTATCTAAATATCAAAGAAAATAAATTATTTATATCAGATTAAAAATTTTACTTTAATAAAATTTCATTTTAAATAGGAACTGAATTTGAACCTGCTCCTGAAGGGAAAGATAAGCTAGCCGGCCCATTAAATATTTTGACATACTTTCGGATCAAAAGGTAAGAGATTTTAATTTGATCTTTTGGTTTTTAAAGTTTTTTTTTATCTATTGGAAATAAACAAGTTAAAGTTTGATTAGTACTGCAAATTATTAAGTTCAATAAAAATAGAACAGAACAATATATATATATATATATATATATATATATATATATATATATATATGTTTTTTGTCATTTTGGCACCTATTTTGTATAATAATTGTCAATATAGCACCCAATTTTACTGTGTGGCACCCGACTTCGGGTGCCATTATGTTTTCGCTTTCAAACATCATTTTCAGTGTAACAGTGCTATCTCTATGTCAGAAACGGAATTTCGGTTGGGAGTCATTTTTGCAATTTTTATTCACTTTTATATTGATTAGTTCATTGGGTTGACCTTCAGATGGCGCTGCTGTTAGATACATATATAATCTGTATAAAAGACTTATCAGAATTATGGGTTAAATGGCACTATGATATATAAACGATAAGTGACACCCGATATCTGACAACACTGTACATTACACGAATAATGCCAATTATGAAGTTTCGAATAGATTGTTAATATTACAATAGAAAAAGAATTTACATAATTTCATTGTTATTAAGGTAATTAGAGAAAATCTATACAAATTAAAGAAATGTTTATTTAAAATTGCATTGAAAATATTTCACAATGACCATTTAATTAATAAAATGGTAGGTAATAAAATATATTTGTGGAAATACATAAGGTGTTAAAGTTAAGCTGCTCACCATTGGAATGTCATAAAAGATAACATAGAATCTTAAATGTGATATTAAAACACTACGCTCGAATACATTATAAATATTTATTATATTTATCTTATACAATAAAAACATTTTATGACAAAATCAGTAATGTTATAAGGGAAGCAGATACCGTGTGGAACGCTACTCGATTTAATTATGTTTCAGCCCAACATGTTATCAGGTAGAGTCCCATAAGGCTGTCACTTGGACTATAGTGACAAAATGACAAAAAATGCAGGTGTCACCGATAAAGTCCGCATTACATGAAAAAAATATTTATTAATTAGTTTCGATTAATTTTCATTTTGTCAATAATTTGTGCTTCAAAAATAATGCAAAATTTCATGCTCAAAAGCAATCAAGTGATTTTTTTTATCTTCCAAATTTGCCTTTTAAAAAATAAAATTCGAAAAATGGCATTATATCTCAGGCGTTTGGTTATTCCCATTCATTTATTTCATTATGATCGGTTTGGAAAATTGCTATATACTATCCAAACTAAAAACCAAAACGAGAAATAATTGAACTAATGTATAATATAGTAGTAGGGGATTTCTTTCCTGTTGAACAATGTGAACGGCTTGAACGTAACCAGTCAGCAATCAATAGGTATCAAGAATTTTAAAAATATCTCGATTCAATTGACTGTTTAGTGATTGCAATTAGTTCGTTCAGCACGAAAGGCATCCGGCGCTAATGTCAAATAAACACGGTTCGCATTGAGGACCAAGGCACCATGCATGAATGAATATAGAAGGAATCCATTGCTAAAAATAAGTAAAGTCAGAGACACAATTAAAAGTTGCAAGAACCTTATTACACCAAATATAAAAAATAGGTTGTACATATCTAATCCAACAGTACCCAGGCTATACTGCTTGCCAAAAATAAAATGATTAGGAAACGTAGATTTAAAGAAATCCTTCGAAATTCTTCGACCTTCCAAACCGAACAAAATAACATAAAATTTATATCAACTCCATATGAATCCCGATTTACCCGATTTTCAGAAGCTTAAATATGACGGTTGTCCGTATCCGTCGGGAAATAAATTACAACTTCTAGGTAACCCAAAAGACAAAATTGAGGTAAACGTAAGGTCCGGGATTTACAAAATTAATTGTTGAGATTGTAATTTAAATTATAACTTAAAATTAATTAAAAATTTAAGAAATATAGGTATTTGGATGCTTTTGAAAGCTTAGAAATTGTAAAATATAAAAATATTATGAATATTGACAAAGGACCTATCCTGAATAGTCTGCTATATTGGTTTGTTGGTCACGGTTCGTCGAACACATCTATAGAGATCTTAGGTAGGATTAGGAATCATGGTCAAATTTATTGAACCATTTAGTATAAATTACAATTTCTTTTTAGAATTATTTACTTTTAATCATGTCCATTTATCTAGGCTAACCATGTTGGCTTGGCTAACGCTCGTCAAGTAATGTATTCGAGTGGTGTTCAAGTGTTTTGATCCAACTCTTTCCAGGACCATTTCATTCAAGACTACGGGATTCAGGGCCCAGGACGAATATTATTATTTCTCATTAAAAATCTTCATTGTTTTAAATGTTAGTGCATTCTGTGAGCCGAATAAAACCTTGAAAAATGTAAATATTTTGGAGCGTAACTAGACTATGGCTCCCCCCGTTTTCGAAGATGCTGAACACGATGACGGTGATTAAATTTCTCCCCGAGGTAACCCAACCCCCAAACGGCCAAAAATCACTCCCGGAAGGGGTAAATCGCGTATCCGCCGTCTCCCACCAGCCAAACTTGTGTTACCCCCGTTATCGAGGATACTGAGCATGATGGTGATGTCGAGATCCCTCCTCGACCCCCGCCAACCCCCCCAAACGGTCAAAAACAACCCCCGACAGGGGTAAACCGCGTATCCGCCGTCTCCTACTAGCCAAACCAGTGTTACCCCGTTTTCGAGGATGCGGAGCACGATGGTGATGTCGAGATCCCTCCTTGACCCCCGCCAATCCCCCTAAACAGCCAAAACCACCCCCGAAAGGGGTAAGCCTTGTATCCACCGTCTCCTACCAATGACGAACCTAATGATACAATATCTCGAAATGAGAACTTAACTCGCACCTATCACTTAAGATATCCTAATTCATCGCCCAGAATACATAGCTCGCCGTAATTTAAGCTGCGCGATACAATCACAAATATTTTTAAAATTTAGGGATATTTTCATAAGGTTAAAGCGGACGCGGACGATTGAATTATTAAATTTACACCTAAATACATTAAGAACGAAATCATATGACTCTCAAAACGGGAACTTCGCATGCACTCACCGATTATACCATCCTAGTATGCTCCCCAGAGATACATTCTCATATATACTTTCAGTTACGTGGAAAAATCAAAATCTTTTTCGCCTGATGGTGACACTCTTCACATCGAAACCAATACATCATCAAACACAACTCTACACATTCTACCAATACCAATTTATACAAAAAAATAACAACAAAAGAAACAATAAAAATTTACCATCTGATGATGACACCTTTCAGACCGAAACCGCGATATCATCAAACACGACATTACACACGAAAATCTACTAATACCCACAAGAAAACACAACAAACGCTCAAGAAACATCGATCACTCTTTTGAGGGTAGTTCTTGCTCGTTTAGGGGAGTTGGCGGGGGCGAGGAGGGGTCTCCACCTCACCATTGCGCTCAGCATCCTCGAAAATAGGGGTAACAAAGATTTGGCTGGTAGGAGACAGCGGATTTGCTGTTTACCCCTTCCGGGGGTGGTTTTTGGCCGTTTAGAAGGTTGGTTACCTCGGAGAGAAATTTAACCACCGCCATCGTGTTCAGCATCCTCGAAAATAGGGGGGAGCCATAGTCTCGTTATAAATATTTACATTCCTGTCCGACTCACAGAATGCACTATTTGTAAATTCCGCAAAACTAAATTGGTTTTCATGTAATTACCTATAAGGTAGCTTCATTTTTATTTTTTACGAAATTTTATAAGACCCTTATAAAAAATATCATTATTTGCCTCATAAATCCTTTTCGGGTTCTTTCACAGCTTCTATTAATGATTAAACTTAAAATCAACATTGGAAAGACTAAGATTATGTCAACTCCTCATCAAGTGAACCAAATAGACATTACACTTAACGGAAATTCTCTTGAAGTGGTGGATCAGTTCAATTACTTAGGCAACGTTGTTAATGACAAAGCAAACATGGACAGCGAGATTCGCAATAGAATTAACGCTGCATCTAGAGCACTCTGGGGTCTTAGAGAGAGAGTATTTGACAACCACGACCTTGCTTTGTCAACGAAAATGGCTGTCTACAGAGCAGTTGTCATTCCAACACTGCTATATGGATGTGAAAGCTGGGTCACTTACCGTCGTCATGTGAAAGAATTAGAACGTTTTCAGCAAAGACACCTCAAAAGTATGATGAAAATCCGTTGGTTCCATCACATGTCAAACGTGGAAGTACTCAGGAGAGCAAACAACCTTCCAATTGAGGTGCTTATTTCAAGAGCACGCCTAAGATGGGCAGGTCACGTTCATCGTATGCATGATAACCGCCTTCCTAAATGTACACTTTATGGTGAATTGCTAAGCGGTAGAAGAAGGCGTGGCGGTCAACGAAAGAGGTTCAAAGACGCTCTCCATGAAAATCTAAAATCCTGCGGTATTGCAGACGAGCAATGGGAACAACTTGCAGCGGACAGAACCGAATGGCGAGGGGTTGTGGCCAGCTATCAAGGAAATGTTGCTGCAAGAAGGCCGAATCCAAGACCTAACCAGGTCTATGTTTGTCCTGACTGCGGTCGACATGTGCTCTCCCGAATTGGCCTCTATAGCCATAGTCGTGTGCACCGTAGATGAATGGGAATTTCAATAAACTACACCTGTTACTTGTTTTTTATTGTACACAATTTATCGACTGTAACATTTTTATACTCGGACTCGAGTAACGGCTAATAATAATAATAATAATGATTACTGACATAGGCACATATTACACAGCATTTAAGTAATCTCTGTCTCTCCAGCTATAGTTAAAAGAAATATAAGAGTGATGTACTATCAGTCATTTTCAGTAGACACACCATACTGCAACTTGGCAACCTTGGTGGGTGTCATATTGATAAAAATTATAGTAAAATATATGCAACAGGTGCTACATTAACAAAATTTAACGAGCTGTCAGAATGACATTATCTTTCATTTCTATTATATACAATCTGGTGCCATAAAGACATTAATTTACTGGGTGTCACTTTATGCAAAACTTAAGTATATATATATATATGCAAGGCGTGACACGCATAATTTGAAAATAAATAAATGGATAGTGAATCAACTCAGCAGTTATAGAATATTAATTTTGGTTATTTGATTCCCGATTAGCGTTACTGCTCAACAAACAGTTATCCTCTATGTACTCTTTGACTGAATAATATGTTTTTGATATTAAAAATAGTTTTAATTTTCTTTTGAATTTTTCTACAGATCCAATGTTTTTTATAGTGTCTGGTAATTTGTTATATAAAATTATTCCAGAGTGATGAGTTTTTATACAGTTCTGTAGAATATGCTTCAGTTCTTAAGTCATTGCCCTTTCGTGTTGAATATTCATGGAAAGTTTCCATTCTGCTGAAATGACTGTAAATTTATTTTTACCCAACTTACACATTTCAGTATATACACACATGACACAGTTAAATTCTGTAGAATATGCCTCAGTTCTTAAGTCATTGCCCTTTCGAGTTGAATATTCATGGAAAGTTTCCATTCTGCTGAAATGACTGTTAAATTTATTTTTACCCAACTTACACATTTCAGTATATACACACGACACAGTTAAAGATGGTTGTTTTTAAATTTGGCCTGCAGGATTCTCTTTGATCCAAATTGAATACTAATGTAACTACTCGTTTTTGCAAAATGAGGATACTTTCAGCACCACTAGCATTTCCCCAAAGTGAAATATTAGACTGTATGGCTGAATAGATTAGTGCATAGTATATGTTTATTAACTGTCTGTTTTTGAGGGAAGACTTAATTTGCAGAATGGCATAATAATATTATTAATTTTTTTGCTAACTATATTTATGTGTGTTTGCCATCTCATATTTGAGTCGATGGGTATTCCAAGGAATTTAGTACTATCAACACATTGAATCAATGTCCCATTAACTGTAACAGGTGCTGTTGTTTTTTTATTATGAAATTGCATACATACCGTTTTTTTTTTCATTTACCAGTAATTTATTTTTGTTGCACCAGTTTGTAAACTGACAAGATATAATATTTAATTTATTTTGGAGCTCTTTATAAGTAGAGGCAGAGATAGATAGCTATTGATGTGTCGTCTGCAAAAAGAACAACACAATCAAAGTTAATTTTAAGACCGTTAATATATAACAAAAATATCAACGGCCCCAAAACCGACCCCTGTGGAACTCCTAGATCAATATGACAACAGTTAGAGTTATTATTAATATTAATATAAATTTTCCGGCTGTGGAGGTAAGATATTAGCCAGTTTTGAACATGACCTCTTAGACCAAAGTATTCCAGTTTTTCTTTCACAAGGCTCAAATCTAAGGAATCGAAGGCTTTTGATAGATCAAAGAACACTGCACCTACGAATTGTTTTTTGTCTAAATTAGAGTATATATCATTAACAAACTTGTATGCAGCGCTCTCCGTTGACCTACCGGCTCTAAATCCATGTTGGCTATTAGACAGTAGATTATTTATTTAAGTACTTTATGAGTCTGTTATACATTATTTCTTCAATGACTTTACTGATAATTGTAAAGATGGTGATAGATCTGTAATTATCCTATTGTCTCATTACTATTAGACTTTAATATAGGTATTACTTTACCCATTGAGTACGTGTTTTTTAGACTTTTTATGACATCTATCATTTCATGAGGTTCTACTGGATAGAAGACGAATGTATGTAGGAATAATGTAGATGTTTTTTGTTGATATGTTGTTAGATACCGGCTTGGTAGTACAACTCGGCAGAGCATTTTTTGCCACGTTAGCAAAATATTTGACAAATTCTGAAGCTACCTTGTCTTCCTTCGTAATGTGTAGGCCAATAGGTAAGTTTTGTTTTTTATTACCTCTTTTCTCATTAACTAGTTTCCATATTTGTTTTAGTTTTTTTGGTTCATCTTTACTTATTTCATTTTGAAAATGGGCCTTCTTGATATTTGCTATTAGAGATTTATATTCTTTTTCTTTTTGTTATAGTTATCCTTTAATTGATGAATTCATGTGTTTTTTAGTAACCAAAACATATTTTTAAGTTTATTTTTCATTGTTATTACTTCAGGAGTAACCCATTTATTGTTGACGTTATTAGGTTTGTTGGCTACACTGAGAAAATTCGACCTAATTAGTTGTAAATTGAGCAAAAATATAAATGACTCAGTTTGGTACCACAAAACCAAGACGCGAGTTAATCTAACCTCCCCCTATTTTAGTGCATTAGAGATAGTCGTTCATAAGTTTAGGACTAGGATGTAATTGAGATGATACATGTTAGGTGATATTACCTGGTATAGGAAATATTGCCAAGTTAGGCTCTCCTTCTGGTAAGGGCGCCTCCTCGGAGAGGCCTGGGACATTGCCTGAGAGGCCTTGGAAATGACACTTCATGGCTATGGCGAAGTGCCTATGGGAGGCGATATAGATTGTCCCGAAGATACAAACTGCTAGTTAATTTCCACTAGTGTGCTTGGTAGAAATCGCAGTGTCGGGAATAATTGGTGCCGCCAGCGTACTAGTACAGCGTGCACAGAGAATAGATATTAATTGTCGCCAGTTACCTGGTACAGCCCGTGCAGAACAATAGCTATTAATTGCCCCCAGTTGCTTGGCAGAGCACTTGCAGTAATTTATGTACTGGTATAGCGTCGATTTTATTCTGCTAACATGCAGCGTGTTCCTTGTGCTTTTATTCATGTTCTTCGGCGTCTCTGTGACATCACACGCTGCATTTTTTCCCATATTTCTGCCGTGATACTGTGAACTAATGTTGTCTAGCTTGCCATTAGTTATGTCCTGTCTCTTTTCCTCCTGTGCACCTAATGTTGTCTTTATTCAAATTCGTTCAAACCACTCGATGTATTTCTGACTACAAAATGCACTTGTCGTGTACAAATTTCTAACAACTCCTGTTAAAGACCCTTTTAAGTACCACTTGAAGTTTATCTTACATTTTTGCCCTAACATTTTAAAAGCTTTGGCGACATTTAGTCGGCCTACGTGTGTATGCAATTTTACGGACTTGTAAAATACTTTCTGTACCTTTATATTTGTCTAAATTTGGAAATGAAATTAAGAATGTAATGCTTAAATAATTTCTGGTTATTTGTAGTCATAAAAGCGATATTTCTGTGAATTTAAAACAAACTTACGACTTATTTTTAAAATAGAATGGCCCCAGGGGCGGTCCGCGTCAGTATCTTGCTAAAAAGTTCTTAATAAACATGATTAAAAATATTGTAACCATTATAATAACTTTAATACTTACAACGTTTCAAAGTACTAAGAGCTATTAAAGTAATTTCCCTAAAACAGTCTTATTATGGTTATCAGTTCTCTAGCTACGGTAACAAACATTCTTTACTGGAGTAAGTCGGTAGTTTTTAATAAAACGAAGTTGCTGCTAATATTCTGTTCCCTTAAAAATCTTTATTAAGCATCTAACAACCTTTATTAAAGTTCAAGTTGATGTTATTAAAGGGGGCTAACAAAATATTTCTTAAGTAATGTTATTAGTCCACTACCTATAATAATTGGGAATACTACGTGTACCAAATAAGCATCGAATTAATTTTTTATTCTCAGTACTGATCGTATAAACAATAATACGTAGCGATATTGCGCACAGACAGGTCTCAGCTCTAGCGAGTTGCGACCGCTACATGATCACATCACATATTTCGTGTCTGTTCTTGTATCTCCAGTGCTCACAGGATATGGGAGTTAAAGTTATTAGTGATGGCTTACAAATTATTTTTATTGCAGTGGAGCCTAGATGCATTCAAAGGTATAGTGGTCTTCAATTTTACCGAGCAGATAAAAAATGCAACAAAAACTTTACGAGCTCATCATTACGCTGGAGAACCAGTCGGTGTGGTGTAATCAAACAAGTCGACGTATAAAAACCTATAAAGGTAAGTGATTGAATTTGCCGGCGGAATACTAGAGGTTTTTGTAGCGTTTTTTATTGCTGGGAAGCTTTGGACGATACTATACCTATATCCTATAAGCTCACTATCTCAGCAATTATTTCGTGTAACTCCTATTAAATTAACAAAATATAAGCCAACGAGACTGAATTAATTATTACAAAAATAAATGTGTTTTAAAAAACATACTACGAAACACCAAATATTCCACTGTTTCCTATAAACGGAAATAAATTCATTGCCACCCTTCAATAAGGTGCTATTAAATTGCTTAATATCTGTAGTTCTGTTAATTTAACCAAACTCTAAATTCACTACTTTTAAAGCACTATGTACTTTACTTTTCTTCTTATTAAACTTGTCAACTCTTGTCTAACCTAAAAACTCTCTCTGTATACTGAACTGTACTGTATACTTCACTGAACTGAACTGTTCCCCCATCTGCTGGATTCACCTCTTTATATCCACCTATAGAATGTACCAGAATCCTACAGAGTTTTCTACTATGTGCTAGATGACTGTTCGTCAATTGGCTCATAGATGGCGCCACCACCTACTGGCCATCAACAGAATAACAGGTTTCCCCTCACTTTGACCAGGGACTTAATCACATCTTTCCCCGTTACAGGGCAGCACATAACAATATTTATAAAATTGGAGTAGATCAGATTAATATTGTTACTGTGTGTATAGACAGAGTTGATGTTTATTACAAGGGCAGAATGATCATTAAGATTATGGTCCTCTATTTTAAGTTCATAGTGATTCGTTAATATTTGTTAGGATATAGTCAATTTTAGTGGAAGTTCCGACAGAATTTTGATTTATAAAAATTCTCGTTGGATCAGTATTGTTAACAGTTAAGCAGTAGATAACTAGCTAATAGGTCAATAAAAAGTTTTTTACGATATGATTCCTTTAGGTAATCTATATTCATGTCACCACATAGTATAATATGTTTAAAGTTTAAGAAGCAGAAATTTAAGACCAATGACAATCTATCTATAAATACATGAATACAGCGATTTGGGGGCCTATATACGTTTACTACAACAGTTTTTATGTTATTTATACAAACTGAGATTGCACAGCACTCAATATTCATTTCAACTGACATATCTTTTATATTGGGTAGATTTTTGTATAGTATATTGTTTTTGGTGAGGATTAAAACCATGCACCATGTAGATGCTCAGTTCGACAGTAGTTTGCTGCTAAGTTATAGTTACATGGATGTGCATAAGCTATATTTGTATTTCACCAATGTTCAGATAGATACATGATTTCAGGAGATTCACTTTGACCAAGTACTTCTAATTCAGTGATTTTATTTGTCACTGATTGGATATTTAAACTGTATATTTTATAAACGTTTTCCATTGTAAGAGTGGGTAAGCTTTGTACATTAACATTTTTATGTTGTCAAGTCTATCTGACAGTCGGGGATATAAAAAATGACTGTTTTACCGTATCATAAATTGGGTTGAGGCTTTCATCTTGCATGACATAATTTATTTCATCAAGTAATGTGGTATTATTAAGTTTATTTGTAGCCCCTATATTTTAAGTGCTTCCTGCTTCCTTGAATATAGCTATTGTGCATTAAGCTTTCTTCATTTAGTTTCCAAGATACTTATCTCTTTGGTCACTGTCTCGTCCTTACAACAAATAACTGTAATTCGTTTTAGAAAAGTTATTTTACTTTTGTTGCGAAGTATACAGCTTTTGTGATATACACCATAACACTGTACACACATAATTTGTATTAACTTTTGTTTTACAACGTTTAAAAGTAGAAATATCAGAGCACTGTAAACATAGGCGCCGACTTCTCGGGTGCTCGAGTCCCCGGCCAAAAATATTGTGATTCTTATTTATATTTTTTACTCCAAAACTAACAGAACTGGCACCGTGGTAGTCAAAATATTATCTTTTATTCTTATTCTTTGTTCGAGTGTATTGAAGTTTTAATGCTGAGCTCCAGAAAAAAAATTATATTTTACTAAATTCAGACGGAGTGTTTGAGTGATTCGCGGAAAATGAAACGCGACGAAGGCTATGATAATTTTTGAGAGTGTTGAATTACAAGCATACGACCTAGGTATAGAAGACTCCACTTTACCCAAACACCGAGAAATCCCCAAGAGACTAGACGATGACGCAGAAACTCATCATACTTTTGATAGCCCAAAAGTATATTACAGGCAAATATATTATGAAGTGATTGATACGACAATTTCCAGATTGGATGAAAGTACAAAGAGCTGTTAGATCATTTAGAAGGAATGGAATCATCCGTCCTAGGTAAAGTAGTTAATGCACATAAAGTGATTCAATTCTTCGAATATGATTTTGATACATCTCGATTAACTTTGCATAGAGTTTTTAGATATGGCATTGCAAAAAAATTTAAAAAAATCGAACCACTTACAGAAGTTATAATTTTTTTAAAAATTCACAAAGAAACCTGTGAACTTTCGACGTAATATGTGAAATTTAACCAGATAATATTGACTATTCCTGCAACCACATATACAGCAGAAAGATCGTTTTCACGTTTATGTAGATTGAAGTCATATCTAAGATCTACGATGACCCAGAAAAGGCTTAACGATATTATACTCTTAAATATTCATAGAGATATGACTAAGAGTGTAAATCTTGACCAATTCTGTGACGAATTCGTTAGGAGAACAAGTGTTAGGAAAAACACATTTCCTTTAAGTTCCTAATAATATTCTAAAATAAGTGATATTTTTAATTTTGAGTTTCTGGTTTACCTACTTTTGTTATCTACATTTTATTACTTGAGAACTATGATTCCCAGTTAAGTGAAAGAGTATTTATTTTTAGAAAAATATTAAGTGGGTACTTTTTGTTTTTGAAAAAAGAATTTATTTTTGTTAATACTATCATAAGTGTCTAGAATTGTTAATATTTTTTTAATACTGCTTGTTATAATATAAAAAATATTGAAATAAAGTTTTTGTTTTAAAATTGTCTGAAATATTTATGTAGCAGTTATTGCGGAAGAATCGGTAGGCCCCCGGCCAAAATTTCTAAAGTCGGCGCCCATGACTGTAAACTCATTGTTGGATTGTCAGCCATCAGCCATCTTCTCCTAAACTATTTTATGTACCAAATGTATGTAAAATATTATGTAAAGTTGTCTCACTAGTAAAGTATAAACGAACTTAATTGAAACCGTATAAAAACTAAAAGCCGACAAAAACAGTCGGCATCTCTTTATTGTACATGGGCGGAGGTAAACAGAAATGCTTGTGATAAGAAAATGATAAGATTTTCGGGTGTTATTATATTATCCTCTGTTTCAAATGGTCTCCAGTAAATAATTAAAATATTTTACCTTTTATACTAGTAGTAAATATTTATAAATATGAACAATAACTAACTTAATTCCTACGCTTGATATTATAACAGGTATTTACGCACTGCACTGGCACAGACAGCACATCTCCAAGTCCGCCGTTGAAACGATTTACGAGTTTTTTTATGCTAGTAGGCCTGTCCGTTTTATTATCTTTAAACCAGTGCAGTCGTAGATGGTTCATTCAGGCTGATTACATTGCCAGTTTTGGACTCGCCTGCACAGTTTCAACTACCATTCGAATCTCGATACCATTGCTAAATATATAGGACAAAATATCAAGTTCAGTGTGCACGGTCCTGTGCTTTAACACTGACAAGTTTCAATTATCCTCCTTTAAAGTATATTATCTCGTGTTTTAGGCTTAAGCGTTTTTTTAAATATCTTTGTGGCTAGTTCTCTATTCTATTATAATTAACCATTTTACTTTTGTATATCAACTCGCGCAAAAATTTTGTTATTTAAAGCATTAATAAACTATCCATCATTTTTAGGTTAATAAATGTACAAAGTTTTTCTTAGATCGAAGCGTTTTGATATTTAAAACATTTTTGTATAGATGGCATGGAGCAATTGTGGATCACTTTCATTAGCAAGAATACAAGTTATGTGGTTGGAGTTATATACAGACCTTACAGACATGTATCTCTCAGTGCTCTTGATGATACACTTAGCGAATTTTGTCTGGAGTTTGATAGTGTACTATTTAAGAGGGACTTAAATGAAAATTTACTGGAGAGATACAGATATTCAGATGAAATTTTAATGATGGCGGACACATATGATATGAAGCAACTAATAACTTGTCCTACCAGAATTACTGTCATCACTGAAACATTACTTGACATCATATGCATTAATAATAATTGGAGTTACAGTGATTCAGGAACTATAGAACACATCAAATATATCTGATCATGATGCTGTTTATGTTGTGGTTGCTCTAGCTACAGAAGTGCCAAACAAAATAAGCTATTATAGAAACTTTAAAAATATAGACATGGATCGGTTTGCAGAACATGCTCAGAAAATAAATTGGTCAAGGGTATACTACTTCGATGACATCAATGAAAAAGTGGAGTATTTTAATCCTTGTGTAATATCATTATTCGATTACTATGCCCCCAAAGTTCCCATGAACAGAAGAAAACAAAAGGCACCATGGATAACATACAATATCCGAAACATATTGAAAATACATAAAAAAGCTTATAAAAAATATATTCGCACAAGATCAGAAGTAGACGGGTGATTTTACTGTGATTTACGGAACTACATAAATAAAGCAGTAAAAAGGTAAAAGAATTTGCATTTTCCATACAAACTAACATAAAAGATTCAAAGAACTTGTGGATAAATGCGTCTGTGGGATTTGTAAACAAGAAAAAAGGAAATAGTGTTAATGCAGATGAATTTGATGCTAATGAAGTGAATACATACTTCACAAATTGCATAAGATATGAGTAGTGATGAAGCCCTAACAAGTTATTTCTATGAAAACCTCTCAGGGGAAAATTAATTGGAAGAAATTTATAAAATCAAACCCTGAGATACAAAAAATCCTGTATGGCATAAAAACTAACGCAATAGGTCTTGATGGCATATCAGCTCTGATGCTCAAACTCTGTTTCCCATTTTGTAAAAATGAATTCAGTCATGTTATAAACACTTCATTGTACACAGGAGCTATTCCATTATCATGGAAGTCTTCCAAAGTGATACCACTTAAGAAGACACAGACACCTCTGTTGAATTCAAAGATCTACGACCTATTGGCATACTACCTCTAGGATCAAAGGTTTTAGAGAAGATAGTACATGTACAGTTAACTGACTACTTGGAAACAAACAAAATTTTATTAAAATCACAGTCAGGATTTCGTAAAGCATATAGCACCGTTACCGCTCTAACGAAAATTACTGATGATTTCTAATTGATATGTCCCAAAGCATTTGATAGTATAAATATTGAACCAGCTCTATCAAAATTATTCTTCTATGGCTGCAAAGGATATGTTTGGGTTTAGATATTATCTATCAGAAAGGAGGTAACAAGTGGAAATTAGTAATAGCACCGACATAATGATATCAAATGAATGTATAATCGAGAAAGGAGTTCCTCAAGGGTCGATGCTAGGTCCCGTAATATTTAACATATTTGTTATAGACTTGGCTAACGTTGTGAAGCATTGCAATATTCATTATTATGCCAATGATATACAGATTATGCTGATTTACAAACCTGAAGATACTGCACTCGCTTTTCAAAAAGTTAACGAAGATCTGAATAACGTACAGTGCTGGACATAGTAGTCCCGCATATGTACTTTCGTGGGCTTGGAGTGATTGAAGCATCGGCCAATTGCACCTGTTAGTACATGTAATATTGAACACTGAACCACTTCTTGGCCGGCTCAGACACGCGTCGTTTACCCCCTGCACCCCGCCGAAGGGTGAAATTTTGAAATGACTGTATCTCGGTAACCGTTTGAGATATCGCGTCCATTCAACGTGAAACTGTTTGTATTTAAGAAGTAATTAATAATGGTCATTACACTATATATGCGTTTTTTAGTATTTAGCGAGATATTTTTAAAAAACTAATATTCTTAGAGCAACCCCTTTAAATATTATCGAATAACTTCAAAACGGACAGTTCTAATAGAAATATGCATCAAATAAAAATTATTGCCTATACTTTTAGCTCTATTTTGGTGTAGACATATCTGCACTTGTAGTCATCCAAGGTGGTTTAAATAATATATATAACGGAGGACTGCATGCTCGGGCACATGTTTACAGGTCTACTAATGTAATATGTTGGATTGCAAGTGTACGTTGAGTCGGTGCGGTGCTCCCTGGACTTGTATGAACAGTGTTGATTAGTTCTTGTGGTGTATTATATTATAATTTAATTTGTTAGAAGTGTGGTTAATTGAAATAGACAATAGATAATATATATATGCTATATATATCTCCAGTAATGGAATCTCGTGCCAAACTGAACTTTGCTCTGTGCATTATTTGCCAATCAGAAAATAACTCAAAACTGGTGACTAAACCTGCGGGACACAATAAGGTAATAGGATGTATGAAAACGAGAATTAGCCTGGTAGATCCTGATTACATTCATATGAGGCAGATATTTTCCAAAATAACATCGGAAGAAATAAAAAATAATTCGGGGTCATGGCATTGAGCATGCTACAGCAAACTCACTCACAATAAAAGTTTACAGCGTTTGCAAAACTCGGAGGCGGCGACTCCGTCAACCTCTGGTTCTCAAATAAAAAATATTTTAAAATCAAATGTACCAAAACTGGACAATAGTTATTGTTTTTTCTGTAATAAAAAAGGTACCAAAAAATATCCTCTACATAAGGTCGCAACTGATGAATCGGGGAGAAGGTTACGAGATGCAGTCCGTTTGGGAGACAATGATGATTTCAAAGTCAAGTTATCCGGATTTCTGAAATGGACGCTCACGCATATGACGTAAAATCTCACGGACAGTGCTGGGTGACAAATGTGGTGAACATTATTAGAACATTTGACCACATACCAGAAACTAATCTTGAACACAAAGCAGCTGCAACGGAAGTAGAATTTTTAAGTAAGTTAAGAAATATTTTGTATACTGGTATTGTAACTAATATGTAGAACATTGAAACGTTATACAACGAAGTATGTAATTCCAATGATTTGCCCACCAACATTCGAAGGAAAAGGAAATATTTGAAAGCTTCGATAATAGATGAATTTCAGGAAGATGTATGCTTTTTCAATGCAACAAATCCTTCTAAATCCCAAAATGTATGCCTACAGAGTGTAAAAGACAGAACCTTCAACTCTATGATTGAAACAAATTCAGAGATAATGAATAGGGACTTGAAGACTCTTTACGACGCTTCTGTGATTTTAAGAAGACTTGCAACAAATGCACAATCCTGGAAATTTGATGGATTTCTAACATCGTCAAAAACTGAAAATGTTATTCCCGAAAATATGATACAATTTTTTAAGTGGTGCATTAAAGGTGACAATGAAAATAATCAATTATATTGTGATGAATCAGCTATGAAGGTGTCTCGGGTTTTATTATTCGAAATGCTGTCAAACAGACAAGTTAAATACAAATCTGCTATCAAGAGAAAATCTAGAGATTATCCATTACAAATGGCGGTTGGGATTATTGCATTTCAGTCAATTAGAAGCCAATTTCTAGTCCAGCTTTTAAATAAACTGGGCTGTTCTATAAATTTATTACATACAGCAGCTGTGTGTGTGTGTGTGTGTGTCCCTCCTTATAATATACAGAGAATATAATTAAGTTTACTACTATTTAAATTATTTAAACTACTTTGGATGACTACCAGTGCAGATATGTCTGCACCAAAATAAAGCTAAAAGTATAGGTAATAATTTTTATTCAATGCATATTTCTGTTAGGACTAACCGTTTTCAAGTTATTCGATAATATTTAAAGGGGTTGTTCTAAAAATATTAGTTTTTTTTAAATATCTCGCTAAATACTAAAAAATGTGTATATTTTGTAATGAACATTTCTAATCACTTCTTAAATATAAACAGTCCGACGTTTGAACGGACGCGGTATCTCAAACGGTTACCGAGATACAGACATTTGAATATTTCACCCTTTGACAGGGTGCAGGGGGTAAACGACGCGTATCTGAGTCGGCCAAGAAGTGGTTCAATGATCCATATTAGATGTACTAACAGATGAAATGCGTCGTTTGCTTCAATAATTCCAAGCCCACAACTGCCTTATTTTGAACATATGCGGGACTACTAACAAATAAAAATGGGCTAAAAATTAACATGAATAAAACTCATGCTATAATCTTTGGCAACAGAAAGCTGCGAGAAAATACAATAGTGGAGGATTTATATATCAATAACATACCAATAACATTTATCAACTTTTGCTTAACTCACCGATACTAAACTGACTCTTAAAAATTTATCAGGTAGTTAAAGCAATATCGTATTCACCAACGAAAATTGAGTGGAAGTTAAGTAACCTTTGTTAACAGAAAGGAACTAGTATTTTTGTGCAGCAGTTGGTAAAAACCTATCTTCACAACCTCTGTAATATTTTCGCAATTTTACTGAAAAAGAAGTGGAATAAAAATACCTGTACAATGTAAGTACACAAATATGTCATATTATTCTTCTTTTAGGGAACCATAAAGACTGGTGGAGGAATGTTTAGGCAAAAGTTACGAGCGGTGATGAAAAGCGTTTATTTAAATCTATTATGTAAACAGTATTTTACAATTGAAAACGCCTATGCCATAAATACAGAAATAGAGGTAACCGGGATGACTATAATACTATTGTACGTGAGAATTACTCTAATGCATATCTAAACTCTAATGCAGTTGTATTATTTCCTTAAGAAATAGAAGTTGACCATGGCTAAATTACTGTTTAAAGTTCTTCAAAATAAATAAAAACAAAGTAGTGAACCATCGGTTACAGAACTGACTAATGACAGAATATAATTTTGTATAATCACGGTAGTGGAATTAGGCAGAGTGATTTGAGACTGAGTGTTCCTGTGCATCGCACTGAATATTTTAAGAAATCTGTCTATAGTGTTTTCGCCGTTTGGTAAATTTTTTTTATCTTATATTTATTTAATCGTTCTCTTATTTTTTGACGTCATAGTATGTATGTGACTGGTTAGTTATTAATTGTATTTTAATGTTTGATATATTATTCATAGGCAAACCAATTATTTAAAACTAATTATAACATGCCTGATTTTATAAATTACTTAATTTGCAAAATAAGGATTTATTAATTATTATTTTTTGATATGATTCCGTATTTTAAGAGTGCGTTTGCATGCCCCCAGTCAATCGGGGCAAGTAATCGAATTGCACTGTCCTATCGATAACACAGAAGCCCAGTAATCTAGGCGATGAACAGGACCGTACGAATTGTAATCGCGAAGCGATTTTTGTTTATGTATGTACCAGTCACAGACAAAACCTCGGTGACACAGAGAACATCTTGAAGTGTTGTGGGTTGCGCGTATTTAGTTGGCATAAAAGACATAACATAACTTGTTTATTTACATTACATGATACTGAAGCTCTCAAGGCTAAGAATTTCAATTTACGGTCACTTACGGACTCTACATAAGTTTATATTTGTGCAATATACATTGAAGTGTGAAAATACTGAAAATTTGTGTATTTATTGCCTGACGATTGATTCATTGATTGCAGTAGGTAAGTAATATATTATTTAAAATTTACATCATGATAACTGAAATTATTTTACAATAATTAGTAGGTTATATTTTGCGTAAATGTCAAATTGTGCTTGGATATATTTCTGAGGCTATAATACGTTCGTTTCTTTTTGTTATCCACTGAATTTCTCAAATGAGTAGTGCCTTTGTGAATATAATAATAATTAATGAAACGAAAGCGGCATAGCCTAAGAATTCACATGTGCTTGTACAGGGTCTCAGATAACGCGTTACTCGATTTTCTTGGTTTTGGATATGAAATTTGATAACGCAGCATCTGGTACAGTAAGTATTTTGATTCATTTTGACTGTATATCTTTTGGTGCTTTTTAATTGTGAAATCTATAAGCAATACATTAAATCTGATATCGACATACCAACATAAAAATAATAAATACACCATCGAAAATTCACGAAAATTGAGTGATTTAAAATGTTATTATGAACGGTTAAGGGTTCTGGAATTGGTTGGGAGGGTGGTTAATAAAAATTATTAAACCACAGCACTTAGGTCCCATTGGGCCCCTTATACATCCTCCCTGTAGGTAGACCCTTGCCTAGGCCTCCAACCAACCTAATCTTGCAAAATAGATGGTGATGCTGGCTAGGGGCATCTCCCTTATATCGGTCAAAGTAGGCCAAGAATACATATTGAACCGTCTCACCTTCCTGTTCACAACCTCTACAGAGAGGTGTTTCGCTTAATCTCATACTATGTAGATCTTTTCTTAACGGACAGTGTCCAGTCTACGTTATAAAACGTAGGTTCCTTCTGGACATTGTGTTACGTTACGTTTGATCTTGTCTTGACAAGCATAAGTGCAGAATTTTGCATTTGTTTTGAAAATTAAAATAAAGTTCAATTATCAGTAACATTTTTGTTAATTATATTTTGTTTAGTCGAGTAAATTTAGTCGTAACGTTCCTTGTAATTTAAAAATTTTATTAATCACATATTCAACACTAGTTCACATTAAATATAGAAAAGGATATAATTGTCATTTTAATTCACACAGTAAATAGCTTACATTGTTTGTTATTATTTATATTTCAAATCCATTTTTATTAATTAGCCTAACCTTATGTACTTTTCTTTACTTTATTTGTCGTGACGGGGTTCGACTACTAAACATTCAACTACTGGGAAGTCGTACTCTAGTTATCAATAACTTGTAGTTTATACAAGGTATAGCTTTCACTGGCATGTTTGGCTCTGAAACGAATAAGCGAACATTAGTTTGGTACATAATAAACAAGAAGTATCCTACCTGTACATTGTTCATTCCTAATATTGAATTAGGTTTGTATTGTGCTAAATAATGGGGTTTACGTTATCTAGTTATGTAGTTTCTTTGTCATGTCCGGAGTACCTGGAACATCGAAACATGTAGGCAACTAAGAAAAACATAACCACAACAGGCTACGATACTGTAATGTCAGGTTGATTAACATATTAATTGAGTACTTACTGTAGTATTCATTACTATACAATTTTTATGGTTTATTCCTTGTGTTGTTCAGTTCTATTGAAGGTTATAAGTTTCGTTGTGAGACTGTCAAATTGCTTGCTAAGTGTATTGTTATGTGCTGCCCTCTAACAAGGAAAGATGTGATTAAGTTCATGTTCAAAGTTTTCCTCAGAAGCTTAGTTACTTCCCTGACTAGTAGGGTGGCGCCGTCTATGAGCCAATTGACGAACAATCATCTATTACATGGTAGAAAATTCTGTAGAATTCCAGAAAATTGTAGAATACTGTGGTACATTTCTATGGGTGTATATAAGGAGATGAATCCAGCAGATGGGGGAACAGTACAGTTTAGTGAAATATAAAGAAGAGTTCAGTTCAGTAAACAAACAGAGAGTTCTTAGGTTAGACAAGAGTTGACTAGTTTAAGGGAAAAAGTAAAGTACATAGTGTTTTAAAAGTTGTGAATTTATATTAGATTAAGTGATTATTAGTTGTGTGATTGTTAAGTGTTTACTAGTGTAATTTTAGTGATAAATAAAATAGTGGTTAGTGAAAATTCTTGTTGCAAGTTATTTAAACCCACGGAGTGTTTACTGAAAATTGTAAGCACGTAACAATTGGTGTCAGAAGCGGAATTGCAACAGAATTTTTGAAGAATTCGACAAAGTTCCATAGTGTTCTATTTGGAAACCACTGGAGATAGTGAAGTGAGTCGAACTGGAAAGTGATATCGATATTGGACAAGACTTATTTGTGCTAGTGTGAGGATTTTGTGGACATATTTGACGTATACCAGATATAGACTTTAAATAAGACTTGTTAGTGTTGTTTGTTAGTTTTTGAATGGAAACAAGAAGCATGGCCGCTGAAAAACAGATGCAAGACATGTTCGCCGCATTTAGAAAAATGATGCTAGAGGAAAAAGAAGAACAAGAGAAACGACGTCAAGAAGAAAAGGAAGAGCAAGAGAAACGACGCCAAGAAGAAAAAGAAGAACAAGAGAGACGTCAAGAAGAATTGAGAAAAATTATACAGGTGCAACAAGATGCTATCCTGTCAGCCACTAATGAGGTCAAGGAAAAAGTAGATAAAGTTGAACAAAAAGTGACTGGCGTGGAAGGAAAAGTGACCGCAGTCGAAGAAGAAGTAGGTGATGTCAAAGGAAAAGTAAATAAGGTTGAAGAGGAAGTAACTGAAGTCAAAGGAAAAGTTACTGGTGTCGAAGAGGAAGTTAGTGGAGTTAAAGGGAAAGTTACTGATATGGAAGAAAAATTTCGTGCAGTTGAAGGAGAGGTAGAGCGACTTAAGCGACTGTTAAGAGAACAAGGAGGTCAGCTGGTATTATCATCATCAGGTCCTCGATTACAACCGCCTTCCTTTGATGGTCAAACTTCTTGGTCAACCTATAAAAGACAATTTGAGGCAGCGGCATACGCAAACAATTGGAGTAACGAAGACAAAGCTATGGCATTGGTGCTAGCATTAAGAGGTCAAGCCTCAGAGTTGCTTCAGACTATCCCAGTAACGCAGCAACGGGATTTTAAAGTTTTGGAGGCTGCACTAGATCTAAGATATGGCGACCAACACCTCGCCCAGGTATACCGGACTCAGCTCAAAACACGCACACAAAAGGCTGGGGAAAGTTTACAAGATTTTGAGGCAGCTGTTGAGCGACTGACGTACCTGGCTTACCCGGATGCACCCAAAGAATTCCAGGAACAATTAACAATTGGTACTTTCATCGATGGCATAAGAGATGAGGAGATCAGGCGAGTGCTTAGATTATCTCGAGATAAGACTGGTAGCGAAGCCTTGATCCATGCCCTCGAAGTTGAAGCCGCTTATAAAGAGACTGCACGTCCGAGAGTACGAGCCATGAAGGTAGAAGAAGAGGGCCATTTAGAAAAATCAAATATGGAATCTTTGATGGCCGACATACACAAAATGATAAGCCAGTTGATGACCAAACCAAATGCTCCAAGGAAGCAGGAAAGAGAGCAGAACGATGAACAGCCAAGGAAGGTGATTCGTTGTTATAAGTGCGGCAAACCAGGGCATATTAAGCGAAACTGTCGGCAGCGGAGCCCTGAACGAGTAAATGCCGCAATGACTGAAGAGCCGCAGGAAAACTAAAGATAGCCAGCACCTTGGGGGCTGTGCTGGCTGGTGGACACGGTGCCCCCAGAGAGATACGGGTTTCCCAGATTAGAAGAGTCCCGAGTAGTCTGCTTTTGGATGGCTATGTAAACAAAAGGAGATGTATCTTCACTATCGACACAGGTGTCACATCGTCAATAGTGCGGCCCGGATTTTTATCAGGAATAAAAGTTGATAAAAGCCAAAATGGATTGGTCGTTCGAACAGCCACAGGAGACAGGGTAAGGGTTCATGGAGAAGTTGACCTAGATCTGCAGTTTGGACGCCTGTGCTTTAGTCATAGGGTTATTGTGGCTGACATCACTGATGATTTCATTTTGGGGCTGGATGTTATGGGAGTACAACATCAATTTGTACTTGACGTGGTAGAACGAGTCCTAAAGATTGGAAATGAAGAATTTATTTTGTCAACAGCAAATGACCGATTTCAAAAAGTGAGGCTACTGACGGCTCAGACAATCAAGATTCCTGCTCGTTCTGAACAAATAATCGAGGCCATTCTGGAAGGAAACTCTGGTGGATACCGTGTTGGCCTTGTTGAAAAAGATGATTCAATTAAGACAGAAAACGTAATCTTAGCAAGAACTCTAACCCAGACAAAAGACAAAATTCCAATTAGAGTGGCTAATTTAAATTCCCACTCAGTGACTTTCAAGGAAGGCGAGGCAATAGGATCCTACGAACCAGTCCAGTGGATAGCAAGGTGCGAGGAACAAGGGGAGAAATGTTTGTCAACCAGCGTAGACAGGGAAGTTGTGACTTTGTTGAGTTCCCAGTTTGAACACCTATCTGAGGATGAACGTAGAGAGGCAATCAAGTTTTTGGAGAAAGAAAGTGCGGTATTTGCCAAAAACACAGACATCCTCACGAAAACTGATATAGTACAGCATCGGATAGATACTGGTGATTCAGCCGCAATCCGCCAACAACCTAGGAGGTTGCCACTAGCTAAACAGGAAGAAGCTGCTGCGATGGTTCAAAAGATGCTACAAGATGGAGTAATTGAGGAATCAACCAGTCCCTGGTCATCACCGGTAGTTTTAGTTGCCAAGAAGGACGGAACTTTGAGATTTTGTGTCGACTACCGGAAGCTGAATGATGTTACGAAGAAAGACAGCTATCCACTACCACCAATTGACGATACATTAAGTACGCTGGCAGGGTCATGATGGTTTTCAACTCTAGACCTTCGAAGTGGGTATTGGCAGGTGGGACTTCACCCTGACGACAAGGAAAAGACTGCCTTCTCAACAGGTAGTGGTTTATATCAATTCACCGTGATGCCTTTTGGACTTTGCAATGCGCCAGCTACTTTTGAAAGATTGATGGAATTTTTACTCCGAGGACTAACTTGGAAGACGTGCTTAGTTTATCTTGATGACGTAATGGTTATGGGACGAAACTTCAGGGAACATTTGGAAAATCTTCAAGAAGTATTTGGGAGAATCAGAAATGCACATCTAAAGTTGAATCCAAAGAAGTGTCTACTTTTCCAAAAAGAAGTGAAATTTCTTGGACATGTCGTATCTTCGGAGGGAATACAGACAGACCCGGACAAGATCTCTGCCGTGCGTGATTGGCCAAGACCTTCAAATGTACACGAATTACGAAGCTTTCTTGGCCTCTGCACTTACTATAGACGTTTTGTGGAAGGATTTGCGGATATAGCAAAGCCACTACACCAGTTAACGGAGGAGAAAGTTAAATATCAGTGGACACCGGAGTGTGAAACATCATGGAAGAAGCTGAAAGCAGCGTTATGCAGTAGTCCTGTGCTAGCATATCCCCAACAAAAGGGCCTCTATATTCTTGACACGGATGCTAGCAACTCCGCAATTGGATGTGTACTATCTCAAGTCCAAAATGGAGAGGAAAAAGTAATCGAGTATTTCAGTAAGGTACTGTCCAAACCAGAGAGGAATTATTGTGTAACAAGGAAGGAACTATTGGCCATTGTTAAGTCCGTGGACCATTTTCACAAGTACCTCTATGGTCAACATTTCAAAATCAGGACCGACCATGCTGCATTAAAATGGCTACTGCAGCTGAAAACCCCAGAAGGTTAACTGGCTCGCTGGATAGAAAGACTGCAGCAATATGACCTCACAATCGAACACCGACCTGGAAAGTCTCATAAAAATGCAGATGCTCTGTCAAGAAGACCGTGCAAAGATGACTGCAAGCACTGCTATCGGGTTGAAAAAGCACAGGGCACGGTGATAGTAAACACAGTTCAGGTAGATGTTCCAGATGATTGGACAAAGGAAGTTCTAAGACGAGAACAAATGGATGACAGCGTAATTGGTCCTATATTAAGGGCAAAAGAAAAAGGAACGCGACCGGAATGGAAGGATGTTTCGGACAAAAGTGTGGAGCTGAAGGCATTGTGGGCACAATGGGACTCCCTTAAGGTTGTAGATGGACTATTAAAGAGAGCTTGGGAAAGTCCAGATGGGAAGGAAGTTACCATGCGTCTGGTGATACCTAGCTGTCGAATCCCAAAAGTACTTCAGGAAATACATGATGGAGTGTCCGGGGGACATTTTGGTATGAATAAGACATTGGCTAAAGTTCGGGAACGATTTTATTGGATAAATAGCAGTCAAGATGTGGAAGCTTGGTGCCGCAAATGCAAAGCTTGTGCAGCTACCAAAGGGCCACAGACGAAGAGCAGGGGCCAAATGAAGCAATATAACGTCGGAGCTCCTTTTGAGAGGATTGCTATAGATGTAGCGGGCCCATTCCCAGTGACAGATGATGGGAATAAATACATCCTGGTCGCTATGGACTATTTTAGTAAATGGCCGGAAGCCTATGCCATTCCGAATCAGGAAGCAGTTACTGTTGCTCGAGTTTTGGTGGATAACCTTGTATGCCGATTTGGTGTACCCCTGGAGCTACATTCCGATCAAGGGAGAAACTTTGAGTCGGGGGTATTTCAGAAAATTTGTGAGTTGCTGGGCATTCACAAGACTCGGACAACCCCTCTCCATCCCCAGTCAGATGGAATGGTGGAACGACATAATAAAACCATGAAGGAACATCTTTCTAAGGTAGTTCACAAGAACCAGCGAGATTGGGATCGACATATACCATTTTTCTTAATGGCATACAGGGCTGCCATTCATGAGACGACTAAACAGACACCGGCTCGTGTAATATTTGGGCACGAGATCAGACTGCCATGTGATTTGATGTTTGGTACACCAGATAAGAAGCCACTGTCCGTGGATGACTACGCAGACGAAGTTAGTCAACAGCTGAGGAATGTCCACGAATTGGTTCGAAACCAAGTTAGCATAGCTAGTGACAGAATGAAGGCTCGCTATGACCGGAAGGGAACGTCAGCAGGATTCAAGGAGGGCGATCTGGTTTGGCTATATAACCCACAGCGAAAGAAGGGAAAATCTCCGAAGCTTCACCCACCCTGGGAAGGACCGTATTCAGTCATCACTCGGATCAATGACGTTGTTTACCGAATTCAACGTAGTAAGAAGTCCAAGATGAAGATCGTGCACTTGGATAGGTTGGCGAAGTATGAAGTATGTTGGGGAATCTGAATTGCCTGACCGGGACGTTCAGGCTTAAGGAGGGGGCAGTGTTATGTGCTGCCCTCTAACAAGGAAAGATGTGATTAAGTTCATGTTCAAAGTTTTCCTCAGAAGCTTAGTTACTTCCCTGACTAGTAGGGTGGCGCCGTCTATGAGCCAATTGACGAACAATCATCTATTACATGGTAGAAAATTCTGTAGAATTCCAGAAAATTGTAGAATACTGTGGTACATTTCTATGGGTGTATATAAGGAGATGAATCCAGCAGATGGGGGAACAGTACAGTTTAGTGAAATATAAAGAAGAGTTCAGTTCAGTAAACAAACAGAGAGTTCTTAGGTTAGACAAGAGTTGACTAGTTTAAGGGAAAAAGTAAAGTACATAGTGTTTTAAAAGTTGTGAATTTATATTAGATTAAGTGATTATTAGTTGTGTGATTGTTAAGTATTTACTAGTGTAATTTTAGTGATAAATAAAATAGTGGTTAGTGAAAATTCTTGTTGCAAGTTATTTAAACCCACGGAGTGTTTACTGAAAATTGTAAGCACGTAACAGTATTCAATTAGTTATGGTTGTGCGGCACACGCACCATGGAGTCAGTTCTGTTCTGATCAGTTCCTTTGATATCATTTAAATTAGAGATTGTTTCTATAATTGTTTTCTAGTATATTCTTAATTTCATCTTTTCCTTTTTCATTAAACGAGTAGTAATTTCATAATTCATTGTGGGTTGAATAGTTTGTTTAGTTATTCTTATTTTGTAAAGTTAAACAGATCTCGATGTCGTTTAGTTTATGAATCGAACAGTACTCACATCAGTCAGTCTAGCGCTTGCGCTTGGATTTGGAAGTTACATGTTGGGTTGATGGTAATTTCTCTCTTTTCATGTTGGATGTTTGAGCATTGTAGACGCTAAATTTTCCGATACGCTGTGCTGGCAGAAGAAAGTTATCCAAATTTATCTTGGGAATGGTGTGCCATCGCCATATTTGCTTGTTTTTTGGGATTAGTTTTCTGCTGGAAATATTATCAGCTCTTACTGGATGGAAACGCGTAGTTGGGAAATACCCTATTGGATGGGTAAGTTTACACGTGTTCATGTCCATTTTAGGTATTAATAGGATTTTGTGGTTCACTTCTAGGTGGTTTATGATGGGTCTACTACGTTCCAAGATGTTTTAATATTTTATTCACTGGTTTTATTGGGTTAGTCTTCTTGTGGTATATATTATAATATATCGAATATTACCGATGATGGTTATGTTACGTCACATCGATGGAACGCTGAGAGGAGGGTCTACTATAGTCGACGAGATTCAGTATAGATAGCGTTGTGAAGAGTTCAAGTTCTAACTACATGGTTACCTCACTCATCAGGATTTTGTTGCAATGGTTTCACGTCGTAATCACGAGTACTTACCTTACCACGCTGGAAGCTTAAGATAAGTTTCTGTTTATTTTTTTTTTTAATTTGTACAATTCAATTTGGTAAATTTGATTTTAACTATACTGTGAATTTTCACATCACATTTTAATGAGTCTGGGTATATTGTAAAAAGGGGAATTAATTAAGGACATGATGTAAACTACACGCAATTGCATTTGGTGAATATTATTTGGTTATTCTAATTATAATTTACTGGTTTGGTTTCTAAACTAGAAAACTATTTTGTACATTTTGTTTATAGACACTTCAAATTAACGTACCTTCTTCATAGAATTTATTGGAACATTTGTGTTCAAATTTCATTCATGTAACTTGTAGATATACTTATGTGTGTATATATTGTTAAAAATTTGTTATTGACTTGAGATCTCCGACTCTCTTGGAATAAAACCATCTTTTTAGAACTTGATAGCGACTTATTATTTTGTTAAATGAACCACTTGGTAATTTAGTTTACCTATTGATTTAAACATTTAATAATTATTTACTCTTACCTAGGTACAACTTTAGGCCCGTTCACTTGTGAACGTGGAACCCCAAACCTGAGAGAACGAGTACTAGCCGAGGTGTGGTAGGGTTAGAAGTCTTATCAAAAAGCTGGTGGTTAAGAACTTTAGCCCCAGTTAAACGTAACAGTTCTTAGTCCAGTTTGAAACCTAAGAATTGCCAGGTAGTTCATTGCTGTACTCTTGTTGGAATATTTTAGTAGTTCCCTAGCAAGCTGACAGCTGTTTGTTTCATCCCACAACTTCTTGAATTCATTGTGGGTGTTCTCTTTAATTATTTGTATTATCGCTATGATAGGTAACATACTGGCCAGGCCTGGTCCAAAGATACTTTGGCCTGCTGCCTTCTTGGCCAGCCTGTCGGCAACTTTATTTCCACTACATTGTGCATGTCCTTTCACCCAGCATACCAGTATGTTATTCATACTGGAGGCACCCACAAGTGCTTGGTGACATTCCTATACTGCTCCTGTGGTAATTTTGTAACTTCTGAGGGCTAGTAATGATTGTCTACAATCTGTGTAGTTCCTAATTGTTTTGCCCGTAGTTTGTCTACGGACAATCTCTTTTGTAGCTATGGTTATGCTGGCCAGTTCCGTATGTTTGATATAATGTAGTTTTTTGCTCCTTTATGCTTTCGATTTTTAGTTTTATTTTATTGAATATTATTTTCAGGTTACACCGATAGAAATTGGGAACACTGAAAAACGTAAACAGACGTAAAACAACAAAACCAGACAATCTACTAAAAACTACCTATATTAGGATTGAAGTATGCTGAGTCTGATGCTATGAAATATGGTAAAATTAAAGAAGCATTTACTCTGTAACGTTTGTTGCACTGAAACCCCAGGCAAAAATTCAAAAAGCAGTCATATTCATTTACGAAAAATACGAATATTTGGCTGCCTCTCCTGATGGTTAGTTTACAAGTGTTATAAAAATATTATTATATACAGATTTACTAAATAAATAATTATAAAGCATACCGGTTGGAGCAATAGTGCACTCGAGTTAGAGTCAACCAAGACGATTGTACAGGACTGAGTGCCATTTTTTTTTCATGGAATGCTATAAATGTCTGCATTTTTAGAAGCCTCTTTCTAGACTCTTTTCACTTCTATATTATTATTGACTATCTTCCAACCATTGGAACGTAGTGATTTTTTTTGTTGAAATAATGCCTATCTGCAGATGCATGTTTAAAAAATCGCTACAGTCGGCATTGTGGATTTTAAGAAAATTTTTTGTAAATATCAGTTACGAGTCATTTGCGTGGTTTTTGAAAAATTTTCACTTCCCAAAAATATGCAATTCCCAAAAATCGGTTTTCAAGTTGGAACTATTGAATTAAATTTTCTCAATTTTTTCAAATGGAACACCCTGTATATTTTTGAACTATATAATGTAGGAGCGAAAAATCAATTTTTTTTTGTATGTACATCTCTATGGCTATTTCTAACCATTTTCAATTTATTGAGCAATAAATTCAAGAATAAGCTTAAAAAATTATAAGTTCTTCTAAATAATTGAACAGAAAAAATTATAATAAGTGCTCCACATGTTGCCCATTTTGATTGATACACATCTGTACGCGTCTTTGTAATGAAGTTTCTACTGTTCTACATTCCAAAATGTGACGAAAAGAATGACATTGCTCTTTGGTCGATCACATCGGGAGTTTTAAAAACGGTTCATTTCAAAGACGCATAAGAGATGTGTCAATCAAAAAGAGCAACATGTGGAGCACTTTTTGTAATTTCTTCTGCTCAATTATTTGAAAAAACTTCTAATTTATTAAGTTTATTCTTAAATGTTGTACTTATTGCTCAATAAATTGAAAATGGTTACAAATAGCCATCGAGATATACATAAAAATAATGTTAGTTTTTCATTCCTACATCATATGGCCGAAAAATATACAGGGTGTTTCATTTGAAAAAATTGAGAAAATTCAATTCAAAAGTTCTATAGTCTGTTTTTAAACCAGAAGGACTCTTTCGAATTTGCCGTGCTAAATCATACACGTGATTGGCTGCGCGTTCGCCAGTTTTACACTAGGCCAAATCTTAAATTTTGACATACATGTCAGTTGAATATTTCAACCAAATTTCAAAGTATCTTCATTAATTATTTATCATCACCCATTAAGGAAACAGTTCTGTACAGAACTAATTATGTTATTTATATATTCTGGAAGTATTTCAATATGGATGTTGTGGCAAATTCAAGTTTAGTGGAAGTTTCACCAGTAAAGAAACGCAAACGATTAGATTTGGGTGCTTTAGCATTAACTGAGAAGCAATGTGTAATAAATATGAATAAACAGATGTTGAGTGGAAAAACAAAGGTCAAAATGTGTGAAATCGTATCTACAATTATGAATGCAGTGGGTGAGATATTAAACAATGTAAGATTTGTAACATACCTATTTTAAACACTTTTACTGTTAAGAATTGCAAGATCAACTGTATTCCGTACGATAAGGGAATATAGAAAGACTGGAAATATACGCAGGCCAAAAAAACTTGGAGGAAGACCAGGAATTATTGCCAGGTTTGATGAAACAATGAAAAACTCTATTCGACAAATAATACATAGTTTCTTACACAAAAATTAAATGCCTACCCTAAACAAAATTCTACATGCAATAAATAGTTGCCCAGATTTGCAGAAGTTGCAAGCAGTAATCGAACCCTGTGATAATAAATAGTTGTGTATTTAATAGGGAAATTTTGTTTTAGTTTCATTTACACACTTAATTTTTTACAGGCATATAATTAAATAATTAAACGCACTTTATATCTCAAATCTTCCTCAATACATGGCAAAATTGGACGTGGAGAGAAAATTATATATATCATTGACACATCAATTGAAAATAATTAAATTTGTTTTTTTTAAATATTGTTTAATAAGTTTCATATACCAAATCAAATTTCAAATATCTCAAACAATATTCTTTTTTGGAAATTTATTATTAAGAATGTGAGGAATCCCTAGACCCCTTTTTACTAAGTATATTAGACTGCATACACATATACTGTAGTCGTGTAAAGTTGGTTGCTTAGAACCCCTAAAATATTCTAGGGTAACTTTCTGGTAACTTTTATAGTGTAAATTGGGATTCTACATTTAGTCCTCCTGGTTTAAAAACAGACTTTTGGCCACCCTGTATATTTTTGGGAAGTGAAAATTATTCTGTACTGATTTTTTAAAAATGCATTTGCAGATGACATTATTTCAGCAAAAAAACTCACTACATTCAAATGGTTGGGAGATAGTCAATAATAATACAGGAATGAAAGTAGCCTAGAAAGAGTCTTCTCTAAAAATGTAAGTACTGATATTTATAGCTTTCTATTAAAAATAAATGGCAATTGGCCCTGTACAATCGTCGTGGTTGACCCTGAATATTCAAATTAAAATTTCAATTACGTACTTTTTTCATCCCGATTCTTTGATTTGTATAGAGACTAATTAAAACATACTTACATAAATCAAGTTATATATCAAGTTATTTATTTACAGGTCTTGTAGGTGCTAATGCAATAATAGAAATTAAATGTTTATATAAGGTTCATAAATCTGGCAAGTCCTTGGAAGAAGTTGCTAAAACAGATAAAACTTTATGTGTAAATGTAACCGATGGGAAAATTAAATTAAAGAGAAATCATAATTATTATTACCAGGTGAAATATAATTTTATAGTAGGTACATCAGGAGCATTTGATAATATGACTGTTTCAGATCCAAGGACAGTTAAATATAGCAAATAAAAACTTATGTTTTTTCGTAATATATATAAATGACCAACAACCCCTTTATATTGAAGTTATTCTTAAAGATAAAAAGTTATGGGAAAATGTGATGTTACCTAAATTGAAAGAATTTTATGAAAACCATATGCTGGAAGCAATTGCAAATAGGAATATAAAGTTCAAATCCGATCCATTTACTACCTAGAATTTTGGAAATGGGTATGGAATCCATAAACTAACTGTAAATGTTTAAGTACATACGTTTTGAATATATGTTGTAGGTTTTACATTCAGCACAATGCCAACTAAATACAAAATAACCCACCGACAAAGAAACATATATTTAATCCATCTGCAAAACAATAAAGTTTCCTGTCTATTAGAGTCCAGATGTAGGAGAGGAGATATAAGTGAAGTCAGCCAATGAAATGATAAAAACCAAAATTCTTCATGGGACTCTAAAAGAAAACATATACGAGCATCATTGGAAACACATTTATAGTTTATGATTTTCTCTTTCCTTATTATTCTCTTTTTTGATAGTAATTAATTACGGGGACGTTCGGGGACAATCGGTGTGTGCAAACAATCTATTGTGGCAAATAATCTATTATGAACAATTAGAATGATACATGTGTTGCAAAATGTCTCTTAACACACTATCAATATTTGAAAAAGAAAGTGGAAACATTTCAATATTTTCCTATAATTGGTGTGGCTAGGTGTAGGGGAGCTTGCACCTTTCTTCTATTCGTTTATAAGATGCCTGTAAAGAACTGGATTCACATGCAGGTCACAGTAATAGTAAGAGGACGTTTTACTAACTATGGTATATTAAGGACTCTATTGGCACTTAGATTATCGTGCTTTGGCTCTAACTTTGAGAAAAATTTTTGAAAAAGGAGCATTCCGAGTCAAACAATGACTGGCAGCAGGATTACGAACGCAAACTTGAAATGATCAAATAGTGGAGGCAGCCATAAAAAGACTGAAAAGTAGTAAAGAGGTTGCGACTGAAGCTGATGGGGAAACAGCTTTGGTGAGGCTATCAGACGTGGCATGCAACAAAGATTAATTTGAATAATAATGCATCACAGACAATCTCCCACCATATTGGGTTATGAAAAAGAATAAAGTGGAAACATTAAACTGTCTTGCAATTGGTGCGGATAGGGCCAGGTGTAGGGGTGGTGGAGCCTGCGCCTCAATAAATCAAATTCATGACAAAGACAGAGCATTACATCTTTTAATATTGAAGCTGAAATATAATAACCCTAGGAAAGTAATTTTGCTCGATAAAACTTGTTCAATATTTCAAATATAGTGAAAATTATTTATCATTCCAATGTTTTCTTTGTTTTTTTTTTAGGTGATTTGGACGAACTTTACGGAAAAGTATAAATGGAAACATTATTTTTTTAAATTTCAATGAAATGGCAATTTATAGAGGTTCTCTGGCAAACATGACATGGAAGAAGTAAATATTGATTTAGATTTATTACATTGTTGTGATATGTACAAATATGAAATATTGTATACCTAGTTTAATTATTGTAGTATCTTTCTGTAACTTTCTTGGTGTTCATAGAAAAAAGATCATTGGTATAATTTGATATAAGTATAGCTTGAATGATAGTACGTATTTAGAACACCAAGAAATGTACAGATATTATTCATGTTTGCGTGTAATAATGTTTATAGTTATTTAATAAAGAGGAAATTAGTGAGCCATGTAGAAACTTTTCTGTACACCCTTAATAAGTATCGGCACTACAATGGAAAATAAAACAATTACCTTTGAGCATTTCCCATTTCAAAAACAATGTTTTAGTATTCTATGATCTAAGAGTGCTATTTTAATTGTCATTTTTGAGGACTAAAGTGTAGAAAGTGGGTTCTGTCCCTCGAGGAGTATAAGAGATCTGTACTTTATTCCTTGAAAATGATTATTACAATAGCAGTAGCGCACTGTTAGACTGTGGAGTGCAAAAAATGAAATAATTTGTACGAATATACCCCAAAGTGAAAGTGCTTTTTAATTCCTCCTGTAATTAATCCTTCACACCCAAGTGATAAAAAATGCACTTTGTCCCTTGGTATAATTATTGTACACTATGTATAGTAATGGTATTTTTAATAGCAGTGTCACCAATAGATAGTTACTGAAAATGTGTGAACAAAAATAAATTAGAACTATTTTGCAGGCATCAGTTTTACTAAAATCGACAATCGTACATAATTTATAACCTTAATTCCTTCCAAGATTTAATATACCTATTATTCACATATTAATTCAGGAATTGTGCAGTAAGTTATTTGAATGAAATTGTATTGTTCTAATATAATGAATACAACTAGTGCATCTTTTTCAATTTTTTTATTATAAAATGTTTTGATCATAAAAACATAGTAACTACTCGGTAACTACCTACTTTTCTTCAGAGAAACAAGGAAAAAATATATAAATAGCCGCCATTACTTCATTTGGACAGATTTTTTCGTATTGTGGTAGAGATCAAACTACTGTTAATCTTAATAAATAAAAGTACCCAAAAATATATAATCAGCAATAATTTTAATGATAATGTCGTTTCTTAACATCCAAATAATTAAAGCAAGTTTTAAGCTTTATTTCAACACTGTAAATGAAAATTTATGAGCCCAACCCTGCTTTACCGTACGTGAAGCAATGCCATCGCTATGCTGCTGCCATCTAGCCCAACTATTTTATACGAAATTTAGCAATTTCGTATTCGACATTAAACTTTAATATAAGCAAATATTATGCAGACTTTTCACTTTTTTTCATGTTATTTTATTTTATACTACATCGTATTATATTTTATTTGAATATTTAAGTCCCATTGTAGAATATAAAATAATGTATGGTGAATTTGCCACGAATGAGTGGTACGTTCGCGTTGAATGATCAAGGAGGAGAAAATTTTGAAAACTTAATTTTAACTAGGATTACAATATAAAATGTAATGTCTTTGTCTTAAGTTTGCTAGTTTACATAATGAAATCAATTCTGAATTCTGTTGGCTCGTTTTTGAGATGAATGTAAAATAAGAATGAGGATATTTTACGCACCATTTGGCCTTGGTAACGCACCCTTAAAGGGCTGTAACTCCGTCAGGAACCAAGGATGGTTATACTGCCGTCATATCGAAAAACGCAGTAAAGTCGATTTTTGTTGAATCAGATTCTTTAGGTAACTTTTTACATTCCTAGTATACTGTTTAGCAAAAAAAATATATTTTTTTTGTCCAAAAATAGAGAAAAAAATTTGTAGTATCTCAATGAGGCAGTGAAATGTCATCAAATACTTTTTAAAATGCAGTAACCAATCATTCATAGTTGTAAATGCAGTATCTGTATGTTAACTGCGAAAACTATTAGTGTGCTTCTCATAAAACATTGTTCTCTAATCTAAAATGCAGTATCCCCATATTCATAACAAAAAACGCAGTAAAATGCCAGTAAGTCGCATTTTACTGCATTTTTAAATCTTACTGTCGTAAGATTACGTCACGCTTTGCTAATCGAAAACGCAGCAAGTAGACTCCCGCCAATTTGTTAGTTATTCTAACGGTTTTTCTCATTCTGCTGAAAGAGTCGTGTTAGTTACAAACAGTTGTTATTTTGTGCAATAATCTTTAGTGTTTATTATAAACTTTTTAAGTAAATTTAGTGATGGATGGTGCTGTGGAGGTATGTAATTGTTGCTAAGCCCCTATTATTAATTCTAAGCATTATTTTTATTAAGAAATATTAATATTTGTTGGTTATGATATGGTTAACTATTTTACTTCCATATTACGCAAAAAAATTTTCAAAAATAGATTTTTGGAAAACCGTTTTCACTCTGTTCCTTGCTTTAATATCAGCTTTTGTCGAAATTTACCAGGACCGCCACTGGCAGCGCAGTCGGTACGAAGAGTACCACCTGCCGGTGCTTTGTTCTTAGCTTTAAGTATTTTAGTTACCTTTTTTGTAAATTTTTTTCCATTCATTGTTCATTTTAATTCCTTCCTTGGAAAAGAGATGAACCTTGTATTTTTGTATATGCTTTTACCTTTTTTTAGTTTTAGTTTTTTTAAATTAGGATTAGATATTTGCATGTGAAAAATTATTTTTTAATTGTTGTTTAACCAAGCCAGACCCGCCCTGTCCGATCGTTCATTTACCGCGGAGCTACACTTCGCGCGGCTGAGCGATCGGCTCCAGGCCGGACGCTGGTGTGGTATCTTTTTGTTTTAATATTAATAAAGACTTGTTGAATTGAATTGATTGAATTGGGTAGGGATTGACTCCGGATTCAATTCCCGCTGGATCCATGACTTTTCCTATTTTTTTTTGCAAGCAATGTGAATAATTAATAAAAGGTCTGTGGGTAACCGGATTCGGCTGCGTTTTTTTTAAAGGAACTACGCAAAAAACATTGACTTGAAGTAAAGCTGAAGTCTGGAAATAAGGAACAAAATGAAAACGTGGCTCCCTAAGTTTAAGTTTTTGTAAGTGAGTGTATTTAACTCTTAAATCTTTAATTTTTAGATTAAGTCTAGGACCAAATTAATGTTGGCTGCATGCTGCAAACGAAAAACTGCAGATACTTCTGTCAAGTCAATTGGCAATAACAATAATAATAATGGTAACGGTTAGTTTAAATTTTATTCATAACATTTTCGTTGTAATAGCAATAACAATATTTCAAAATGTTATTTATGTAGGTATGTTATTTATATTTCAGCAAAGGTGGCTAAGTTAACATCTTACGCCGATGACACGGAAGAACATTCTCGACAAAATAATGGTAATAATAATATAAAACCGTGCAATAAAATTTTATTTTTAAAACTAATATTTTATATCCAGATATTTCCTTTGTTGACGGATTCGAAAAGGCATGTGAGTTTGAACAAAACTCTAGTGAACCATTGCAAGATAACAACAACTCAGATGCAGCATCAGCTGGCGGAATAACAGGTAAACTTCATGCCCTAAGAACATTCTATGAAATAAATCTGTCATAATCTGACATGATAGTTTTTTAACAATTTTTACAGGAGAGTAAGGCGCAGGAAGTCTACAAATCTTATCTAATAATACCGATAACATCGACATTGAAGCAATTGATGATTTCATCTTTCTATCTTCCGTACCGGATTTGAATAACCTAGAAGACATATCATTCAGAAGTAGCATATTTAATGATGTGGAAGAAAATAAAAAAAACACTCTAACTGAAATTCGGGAACCCACAAATATCGAATCTGAAGTAGCAGTAATCCATAATGTTGTGATCATTCCACCTCCAAATGAAAATCTGCTATGTGATACTTCAGATAGAACAGAAAATGGCAATGAAATTGTCCCTACTACAACAACCTCGCTGAACATGAAAGGGGAAGTTCGAAAGAGGAAACGGTTTGAAACATCTCTACAACAACGCAAAGAAGAGATCTTTTTGAAAAAAGCTGAAAAAATGGATCTGAAACCTGCCTGCCCGGAGAATTGTTCTAGGAAATGCAATTCGCTGATAACAGAGCCAACAAGAATTCTAATTAATAAGAATTACCAGCAACTTGAGTATGTGGAGAAAAAAAGATTTATATTAAGTCACACATCAGAAAGTAAAATAAATTCAAACAAGAATGATTCAGACAACGATTCTAAGCGCAAAATTCGAAATATCCATTTTTTTCTTCAAGATGAAAAGGGCGTGAGAATAAGGACATGTAAAACGTTTTTCTTGACTACCCTTGGCTATCATAAAAAGAATGACAGATTTGTTCTGCAAACCATTTCTGGGAGTGAAGACCATCTGGCTGTTCGACCTGACATGAGAGGTAAACATATTATGTCTTTTAAATAATAATTAATTAAATAATATGTAATTTTACAGGAAAGTTTGGACATAAAATAAAATTCGATAAAGCCGTCTTACATAGTCACATTGAGAGTTTTAATCCTTCAATTTCACATTATCGGAGGGAACACGCACCTAACAGGAAGTATCTCCCTAGTGACATAACTGCAACTCTCATGTATCAAGACTTCTTAAGCAAAAATCCCACAATGAAATGCTCATATGATTTGTATAGAAAGGAAATTAAGTCAAAAAATATCTCCTTCACGAAACTCGGCCATGAGGAATGTGAAAACTGTGCCGAGTTTGATCTTCATGGGCACAAAAAAGAAAATATGCAACCAGAATGTAGTGTTTGCAGGACATTCACTGTGCATAAAAAGAAGGTGGAAAATTCAAGAAAAATGTACAGATCGGACGCAGAAGCAAATTTCAACAATGATGAAGCTTGTTTCTCCGCCGACTTACAAAAAGTGATCATGTTACCACAACTAGATCAATATAAAATAGCCATTTTTACCCCTAGAATTATTGTGTTCAATGAATCTTTTGTTCCTGTGGGAAAAAATCAGAAGAACTTGAAACCTATTGCAGCTCTTTGGCATGAAGGGATAGCGGGTAGAAGAAAAGAAGATCTCATCAGTGCTTTCTTCTCATTCTTTTTAGAAAACAGGGCTGCTAAAACAATAACTTTGTGGGTGGATAATTGCTCTGCCCAAAATAAAAATTGGGCATTTTTTAGCTTCCTTGTATTTGTAGTTAATTCCTCCGAAATCGCGGCAGAAAAAATAACAATCAAATATTTTGAACCTGGACATTCATATATGAGTGCCGACAGTTTCCACCACCAGGTGGAACTTTCTATGAAGCACAAAGGCGATATATGTGATTTCAGAGATTTCAAAGATGCTGTGCAGGCAGCAAATTCTGGAAGAGTTATAACTCTAGAAATGAGATAATTTCTACGATTGGATAGACAATACGTCACAAGTAAAAATAAAGAAAACCGAACCACGTCCCTATGTTTCTGAAATGACGTCAGTCGTTGTGAAACGTGGAAAATATTCTTTAACTTACACTAGGAACTACGATATGGCTAATCCTATACAGATATATATTTTAAAAGTTAAAGCTGAAAAAGAAGGGATCCTTCTACCGCCACCTAGAAATCGAGCTAGGGGCATAAATAAATCAAAAAAAGAAGCTATAATTAAGAAACTATGTCCTCTGATGAGGGAAGAAACAAAACTATTTTGGATTTCGTTGGAGGAAAATCCTCAATCCACTGATCTCAACGAATCGTTTGAATAGGCTTAATTTTTGTGTATTATTTATTATATCAATATATTGTTCAGATGAATAACGCGTTTTTTGTTCAGGTTTCATAATTTTCGTCCATCGTAAGTAATTTATTTATACAGTTTCCACGTATAAGCTTAAATTATAGGCAATTATTTGATATGCCATAACTTTTTAAATATAAAAGATATTCTAAATTTCAGCATTTTATCTGTTTGGTCAAGGTACCTAGTTTTACTAATTTAATTCAGAACGTAGCTTAAATCAATCAGTATTAGCAAAAAACTGATGTAAAATCGGCTTTTTCTATAATTTAACTCAATTACGGCACATCAAAAGCTACTAAGCAAAACCGCAGTAACTAGGCCTAAATATGCGAGTTACTGCATTTTTTCTTAGTAAATGTTCGATAACAAATAATGAGATACTAAACAAAAATGCATTTTCATCAATAATATATTATCAAAATACTAAAGTATCACTAAAACTTGTTTAATAATGTCACAAGACACTATATTTTATAATTGCATCAATAATAGTTAGAAAAATATTTATTTTGCCACAAAACACGCTTCAAACTTTGAGGTCGTTTTTCTCGAAAGTACGAATTCTCAGGTTACTGCGCTTTTCATTATGACGGCAGTATAGTTAACCATCCTTGGTCAGGAACATAGATTTATAAACCTCTTTGGTCAGGAAGCATTTTTTTAGATAATGTGATTTATATCATATCGGCAAAATCACTGTGGCATTTGCAGTTTTCGCTTGTCAAGAAAGTTTCTGGACACCGTGTATATTCAAATCAGAATTATTCATTAATTATCCAATAGAGAATTTTTAATTTGTTTTTATTTAAATACTATACTCAAAACGATATACCATCTTGCCGTTATTTTGAATTTACGAAAACCGAGTTGAAAGAAAAAAAAAACAATTATTCAATCATTTATTGAAGTACATTTTTTACAAACGTACGTGTACCTAAGATGTTGATGCAACTGCAGCCACAGGGGCAGGAGCCGCCACCTTTTCCTCTTCTTTGATTCTATCCTTCTTAAGAGGTCCCATAAATGCAGCCTTATCGGCTGCAGTTTGGAATCTGCCATGGCCAAATTTGGACGAAGTGTCAATAAACTTCAGGTTGATTTTTTCCAAAGCAACACGTTTTGTGTGAACCAACAGCGACTGAAAAAAAAAAAAACAATTATGAAGTCCACAGATCAAATTTATATCTTTATTTACAACTAGATGATATACTAAAGAGCTTGTTTTGTGCAAGCTAATGTAAGTACTTCCACTCTAATTGTGCAAAATTGTGCCCAAATGTGATGTTTAGTGATGGACATTACAATACTTTGTTGTGAAATTGAAAATGACAAATTGTGACGCTGCATTTTATGATGCTATAGAAGAAATGGTAAATACAGATAATAAAACAGACTCTAAAATGTTCACCTATATTATAAGACAAAAAGACATTATAATTAATGAACTGTATGACAAAATTAAATTATTAAATAAACAAATTGAACTAATAAATAAAATATGCAACTCTGCATGTATGCAGGGTGGACCTGAATACTTCTCTTGACGAATTTAAAAATTTATTGCTACCTGTTTTTCCCGAAGTAATCTGTGAATCAATTTCTCCAAAGTATCCCGACTTATATCAATCGTATAAAGTCATTATATATGAAGATAACTTCAAAAAAGCTATGAATCCTAAGATTTGGCCAGCTGGAGCTTGTGTAAGTAGGTTTTTTCAAATACGGAAGAAGATAAATCCCGAAGCGTAATGTTTGACCCGGACCTTCTCTTATTAAATGTTCAAAGTTTAAATACAGATAAAATAAACATTTTGGAAGTAGATATTAAGGATTATGTAAATCTAAATTTTTTGTGCTTAACGGAAACGTGAGCAAATGAAAATTCAATTAACGGTGGAGTAGCCATTTTTTCAAAGGCTAACTTAAATGTAGATAAAATCAATCTCGAACAATACTGTGTAGAAAAAGACGTTGAAATGTGCTCACTGACTTGTAAATTAATGAATACTTCAAAGTCTTTTATAATCTGGACATGTTACAGATCTCCAAGTGGGGATCTAAAAATATTTTTAACGTTTAAATTAAATGTAAACATTGTTTTAAATTGTGATTTTAATATAGATTCCTGTAAAATTTTTAATGATTTTAATAGACTGTGTAATTTATTTATCTGCTTTAATCTCAGACCAATGGTGGAGTGGCCTACTCGCGTGACAAATACCACCTCAACGATTATAGATCATATTTTCACTAATATAACAGATAAATAACAGTCTCGCTGCTGTAGTTGACAATAATATATCTGACCATAGAACTGTGCTCTTTCAATCTGATGTTGCCTCCTGCGCTAATCAGGCTCCAACCACATGTCTTAGAAGATGTTTTAATGGTAACTCCATGTCAAATTTACAGTTTGCCCTCATGAATGAAAACTGGTCTGCAATCTATAATATACCTGACTTGGATGAAGCCTATGATTGCTTTTATAAAATATTTATATATCATTTTAACAGTTGCTTTCCCGAATGCAAATATGTCAAATCTAATAGCATTAATAAAGAATGGGTCAACAATGAGATTAAGATATCAAGCATTAAGCTAAAAGACCTATATACTCTGGAAAATACTTATTCCGGCTGACCCCAGATTATGTAGTTGCTAAAGCTAGGCACACCGCTTTAGTAAAAAAAAAATACTACCAAAATAAAATCAATAACCCTGATAACCCTGGCAAAGCTGCATGGAAAGTTATCACTGACATGGCAAATAAACACAAGAATTTGAAAAATTTATGTATAAAAAATAATGGTGTGGCAATAGAAGATCCAATTCTTGTAGCATCAAACTTTCAATTTTTTTATAAACGCCCCTAACGAAATTATTAAACAAATTCCAAAAAAAACCTAAATTAGCAATGGTAACCATGTAGACAATTATATTAATCAACATAGCTTATTTCTAGAACCTTTTCTATGTGAGGAATTAATGAATCTTTTAAGCAATAAATTAAAAAATAAACAATCATCAGGTCCCGATGAAATTCCTGTTTTCTTAATAAAAAAAAGTATCGTCAACGATTGTAAAACCCTTAACGTACCAAGCAAACTTGTCGTTTCAAGCGGGGGCGTTTCCAAAATGCTTAAAATTGAGAAAAGTAATTCCTATACACAAAAAACATGACGCAGAGGACATGGCTAATTATAGACCAATAACAGTACCTTCAGGTTTTTCTAAAGTGTTTGAATATTGTTATTTAAACCGTATGTCAAATTTTCTTGAAAAATACAAAATTCTTACTGAAAATTAACATGGTTTTCGCGCTCTTAAGTCGACGAGCACTGTATTCCTTATATAAAAGAGTTATTGATTATATCGAGGCAGGTGAATGTCCAGTTGGGATATTTTGCGACCTGAGCAGAGCGTTTGACTGTGTGAACCGCGATAAACTTCTTAATAAATTGTCAAGCTATGGTATCAAGGGCATCGCCCTTGACTGGGTTAGTTCGTTCCTGAATAATAGGAGCCAATACGTTAGTGTGACATTCTGTAAGGAACGTACTATAAGTAGGTTCAACTCAAGAGTCTGGTGAAATTGACAGAAATCATGTGCAAACTTAAATCTATTTATTAACGGAACACGTTTGAATCAGGTTGACAGTTATTTGGGCATCCATTTAGATAAATGTCTAAATTGGAAAGAGCATTGCAACTACCTAATAGCCAAATTAAATTCAATATAATTCAATATTTTATTTATTTAGAAATTTGAAACCAGTTCTGAGCAAGGAGCAACTAATAAATCTATATCACGCTCAAGTTGGATCTAGATTGAGGTACGGTGTTTGTTTCTGGGGTAATTCCACCTTATCACCAGATGTATTTATAGCACAAAAGCGAATTATAAGATGCATAGAGGGAGTCTCTAATACCTACTTGTAGAGAATATTTTAAGAAACATAAAACATTAATATCAGTGAATGCATAGATTAGATTTAAGTAAACAATTGTGACGATTCCTATACAACTTGTATTGCCTAAAAGGAAAATAAATGTATTATTATTATAACATAATGTGTGCTAATTCAGCTGAAAAGAGGCAATAAGGTAATTAATTAATCGTAAATACATGATAAAATAAATTAGAGAAGAAAAAAAGGAGTGGTTTTACACACAAAACGAAAAGTTTTAGAACTTATATGGTATCAATATCTAACAATTCAGACTCTTCAAATAATAATTTTGTACTATATTGCTTCGGTTTGCTGAGAATAATTTTAACAAAGTGCTTTTGAATTATTTTTAATTTGTCTAAAACTGTATTATAGGCCGATCCCCAATTCCATTCCGTATTTTATTATTGATTCAATCAATGCCTTGTAAACATTAATTGTAGTTTTTGTATTAAAGATGTTTTGGAACTGATAAAATTTGTATAATTTTGCTATTCAAAAATTCTGTTGATATTGAAATGTGTTGATTCCATTTTAAAAACTGATTAAGGTAAATACCTAAATACTTGATATGGTCCATTTTCTCTAAAAATTCGCTGCAATTACAATTTAAGATATTGTTACAGTCAAGACGTGATATTTATATTGGTTTGACCCATTGTATTCAGCGAGAAAGTGATACATTTTGTTTTTCTTGTATTTAAGGTCAATAAGTTCGAGTTTAGCCATTGCGTAATCTTAAAAAGACAACGTTCTGCTTTAATTTTAACACTTTCCCAGTTTGAATCTGAAAAGATTAGAACTGCGTCATCAGCATATGAAACGATTTTTCCAGAAATATCAAGTTTAGCATATCATTTAAATACAACTGAAACAGAATGGGCCCTAGTACTGTTCCTTGAGGAACGCCATATTCTACTGGCCTTTCTTCACTATGAACTCAATCAATTCGTACAACTTGTTTTCTCATCAAATCATTGCATACGCCACGTAATCCGTAAGTGTTTAGTTTATCAATCAACTTAGTATGCGACACCGTATCAAAAGCCTTTGCGAGATCTAGAAAGATCGCCAAAGGCTTCTGATTAGAATTCAGCGATTGATGTATTTCGTGGGTCAGGTTATATAAAGCGTCAACTGTGGACATATTTTCTTTAAATCCGAATTGCAGAGGAGAAATTAATTTATACACTTATTAATATGTTCTAGTAACCTAATCTTTATACATTTTTCAATGATCTTGGCAATATTACTAATGACAGAAATTGGGCGGTAATTTTCAATTTCCAGCTGATCTCCTAACTTTAAAATAGGATTTATTACTGCTTTTTTGAGAACCTCTGGAAATTTTCCACTCTAATACACTAGATTTATATTATGTTTTACAGGTTTTAGGATATATTGACCTGCTTTTTTGATGTCACTTTAATATTGTCTAGCCCTGGAGATGCATTATTTTTCAAACTATTTATAGAATTAATTATTTCACTTTCTAAGACTGGATTCGGGAATAGAGTTTAAGGTAGTATTTATATTTTTATCAAAGTTAATGTTATGTGGATTATTTATTAGGATTTCTTGTGCCATCTGAAGTCTAATCTCTGAAAAGTATTTATTATATGCATTACTTATTTCTATTTTATTTTCAGTTACTGTTCCATTTTAAAGTCTTATCTTATCAATTTTATTATGCGTTTTGTTTTCATTTGTAGATTCCTTAATTATTGTCCACATTTTTTTTACATCTTTTACCGCTTCTTGTATTTTTGTTTTATAATAGTTATTTTTTGTTTTTTGTATTAATTTAGTTGTTAAATTTCTATACTTTTTATACTTTTGAATTAAAATTATATCATTTGGTCTTTTTAACAGCATTTGTTTCAGTTTATCTCTTTCTTGAATAAAATTGGTTACAGCTATATCTACATCCATTTTGTCACATATCTTCCCATGTTTCTTTTTCTAGCAGTCTTGTAAGTTTAACCTGATCTACTTTTGATATTCATAAGACTGAGTTTTAAAACGTTCGATAGATTTTATCTTATTTTGAGTTAAAGATAAAATGGTTGCATAATGATCTGTAATATACTGGGTAAATTTGCAAAATTAAATTTTCTTTTATCTTTAAAATTTGGTCCAAACAAGAAGATATTTCTGTTGTTGAGTCGGTTTATTTATTTGGGGATAATAACCAAGTGCACAGAGTGTGTTAAGATATTCTTGAACTACATTATTATTTTTATCATTTATGTCTAAATTAATATCTCCTCTTAAAAATTCTAAATCACATTGTTCCTTTACCGATATCAGTGTGTTCAGATCATCAATAAAGCTACGCGAATATATATATATATATATATTGCTGTAATTTTTAATTTTATTTTAGATTTTCCCCCCAAAATTGTTGTAAAAGTAGTATTGTTATATTTAGTGTTTGATATGTTAATAGTTCGAACAGACTTATGTATAAATAATCACTCTATCATTCTAATTGAAATTTGCTCCGTTATAGTGGAAAGTGTAATTAGGTATGTGAAAGTTGTTTATTGCTGCAAGATGCCAAGTTTCAGTCAAAATTATGAAGTCAAAATGATTTTAGGTATAGTGTCTAGTGAGATTAATAATTCTTCGATTTTTTTTTTAATACTTCTTATATTCATATGAAATATATTAATTATTGGTACACCCTACCCTGTATTTGTATGTTGGATTCGTGTTCTGATATTTTACTTACATATTGTGTGTCAATATAATCATACGTTCGTAAATCATTCAGTACCTTTTCTGTTTCATTCATGTTTTTTCTTTATAATGCTATACGTAAAAAATATATAAACCAAACTTACTTTTCTAAGAGTAATTACACGTTTCTTAGGTCCCATACAACAACCCTTAATCATAATAAAGTCGTTGTTGACTTCACCATAATGTGGAAATCCACCCATTGGCGTGATGCTCTTTTCACTTAAATCGTATTCAGTTGAGGCATTGTTTTTGATAACCTGTAAAAAAAAATAATTGTTTAGTACCAGAATTAAAATATCGCAAAAATCATTATTTCTACTGTTATATCAGTCCTATCATTCAAAATCATGGATTATTCATAATCCTTTTGGCTCTAAATAATTTTCATCATATGTAACAGAAGAGTTTATGAATTTCAGACAAAAAATAGTATATACAGGGTTGAGCAAAAATAATGAATGAATCACTGCAACTGTTCCAGTTATCTTTCTTACTTTCCCATGTGTAGTATAGAGAGTAGGTAGTATTGTCATTGTGTAAAAAATCGGTATCGAGTTGATGAATTTGCATGCTGTAAAAGTAGTTTATAAAAAAGCTAAGCTTAGACGGATTTTGCTCACATTTTGTATGCGGATTCAGGATGATTTTGATCAAATTTAAGACAGAAATACTCCCTTAGTACTAGTATGAGATGGCATTGACGAGTCAACTTTAAAATATAAAATAAAAAATACATTAGCGATTTATAGCTCAAAAACCACCGATGAAAAAAGAGCAAATGTAAGTTCTGTGTGCAAATATTAAATAACCATACACCTTCAAGGATATTTTTTTAAAAAAGAATTTACTCCAGTTACAGCAATTTCTTCTGGGCACTTTTTGTTGAGGGATGGTCACTTTAGATAAGCGTTACATATATTCAGCATACACTGAAACTGTACACTTTGTTACAATGTGACCTAAGCATAGTAGTAGTAAAAGTTCTTTATTGGTTACGTTAACAACCAAATGGCCACAACTAGGATACATATTAAGTGGAATATACAGCGTTACTGGTAATTCGATACATTCCTTTGGAGATGTGATGGGGCATGATCTAAGAAGTAAATTTAGTCCTAACATATATTATGCAAAACTCAATAGTTTTTGAGATATTTAATTTTTTATATTTTTCTCAAAAAGTAGATCTTAATGTCCTAAAAATTAATTTTCGAAAAATCTATTTGACATTTTAAAATTTTTTTTTACTGGATTACTTGTCCAATATTATAGATATCCGTTTGGAATGAAAAATATCTGGAAACATTTCGATCATGTGAAATAAAAACTTTAAAAATTTTTTTTTTTAAATCAGCCATGAAGTTTACCTATTAGGTTTTTTCAAAAAAATATTAACGTAACACGCGTATAAATTATTATAAAAACTGCCTTATTTCAATAGCGTCTTCTTATTTCCGTCCTTGTTACTCTGGTTGTCAGATTATGCCTTATGTGTTGGGCAGCATCGACTATCCTTTGTCTAAGGTTTTCTATAGTATTGACTGGTGTGGCATAGACCACCTCCTTCATATGACCCCATACGTAATAATCAAGGGGTGTTAAGTCAGGGCTTCGCGCTGGCCAATGTATTGGGCCCGCTCTTCCAATCCAACGGTTAGGGAAACTTTGATCAAGTAACTGTCGTACTGTCAGCCGATAATGTGCTGGACAACCATCGTTCTGAAACATCATTCACTGCCTGACGGCGAGAGGAACATATTCTAAAATCACCGCCAGATCATTTCTTAAAAAATTTTCATAGATTTCCCCGTTTAAATTTTGAGGAAGAAAGTGTGGCCCTATTAAATAGTGGCCAATGACTCCCATCCACACATTAATAGAAAACTTCATTTGGAAACTAGTTTCACGTGTTAACTTGGGATTTTCCTCTGCCCAATAATCTAGGTTGTGGAAATTTGTTATACCCTCGCGATTAAATTTTGACTCGTCCGTCCATAAAATACTTGTTAAAACATTTGCACTTTCTGCATCTCCACTCTCCTTCCAGGATCACCTTCCTCCAAGCCTTGGACAGGGGTATAGTGGTAAGGATGACATCCAACTCTACGTATCGTAGACCAAACTTTCCATTGTGACGCTCCGGTTAGTCTTGCGACTTTATTAGTTGAAATAGTTGGGTCTTCCTCAAAATACCTCAATATTTCTTCCTCATCATCTGGTTCATAAACGGGAGGAGCACCAGCGCCACTTCTTCTACATTTCACGGAGCCAGTTTCAGCGATATTTCGATATGCCGTACTGAATACACGTGCATTTGGTAAGCGGCGGTTAGGGTACCAAAGACCATATTCTCGGCGAGCTTCAGCAGCGTTGCCACCCCAGTATCCATAGACAAACAAGATATCAGCGTATTCTGCGTTGGCATACGCGGCCATGGCACAGAAAATACAATAACAACAACTAATAATAACAACTACGAGCAAAATCAAAATCTTCGATAACTAATTTAACAAGACCAACAAACTTAAGGGACACGGAGATAAGAATGTCAGTTAATGACATATATGCACAAACGTCAAAGTCAAGGACTGACTGACTTAAATGAAAATGAACGATTAGTCATTTAATAAATTCCGCCACCAGCATTATCTTTACTAATTTTTTTATTAGAACTATCAAGGGTACATTATACATTTCTACCTAGTTAGATAGCTATTGAAATAAGGAAATTTTTATAATAATTTGTACGCGTGCTACATTAATATTTTTTTGAAAAAACCTAATAGGTAAATTTCATCCGATTTTTTTAAAAAATTTTTTACAAGTTTTTATTTTAAATGTTCACATGATCGAAATGTTTCCGGATATTTTTCATTCCAAACGGATATCTATAATATTGGACAAGTAATCCAGTAAAAAAAAATTTAAAAATGTCAAGTAGATTTTTCGGAAATTAACTTTTAAGACATTAAGATCTACTTTTTTGAGAAAAACAAAAAAAATTTAAATATCTCAAAAACTATTGAGTTTTGCATAATGTATGTTAGGGCTAGATTTACTCCTTAGCTCATGCCTCATCACATCTCCAAAGGAATGTATCGAATTACCAGTAACGCTGTATATTCCACTTAATATGTATCCTGGTGCCCTAGTTGTGGCCATTTGGTTGTTAACGTAACCAATAAAGAACTTTTACTACTACTACGCTTAGGTCACATTGTAACAAAGTGTACAGTTTCAGTGTATGTGTTCAGTGTATATGTATGTGATAATCATCTGGATGTTATCAGAATGTTTTAAAACTGTAATACCGGTTATGATAATTGTCAAGCGAGAAGCATCTACCATTCCATTATTAGCAGTGTTGTTAGAGTGTGGTTATGTGAATGCCCGCTGTTTGCTGCATAAGTAGATAAAATTGATAAAATTCGTTAAAAAACAACAGTGATTTAATTAAAGGAAAGCGTTCAGTGTGGGTTAATTGTCATTGTGTAAATCAAGAAAACAGCATGAAGTCATATGCAAAAAATATGGGAAACAATTTCAGGACATACATACCTATAGTTGAAATCACAAATGTTGTCATTCACGTCATCAATTTATGTGCTTATCAAAGACATGCAAATAGGATGTAAATAACAGAAAGTCACGTCTGCTGTGGCTATGACAGAAATTCAAAGTGTAACAATGCGTTTTTACAAATGAATAATACAACCACTAATCTTAGCCGCAGCCAACGTTCAGCATTTGGTCAGTTCTCTGTCAATTCAGTAGCATGCAGTGCAGTACATATCAAAAGTATTGATTGTATATTTCTTTTAGTTTTTTATACGTTTATAATGTTTCTTACTATGATATTTTAAGTTTACTGCTATTAGGTAAATAGATGTTAATGCTTTAGTTTTACTGTTTGTAAAGAAACTATCCTTAAAATGGCGGCAGCGGATGTTAAAATTCATTGTATTTTCATTACAAAATACCTGTCTTTTGCATATGTTGATACGCTCATGCGTCCCATCATTAGGTGTTCACTTTTATATTTTGTATAGAAAAATGAAAAACAGTAAAAATGTATTGGATTTCAGGTATTTGGTATTGTTTGTTTAACTTTGTTTACTTTTGTGTTTATGGTGTGCTATATAATGACTATTATTAAAGTGTGTTTTAAGTATTTGACATAGGTGCCTCATCAATATATATTAAAATCGTACAGGTGCGAGCCCCTTGCGCTTTCGCATTTTGCTGGCGGATATTCTCCTCTTTCCGGCGGAGCCCGAGGTCGGGAGCGGGACGAGCGGAAGCGGGAGGCGGAACTACGTCCCAAGTTTATATTGGCGACGCGCGCTTTTCGGGATTGATATTTTTAATTAGACTAATAATGTCAGATCTCTTTTCCCACACATTTTTACGACCCTCAAAATGAATTTGCGTCGCTCTTTTTTGATGACGTAGACGCCTGCTAATTTTGGTAAACGTCAAAAATTTCCGTTTTTTCCCCGTTCCTGGCGGCCTTAAAATTCGATTTTGCCGGTGGGATTTACGATTTGCTTTCATTGCCATTCATGTCCTTTCCGTATCGACATCGTGCGGCCGTCTGCGGGATGTTTTTCGCCAGATATGAGCTTTTAAAGATTGCGTGTTTGGTGTTTTTTCGCGATTCCGGCGAAATACGTACATTTTCGGTGTTCCTTGAATAACTTCTAAACCGCTGGAAATTTCTTAAAAATAAAAACTTTAATGAGGAATCGTTTCCATTTTTCAGATCTCACCTTCGACGAGCCGTTTTCGAGCTAGAACGTTTTGAAAGAAACGACGTCGGGTGGCCAAAATACGTAGCGTTTTCGTTAAAAACCGAATATCTCGCCAAATAGGCCTTTTTCGGTCAAAATGTTCTAACGAAAACATAAAGAAATAAATTATCTACTGCTATGCAGTTTTATTTCTCTACTATAAATATTAAGAAGGTTGTGGTCTTTAGAAAATGCGATTTTATAGTTAAACCGAACATTTTGTTGCCGTCAAATAATTTCTTCTGAATCTCATGATGTACGTGAAAGATTTAGTTAAGGCGACACGCTGGTCGAGCGGTTATAGTCGATGCTTTCCAAGCGATGGGTCCCCGGTTCCATCCTCACACACAGCTACTTTTTTTTTTTGCGTAGTTCTAAAATTTTGTCTGTATAATGATTTCAAAAATATTTTAGGCGATATACCGTTTTTGGGAAGATTAGCTGTGATTGACCGATTTCATATCCATTCTACTATAGACTGTACGGCAAACGGCAAATTTACGCAAGGGAATTACATTTTATAGATATTTCTTTCATGAATTCGTATCTCGAACGATTCGGGGAATGTCGTTTAAATATTTTATAACGTATACGAATTTAAAATATATGTTCGGTTAATATTGAAAAATGAAAAACTGAAAAATAAAAAACTGAAGAATGAAAAACTGAAAAACGAAATGGTGAAAAATGAAATGCTGAAAAATTAAAAACTGAAAAATGTAATACTGAAAAATGAAAACCTGAAAAATGAAATAATAAAAAATGAAAAACTGAAAAATGAAACTTGATGAAAAACTGAAAAATGAAAAACTAAAAAATGAAAACCTGAAAAATAAAAAACCTTGACAATGGAAAACTAAAAAATGAAAAACTGAAAAATTATTTTATGACGTACATTCAAAGATAATTTCTTAGAATTTTGACCGTAATCGGCAGACAGATCTTAGAACTTTTGAGCCGCATATAGTGACGTGAGGCCGGAGGCCGAACTCAGCGATGCCGCAGGCATCGCCGCACTCCGCGAGGAGCTAGAAATGGCCGGAGGCCATTTCAAGTCATTTATTTTAAAATGTTCTGAAAAAATTCACTTTCAGGATTTATGCGCGACGGCGATTTAATTTACTTAAAAAATACTCTTTTTTACTTGGTTTCGGCCAAGGAAGCAGGATCTGAACGGTTTCGTTTGAATAAAATTAGGCTGTGGCCAAAGTAGGAACGAACTACTTCCTGACTAGACGGCAGGAACTACAACTTAAGTTTAATAGAACCGGACCGCTTTTACTAGTATATAGGCTTATTAAATTTAAAATCACTTTTAAATAACCACTAAAGATTCCACTCGCGAAAACTTAACATGCTAACTTCACTCTAACTTGATGGCGATTTCGAAATTAACTTGAGCTCTCGGTGCTTGGCTTTTTATATGGTCGTCGGGGGCTAAGCTCGCCGAGGTCTGGATATGTCTCCCGCCAGGCACTTGGGCTAAAATTGTGAAATATTGCGCAATAGTGACAACATTTTGGAATTCGAGATTGAAAAATATAAGACAATTTAGCTTATAAAAAGGGGGATTTTTTGGTATATTTTTAAAATTTGAACCGAATCGAATTTGGACGTTATTGACGATAACTGTCTGAATAACTCGCTGAAAATGAGCTTGGTCCACTAAAGTAGTATGGACGTCATTAAGCCATATTAATGTCATATTAAGTATGTTCCAATAGGCATGCTATGCTGTCTGTGTTGAAAGGATGTAGAAGTAAATTTTGATAACGGAAAATTATTCTATAACTTCGAACAGTCTGAAATACATTTAATTTCAATGTAAATTTTTAGATCATCTGCATATAGTAAATAGTTTACATCAAGCAGCTGTTTTGCATAATTGATAAATATAACGAAAAGTAATGGCCCCCGAATCGAACCTTGTTATTATCATAAAAATGGAAAAGGCTGACCAAGTAATTTTCTTAAATATAGATATCAAATGTTGATATATGTATATATCATGATAAATGTCTGGTATTTTTTCAAATATCATATTTTTGCACCCTGTCATCAACCGAAATCGTTCAGCCTCTAAGCATAATATTCTCATACATGATTATAAAAACAAGAAATTATTTTTTGTATTTCAAAATTTGGTTTTTACCGACAACATTAATAAGAGACTTAAAATGACAACTCAATAAACAGCAGTTATAATGAGGTATTTTCAAGTAAATGCCATAACACAAGTCTTAATCTTACTTTGCCATCCTTGGTATGAATTCCAACTCCAATCCTATAAATTTTCTTATTCATTTCGGTGCGGTGATGGTAACCTTTTTGTCCAGCACGAGCTACTGTAAATGACACTCTTGAAGGATGCCACGCTCCAATACAAGCAACTTTCCGAAGACCTTTATGTGTCTTCCGTGGCAGTTTCTTTGTGTGCCAACGAGAAGTAACACCTGAAAGTTATAAAACATATTAGAAATTCATGGTGACAAATTAATAAATTGTCAACAACTAATATGAAATGTCAGAAGGAAGGCAGCATGGGAGTATCTTCAAGAAAAATCAGATGCACTATCCATGTTTTATCATCATAAAATCAAAATTCATTCAACTATTAATTTACGGCATGGTTTGAATAAAATATACCATGTAATGCAAATACTGCATTGTTATGATATAGAAGACTCAAAAAGAGTGCATGCCCTGCTAAAAATGTCTCCTCAATATACAATCAGAACTCAAAGTTTTATTAGTTTTTGTAGTCATGTATGCAGTTTTCATGTTTCTATGGGCCGAAGGTGTAGGCTTTGTAAGATTTTTGACAGTTTTTAAGAGGGAGTGTTTTATGAGTTTTTATTATGATTCTACTCGCTTTTTTCCACGAGTTTTGATAAGAATTGAAAAAAATATGTTTATCAAAGATTTCACAAGCAATTCCGTTAAAAACTTTATAGGCATCTAAAATGAATCATAAGCAGAGTTTCCAAAAGATTTGAAATGTTAATTTCTTAATGCGCTTTAAAAGTAATTATAAGTCCCCAACAGGCGTACAAGTAAATCTCTTTGGAACTTTAAAAAATTTTATACAAAAATACTTGTGAACTTTTGATTGTAAATTCTTGTAAAACACTTGCTTGGATCTTTTCGATTCCTCAGAATGCTCCTAAAAACTGTTAATAGAAAACCTCTGCAAATCTTATACAAACTTCATTCACACATTCATGTGAAAACTTTTAATTAATAATAATAATAATAATAATAAATAATTTATTGCCAGAAATCAAAAGAATTTACAGACAAAGGTGAAAGATACCGCATAACGTTTTTTCACTGACACCTAGAGTATATAAAATATCATAAAAAAACAAACATTTACTTACTATAATATAGAAGGTAATAAAAAAGGAATAGAATATTACATACATATAATATAACATGACATCAAGTAATAAAATATTGAGTATAATCTTACAATTAAAAAAAAAAAAGAAAAATCACTAGCTATCACATGTGTAGAATAAAATCTTTGGCTTGTTTTTTGATAGAGGTAGTACTGATTGTTGTATTATGTAAGATTGTCATTTTATTAAAAATGTGAGCTGCCTGGTAACTAAAACAGTTTTTATAAAACTCTGTATTATGCTGAGGAATAGACAGCATATTGTTGTTTCTAACCTCTACATTGTGCATTTCTCTGCGACGTATCATTAGATCTCGAAGGTATGTTGGAGTGTTAGTTTTTAATATCTTGTGTATCAGACAGCTCATATGTAAGAGTCTCCTTTGTTCCATTGTAAGCCAACATGATGCTCTGATATGTTGACTGGTATGCTCTCGTCTTGATAAGGACATCACAAATCTTATACATGAATTTTGTATCTTTTGTAGCCTGTATGTATTAAAGACTGTTAAGTAAGGTCCATAGACAACATCCATGTAGTTGGCAACAGATAATACAATCATGTCAGATAACATTAACTTTGTTGTTATTGGTAGGCTATCCCGAAATTCATAAATACTTTTTAATTTAAAAAAACTTGATTGGCAAATCTTACTGACATGTTTGTCAAAGTTTAATTTAGTGTCCATAATCAAGCCCAAATTTGAGACAGATTCTTTCCATTCAATTTCATTGTTGTTCAGCTTAATGTTGAAATTATTAGTGTCGAACTTAGACCGACTAAACATAATTGCTTGAGACTTTATAGGATTTATCACTAATGAATTATCTGTGGCCCATTGATACACATGCTGTAAATCTTGATTTAAATGTAGGTTTGCCAAATTAATAGATTCTAATGAATCTGTCGAGAAATTAAGATAGATCTGTAGGTCATCAGCATACATGTGTACTGAACAATTTTGAATTATTGAGCCTATGTCTGCTGTATAAACTGAGAAAAGCAGCGGCCCGAGAATTGACCCTTGGGGAACGCCAGTTTGGGTTGTTTTAAAATCTGATAGTAATATTTCGCCTTGTTTACACAGTTTTACAGCTTGCTGTCTATCCAGAAGATAGCTAGAAAACCAATCTAATGCAACATTCGTGATTTTATAGAAAGAAAGTTTTGCAAGAAGTAACTCTATATTTAATGAGTCAAACGCTTTTGACATATCAATTAGAACTAGTGGTGTGCACTGGCCATTATCAAAACCTCTTGTTATATCATCGGTAATCTTGAGAAGTGCTGTAGTACAACTAAAACCTTTCCTAAATCCTGATTGGCAAGTTGGTAAAATTTTATTGCTGTTAAGATAGTCAACAACCTGGCTATTTACTACTCTTTCTAAGATCTTAGAAGGAGCAGGTAAGACGCTAATGGGTCTCAAATCGTTTATGGTTGGATCGTCCTTTTTAGGGATAGGTGTTACGAGCGCAATTTTCCATAAATGGGGTACAATGCCAGTTTCTAGAGAGTAATTGATTATATTTACTAAAGGCCCCAAACAATGTGGTACCGACAGCTTTAGCATTTTTGCAGAGATATTATCTGCACCTATTGCATTACTTTTTAAGTCATTTATACAGGTTAGAATATCTGATGGTGTAATTAAGCTGATCTTAAAGGGCTCATTAATGTTGTATTGATTCTGTACAAAGTTGCTCAAGGTATTTGGACCAATAGGTATTTTAGGTATACTATTTAGAAAATGATCGTTGATCAAGTTAGGGTCTTTAATTTCATTGGGTATTTCAGTGTAGCTATTGTTAATAATTTTATGTTTTTGTACTTTATTCCAAATTAGTTTACTATTTTTACCACACTGTTGCATTTCGTATTTATAGTAGGCATTCTTTTCACTGCTAATAGCTGTATTCACCACATGTTTAAGGTCTAAGTAATATCTTTTGTGATGTGCTAGTCGAGTTTTTTTGTATCTCTGGAAGGCATTTTTCTTTAATTTAATCATTTGTCTCAAATTCGGGGTTAGCCATGGAGAGTATCGTTTTTTTATTACGATTGTCTTACATGGACAGTGTTTATCAAATATTTTCAAGATGGTATTATTAAAAATATTTACCTTTTCATTAATATCTGGCTCGCGGTAGAGAGCACTCCAGTCAACAGATGAGATATCATGTTCAAACAGAGCCAAATCGATGTTGTTAAAATTTCTGACACATGCAGTTCTTGGATACTCTTTTATTTTAGGGCAACTAATAGTACAAAACACTGCTTCATGATCTGTATTTATTGGTTCACAGCACATAACACCACTGTCATAAATAAACTGTTTGTCATTTGTAATCACAAGATCAATGAGTGATTCTGAGTTCTCCGTGACTCTTGTTGGATCCACTATTATTTGGTGTAGGTTAAAAGTTTCTAAAATATCGTAAAGAAATTTACTCTCGGCAGAGTCTTTGTTCAGAAGGTTGATATTTAGATCTCCAGTTAGAATACATATATCACAGTCATGTATAATGTCAGCTAGGTCATCATACAAGAAATGTAGATGAGCAATTGGTACAGACGGAGGCCGATAAATAACTCCTACTTTAAAGGTTAATTTATTGTATTTAAATTTAACCCATAATTGGTTAATATCGCTTTCGATGTCACCTATATTAAGTTTCTGTGGTCTAAATTTACTTTGTATGTACATTGCTACACCTCCGCCCCTTGCTGCTCGGTCAGAGCGGATAAGTGTGTATTCCTCTATTTTGTACAGTGAAGATGGCATATCAGGGCTAAGCCAACTTTCCGAAATTGCTAAAATGTGAAATTTATTGGCTTCAATAAATTGCCTAACATCTGAAAATTTATTCTACAGTTGACGTGTACTAGTCCAAGATTAGAAACGTCAGTTGGTGGCTTTGTAATTATAAAAAATCAACAGGTTGGTCTTTGACTTGATTCTTCTTTTCATAATATTTTTTAAAATTAAAACGTTCTACACCTACACCTTTTGGCCAGAAACCTCTTCCATAGACACTGTCTTTCATGATAAAAGGAGCGCCAAACATGAAACATTTGTTCTGTGATATGTCTGTTTCAATTTCTTTGATTACAAATTCCGTATCTTCACATCCTGGTTTTTTAATTAAGTAAGATTTTATGTCATTTTCAGTTACCTTCCGCTTTACACGTGACAGTAAGAGCCACACCCTCTTTTCTACCCCTTCGAAGGCATCATCTTCTGCTGCGTTCAGTTCACCATCTGCTATAATTTTGTTTTTCCTTCTATTCCTATAGTCTCGCTTAGCTTCGTACTTTTTTTGTCTCCTAGTCTGTTGATATTCCTCATCATTATTAATTTCTTCGTTTATTTGTTGTATTTCTACATTCTTTGTAATTTCTAGTTTAGTTTCATTGTCAACTTGTTGACTGTTGGTATCTCTCTCTTTTGTGTTACGATTTGGTAGGGTCATATTTATTTCTAATGGGATTAAATTCTTTTTATTTTCCACATGCGTTGTTGGTATTTTTGTTCTTCGTGGGTCATTTCTAACAACTTGATTGAACTGTAATTTTGGCTCTGTTAACTTAGGCAGATCAGTCAATGGCTCGTCATTCTCTTTCTTTGATTTTGAGTATTTTTCTTCTAATAATTCAAACTTGTCTTCAAGAACTTGAATTATGTAACTCTTGTCCTGAATGATTGTATCTTTGTCTTTAATCGTGCTATCCATTAGAGCAATTTGTTGTTTCAAAAATTCATTTTCAGTTAAATTTGGTAGATTGTCATCATTGTTGCTGGTTCAGTTATTATTTTTCCTGACACGTTGCAGCTATCACAGAAATATTTAAGACTGCGTTTTGCTAATCCTAGGACACGGAGTTCTGTGGATGTTAACTCAGTGCAGGCATGACATATGATGGTTTTACATTTATCACAGGCAACATGAGTCTTTTGTGACCCTCCTGGATCTTGGCTTTTACAAATTGTGCAAGTTAACATTGTTTACTTTTAAGGTTAACTTTCATTTATCATGATTTTCACTTGAAGTAAATTACACATACAGGAGTATTTATAGTTTACCACTACAGTTTGTTATGATCTGTGTTTTCAGTTATTATTTACACGTTATTGTTTGTTTTTACTTTTATAAAAGGCAATTTAAAAGAGGAAGCACATGTAAACACAAGTACTCAACATAACCTCAATCATCACTTTTGATTACATAACTACAAAATCTTTTAAACACAATTTTTACTTATAGCACTTTTAAAACTTACAAAAACTGTTTAAAAACATGAATTCTCTCTTTGAAACCTTACAAATGTACTCGTAAATGATTGTGAACTCTTCGACAGTAATTTTTTATAGTAAATGATTGTGAACTCTCGACAGTAATTTTTTATAAAAAACTTGCTCTTTTTAATTCCGTAGAGTGCTTCTAAAAACTGCGATTATGAAACCTCTACAAATCTCATACAAACTTCATTCATAAATTCATGTGAAAGCTTTTAATCACATAACTGTAAAATCTCTTAAAAACAATGTTTACTTATAATACTTTTAGAACTTTCGAAAACTGTTAAGAAACATCAGAATCTCTCTGACACCAACTTTATACAAAAGTACTTGTAAAAGCTCATAAACTCTTAACTATAAATTCTTGTAAAATATTTGCTCTTTTCAATTCTTTCAGATGCTCGCAAAAACTGTGATTATAAATTTTTTACAAATCTCATACAAACTTCATTCATAAATTCATGTGAAAGCTTTTGATCACGTAACTGCAAAATCTCTTAAAAACAATGTTTACTTATAGTTCTTTCAAAACTTACAAATACTGATCACTCGGACGAGAAACTAAAAAAGAATTAAAATAAATCGCCAAAACGTACAAAAACTTCGTAGCTACATACTAGTTTCCAGTAGAGGGGTCTCATTTTCATGTTGCCTGTATATATTGGTTCCCAGATGCCTTATACAATTTTCTGGTTCATTAGATTTAAACTGGAACCACTGCTGCTGGCTTATTGCCATCAATGAATTTATTTTGCTTACTTGTTTGATGATTATTTAAAATTATCTTAAGGGTTATAAAATGAATATCACAATATGTTTACTTTGGAAATTGTAATTACTGCCTTCTCACCAGATCTTATATATACTCTTGAAAACTGTTTCAAATACACAGACGGTTATATAAGCTCATCAAATATCTTTAGAGAATGACCATTGAAACTCTCACTGACTGGCTATACCTCATAACGGTTTTAAATACACAAAGGTTATAGAAACTCATAAATTGCACTTTGGAAATGGTCATTGAAGCTGTCACTCTCTTTCCATATCTTATAAATACTCTTGGAAACTATTTCAAATATGCATAGGCGGTTATATAAACCCATAAAACATCTTTTGAAAATGATCATTAAAAGTTTTACTGACTGATTGTATCTTATAAATCCTCTTGGATACTGATTCAAATGCACGGGTAAAGGTTATAGAAACTCACAAAATGTAATTTGGAAATGCGTCATTGAAGCTCTGATAATCTTACCATATCTTATAAATACTCTGGGAAATTGTTTCAAATAATAATAAATAAATAAATAAACACCACAGAAATTAGACAACCCCCAATTCTAGAAGCTAGGGCTTGTGCGGAAGGGGGTTACACATTGAAAAAACGCGGACATACAACCATTTACTCCGACAGTGCCAGTGCCCTAGCCAGGAGTTGAACCCGGTGGTGCGATATCAGTGTGATTAATCGTGATTGCCACCTCGCACCTTAACCCACTCGGCTATCGACCAGACAATACACATATAAAAGGTTATATATATATATATATATATATATATATATAAACTCATAAAATAAGTTTTGGAGATCATTAAAACTTATAAATACGGTTATATCTTATAAAAAAATTCAGAAGTTATATGAATATTCTCGCCATTTCCAGCAGTACAAAGCATAAAATCCTATCAAAACTCTTTGTCATCTAAGAGATACTTCTCTTTATTACTGTTTCAAATACACATATAGAATCTTTAAAAATATTGTCAACTCTTACGTATTTTTGACTTTAGAAACATTTTTAGCATGGGTGCCTCTCCCTACATTCTATGTATTAGATTGGCAATTCTGATCTGTTATTTCATGATTACTGGCACGCACTATTTAATAATTTTACTTTATATATACAAGATAAGTATTTTCTCTTTAGAGCTTGAATAGAAAGCACTTTTCTATATCAATATTTTTATTCATTATAGGTCAAGTCAAAAAATATACCTGAAAACATAAGAAATGTTACTGAAATTAATAATTATTTTATAAATTTAATACCTGTCAGACAACCCCCAGAACAGCTTGTAGGATTTTATAAGAATAACTACATTGTAAATAATGAATTCTGTTTTATAGAAGTAAACAATTGTTTGTATGCGAAACCATATGTAGTATAAAAAGTAATGCAATAGGCCGCAATGAACTCAATATAAAACTTATTAAATTATGTTGCCCATTTATCATACCATATATTAAGCATATAGCCAATTTCTGTTTTCAAGAAAACGTTTATCCTACAGCATGGAAAAATGCAATAGTCTTGCCTAAAAAATCAAACCATTCTGAATATAAGGATCTTAGAGCTATAAATTACACTTTCTAAGATAATTGAATGAGCAACGGAAGGAAGTTCAATTGAGAAATCATTTAATGAAATTAGATTTGTTGCCATCAGTACAATCAGGTTTCAGAAAGAGTTATAGCTGCACAACAGCATTACTACAGGTGGTAGATGATATTATTAGGGCTACAGATTAAGTGCTTGTACAATCTTAGTTTTATTAGATTTCAGTTGAGCTTTTGACACAATCAATTATGATATATTACTCGCTATTCTTCAATATATGGGTCTTTCTGAAAATTCGATTAAGCTAATAGAAAACTACCTTAAAAATAGGCAACAAAAAGTCTGCATTGATGGGGTTAGCTCTTGTTATCTAACTCTTAATTCAGGTGTACCACAAGGATCAATTTAGGTTCCCTTGCTATTTTCAATATACACATTTAACTTAATGGAACAGCTTGGAGCACTGCAAAACTCATTTTTATGCAGACGATACCCAAATCTACTACAGCTTCTATCCACAGACGTTACTTAATGTTTGTATGTCAATCAATAGTGATCTTGAGTCATTTATTAAAACAGCCAGACCACTGCTTAATTATAAACCTTATTAAATCTAATGTAATAATTCTTCACTTGAAATTGTTGATCGAGCAAAAAATTTAGGGCTTTTAATGGATTATAACTTAAGATTTGAAAAGTATATTAATATTATACATCGTTCTTATTTTTCTTTAAAATTGATTTATGGAAACAGGCATTATTTGACACTGAAAATAAAATTAATGCTTTGTGAATCCTTGGTACTATCAAAATTTAATTATGCGGATACTGTATATGGTCCACATTTAACCAGTCAATATAAACGCAAAATTCATACTGTTCAAAATTCATGTTTACAACTTATATTTGGTGTACGAAGACGTCAAAGAATATCTCATAAATTAAAAAATGCTGGATGGTTAAATATGGAAAATCGTAGAATTATGCATGCTGCCGTACTTCTCCATAAAATGCCATCCTATCTACACAGAAAAATAACGTTTCATACTGATATTCGTAACATTAATATTAGATTTAAAACTTTATTAACTCCACCAAAATTTAGACAGAATTTTTTAAGAGATCCTTCAACCTATCAGATATGTTAAATTTATAATTTCATTCCGCAGGTTTTAAAAACTAAAAATATTAAGTGCCAAAACAAAATTGAAAACGTTTATTCTTGATAAATAACAATAAAGCTAATTATTATAAATGCCCTTTTGGTTTTTTTTTTATTGTCTCTTTACATTAAGTATTTTATATAATATATATATGTATATATATATATATATATATATATAAATGGTGTAGTGGTGAGAGGTAAGTGAATCCTCTCATGTGGTCTAATGCTACTATACATCAGACATCATAGATGTCTCCATGATGTATAGCGACTTGCCATTTTGCAAGTACCGAGAGCGGTGACCTTCAGCCCTTGGTGGACTTAACCATACTGTTATTATAAATGATTTGCAGGAAACAACTACTCAGCGGGCAAATACCCCGACCTGCATTGAATTATACCTTACAAATCATTTGGTAGCCAATGTCATTTGTCAATTCCCCGACCAGACATAGACCGGTTTCGAACTTATTAGTTCTCATCAGTATGCCATAGGTCGTGGAATAGACAAATGACAGTGGCCAACCTGCTAGTCTTATACAGACTAATGTAAATGGTGTAGTGGTGAGAGGTAAGTGAATCCTCTCATGTGGTCTAATGCTACTATACATCAGACATCATAGATGTCTCCATGATGTATAGCGACTTGCCATTTTGCAAGTACCGAGAGCGGTGACCTTCAGCCCTTGGTGGACTTAACCATACTGTTATTATAAATGATTTGCAGGAAACAACTACTCAGCGGGCAAATACCCCGACCTGCATTGAATTATACCTTACAAATCATTTGGTAGCCAATGTCATTTGTCAATTCCCCGACCAGACATAGACCGGTTTCGAACTTATTAGTTCTCATCAGTATGCCATAGGTCGTGGAATAGACAAATGACAGTGGCCAACCTGCTAGTCTTATACAGACTAATGTAAATGGTGTAGTGGTGAGAGGTAAGTGAATCCTCTCATGTGGTCTAATGCTACTATACATCAGACATCATAGATGTCTCCATGATGTATAGCGACTTGCCATTTTGCAAGTACCGAGAGCGGTGACCTTCAGCCCTTGGTGGACTTAACCATACTGTTATTATAAGGTATAATTCAATGCAGGTCGGGGTATTTGCCCGCTGAGTAGTTGTTTCCTGCAAATCATTTATAATAACAGTATGGTTAAGTCCACCAAGGGCTGAAGGTCACCGCTCTCGGTACTTGCAAAATGGCAAGTCGCTATACATCATGGAGACATCTATGATGTCTGATGTATAGTAGCATTAGACCACGAGAGGATTCACTTACCTCTCACCACTACACCATTTACATTAGTCTGTATAAGACTAGCAGGTTGGCCACTGTCATTTGTCTATTCCACGACCTATGGCATACTGATGAGAACTAATAAGTTCGAAACCGGTCTATGTCTGGTCGGGGAATTGACAAATGACATTGGCTACCAAATGATTTGTAAGGTATAATTCAATGCAGGTCGGGGTATTTGCCCGCTGAGTAGTTGTTTCCTGCAAATCATTTATAATAACAGTATGGTTAAGTCCACCAAGGGCTGAAGGTCACCGCTCTCGGTAGTTGCAAAATGGCAAGCCGCTATACATCATGGAGACATCTATGATGTCTGATGTATAGTAGCATTAGACCACATGAGAGGATTCACTTACCTCTCACCACTACACCATTTACATTAGTCTGTATAAGACTAGCAGGTTGGCCACTGTCATTTGTCTATTCCACGACCTATGGCATACTGATGAGAACTAATAAGTTCGAAACCGGTCTATGTCTGGTCGGGGAATTGACAAATGACATTGGCTACCAAATGATTTGTAAGGTATAATTCAATGCAGGTCGGGGTATTTGCCCGCTGAGTAGTTGTTTCCTGCAAATCATTTATAATAACAGTATGGTTAAGTCCACCAAGGGCTGAAGGTCACCGCTCTCGGTACTTGCAAAATGGCAAGTCGCTATACATCATGGAGACATCTATGATGTCTGATGTATAGTAGCATTAGACCACATGAGAGGATTCACTTACCTCTCACCACTACACCATTTACATTAGTCTGTATAAGACTAGCAGGTTGGCCACTGTCATTTGTCTATTCCACGACCTATGGCATACTGATGAGAACTAATAAGTTCGAAACCGGTCTATGTCTGGTCGGGGAATTGACAAATGACATTGGCTACCAAATGATTTGTAAGGTATAATTCAATGCAGGTCGGGGTATTTGCCCGCTGAGTAGTTGTTTCCTGCAAATCATTTATAATAATATATATATATATATATATATATATATGATATTACATATCGCTCGTCCGGAAGAAAAGTGGCACAACTAAAAAATTCGCGATTTTGAGTTATGTTCACGAATACATTGCTCTTATATATCTCTATGCTCAGAAAAAATGACATATCTTGACTTTCATTTTTTACCGAGAGAGGGCATAAATGTCACTATTCCGTTCTTTCAATTTTACTACTTATAGATCTGGAAAAGTGACACATCCTCAGTTCGACCATAATCGTCAAAGAGTGTGTTTGTGCATTTTGCAAGAAAACCGACACATTTTGACTTGTGACTATCTTTATTTTAGTGAAACCATTATTTTTGATTTGTACCATTTTTGACGACAAGGTAAGTTGTTTTTTGCCAAATTATTTAGAAATGTGTCATTTTTGTTTTAATTTCATTTATGATTTTCGACCATGTTATCGATCTGATAAACATGACAGCACTAACATAATGGAATTATACGTTGCTGTTTTGTTTCTCAGATTCATGATTATTTCTGAAAATCAGTGAACTAGTTATTAATTTATAAATTAGCTCAATAAAGTATACAATTTTCTAACTAAAGGGTATTTAAACTGGTCGCGTATAAAGCATTTTATTTATAGGCATTATGTCGAGTCGTACATGGAAAATTCTTGAGCTGGCAAGCAGAGCTGCTATATTATCGGGTTCTGATGAAGAGATGGAAGATGAAAATAAAGGTAAATTGAAACGTACCTACTTAATTCGTTTTAAAAACTGAAAAAATAAATATTAGTTCATGAGTTTAGATAATTTCGATAAGCAAATAATTGAAAAGGTTTATTTTTAACATGTGAAGAAATTAGAAATTTGAGAGGTTTTATTTGTTTCAGAAAATACTTCTAATAACAAAGTTGCTTCTGTCACTGACATTGGATCTGCCAACGAGATTAGCTTTAAAGGACAAAATGAGTCTACAGAAATAGATTGGAAAAAATACTCACAGGCTGAAGCAGGTCTACAAGCATGTTCAGACTTAAACCGAATGGGGGTGGAATATGACAATAAAGGTAAAATAAAAACTTTTTATTTTTAAGCAACATAAAAAACTAAAAATTAAAAATATTAAATCGTATAAAGTATTTAGAATCAGTTTTTTTAAAAATGAGTTTTTTGTTCCAAAAACGCATTTTGTAAAAAAGATTAATTTTTTCACAAAGAAAAAATGTAAATTCTTTCTTTGCGTGACTCGTTAAATATTTAAAGTAACACTTCAAATGTAGATGATACAAATAACTGAAAGTTGATACCATTTCTTATTCTTTACAGGGAAACAAAACCAATCTTGTGAAAATGAGGAGGTGGTTAGTGATTTTGACTCTGACGAGGTTAGTGATTTTGATTCTGACGACAGCGTTGCTGACCCAAATTTTACGCAATCAGATTCAGAAAGCAACGATTGTGAACATGAAAGTACCGATAGCGAAACTTTGGAAAATATCTCACCTACTCCCGAGTTAAAAAGGTCTGTCAAATATCCTTGTGAAATCAAACAGAAGGGTAAAAAAAGGTTGGCTAGACCTGATATCTGGCGCAAGAATATTGTTAAACAAGCTAGAAATGCTGGGGAAGCTTACGTGTCTACTAGTAAGAGTAAAAAGGTATTTAACAAGAGAGAAATATTACCACCCTGTACTGAAAAGTGCAGACTAAAATGCTTTAACAAAATAACAGAAAACGACCGAAATGATATTTTCAGTAACTACTGGGAATTAAAGGATTTACAGAAACAACGTAGCTTTATAGCAAATAACACGGAGGAAATACAACCAAAATATCGTTATGTTAAAGAGGGTAGCCATCGCAAGAATAATTATGCATTTTATTTCACTGTTAATCAGCAAAAAATAAGAGTGTGTAAAAGATTCTCTACAGCTACTATCTCTATTAGTGACCGACAGATAAGAACTGTAGCATCCAAACTAGCTTCTGGATCAGTAGGGCTTCTTGGTGAGGAATTATGAGGAAAGCATGGAAGGCATAGATCAGTCGATAATAGTATAAAAGAAGATGTTAGAAACCATATAAACTCAATACCAAGAATTCCTAGTCATTACTGCCGAGCCTTGTCTTCTAAAGAGTATATTGAGAGCAGTAAGTCTGTAGCAGATCTTCATAGAGATTACAAGGAAGACTGCATAGTGAATAATCGACCATTTGCCAATTATGTAATGTATTCCAAAATTTTTAATGAAGAATTTAATTTGTCGTTTTTTATTCCGAAAAAAGACCAGTGCGAGTTGTGCACCAGTTATTTAAATTCACAGAATGAAGATAAAACTGCACTTGAAAGTCGTTATCAACAATATCTCATGGATACAAAACTTTCCCGAGAAATAAAGCAACAAGACAAAGATTCAGCAGAGCATAATGTTATAGTAGCAGTTCTTCCTTGTCCATGCGGTCAAGTTTCTTCTTTTTATTGTGTCCAAATTAAATGTTATTAACCTCACTGTGTACAATATGAAAATAAAATATGTAAAATGTTTTCTGTGGCACGAAGGAGAAGCGAACAGAGGAGCAAATGAAATAGGTTCTTGCATTTTGCAATACTTAAAATCACTTAGAATAGAGTACAAAATGAGTGAACAATCTGAACCATTGGAAGTCATCTTTTACTCGGACAATTGCGGAGGTCAACAAAAAAATCAATACTTGTTGGCCATGTACATGTATGCCGTGTCAAACTTCAGTTGGATTAAAAGTATTACTCACAAATTCCTCATCAGTGGTCATAGCCAAAATGGTGACCACGTTCATTCTGTCATAGAGAAACAAATTACGCGAGCTAAAAAAGCTGGTCCCATTTATACTCCGGAACAGTATGTGTCACTTATACGCTGCTCAAAAAAAACCGGCAAACCATACAGTGTTGCTGAATTAACTCATGCCGATATATTTGACTTTAAAGCAGTAGCAGAAAAAATTGGATTAACTTTTATTATGAAAGATAATAGCCCAGATCGGTTCAAAATATCTGAAGCGAAAATTTTACGGTTTGAGAATAACCAGTTGGGCAAATTTTTTTATAAAAACGAATTTAATGAACAAAACTATATTGAAGTTAACGTTTATCAATTAGCTACAAAAATACAAAATAGAGCAAGAAGTACCCGAAACAAAACGGTTACCTTAACCCACGAAAATGACCTGGAGCTAACAAAAGCCTACCGAAATAAAGTTGGTATTGCAGAAGCCAAGAAAAAAGGACTGCTCTCACTAATTCAAAAGAAACTTATTCCAGACATGTATTCTGCATTCTATAATAATTTATAAGCTTTATATTTTTTGCTTGTTAAAAAGTAGCACTATTTTTAGTTAAATAAATTTTTCCCCATGCTTGAAAGTGACATATTTAGTGTTGCATGTCATATACATGCAATAAAAAATTTAGTTCTGAAAGAAGTAAAGTGACATAACTCAAAATTAACAAAAAAAAAAATTTTTTGGCAGTTTTCTTGTGGGTATTTTTTTCCGTTTTTTATCGGAAATTAAGATTAAAATCATGTTATCTTAACTCGTAAATTATCAGCTTTAATATTTATCGCTTCATGAAAAAATTTGTAATTGAAAAAATAAAAATTCTTAAATTGCTTCTCCTGAAAAATGATGTTTTTAGAGTTGTGTCACTTTTTCTTCGGACGAGCGATATGATTTGCAGGAAACAACTACTCAGCGGGCAAATACCCCGACCTGCATTGAATTATACCTTACAAATCATGAATGGTAGCCAATGTCATTTGTCAATTCCCCGACCAGACATAGACCGGTTTCGAACTTATTAGTTCTCATCAGTATGCCATAGGTCGTGGAACAGACAAATGACAGTGGCCAACCTGCTAGTTTTATACAAACTGAGGTAAATGGTGTACCGGTGAGAGGTAAGTGAATCCTCTCCTGTGGTATATATATATATATATATCATTGGGAAATTTAGATTGTAAGGATAATTTTTTGGGTTAAGTGGAAGAAAGAGCAACTTTTTTAGCTTTTTTTTTCATTAAATTAGTTGAACTTCGCCCTTCGTTTCAATTATGTATACACTTTATATGACTATTTTCCTTTTCTCTTAATTGGAAATAAAGACATTATTATATTGATAATTTTTTGACGAACTAGAAATCCAATAAAATCCGTCCAGTTCTAGTCACATCTCAAAATTCATCCAATTATTAAAGGATTCCCCATGTAATCCAGGCGTTTTAGACTTTTGCTGCCAAATTCGTGCTTTACGGATTTTTTTTATTGTGTTTATTTGGATGTCTTGAATAACACTTGGTATTTACGCCATGATACGCCTGTAGGATTTCGTGAAAACCACGTCGGAGGGTCGCGGAAACCGCGGATTCGCGACTACTCAGTTTTTATGGCCCAAACGGGAACAACACCTATTATAAAAGTTTTACATACAGATACAGAAATTCTTAACCTTAAAGGTACTATACATTTTTTTCGTACGCCTAAATGTTTTGGAGATACGCCGTGGACTAAGTGAAAAAATGCATTTAGTTCCGGCAAACCTCTTTCGCACCACATATTTCGCAATTATCTTCCTTTCTATGTCTCAAAATGAATATTAAATATTGTTGTTATAGAGCTCGGTGATCTTTATTCTCCACCAGAATATCTTATACATTTTATTTACAGTGAATAAGTCAAAAAATGCAGTCATTTCTGCACCACGTTAGAGGTAGAATGCTTGGCACGCTTTTTTTTTACATGGTTTCCCCAGGAGCCCTAATCCATCCCGGATCTTAAATTAGTCAATATTTCCGACTTCTTTGGTATTTGAAATCTTATTATCCAATGACAAATCGTTGTCATTACTTTCATTCTGATAAGATTCTAAGTCCTTCATTTCCTCATTCATAGCAATTATAGGTGCGGTATTCAAGCAGGAGTGACCGTGACAATGTCCACAAGCTGTTGAACAATTCAGTCCCCTACTTTCCTACGGCTACATTTTCCGGCACAACCCTTCTTACAGTTGCATGAAATTGAATTTAACAATGTCTAGTCCTGGTGGTAACCGCGTTGGTACTGACTGCACAATATCATTCTTCCTAATCCAGCCCCACTGCTCAGGATCAGTGTCCTTTCCCAACCATGTTTGAACGTCTCAACAATTCTGTGCTGTCCAATATAACAAAAATATTTTAGAAATATAAAAAGAGAACTAAATGCATTTTTCACTTACCTCACATCGTATCTCCAAACGTTTAGGCATACGAAAAAAATGTATAGGACATTTAAGATAGAGAATTTACAGATGTACAATTTTTATATACATAAATATATATACATATTATACATAAAATGTAGAATGTAAAAAAAATTAAGAATTTCAAAAAATTATCTCACCGAATTTACCTTGTGCACTGATAAATCCTTATAGTTTTTTCTAATAATGGCCCTCAAGCTTGTCGCTTTAAGTAATTACCATCCGCCTACGGCGTCGTGTATTTACTAAGCAACAAGCTTTTTCAAGCTTCATTCGATTATCAGTGCCCTTGGTAAATTAATAATAATAATAATAATTTATTGCACAAAAAGAACAATGTACAAAAAGCAATGGTTCAATCACTAGGATTGTTATTCTCCATCACTTAACCTAACTAACAATAATCAAGAGATAACATTGAGGTGATAAAAGCACAAAATACAATAATAATTAAAATCATATAGTACTATAATATATTTTTTTGCAACACTGGGATTAATTGCTAATTTGTTCTATAAATACAAATAGAATTTACTGCTCATGTTGCTGTTGTTGTAGGTAACTCTTTTTTAAGCTTAATTTGGTTGACTGTTTACTTAAAGTAATATCGACAATTTTTAAAAGATCGTTTAACATTTTAGGGGCATAACATGAAAATGAGTTTTTAAAGACCACTGTTCTAAAACGAGGTACACTAAAGTTATTATAGTTTCTCAAATTAGCATTTGTTTCACTATTCACTGATCTGATGGTCAATAAGCTATGTAAGTAATCAGGTTTCTTCTCTCTCATTACATTAATAATAAAACAGGCATAATGCAGGTGTCTTACATAGTTCAATTTCAAAATACCTAGAGAATTATACACTGGCGTCACATGATCTCTTCTATTTATTTCGCTGTAAAGGCGGCGTTCCATCAAACGGACAAAACTGCAACAAAACAGAGACTCTGTCGATTTCGGCAAAACAGCAACTTGAGTTTCCAAAATCGGAAATATTTCGGAGAATCTGAGTCGCCGGTGACTGTTTTCCTCAACAACTAAAAGTCCCGTCGCGTGGCGGAAAGATCAAAGGGTTTCTGCGTTCTGTCTTTGTTTTTATAAACATAGTTCGCTTGGTAGAAACGGCATACAGCAACAGTTGGTTTTTGTTAGGTGTATGTGTGTTGCATCTCTACTGCAATGTAAGTATAGTTTAATTATTGGTATACACCTTAAGTAAAAAGTAGGCAAATTCATGTTTTTTTCTTTTCTTTCTACAATATTTTTTTACATTACTCGCGTAAGTATGTGATGAAAAGTAAAAACATCGGCACCAAATGTTGTACTTTGTCGTATTGGGAATTAATATATTTTTAAGTATTGTTTTAAAACAACTGACTGATCTGAGGTTTTGCTTTGTAGAATATGAGTGGAAAAAAGCAATGGACTATTGAGGAATGTAGCAATTTGATTGAAGCTTATCGCGAGCAACCAAACTTATGGAACCCTTCACATTTAGATTATAAGCACAAAATTAAGAAATATGATTCTTTAAAGGAAATAGCTGAAATGTTTGGAACAAACTATAGGGAAATTGAAAGAAAAATAAATAGCCAGTACCAACGAGAAAGACGAAATTATAAAAAATTTAAAAAGTCTGGAGCTGGGCACACGTTTAAGGCGAAATGGTTTAGTTATGCCGCCATGTGTTTTTTACATGATAGAAACAAACCTCTTAAACCAGTAGAATTATCAAGTTCTCAAATTCGGCACTGGACATTCTTACGAAATTATGAAAAGAAGATCGCAATTCTCCATCCATTGCTCTGTCGTCATTTATCAAGTCGGCCATTATTTCCTCCGTTTCATAATCCCTGCGTCGTTTTAAAAACAAACTCACCCAGTACCTTGGCTTCCTTCGCTTTTTCTTCCGAAGAGATTGAATTATAAAAAATCCACGGCTGGTAATAAACAAGTCGTCGTAAATAGAGGACATGATTGTACTGTCCGTGTTGTGGAACTAGTTAAAAACAGAAACACAACTACAACTTATTGTCAGTCCGTTTGGTGGAATTAGAGTTTTGGTTTTGTTTCAAAAACCTAAACTTATTTCTGTTCTTGTTTTTACAAACAAAACTCAGTCGCAAGTGTGTCCGTTTGGTGGAACGGCGCCTTAAGAGTACCTTAAACCACAATTTTGCACTTTTTGCAGCTTGTTTTTGAGATTTTCTGTTAAATGTGGACCATATACTGTATCACAATAATTTACTTGACTTAAGATGAGTGACTCCACTAATTTCCATTTGGTTCTACTAGGCAGAACATCACGAAATTCATATAGAGATTTTAGTTTCATATATGCAACAGAAATTAACTTGTGCACATGCTTTTCAAACGTTAAATTGCTATCAAACATGACACCTAAACTTTTTGCACTATCTACTCTTTTGATTGGTAAGGAGTCTATATTAATTTTAATGGCATTAATATCACATTGCGAAATCTTTGTATCAGTTCCTACTACTAAGAAAACAGATTTTGCTGGATTAATCTTCAAAGCGTGATTATTACACCATTCGTGTAAATTATGTAGTTCTTCATTTATATCATGAATTTCGTTGTTTAAATTAGTATTGCTTAGTGACCTGGTGATTTGAGTGTCATCCGCATATAACATTATTTCACTACGTTTTACGTTATCTTTCATTTTTGAGGTGTATATTGTGAATAATATTGGTCCTAATATGCTTCCTTGCGGTACTCCTTTGAGAATATTCAGTATGTCAGGCTCTTTATTTTCAAGGTTAACCAACTGTTTTCGGTTCTCTAAATAGTTTTGAAACCATTTATTACCCATTCCAGTGACTCCATAGTATCCAAGTATTGCAATCAGCAAATCAGGGCTTAAGGAGTCGAATGCCTTAGGTTAGGTTGAAATGTGAGTGGGTCTATACCAGACCCTCCACCGCGACCAATCAGGTCTATTGTAGCTCAGTCGAATGCCTTACTAAGATCTAATAATATTAAGATTGATATTTGTCCTCTGTCCATAGCATTAGTCAAATTATCTGTAATTTTCTGTAACGCGGTGGCTGTATTATAATTCGTCCTAAATCCTGACTGCTCCGAAGGGAGGATATTGTGTTCATCAAGGTAAGAGTGTATTGCTGTCCTACGGCTTTCTCTAATATTTTTGAAGGTACTGAAAGGATACTAATTGGTCGGATATCAGAGAGGTTTGTTGGAGAGTCAACTTTTGGTAGTGGCTTCACTATGGCGATTTTCCAAAGATTAGGTATTTGTCCGTTAGCCATTAGTTGATTATATACGTGAGGACTTTCCAGCATAAGGCATAATAAGGTGCAGCATGAGGACTGAGATGTTGTCAATTCCTATCGCCTTAGATTTTATTTGATTTAGGTATTTGCAGGTATCATTGTAAGTGATCGGGTTTTAATTCCATTTGAGTGGGTAGTTCCTCGAATGATTGTGATAAGTAACTGTTAATTGTGTCTGCATTTGGAACTACATTTTCTGCTATGTTTACAAAGTGACTATTTATATCATTCAAATTGGTGAAAAATTTAGTGTTCAAAGTTTTAGCTTCAGAGTTCATAACTCATTCATAATGCCCCACTGTTTAAGATACTTCCAGGTAGCTTTCTGGTCATTATGGCACGAATCAAGTACATGTTTCATATAGGCAGCTTTTTCCCTTTTTATTGATGCATTAACATAATTTCTCATATCCATATATGCGTGCCTATCACCTTGTGTTCTGGTCGTTAGATATTTGGATAGTAACTTTTTCTTAATTTTTATCATATGCTTAATAGTATCTGTTATGTATTTCTTGGGAGGTTTATGAACTGTAATAGTCTTTAATGGTGCATGTCTATCAAACATGTCAATAATATGGCCCCCGTCCACATCACAGTTTTTACGTTTATATCATCGGTTCTGTAGATTTCATCCCAGTTTACATGTTCAGCTTCAGTTTCAAACAATTGCAAATTAAAGTTCTTGAAATCTCTATATGTAATTTCCCTTTTACTAGGTCTATCTGTTTGTGTGTTTAAATAACAGTAAATAAGCATGTGATCTGATATGATTTCATCAACATCAAAATTGTTGGCATTATAGAATTTAGAATGTTTACTTACTAAAATTACATCAATTAGTGTTGCAGAGTCTTTGGTGATTCGTGTAGGACTAGTTATAATTTGTTCCAGATTGAAGGTAGCCTCCAGATCTTTAATAAATTTACTTGCAGCATTAACTTCTAGCATATCGATATTAATATCACCCATTATAATTAAATCATCAACTTCAGATGAAAGTGTTTCAATACACTCGCTTAATACATTAAGGTTAGAGAAATGGATATGAGGTGGTTTGTAGACTACTCCACACGCAACTTTTCTCCTCTTAATTTTGAATTTAACCCAGATGAACTCGACCCCATTTTGATCAATTCCATCAAAATGAATTAACTTGGCTGTTATGCTGTTTTTCACATATATAGCTACTCCTCCACCTCTTAAATCTCTATCATTTCTTAATATTTGATAATTACAGCTGATAATCTCTCTGGGATAATAATTATCACATATTTGACAGCTTAATAATGTTAATTTTTTCACAATTCAACAATACATTGATGGACTTTCAATAGTTTTGAATAATAATTAAAAATTTCCTAAGTGAGTGCTCCTCATAACTTGTGCTCATAATTTTATTACAAATTCTCAAGTAGGTTACTTTTAGGTAACAACCCTCCATCTATCACACTGGGTGGTACCAAGCAACGGGCTTTTGGAAGCTGTGTTTCGTAATTATCAATGTCATTGGGACATTATAGTCGAAAATTGCCCTATACCCATGATATTTCTTTACTTGTGTCATCTTCCCATCAATCCACTGGGCCCCGGAAATCATCCCCACCCTCTTGGCGGCCTTGATTTTTAGTAATTTGACCATGAACAGGCAAACTACAATATTGTTTACATGTATGTTTTAACAAATATCCTCCTCTTTATTTTATCTAAATACAAAATAAAAAAATTACTGCAAAACTCACCTTTATAACCATGACCTTTAGTAACACCGATGCAATCAATCATTTCGTCTTGGGCAAATACATTGCCTACAGGAATAGGCTTTTCAAGATGTTCTCGGGCCCAAGCAACTTTATCAGCAACTGTACCACCATTTAATTGGATTTCCATAATATGAGCCTTCTTTTGACGTTGTTTCAACAATTTCATCTTAAAAAAAAAAAAATGTTTTCAGAATTGATTCACACATTTTGTATGCATAACACAATTAATTATTAATGAATAGCAAATTTATTAATAATTAATTATGTCACCAATATGAAACTTTCATGGCATAACTTTAACATGTTAACTGCGGTAGTGGTGACTGGTAAAATTTGAAAAATAAATTCATGCCAAACGTCAACTGAAGTAAATCATTTAATTTCTATTTTTCCAATGTTCAACCATCATGCATATCAAGACACCCTTCCTTACTAACATAAAGTATTACAAAATGTAGTTTTACTACAATGTGCATCGTCTCTCAAATTCTACTGCAACCGTTTTGTGCTAATAGTTCCAAAGTCCCCCTTAAAGCCGGCACTGAAGGCAAGTTATGTCATATTTAATAATCAGAAGCAGAAACATAACATTACAAATGCGGGATAAGAATGTTTGAGCCAAGAACTTGTATTAGTGTTGACTGTTTATTCTAGTAAGGAAGATAGTTTCGAAACAATGACATTCAAATTCGCTTTAATTTTAACCATATTGTTCAGTTTTTGAAATTAATTTTACAGTGGTATTTTAATGAATACATTGTTGGGTCACTTTAAAAGTGTTTTCCTTCGCAACACCAAAAAATTTCTATTGTCATTTGTTTTAGAGCCAATGGCACCAACTGGAATTTTTGATGTCGCCGTATTGGACTATTTGGGAATTTAGAGCACCGTGCTTTAAACTCCTTTTTCAGTGATGCATTACAATATCAGCAAAAAATAGTACTATGTTCCTTGGTCAGTTACATCTCTTGATCTGTTGTCGAAATATAATTCTTTAATTTTACATTAATTCACTTTTTCTGAAGTTGAGATACATCACTAAAAAACGAATTTAGAGTACTATTCAGCCATAAAATAATCAAACATGGAGATCATAAGCTCAAAGCCAAGGCATGTAATAAGATGGGTGAAAAGTATAATATAAGTGAACCAAAAAAACATCGTCCCAATATAAAGATAGTAGGTATAACAAAAACAAATAGCCCTGGAGATATCGAAGAATTAATGCACATACAAAACGAAGATATTTTGTCAAAAGACAAGTCTGAAATTAAAGTAATGCATGTTGCTCCAAGTAAGAAGAACAAAAAAAGTTTTGTAGCATATGTACAGGTGGATGGTGAAAGTTATAACAAAAGACTGAGAAATGGTAAAATCAATATTGGCTGGGATAGGTGTGCGGTATATGATGCAGTAGATGTTCCAATTTGCTATATTTGAGAAATTTGGAGATTAAAAAAAACAAAATAGATTTTTTATAAACATCAATTCAGGAGATAATCGTAATATCTGAATTATTAATAGAAGCACACAGAAAATGGAGAATCTAGCTATAGCTAATGTTAACATAAGGTTGCTGGTCCCCTCTTTCGATGATTTTAAAGCATTGGTAATTGAAAAAGTTTTCACATAGTAACCATAACAGAGACATGGTTGTCTCCAGAGTTTCCAAGTTCATTGATAGAAATTCCAAACTATACAATATACAGATGTGACAGAGGCAAACAAGAGATGGTGGAATTGCTGTATATGTATCATCAATTTTTAAGTGTGACCCTGTAGATATTTCTTTTTTGGAAGAGAGTAGTGAAAGATCAATGAACAACTGACTGTGGTTGTATATTAGATATAAGGGTTACAAGGTGTTATTAGCTCTGTATAGACCCCCTACGCACAGAAAATGTCTTAGCTACGATACGAGTTCAGTTTGATTATAATATATTACTGGGGGATTTAAACATAGATTTTTGAAGTCAAAATAATGACAAAATTTTTTTAACAGATATTTGTGCAAGTTTTAAGTGTGGACTTCTTGTGTGATGTGGGGAGTTGACGAGTGTTGCCACGCATCAATTTCTCCATGTCATGGGGGGAGTCTGTGCGGGTGTCATTCGCTTTCCTGTTCACAGTCGTTTCGGGTTGAATCAGTTCTCTCTATATGTTTTTCGTTTTTAAATGTTTGTTAGGATAGTATAAGCTAATGTTTACTATAAACTTATTTTTTTTTTTTTGTTTTTGGGTGGCGTGGAAGAATGTTTACACGAACGTCACCTTTTGTGTTGTATATGTGTACTTGGTGCACCCTGTTTTCACTAACGAGGCTCTAACGACCGAGTAAGGGCGGAATAACCCTTACCTTTTGTCGTGAGCACATCCACCTTCTCACGAAGGGTGCGGTAAAAATAACCCACCGCACACAAAGGTTGCTTTTGGAATCGTTTGGTTACCCCATCGTCGCAGTCTCCTTCTGTGCCATGGGACCACACCACTCGCCTTCCGCAACCGAGCTGGTCAGTTGCATACCTGCTCCAGCTAAAACTTCAAATGCAGCTTCGTTTTCAGTCGATTAAGGCTTTTAAAAAATGATGGAGCGTTCAAGTGGGACAAAATCATCCGGAGGTAAAATACCCTCCCGATCGGATCTCCGGGGGAGGGTGCCCACAGGGACACCCCATCGAATGTCGAAAAAACACCGACAAGTTAAATCCAACAAAACTAATTCTTTCATCTACGGCGCTTGGAATGTTCGTACTTTGAACGACAGCACTCGCACCGATCGGCCTGAAAGAAGAACTGCTCTAATAGATAGAGAACTTCACCGACTCAATGTTGACGTTGCAGCTCTCAGCGAAACTCGATTTTTGGAGGAAGGCTCTCTCACAGAAAAGTACTACACCTTCTATTGGAAAGGTCTTCCCACCAATTCAAGAAGACAACATGGAGTAGGATTTGCCGTTCGGAATCAACTTGTATCCAACTTAACACAAGTACCACAAGGCCTATCCGAGCGTCTAATGCTGCTACGCTATGAGCTATCAGATGGCAACGCGGTAAATCTAATAAGCGCCTACGCTCCCACTCTGGATGCAAGTCACGAAACCAAGGAAAGCTTCTATCAACAGCTGGAAGAAACCCTCTGTAGAATACCTAAAACGGAACGACTCGTTATTCTTGGCGATTTTAACGCTAGAGTAGGGAGAGATGCAGACACCTGGCCAGGCATCATAGGCAAGAACGGTTTGGGCAACATGAACGCTAACGGTCAACTACTCCTAACTAAATGCGCCGAACATGATCTAGTTATAACAAACACCATTTTCCGACAAAAGGATAAATTTAAAGGCACCTGGCGTCACCCCAGATCAGGTCACTGGCATCTACTGGACTATGTTATCGTACGTAGGAAGCATCTCAAGGATGTCCAAATTACAAAGGCGCGCATTGATAGCGAATGTTGGACCGATCATCGTCCTGTTGTCTCTAAAATGAAAATTGTTATGAGACCCAAACACCGAAGAACTCAAGTAAAACGTAGACTCCGTCTCTGTATTAGTAAATTGCGTGACCAACAAACCGTCGAACAGCTAAAGCAAAAAGTTCAAGAGAATTTGAGTGCACTAGAAGAAACCAATTCTGTAGATGTCGCTGCTACCTGGACACAAATTAAAGACAGTTTAAAAAGTGCGAGTGAGGAAATTCTTGGCACTGCAGCAAGTAAAAAACAGGAGGACTGGTTCAATGATAATGAAGCTTTTATACAAGAACTTCTTGACCGCAAACATATTGCCTTCCAAAACGCTATCAACCACCCCAACGACTCATCAAAAACAGGAGCTTTTACCCAATCTAAGTATGAAACGCAACGCGAAATCAGAAGAATAAAGAACGAGTGGTGGGCAAGCAAGGCCAGAGAAATTCAAAGGTACGCCGATTCACACGACTACAGGAATTTCTTTCAAGGAGTAAAAGCAGTGTACGGCCCCAGTCGGAAAAATATGTGCCCTATTAAAGATTTAAATGGAAATCTCCTCAAAGAAGACCAGGAAATAAGAGCCCGATGGAAAGAACACTACTCTAACATTCTTAACCAGCAAAGTCAAGCCGATCACGATATTATAAATCTTATCCCTCAATATGACACCTTCGAAGACTTAGATAAACCACTAACAACGGAAGAGATCTTAACCGCCATTGGGCAGCTAAAAAATAACAAATCTCCCGGCGCCGACTCACTCCCAGCTGAGATCTTTAAAGCTGTGTCGTCAGAGCTCATACCCTACCTCAAAAAACTGTTTGATGTCGTGTGGGAAAGTGGTCAAGCTCCGCAGGAGTTTCGTGATACACTTTTAATCAACCTCTTCAAAAACAAAGGGAGCGCTGCGGACTGTGGAAATTACAGGGGTATAGCTCTCCTGGCTGTTGGAGGGAAGATACTCACTAAAGCGATGGCAAATAGGCTAACACCTGTTATGGAAAAGTTACTTCCTGAAACACAGAGTGGCTTTAGACCAAACCGAGGCACATCGGATCTAATCTTCACACTTAAACAGCTTCAAGAAAAAGCACTCGAACATCAAGGAGAAATTCACATGGCCTTCATTGATTTAACCAAGGCGTTTGACTCGGTGGACAGGGAAGTGCTCTGGAAAATTATGCTCCGCTTAGGTATCCCTAGAAAATTTGTGGAAGTATGTCGCAGTCTACATACAAACAACAACGCCCAGGTTATGTATAATAATGAGGCAACCGAACCTTTCCAAACCCTCACTGGAGTTAGGCAGGGATGTGTCCTGGCACCCCTACTCTTTAATTTGTTTACCACTGCTCTAACAATTATTGTTGACAACAAACTGACAGTCAGAGGAATAGGTCTCAGATACCGTTTTGATGGCGGTCTTTTTAACATAGGGCGCTTCAGAGCTTTCACGAAGACACGCACACGATTCATTTGTGATCTCCAGTATGCGGATGACTGTGCACTTTTAGCCTCTACGCCGGAAGAGCTTCAAGAACTTTTAGATGTGTATGCCCAGAGCTACGATTCCTTAGGACTTAAAATCAACATTGGAAAGACTAAGATTATGTCAACTCCTCATCAAGTGAACCAAATAGACATTACACTTAACGGAAATTCTCTTGAAGTGGTGGATCAGTTCAATTACTTAGGCAACGTTGTTAATGACAAAGCAAACACGGACAGCGAGATTCGCAATAGAATTAACGCTGCATCTAGAGCACTCTGGGGACTTAGAGAGAGAGTATTTGACAACCACGACCTTGCTTTGTCAACGAAAATGGCTGTCTACAGAGCAGTTATCATTCCAACACTGCTATATGGATGTGAAAGCTGGGTCACTTACCGTCGTCATGTGAAAGAATTAGAACGTTTTCAGCAAAGACACCTCAGAAGTATGATGAAAATCCGTTGGTTCCATCACATATCAAACGTGGAAGTACTCAGGAGAGCAAATAGCCTTCCAATTGAGGTGCTTATTTCAAGAGCACGCTTAAGATGGGCAGGTCACGTTCATCGTATGCATGATAACCGCCTTCCTAAATGTACACTTTATGGTGAATTGCTAAGCGGTAGAAGAAGGCGTGGCGGTCAACGAAAGAGGTTCAAAGACACTCTCCATGAAAATCTAAAATCCTGCGGTATTGCAGACGAGCAATGGGAACAACTTGCAGCGGACAGAACCGAATGGCGAGGGGTTGTGGCCAGCTATCAAGGAAATGTTGCTGCAAGAAGGCCGAATCCAAGACCTAACCAGGTCTATGTTTGTCCTGACTGCGGTCGACATGTGCTCTCCCGAATTGGCCTCTATAGCCATAGTCGTGTGCACCGTAGATGAATGAGAATTACAATGGACTACACCTTTTACTTGTTTTTTATTGTACACAATTTATCGACTGTAACATTTTTATACTCGGACTCGAGTAACGGCTAATAATAATAATAATAATATATAAATCAGAAAGATAACGGATCTCGAGAAATTCAACAAGGTCTTCTTGAGCCTTGATTCAATCATACATGTCTCTGAAGTACCGCAGTTAATATGTCAGTCCAAATATAATGCACACACGATTCCAGTTTTACACAACAACGTTACCATAAAAGTTTACATATGATTGGCTAAATCAATTAATTAAACAGCAAAACTATAAAAAAGTTAATAGAATGTAGTGAACATGGTTTATCAAAGTGTCATTGTCCAGGGACCACACCATGAATATGGAATATGCTCACTGCGCCTCCCAGGGGGCATTCAATATACGACACTGCGGTAGAGATATCACTGATCTACATCCCCGTACCGCCAGTGGGAGGGTAAGCTCCCAGACTGATTGCGTCGATAAAAATCAATATTTAAAATAAGTGCTTAGTAAATTTTTTGCTTGCATTTATGTATGTGTTCATATGGGTTATAATTATTTTATTTTTAATACTTTAACATGTTGGTCTAAAATTCGTATAATATAAAAAAATTCAAGAAAGATTCAATTTTGATTTGACAATTAATCACCGGACAAAATATTTCACTTTCGTTGGGCATCTGGGACAGATGGCAACATTTAAGCCAGTGGAAAATGATAAGAATGTAGGTGAATGAAAATTTGATCAGCATTTTATAACAATTCCTACTGTTTCAAACAAAAGAGATAAGCACCGTTAAATGCATTTTGAGAGCCAATTTAAAAAAAAATAACTAAAAAAGTACAATCAATTTTTGATTCTGAAAATGGCAAAGTAGGTATGTACAAGTTTCCATAGACATTAAAAATAGAAATATAATACAAAAAATACTAACCTGGGTATGAGCGATGATACGAACAACTTTGCAGTACTTGATGATTTTTTTGAAGTCACGTTCAATTGATTTTTTTCCCAAATCATCTGTCCATTTCTTAGAGGCCTTAGTAAAAGCCTTCTTCTTTGCCTTGTACCTAAATTGCATTCAGAGAATATCTTACAAAATGTTACATGTAGACTCTGATTTTGCTTATCTGCAAGAACAAAAAGGGTTCGCCTCATAGTTTAGAGGAGGCTTTGCCCTTAATCACACTTTACTAAAACTCAGCCGTAACAGGGATTTTATCGAGTCAGTGCAGTGGATAGTTCTATTGCGTCCTCATGCTGCCAGCGGAGGACTGCAGAAAATTATTATATTTGAATGAACTTGATATATATACTCAAGAAATGGAAATGGAAATAATTATGCAAATATTTTTTCAATCTGAAATTTGGTACTGTAAATTTTAGCCAAACATAATGGGTTAACCAAATTTATTACTTACCAATTCTTATAAAAACGTCTGCGACAATCCTCAGACAAATGCTCCGCCCATATAGTAGCCAAGGCACGTAGACCATGTGGGGTCTCAATATACCCTACTACACCTACGACAATCATTGGAGGAGTTTCCAAAATAGTCACCGCTTCAACTATTTCCTTTTTATTGATCTCTGAAAAAAAAAAAAAACAGCTGTGTGTTTAATGTAATTTATACCTTTAGAAACATCTGAAATTGACAGTTGCAATGGTGCCAATGACCTACGTTTATAGAGAGAGCCACTTTATCTATAATATAAATCTTTTGTTAAAGATTCAAATTCTGAAGAATATGTTATCAAAGAAGTTACTGAAAATGACCCTTTTTTTATAACATATTTTATTTAAATGTTGCAAAAATCTTTTTCTTACGAAATATTGTCAAATTGAATATATATTTTTTAATTTTCTTATGTTTTTTTCCACTACTTCAATATAATTTTATATAATTTATAATATTTTTGTAATTATTTTCAAATACTATTAATTCACTTATTCACAATTACCTTCCTTCGCGAACATTCATTAAGAACATAGAACGACTTTGTATCAAAAAGGTCTTTTTTTATGGGTTGTAAATTTTTTAACAGCTTACCAGAAAATGTTAGATCAATGACAACTATTTTTAAATTTAAAAGGGCTTTAAAATCTTTATTGTTGGATATAAACTGCTATACTGTTGACGAATTTGTATCTTCCATATAATCTCTACTGTTTTTAATATATTTTATTACACGTGAGTTATGTGTTATATTTTACTTAACTTATTTATTTGTTTCTATTTACATGTATTTTTTGTGTTAAGTGTCACAATGTTATTTGTAAGTTCTTTATATGTATATAATTATTGTAATTATGTCGACAATATTTCTTAACTGCACGTCTGTACAGTTTCTGAAATAAATAAATATTATTATTATTATTATTGCATACAAAGTTTCTACTGTGACACAAAAAATGCATCTCGGAACATATAAACCACCAAAAAAAATCGATTATATTCCGATTGTATGTCATAACCAGCTCAGCTATGGTCAACTGGTACGCCAATGGACGCTAAAAGTGGTGACGTCACCATCACGTGGTAAAATACGAATTGTGTTCCAAGCCATTTAAGAGCGATCCTTATGTACTGCTGTTATTAGGGTCAAAATTAGGAGCACCTTTCTAAATATGGTTATTTTGGCTTATTTTTCATATTTAACTATTACACATGTTTTTATATATACATATATTAGTAACTATAACTAATTGACACAAATACTCCACCAGTTAAAAATGTTTTAATTTGTTGGATTAATAATTAAAACATTTATATTTCAAATGGACTAAGATGTGTACGATCGAACGTCCATATTAGCTTATTTTGTTGCTGTCTGTAAACTCTTGTCAATATTTACAGTATTTGAGGTTAAACTTCTTTCGGAGACTAATCTTTGCCTTTGTGTACTCTTTAGAAAACTGCATTATAGTAGATAGCTTTATAACATGTTTCTCTGCCATTTTAATATTCAAAACAGTATTGACGATAATAAGTCGATGAGTTACAGTAAACAAGTTAAATAACAACTTTTCCGTAGTGTCCGCGTCAGAAAGCAACGTGAACAAGCTTCGAGTCACGTCCGAATTGATAAACGCATGCATAGTAAAATTACAATATTGCTATATCTTAATCCAAAATACTTTTTAATACAGTTTTAATATAGGAAGAAATAAATTTCACTGGCAATAATTTAAAAAAATATTTTCATACTTAAATATTTTTATTGAGTAAGAAAATTGGAAATATATTTTTATGTGTCTGTATGTTAAGAGGCAATAAGGTTCACTATTAATTCAGTATGGAAACATTGAGGTGGGGATGAAACGTCACACTAATAACGTCTTCTATTATTTGGTAGGTTAAAAACTTCAAAATAAACGAAGAAACCAAACACCATACAGTTCACTATCAGTAAAAGTTACCTTGAGATTATGCAACTTTGACTGCATATGCGGCCCCCTTAGCTACAGTCACGGTGTAGTATATTAGGTGATCCAACACACGGCACTTGCCATGTTAATCGACGGCTTCATAAGTGCTTGGTTTCTATTTAATTCAGTAGATAGCGCCCGGAATATACCCCTGCAATTACCTAGGCATAGATAAACGGATTTCCTTTGATGCATGCAGTGCTGCATATATACACAACTGCACGGCAAAATTAAGACAAAAAGAACAAAGTAAAAGGCTCTTTAAATACAAAATAAAACAAATCTACAGAGCACTAACTACACAGAACCTGTAAAAATCTCTATGCGTAAGTAACGACGAGGCTTTATTTGTACTGCCATCTATTGCATTACACACAACTAAACACTTACGAAGCCATTCGTACGAGTCTTGTCGCATCACCTAATATACTACACCATGGCTACAGTCAAACCGTATGCCAACTATTTTATACGTTAGAAACTCCATAATAAAGAAGAAAATGGCATCCAGTTAATGATAGTAAAATGTAACATCAAATTTATGCAGCTTTGACTGTGTATGCTACCAGGTCAGCGACAGCCAATCGGTATGCCAATTAAATATGGTACTTTCGTTGTTCTCGGAACCCACAGAAAAAATTTCATGTATAGCTGTTAATTTTTGAGGTCAAAATTGACACGGAGACAACTAATTTCTAATTTGTATGCCGTTTTCATTATTAGACATTTGCGCATCATGTTTAGAATGCATACAATATGGTACTTTCAGGTTAATGAAAAAAATTTGTATAAAAATTCAACATATTTGAATAAATTTACCCCAATTAGGAGCCTCCCTAGTTGTATGTCTAAAGACAAATCAGCTCATATGACTAAAAAACACCCATTACGAATGGTAAACTATCATGAATCCGAATTGTCGCTAACTCCAGGTCTATTAGTACGATTTTTTTATAGATGATATATATAGTACAATCAGATTACACACTGTGCGATGCATCAAATCAGGTATGTTTGCCTTTTTGATATGTTGTTTATGATGGAAAGGCAATGTTAAATTCAAGTTTTCAACCTCGGCAGTTAACCGGGTCATTGTAAAAAATCAAGAAAATCTCGAAATTTTCTACCTTTTTTCAGTTTTTGTCGATTTTGACCCAGAAGGACTGGCTTTTCATCACCGTTATAATCATTTGAAACTTGAGCAATTATTTAAGTCCAATAGTTTCGGAGATACAGCTTTTTAAAATTTGGCCAATTTTTCTAGTTACACGGTTTTTAGCAAAATTTCATCATTTTCAGTACCATTCTGAAGGCCTAGTATATTGTTTGAAAACCCTCTCCCATCCTCTCAGTGGATACTCATGGGGTCTCGGGGGACTCCAAAGTGACCCTTCCCCTCAACCACTTGAGCAAATAATGAGATGCTTGTATTTTTATTTACGGCGTGGGTATGTGGAAAAACCAAAGCACTGACAATTACTTATGATGTCTTAATTTTCTTGCGATGATTATTATATTAAAGAAATACATGTGTAACACATCGATGAAAAATATCTGAAACAACTCAATGACTAATGCGACCTCAGGAACGTTGTCACATGAGACTTTGAATTATTTATTATGCAAATTACAATAGAATAGGGCATTATCTAGGTTTATTCTACCTAACCTAACTCAATTAGCAGGTATTATAAATAATGCTTCAGAAACATAAATACTTCTGAAAATGAAGAAATTTTGCTGTAAATTATGTAACTTGAGAAATTGGCCAAATTTTGAAAAGTTGCATCTCCGAAACTAGTGGACCTAATAACCGTTCAGAATTGTTGCAAATATAATCTACTTCAAAAATGATTGTAACGGTCTTTGATGAAAAGCCAGTCCTTCCGGGTCAAAACCGACAAATGCTGAAAAAAGGTAAAATCGGAGGGGATGTAAAGCCGTCGGTCCCTTGTCTATTAAATGTTAGGCAAGTAAAAGATCCCTACTCTTCTTAAGGGAAGAGGTTCGGCATAATTCCTGGTTGGGGGTAGCTCGTCTACAGGCGTCGGTGTTAGGCCTCAGTAGCGGAAATAGGCCGACGTTAAATAAATGTATAAAAAAAAAAAAAAAATTCGAGATTTTGGACCCGGTTGTCTGCCGAAGTCGAAAACTTGAATTTAACATTGCCTTTCCATCATAAACAACATATCAAAAAAACAAAAATACCTGATTTGATGCAGCGTTCACCCCCTTCTCATGTTTGATTGAATTAATATTTAAAACCAGACAGCCTGTAACTTAACTCTAAATGAATGTGGATTATAACCACGATTTCTTTATTCTAAATTATCTAAGGTTGGGACACAACCTCCTTTGCCGAATCGGAGTATACACCATGGAAAATAGAAACAAAACCATGGGCAAGGTTACACGCAGATTTCTTAGGTCCAGTAAAAGGCAAGCAATTTCTGAGCATAATAGATGCATACAGCAAATACCCAGTAGTGCATCAAGTGGCAAATATGACGGCGGAGGAAACAGTGGACAAGATGAGAGAAACCATTGCATACTTTGGTATACCAGAGGTAGGGGTAACAGACAATGGACGTCAGTTTGTCTCCCAAAAATTTGAGAAGTTTTTAAAGTTAAATGGCATTGAACACGTAACAACGCAAGTAGCTCATCCACAGTCAAATGGTCAAGCGGAGAGCAGTACAAACATTCAAGCAGAAAATAAAAACAGCGCTCTGCGATGAGAAACACAAAAGTGAAAAGTTGAAAACTTTAATCAACAGATTTTTATATGGCTATCGAACATCCAAACAGGAAATTACCCAGGAAACCCCGGCAAAATTGTTGTTAAGCAGGGAGATGAGAACACACTTCGATCTGCTGAGAGAAAAAGACAAAACAACTGAAGGCGATGTGACGAAAAACATAAGAGAAGGTCAGAGCAAACAACGAAATCACTATAATAGATATGGAAGAAAACGAAACTTTGAAGTGAGAGACAAAGCCAAACCAAGGCAAATGGACAGCCGCCACTATCGAGCAGAAAATAGGACGAACAACTTATCTAGTAAAGTTGAAAGAAGGAACAACGTGGAAAAGGCACGTAAACCAGATTATTGGAAGAAGCAGTTACGTAGATGATCAGACAGAGAGCGGTACCCTGAGACATTGTGGCAGAGAAGAAACGGTAGAAAAACCAAGGCAGTATAGTCCCCCAAATCTAAAATCAGAGTAGTGAATTTACCGGTAAGTGTAAATATCGAGTGTCCTGATGACCAAATAAGTGTTGGTGAAAGTGACTTAGACTTAGTGACAAGAGACTCTGTCTCTGATAATAATTCAGAAATTATGACGACATTTAATAAAGACAAGCCCAGAAGACAGGACAGGACTCGACAGGAGCCTCATCGCAGCCACAGCCATCATTAGAAATGAAAAAAGAAAAGGTAACGAGGAGGTCCACGAGATCAAGGCAAAAAGTTGTAAAATTTTAAACAAAATATAAAACATATAGAGGTAATGAGCAGTAATACAAAATTAAAAGTGTAGGGAAAAAAATGTTAAATTCACAGTAGGGACTAGGGTAGTTAAAGTGTACAGCACATCCTCAAATATTTTAATAATTTTATAAAATGTCAAAAAAGTTTTATTTAGGAAAAAAATACAGGTTATAAAACTTATGTATGTCTTAAAGAAAAAAAATAAATAAAACAAAATTTTACGAGTGTAAAGAGATTTAGAAGGGGGTGTTAAGTTGGTGGCATTGAAATAAATATATTCTTGTAACGAAACAGGCTCTCTCTCTCTCCTGCTCACGACCTCCGATAAGTTAGACGTGTATTATGCTGAGTATTGTATCATATTGTCAGAGTTATTATTCGAACGGTTAGAGTAACAAAACCACCTGCACCCTGGTTGACATATAATATAAGGGAAATGATTAAGACACGTGACAAAGCGTTTACTAAATTTAAATCAACCAAATCTCCAGCTCACTGGAACTATTATAAAACCCTCAAAAATCAGATAAACTATGCTACAAAAAGAGAGAAAAAGGCTTACATGGAATTCATAATGGCACAAAAAAACAGTAAAACGACATGGAACACTCTTAGATCTTTAAAAATACTAAATAACAATAACATGATATACCTGATAATTTATTAGATTTATATTTAATTAATACACATTTTACAAATCCTATTTTAATTAACAAAGCACCTAAGCAAATTGATATTTTACAAAAATATAAAACCCTGCAAACAAATTATTAAAATTTTCACGTGTCGAAAAGAAAGAGGTCATCAAATGTTTAAATTCGATTAAGAGTGATTCTGTAGGTCCAGATCTCATTTCTCTCAAAATGTTTAGGTTAGTAAATATATACTTAATTGCTCACCGCACTTTTATTTTAAATTTCGCTCGACCTTTCGCAAAAATTTCTAATCCCACCGGACGGGGCCACTTACGACCAATTAGTGTGCTTTCCATGCTATCGAAAACTCTCGAGGGTATAATGAAAACTCAAATAGCGAACTACGTAACTGAAAATAATATAATACCCACATCACAATCTGGTTTTAAAGAACACCACAGTACACAACTACCGCTTTGGCAACCATCACAGATGATTTGATTAGGGCTACCGATGAAGGTAAAATAAGCTGCCTGATTTTATTAGATTACAGCAAGGCGTTCGACACTCATATTGTTATGTGCTGCCCTCTAACGGAGAGGAGAGTTGCAATTACTCCCTGGCCAGAAGGGTGGCGCCATCTGTGGGCCAACTGGCGAACCACCATTTAGTAGTGCCTAAGAAAATTATAGAGAATTCCAGTATCTTCTGAAAAGTTCTACAATGATATTCTGGACATTCCAAGTGGGTATATAAAGAGGTGAAGCCAGCAGATGGGGAACAGTTCAGTTGAGTGAAGTATGCAGTTTAGTGAAGTAAACAGACAGAGCGTTTTTAGGTTAGACAAAAGTTGTCAAGTTTAGGAAGAAAAGTACATAGTGTTTTAAAAGTAGTGAATTCATATTAGATTAAGTTATTATTAGTTGTGTGATTTTTAAGTATTTACTAGTGTAATTTTAGTGATTAAATAAATCAGTGGTTTGTGAAAATTCTTGTTGCAAGTTATTCGAATCCACAAAGTGTTTACTGAAAACTGTAAGCACGTAACAATATTATAGTTTTTCTGGCGAATCTGTCACATTAATTAGAAATTACTTGCAGGATCGCTATCAGAGAGTGTTGTATGATAACATGTCAGAATTCAGACACAGTTTTTTAGGTGTACCGCAGGGATCCATCGGACCTTTGCTGTTTTCGATATATATCTCGGATTTTAGTAAAGTTATTGAGAGTTGCACTATACATAATTATGCAGACGACACACAGGCTTATTTGTCCTTTACTTCGGACGAAAATATTCTGGCTGCCGACAAAATAGGTGCTGATCTAGATAAATTAGTTGATATATCAGCGGCTCACAATCTGCAACTAAATGCTAATAAATCATCTGTAATGATGTTCGGACCTAAAAATAAGAGGGAACTTTTAAAGTTATCCTTTAAAGTAAAAATAAATGGCGTGGATCTACCTATTTTAACGGTGCAAAAAACCTTGGACTATGGATAGATTCGGACTTACGATTATCCACACATATAAGTCACTTATGCAAATCGTCATATAATACTTAGACAACTGTATCCTCATAGACAAATATTAACTTCAAAACTTAAATTAAATGTCTGTGAAGCCCTGATTATTTCAAAAATATCGTATTGTGATACAATTTATGGTCCTGCCCTCCTGAAATTTGACTCTGATAGACTACAAAAAGTCCAAAATGCGTGTTTTAGATTTAGTCTTGGTGTTAGAAAATACGGGCATATCAGTTATAAAATAACTGAAATGAACAGATCTGCTACCTCTTGTGCATAAAGTGTTGCTATCCAATAAGCCTAAATACTTATATAAAAAATTAAGTCGATTTAGAGATATAAATGCTTTTAACACTCGGAATAATTATGTACTAGTTATACCTAGACACTCCACCACTATGTTTAAACATTGTTTCACGTACAATGCATGCAAGTTATACAATAGCTTACCAGCTAGATTTCAGAATTACTCTATAATGAACTTTAAGAAAAAGTTAAAAATGTATTTAATTCAAACTTCATCTCAAAACACTTGATTATAAACCTCAGCTCAGTATATAACCTTTTCTCTGATTTGTACCGAATTTTATATATTATATGTGTGTATGTACATATGTATGGGTGTATATATGTGTATACATATAAAAAATATTATTCATGTAATAAAATATAAAAGTAAATAATGTATTTAGCATAGTAATGTAGGGGTTAAGTTGAAAAACGCTCTTCGAGCGATACTTTGCCTTTTCGTCACATTATACCTGCAGTTTTGTAAATTGTAATATTTGTGAACGAATAAAGACATATTATTATTATTATTATATATATATATATATATATATATATATATATATATATTACGTGTAAAATAAACGATATTTTAAAGATTACGTGTAAAATAAACGACATTTTAAAGATTACGTTCTTTATTAAACTTAGTGAGAGTCTAGGACGTAACATTGACATTTAAATTAGTTTTAAAAAATGACACTGGCGAACGCCAATTATCAATAAGAAGTTGTTAAACAGGCATCCATAAGAAAATAGGATGCAATAACAGATTATTTTCAGACTTCAAAAATCAAGTATGATTGAAGCAAACAATATTTTCGTAAATTACTGCATGCATATCTCTCGCAATAAAGATTATTCAAACGTCTCGAAAATTATATACATGGTATTAATTTTAGACTACTCATATTCTACAACTTATACACATATACTCATATTAAAATTTATCTGAACTGCTCACTGCATAGCATATTCATGGTGTAAGTATACATGGCTGCTCAATTTCGTCCTAAGCACGCAATGACGTCACATTCGAGATGAACTGTCAGCGTGCTCGGCAGTTTTCATGTTTTCGTGCACAGAAAGAGTGATTTCCGATTTTGTTGTTTTATACTTTTGTGTTGTTCCGGTGTATTATTGGATATTATTCTTACAGACTTTTATAAAATAAGTAGATACTTAAATAATAATCATGCCAAATTGTGCCGTTGTTGGTTGTAATAGTCATAATAGGAAGAAAGAATCAAATATAAAATTTTATTCATTCCCTAAAAATAAAGACCTCGCATTGCAATGGGTTCATGCTTGTCTTTATTCTAAAGAATGTACATACATTTTAATACATTATCAGACAGAGTTAAAACAATCTCTGCTGAAATTTCAAACAAATTCCCGCAAGAAATTTTATTGTGTTTGGTTCGAACTAGGACATACATCAGATTGAGACATCTCTTTTTCGAAAATTGCAGACGAAAATTAAAAAAAAAAATGTCCAAAGTTGCAAACAATTAAAAATATTTTCCTATTTAACAATAAATCTTACGACTTTTTGTACGTAAGTGTTTCTTTTATTTATTTAGAATTATAATAATATTAATTGAACCGAGTCAGCGGGTAGGTTCTTGATGAAACATATTAAATAGAACGAGTATTAAAAACACTTGGTATTACTGGTTCACAATTTTCACAAGGAAATAGGTTAGACATGCTTGAAATTCTAGAAATTAGGAAGGCCTTAAACAGAAAAATGTTATAAATACACAAATTAAATTCGGTAATACTCCCATAATATACACTTAAAATTAGGTTTACCTAGCTTTCTGAATATCAGCAGGTGGTTAGGATATTAGAAATAAGCAATAAATGTTAATTTGGTTGTCCATTCCTTTCAAATCTCAAAGTGGGAATAAAAATATCATGCACATGGTCACTTTTAGTTTACTTTGCCAAACTCTTTGATAATGGCCGCAAGACCGAAACATATATGTTATAGAAATCTGAATAAAAAATTGTGAAACAGTAATACCGTGTTTTTAATACTCGTTCTATAAACAATATTACATCTGAGGGAGTTTAGCCAAAAAAGTTTTTGAAAATGTAATAGTTTTTAGGATAACAATAGAGTTGTTGCATTTCGCTATACTAATCCATGATATCGCGCGAGATTCTCGAATTTGACGTCACAGCTAACGGCCTGCATGCACGTAAGCACAAGCACACCATGGGCATATTGTAGGTTTCCCTCGAAGACGGGCTCCAAGTTAACAAGCATTTCAAAAAAAAAACCTCAAAGATACTTACTCGAACCAGGACGATCTGCCTCACGCACTACATGTGTCATGCCAGCTTTATAACCTATGAAAGCAGTTAAATGTACAGGTTTTGATGGATCATCCTTTGGGAATGCCTTTACTTTGCCACGGTGTCTCTGGGACCTCTTTTTGGGGTAGAATCCCATGGACCCATGTCGGGGAGCGCTGAATTTTCTATGTGACTGAAATAAGTACAAATATTTGACTACTGCAAATTTGTCTCATTTAAAAATAACTTTTAATGAAACAATCAGACCGCCCTAGAGTATTATCCACATGTGTATTTCGGATAAAAACCATAAACAATTAAAATCTAAATCATCATAATAACGCATTGGCATTAAAAATATATATTAAAATATCAGAATATTTAATTTAAGAAATAATTTACACCATTATTAGTTTTCATTGGCAAAAGATGACTTTAATATCTGGGGATTAAGAATATAACAAAGAAGTTACTCACCATATTCAAAGGTAAAACGCAAATGGCAGATATCAGTGCAAAGTTCTAAAAAGTAAATTTATTTATCTACAGAGTGCGCTGCCCGCTGCCATCCGGAATCAAATCAGGGGTTCCAAAACAAAAACTAGTTTCTTCTGATCCGTTATGAATGGTCGCGGTCATCACGCGGTAGCGCTAAGCGATCACGTATCATTACGTCATATAAATAAATAAATAAATACACCACAGGTAATGACGACCCCGTTTATCCCGGAAGGCTCTAGAAGAACCTTGTGTAGGAGGGGGCTACACATTTAGAGACAAGGGACAAACATCCAATATCCGCGTATAGTGAAAAAATCCCTCTCACAGTATTTTCCACGGCCGGGGATCGAACCCGGGACTTTTGGGTGAGAGGCAAGTGCGCTTACCTGTCGACCAACAGTCATATAATGATATCACAAGAATCATATAATTTAAGCATGTGATCTTGACCATTCCAACGGAAACCGCGTTCTCGCCTCACACATCTTCCAGCGGCTTGTATATCAGTGTATGCGCGGAAGCTATACAACCTTAGGCGAGGGTTGTATAGGAGATATGCCATCCTTCGGAGGGGATGTAAAGCCGTCGGTCCCTTGTCTATTAAATGTTAGGCAAGTAAAAATCCCTACTCTTCTTAAGGGAAGAGGTTCGGCAAAATTCCTGGTTGGGGGTAGCTCGTCTACAGGCGTCGGTGTTAGGCCTCAGTAGCGGAAATAGGCCGACGTTAAATAAATGTATAAAAAAAAAGCATGTGATCAGTTCATGCCGTTCATTTAAAATATTATCAGTGAGCGCTACCTGATCGCTCACCGTGATGAACGCGACAAATATGTCCGTTAATCACCTTGGCTGTTTTTTTTAAATACTTATAAAGTCAACCTATTTCCTCTACTGAGGCCTAACACCGACGATTTAGACGAGTTACCTCCAATCAGGAATTTTGACAAACTCTTCTCTTTCAAAAAGTAGGGATGCTTTACTTGCCTAACATTTAATAGACAAGGGACCGACAGCTTCCCTTCCTGAAGGATGGCATATCCATTAGGCAATTCTCACCTAAGATTGCATAGCTTCCACGCATACACTGATATACAAGCCGCTGGAAGAGTGGGTATTTCCTTGAAATGAGAATGAGAATTTGAAAACGTCATTCAACTTTTGTGGTTGTGTAACCCTGTTTAAAAAGACAACCTTCCGAAAAATTCAGTTGTTCTTGGTCTATTACCCCTTTTACGTTCCATAAATACCAAATTTCTGAAATGCAGATATTAATATGTTTCCTGAAAAATAAAAAAAATATAATTAATTAATATGTAAGATTTGAAAAAATTACTTTTTCCAGTCGGTTAATATTTTTTTTTCCATTTATTCAACGTCAGCCTATTTTCGCTACTGAGGCCTAACACCGACGCCTGTAGACGAGCTACCCCCAACCAGGAATTTTGCTGAACCTCTTCCCTTAAGATGAGTAGGGATGGGATCTTTTAGTTGTCTAACATTTAATAGACAAGGGACCGACGGCGATATATCCCCTGCGAAGGATGGTATCCCCTATACAACCCTCGCCTAAGATTGCATAGCTTCTGCGCATACACTGATATACAAGCTGCTGGAAGATGTGTGAGGCGAGGACGAGGTCTTCGTTGGAACGGTCACCCATCCAACTACTAACCGCGCCTGACGTTGCTTCACATCGCATATCGAAATATGTACGTACACAGTAAAGACGCACCTACGTTCGTCCCTGGTTAATACGTATTTTGTCAAATTCATTGACAGTTAATTTACATGGCATGAACTGCTTCGTGTAGGGTCCACCGATTGTGATCTTCCTATACGAACAGCGCACGTGAACTAATTTTACAGACTGTCGATTTGCCCCAGCGCGCATAAACGATAACGATTGGCAATGATAGTCGACCGATCATATCAGATTTCCGCCTAGCCATGTCCAGTTCTCCAGTTGTAAAATGAGTTTAATAACGCTTGCATGTATATTTCTGCTTTTCTTCATTAGTCCCATTAAACATAAAATTGATGGGTACGTACTCGTAAACGCTCGTCTAGTCAAAGGACAATTTTATATAAAATGTATGAAGACTTCAGATTGCATCCTGAGAAATATTATTGCAATTATATGAGAACGAGCAAAGCTAGTTTTTCCATTCTTGATAAGAACACAGTCTTTGGAAAAATATAACAAGAGACATGTGTTCACGTTTGTAGTCGAGTAGAGGCGTGATCACACGTGCAGGTTAAAAAACATTAGGATAATGTCTAATCGGCTGATTGCGATCAGATCGGAAGTCTTGGTTCAGAGTGTTCAGGCACAGATTTTCAAATCGGGCGATTTTACGATCGTTCATGTGCCCTCTCCAATGTAACATTACAGCTTTAACTATACGATTGATGAACCGGCCGATCGCATAACCGATTGTAAGTGGCATCTGCACGTGACGTCATAATGTTCAAGGTCGTTGTTTGAATAGGAAACAAATAATTAAAACTAAAGTGATGTTATGAATTACTTGTTTTCCTTCCAAGCAACAACCTCGAAAACCTACACATACCCATACGTACCGAATATCAGCGTTGCTATGGCGGACCGATACCGACTGAAGTCCTATAACTTCCTTCACCCGCAAAACTTAATAAAATGCATCTTCGAAAGGTGACATAACCCAGAGTCACTCCGCGCGATTCACATTATTACGCCCAAAAAGGGATCGTGTAAACACACATGTGAAAACAGATCGACGCAATAAGGTGATTACACCTAATCCACGAAGTTCACTTTTCGAAGATATATACCAAAAGGGAATTTATATGCAATGAGCACTGCTCTACCAATTTACTTTCAACTGATCTTGACCATTTCCTGCTGAAGTCCTATTAACATTGACCACTTCACCCGCAAAACTTGATAAAGGAAATTCATTCAATGAAAACCCTATTTTACCAATTTAATTTCAACTGATCTTAGTTTTGGATCGCCTTAAGTGAATGGTCGGACCACTCGAATTCGTAAAGTGAACGGTAAAATTACAGGCTTTGGCCAAAGAGTAGAGATAATAAGAGAGGACAGCCGGCATATTTCCTTTTATGTTGCTAATTTATTTTCATTGACCTCGAATCGTGCCGTACTCCAAATACCGTTGCCAAGTGTACATATTCTTAAACAACATATGTATTTATTTTTTCTCAAATATTTAATACTAGTGTTTCAAAAATTATTTTTCATTAATTGCGTATAATTTCGTTCGTAACCATTATATTTAGCAAACGATACGTGTTTTTGGCGAAGCGGTAATCGCTAGGCAAGACCCACAAACGACGGTTAGATTCTCAAGACGGGAAACCACATTAGTGTTGGCAACGCTGTTTGGAGTAGAGACGCGGTAGAAGCGAGATCAAAGCCCGTTTACATTATAGTCCGTGTACTTGGGTAAAAAAAATGTATTTTTTTTCTTAAAACTAACTATCGTATAATTAAGGAGTCAACGAATATTTGTGGAGGATACATGCATTGTTATTGGATTTATCTCTTACCAAAGTAGCCACTTGTGCAGTTCTTATAAATACAATACATTCCGCCAAATGGTTTTCTAACTATTTTCGTTTGACTATTCATATTTCTCTATAAATAACTACACACACACACAGGATACAGGACAAGTAGAAGTATAGCGCGATACACCATACATATGAAAAACTAGGCTGAACGTTTATCACAGCAGAGATCTGCTGTGCGTTTATTTTGTTCCCCTCCCGGACTAAATTGGAGTACGTTTCATGGGGGGTCGATTCTCAAATGCCACGCCACCACACCGATGTCCTGGACGACAAATACCAGTTGTCTATTGAAATGAACATTTCGTTATTCTCTAATGTCGTAGTAGACAATTCTTAATAGACATAATGTAGAGTGGGTACAACCCGTCCACAATCGAATGTCGTGATCGACACCATAGATAAAAAGGATAATAATTGACATGCTCTCTCTACTGCGCTAGGGAGAGAAGTAAAAAACGTTTCTACATCTGTGTTTGTGTGGTTATGTTTAACTCACCACAGACATTTTTTTGGTTTTCGCTGTTTAATTATTTATTATTTTCTACCAATTGATGAATGAAGACATAGAAATTTGTGGAAAATAATGAAGCTGCACTACAAAATCAGAGAAAACCCATGTATATATGAGAACGGCTATCTTGCCGATTCTAACAAAACAATATTCTGTGAAATTAATTACATTTCAAGATTTGGCTTTTTAGTTTTCTCCATTGTTTCCAATCTTTTTTCGATCAAGGCACAGACTCAAGGTATTGAATTCAGGATCACTGCTATTTCTTCCCATTTTTTTAGCGTCATTAAATGAAAAATTTGTGGAGAATTTCCCCGAAATTAGAATCTCATATTCTCGACTTTTCAATAAATCTATCATGTTCTTTTGCTGTTGTGAGCAGTAGGGCTATTTTTTATTATCTATATTTGAAAGAATGGAAAGGCCTAACCTCAAGGAAAAAATTAAATACATTCCCCACAGATTTATGTAAGCGTCGGGACTCGGGCACACTCGGAATCGACACAAAAAATGGGTAAAATTATCCGAATGCGATGTTGCCACCTGCTAATCATCGAGAAACAATTGTCTACTAAGATTTGTTGTCGCAGAGCTCTAGAGAATACGTTCATCACAAGTTACTCGACATCAGTGATCGACATGCAATTTGTCACAAGTGACAATTTTGATCGTCATTTGAGAATCGGGTCCCGCGCCTTCTATTACGAGGGTTAAACCGTATTCTTGAACAGTAGGGAGGGAAGAAAAGAACAGCAGCGCTATTCTTGACTGTTCGCATTTTTAAAAGTTACTCGCATACCACCATAATGCGAATGAAAATTCACACTAGATATTCTTGATCATTCGCAAGACATTCGAGTATTCGCATTAAACAGCGAGTGGATTTTGACAATCGGTAAATGTGCGAACGATGATATAACCTAATTTTTTATTTCAAAATCTTTAAATTTATTATGTTCGTGTTATGGTATAAATCAAAAAGTCTCTTGTGTTGTAATTTGTTGATAATGGGCGATTTACAATATATTGCGAACACTGAAAATATGGAAAATGTGTTTATTTCATAAGGCCCTCCTCCAGTTTTCTACGTTGGCCATCTTTTTGAGTAAATTCATTAGAAAATTTACCAGACGCGAGTTTTGAATTTTTCTTTATAAACTCCAGTATTAACCGTTTTTGTTCAGTAGAAGCATTAACAGTTCTGCGTGGAATCTCCATTAAGCAAACAAATATTTTTCTTTGTGAATACAAATATAACCTACAACAAACTAATAATCAAGAAATGTCAGTCGACAATGCTGTCCTGTCATCCTTAACAGAGTGAAATTAGATATTATTCGAAACTGAGATGTTGCAAGTGCTACTTTACGTGCGATTAATTTCGCTCGTGTACATATGCGAAGTGCAGTCGAGAATACCATCTGTTGAAAGTATTCGCAAATACATCACTCGCATTAACACGTATACGCGCAACTGCGAAGGATGTCAAGAATAGCGCTGCAGGGAATAATCCGCACCGTTACCAAAACTATGAACCAATCGTAGACTAGCATTTTTTGACAACTGTCACGGACAAAAGTCTTATTTTATTTATTTTAAATTTTAACCTCTTCACTTGTAGTAGATTCTTTGTACATTGAACTTGATAAAGCATTTTCTAATAAATAAATAAATAAATGAGATTTTTTAATTAATCTCTGTAAGATTCAAGCATGAAAATGTCGATTATTATTATAACCTGTGAAACAGGGAGTTGATAATAACTATTTCTTAGTCCAAAAATATTGTTTTCCATTACTATCTTCTCTTTTCCATTATTTTTTTCTCATATCCTGCAATTTCTTGTTACTATATAAGTATTCATATTTTTGTGATATTTATTAGCACAATTCCGTCTTAGAAGCTAGGCATAAATTAGGTACATAATAAAAAATTCTCAACAATTTCTATTAGTTCTATTTCATTTTCGTAACGTAACGACAAACGGGCTTAGTCAAACGAAACAGTTTTGCAAATTTATTTAATTTAGCTAATTATTAAAGGGAGTATAAAATTAAATTGTAATTTGAACCAAGGGCCTCTAAAATTTATTTTGGCATTAGTTAACATTAATATCTCAAGATGGATTTGAAAATTAGAGTGCTTTTTTATATGTCAAAAAATTGTCGACTTTTTAAATGCTTTAGTTTAACCCGAGATTTAATCTCAGCAACATTTTGAAAATGTTCATTTTTTTTGCGAAGTTTAGATTATAAAATTATTATGCAAAAACTATCTTGCTAATTTGATGGGAAGATTTATTATATTAAAAAGTTTTATTTAGCCAAGTTTGAAGGTCCTACGTATAATATAAATACTTATTTGAAAAAAGTTCCACAAATAACTTGCTTTTTCAAAATTTCTTTTTGCGATTTTTACTACTCTTGCACCTAGGGACCCTAGGGTCCCTGTGATCGACCTGTGTCGTGCACGTGACGTCATTAACTAACCTTGAACCCTGGAGGTAAAATAACCTTAAAAAATCTGTAAATGTTTATGTGGTTTTGGCGCATCTCTATTTTCATTTCTTTATAATTTATAACAGAAGTATATAACTATCTTTGACATTTAAAGAGGTAAATTTTTATATATTATGTTACTAAAACAAACATAAAATATTTTCTATTGTAGAAAATTAATCCGAGTTCGTATTATGCAACACTTGATGAAATGCATCAAGAAAGATATTTATCAAAAATATCTCTGTTGGGAATAGATCCATACACATTTCGTTTAGAAGATTGTTTTGCAGATATAAACTTTCCCAAAATATTATATCCTGACATAGTAATGTATCTTGTATATTCTAAAAGTGGTTTTACGATGGACGAAATGAAAGCATACAAGTCTTGAGGCATATAATCAAGCAGTATGTGAGTGGGCGAAAAAAAAATTCGTAAAGCAGTTCGATTTAAACGTTTTAGTTTTGGGAAAAGTAAGTATTGTACCCTTAGACCATTCAATGTGCCGCTAAGCGTAAGCGACACATTGAATCGTCTTAGATTGTACATACTTTTTATTTATAATGGATTTAACAATTATCCTATGTTTATTTAATATTTAATAAAATATTTTTTATAAAATTTTGTTTCATTTAAACATTTACTTCTATCTTATCATAAGTATTAAATCTGAGTGTGGAGAAAACAATAATATTTTAATTAAGATCATATTTTTGTAAATATGCATAAGTTATTAGTAACAATGCTTTAGAATCTGTTGAATAAGACATTCATTATATATATATATTATGTCTAGATTCAAATTTTACGGAATCAAAATTATAATCGATCAATAAAGCACTTTTTAAATGTATTGCTTTTCTAACCAAAACAGAGTCAAAGCAACACAAATAACGCGAAAGTTCGGTATTTTAAAGAAAGATGATATATTAGGAAAAATATATTTAGAAATTCTATAACATGTATCTTATATTTACGATGATTGAAATCATTGGAACTTCTCCTGCTCCTGCTATAATCTGGGGACGGATCGTATTCACATTTAGAAATATCGTATTATTTATTTAGGAGTAATTTAACATATAAATACTTAAAAAAATCGTTTATTATCGAAAAAATTGAACTCCTACATCTGCTGCAATGCTACCACAGATAACGACAGCACAAAAAGAATCCATATTATTACTTATTAATTATATTTCATCAATAATATAAACGGTCATTTTCCAGGATATCCACTTCTCACATACAAAAACTAAAAATACTGAAGGATTCTATGTTGTTCCAGGATTACAGTCCACATAATGTTATGTTGTGCAAACGAAGTTAAATACCGCAAATTAATTATTTAAAATGCCCATGTGTCAACAATGGGCCACGCTCACGGTAATCGTCTTGTCACCCGTTAGTGGCACTGCTGCTCACAGGTTGACTAAAGTACATAACAAAATCACATTGACCAAAGATTTTCCTTGCCCTATAATTTAGAGAAAAATTTAGCTGCATTGCAATTTTCCTTTCGCATGCGACTTTCTTTTATTTCAACGACGACTTTCTTCAAAGATTTGTGACCTCATGGGACTTTTTGTCACATGACATTATTACAGTGCAACCACGCGAGTTAATACATTCGAGTCCAGTGGCGGCTCGTGGTTCTTAGCTCTGGGTGGGCAGGATGGGGGATAGAACCGAATACTAATGACACTTCTTCAGAGAAAAATCACGCAAAACTATTTTTACTGAATAACATGCAAGGCCAGCAATAAAGTTTATTTCTTATTTCACTTCCAGGAAGCCATAAACATTTTTGACACTCTGTGACACAATATTTTGTATCGTATGAATTTGAATTTACATTAATGAGATTTGCCATAGGAGCAAGGTCGTTCTAATTTAGTTAAAAAATTTGTCATCGTATGTTAGTCTCGCAAAACTGTTTTCTAATAAAAAATGTATAATATCAGAATTATCGCTTGCCGTTTGTCTTACGTCGCATGGCAATTATTTTAATATTAATAATTTGTCAGTTGTCCACACTTATTTTTTCTGCTAAAGTAGACACTTTACTATTTGCTAAATACCAACAAAGATCACAGATTACAAATTTAAAAAACATAAAATTGAGAGAATAAAGCATTACACAAACCTAACCAAATAACAAAATCTTCCAATTTTAAAACAGCAGCAACAATTTCCATAATTTGAGATTCGCGAATACTGGGTTGACTCCACACGTCCTAAAATGAAACGATTCTCGGCGAAACATCACGACACTGTAAGAAAGGGGAAGGGATGAGGGTGGCAGTGTCCACATCCCACCGAGCGCGAAGTCCCATATTTGAATATTATACATTTATTCATTTGCATATTATATTAATTTCACATCTAAAACTGCTAAAATAAAATTAAACATTATTTTAGAACTTTTTGGATAATATAGAGCCATATGTGTTCTAATACATTATACCTTAAAACGCAAAGAAAAATAAAATTATAGTTATATAAGTAACTTACTATATGGTACCGCTCACTGTTGATATGTATTTAACTTCTTTTTGTCCCTATTTATCAAATTATAAATTGCTATCATATTTGATATTCATAAAGGATTGATTAATCAATTTGAACACATTAGTTATTTTTCCTGTTTGATATCTTTTCAATTGTGAACATATTCTATTCAATATTCATATTGTTTATTACAAGTTTTGTTCAAGGGTGGCATGCCCACTCTAGGTTGTAAATAGCCTAAGCATGCACAACATACGTCTCGTTTTGATATACATTACAGGCGTAAGATCGAAGTGAATAACCAACATGCACGTAGACGTATTATGATTGAATTCACGATTTCTCAGCAATCCTTGCCTACCCTGGCTTGGCGCATGACACTTAGATAGTGTTACGGCAGAGAACATTACGCCCGGTTTCTAAACGGACTCATAAGCGTATCTATCCCTATATGAGGCAGAACAATATGTAGTAAAAATAATATTATAAATAAAACTATTTTTTAAATTTTAACACTACAATTAATTAACAGCAAAATTTTACTTGATAATTTAACAACAAAAATATATAAAAATATAAATATACCTTTATAACTAACGCTTATGTAATTGGGTGGGCACTGCCTACCCTGCCATCCCTGACGGGCCGCCACTGTTCGAGTCACGCATTTTCTATAACGCTTATTTTTTGCTTATGCGACAATCACATTCACCAAAGATTTTCCTTCCCCTACAATTTCGGCACAAATTTAACTTCATTTTAATTTCCCTTTCGCATGCGACTTTCAACAAAGTTTCGTGGTCTCATGCGATATGCTTGTTGCTTATTATTATTATTATTATACATTTGCACAACATTTCGTTGTCACCAAATGATTCATAACACAGTTTACTACATGACTACAAAAAAAATCGCCAAAAAACGAGAAGTGGATATCCTGGAAATTTACAATATAAACTTCCTTCTAAAAAATAAACGTTATAAATAACTCGAACCTTAAACACAGTTTGTTTACATAAAACAATTCGGTTATTTTACCTCCAGGGTAGGCCAGCTGTCAAATCGTGCACGACACCAACTGTTTAAGCTTGCTATCTCTGAAATGCAGTACGCTTCTTCTGACTCTGTTTCTGATTCAAATGAATAATCCTCTTGTACTTCTTTTATTGGCTTAATGCTTTGTTTGCACACTTGCGAAATGGTTCATCATTCCACATTCGACAGTATTGCTTATGATGCTTGTGAAATGTTCCACAATATTTACATTTTTCTTTTGTCCTTTCTTCATTCGTTGCATTTTGTTTGCTATTGCTTTTTGAAGCGCTTATCTTACTTGAGTAACTTTCTTTTGCTTTCATATGCTTGTTTTGCTTACTACTGCTTAAATATTGCTATATTTTGTATACATCGCTTTCTTTAATGTCATTTTCACTACTTTTTAAGTCATTTAATTGCTTTTCTGACAATTCTTTTGCTTTACACTTTTCTATTGCTTGCTCTAAAGTGATATTCTTGTCTAACCACAAACTTTCTCTAATCTTGACATCCTCAACCGAACAAATGATTTTATCTAAGTAACAATATATCGTCTTCCATTATGCCATACTGACAGTTCTTTATTAGATTTCTTAATCTGTTAAAATATTCATCATATAGGATTCACTTGCTTCCTGTTTTGCCATGTTGAACACTGCTCTCTCATACCTGTGTGTGAGTGCAAAATTAGCATATCTTTTGAAAACGTCTTCTCCTATTGCAGTTAATAGTACAGCTATTTTTTCAGCTTCATCTTTATGTTGCAGGCCACTAGCTATTAAATAATTGTTCCAAGCTTGTTGAAAATATTTGAAATTTTCGTTTAAATCGCCTTCTTTAATGTTTAGTGGCTTTGGTAGTGGTATATTTATGTTGGAGGTTGTGCTTCTTTCTAATAACATTTTAGTGAGTTGCTCAATTTTTCCTTCGAGTGCTATTACTTTTTCTTCCGCCATTGTCTTCTTACGTTTTTTATTTTTGCCGCTTTCAATGCTTTGTGCTTGCTTATATGCTTATTTTTCTTTTCTGCTTGTGTGAGAATTGTTTACACACCTGACACCTGCATCCCAAAACTACGAAAGCGCTGGAGGGCCACGGGAAATATTATTTTTGGAAGAAATTACACATACTATCTGTAAATTTACACTTAATATCTGTCAATTTACACTTATTATCTGTAAATTTACAGTTACTAAGTGTAAATTTACACTTACACTATCTGTAAATTTAAACTTATTAAGCGTTAATTTACAGTTATTGGAACAATAGTCAGTTGATGCGTTTACTGAGTAGTAAGTGACTGAGGCAGCATGAGTGACCTAAGTGAAGTAATTCAATGTTATTTCAATCTGGGAATGAAGAATAATGAAATTATGGCGTTATTGTTAAAAGATCATAATATAGAAATAAGTCTTCGGAGACTGAAAAGAAGACTTCACAGTTTAAAGCTTTTTCGAAGAAAGCGATATACGCCTATGGAGCGAGTAGCTACTTTTTTAAGACAGCAAATCTCCGAATCAGGACAATTAGTCCAGTGCAATTAGGAATTGACCCAAAAATTTTGGGTACATTTTTTCTTTTGTTCCTTATTCGAAAGGGGGATCAATGAAAACCTTAAGTCTGAATTTGCGCATTCCTACCTCCCCCCTTTTCGCCGCCATCTTGGATTTGTTTTGCTTTTTTCAATCGCTCATAACTCGAGTTCTATTTAACGCACAGTAATGTAAAAAATATCGTTGTACTCGTGAGGATTTACTCTTTATATCATCACGAATGCATTTTTGCCGTAAAAGTTATTGCAAAAAAGTTATTAGAGCTCAAAGTTGAGAAAAAATTTAAAAAAAAATTTTTTTCGCTTTCTTGGCTCGCCACTCTTTTGCAGTGCATCTGACACTCTCTGCCAACAAAATGTTATTTAAACTAGACGCAATTTCTAGGATTTGAAAAAAAAAATTAAGTCCGTAAGTGGATTCCTCGCCCGCCAATCCACGCTCAAAGTTGACATGTTCAAATAAGCGCGGAGCGTTTTCAATCAGTCATAGTATTTTAACTTGTACATTTTGTAAACTCATTTCCATACCACCTTTGAGGTAGAGTCGACGGCGCGTTTTTTTTTAACGTGGTTTCCCCCTGAGGCCTAATCCACGATTTCTTTGCTTGATGTTCGATTTCTTGCCACTTTTCTATAGGAAATTAATAGTTTTCGTCAGTTTCCTGGGATACTTCAGACGCTTTTCTTTTCGTCGCTCTGGGTAATGGTACCATAGTAGGAAGGTCGTAGCAATCCTTGTCTTCATCATCCAAGATTTCTGCAACTTCCTTGACGTTTGTGCAATTTTCGCCGCAGCAAATTTTGCACAAGATGGAACACTTTAATCCGGCCTTTCGGCAGCCGCAAGCTTTACCGCAGTTTTTGGCGCATCCACAGGATATAATGTCCAATAGAACTTGTGGAATAGGGTCGTGTTCGCTGGTCACAGGCTCTAAACCGCGGTAGCCTTTTTTCCAGCCCCAAGAAATCGCGTTTTTTTCTTGTCCGAGCCACTTCTGGACCTGATGATAAGTCCGTAGGGAATGCTGACGTGTTGCGGAACTCGTTGGGGGCAAGCGCGACAAATCCGTTTTCTTTTTAAGACCCAATCGTGTAAACATTTTAAATCGCAATCGATCGATGGACACATCGGTTTCATTTCCTCCATACAGTGCGATTAACACGCTCTCTCCAGCTGCAGCGATGACATTTTGTCGGGGAGTGGTTGTTTGGAATAATTTTATATCCTCTTGAAGGTGAACATTTTTATTGATGACGTCAATTATTTTTTTCTTTCCCATTCCGCAGATTGCTGACACAGTGTCACATCCTGAAAAGGCATGTATGAAAAGCAAATGCTCCAGCAGAAGTGTGTGTTTGAAGCTGCTTGTAGAATACGTCTTCGATGCCGTTGTTCCCCTTCCTATTTTACGGAAATAGGCATTTTTTTCATTTTTCCCGAGTGCACACAGCAACACAAGCAGGTCCGTATCCTCTCCTACGATGATGACAGCATCAAATTGTGGACTTAAATCAATTGCAGTTTTCACGATATCCACGTCCGCATTTTCCCATGATTGTTTCACTGTGAATCCTTCCTTTTGTAAGCGCTTTTTCAGCATCCCCTCTCCAGACCCTAACTCGGCAGCTGCGATCCTATTCGCCGAATACAGGTAACGTGTCTCTGCCGGTATATCGAACGCATGAGATTGACGACTGGTCAGAGGCACGAAATAGCGCGTATAAAACTTAAAAATATCATCGGAAAAAACATGTCAAGGAATCCACTTAATCGCGTCTAGTTTAAATAACATTTTGTTGGCAGAAAGTGTCAGATGCACTGCAAAAGAGTGGCGAGCCAAGAAAGCGAAAAAAAATTTGTTTGAAATCTTTTCTCAACTTTGAGCTCTAATAACTTTATTGCATAACTTTTACGGCAAAAATGCATTCGTGATGACATAAAGAGTAAATCCTCACGAGTACAACGATATTTTTTACATTACTGTGCGATAAATAGAATTCGAGTTATGAGCGATTGAAAAAAACAAAACAAATCCAAGATGGCGGCGAAAGGGGGGGAGGTAGGAATGCGCAAATTCAGACTTAAGGTTTTCTTTAACCCCCATTTCGAATAAGGAACAAAAGAAAAAATGTACCCAAAATTTTTGGGTCACATCAGTAAATTTTTCCTAATTGCACTGGAGTAAATTGCACGGATATCGTTGGATGCATTTAAAATGCATTCATAACGGCTTGATTGTGAAACAAGATACAGTACGTCGTCTTTTGAAATTACTGGATCCTGTAGGTGTCAGTATAAGAAAGCGAAAAAGGCTAAGAAGAAGGCAATACTTTAATAAAGGACCAAATTATCTCTGGCACATTGACTTTTATGACAAACTCAAACCATATGGGATTGCCATGAATGGATGTATCGATGGATTTTCACGCCATATTATGTGGGTAAAAGTTGGTAGTACCAGCAACAATCCTCGTGTGATTGCTGGTTATTATATTAATACTGTTACTCAATATGGTGGAATACCCCGCACAATTCGAACTGACATGGGTACAGAGAATGGTCATCTTCAACAGATGCAAAGCTTCTTCAGAAGGAACATTAATGATGGTATGCCAGCATTTATATCCGGTACTAGCACAAGTAATCAAAGGATTGAATCGTGGTGGGCCATACTGAGAAAACACAATGCTCAATTTTGGATGAACCTATTTGGAAAAATAAAAGATGATGGATATTTTGGTGGGACTGATCTAGAAAAGGCTCTCATGCAATTTTGTTTCCTCAAAATAATTCAGGTTAGCAAAATAATGTAATTACATTGTGATAATACTATTTCGATACACTTGTTTGCAGGCTAACTTAGATAACGTTATTTTCAAATGGAATGCTCATACTATATCATCATCAAGGAATAGTGTTATGCCTAGAGGGAAACCCTTTATTTTGTTCAATATACCAGAAATTTACGAGACACATGATTATATGATAACAGGTAGAGAACTCGAGATAGAAATTGCAAAAGAATATTGCATATTTCTTGAAGATGCGGTACCCTGTGATTCGGACGTATTTGAGCTCTGTGAAATCCTAATAAATGAAGCAGGGCTGCGTATTTCTAATGATCCCTACGAGGCAGTTAATACTTATATGTACCTTAGATCTCAATTATCAGATTTATTGTAAATGCTATCTAGTAGAATTAAATTTTTAAAAATATGTTTTTTCCTGCCATAAATTGTAAGTTTTTTTCAGCTGTCGTGTCTGTCATATATTGGACCGTATGCGCAACCCCCAATCTGCCTGCCGTTTATGATTATGAAGCCTAGTAATTCAGAAATAGACGTAGACATTCAGAAATATTCTGAATGTCTACGTCCGTCTTTTTTTTTGTTTTTTAATGAATGGCAGTTAACGATTTCTTGTAATGAATACTTAAATCTAATAAACAGTTGTATAATTTATAAAATCGTGTTTTATTAATAACATAAAATGAACATATACTGACCTTATATATGTTATAGCTCGCGTTTCGTAGCTAAGTTTTTAAAAACAATTTTATTTATTTGTAGAGAGCCAATGTCGACTCTTAGAAATAATACAGTAATGAAATATAAAGTGTTTAATTTGAAGTGAGTATGATAACTGGCTACAGAAATGTCCTGTGGTTCTATTTATGACATTTAGGTGCAGTGTCATATAAATGATGAACAAAGAAAAAGCAAGCAAGCGATTCAGCATAATCGTGAGAAGTTAAAATGTAATATAATATAATAGGATGCTTTGTAAGCGATAAATGATAGCGGGAATTTGTTATCTGCACGTGTTTGTTATCTGCACGTGGCTGAGATATGATATTATATGATAATCTGAAATGAAGCAAGTCACGTATCGTCTTATATACAGTGGCTCAAATACTATATAACAACTTCCCCCTTAATGAAAAAGTTGCTGTTATACAGGAACTTTTGAAATTGAAAAGGTAATAAAATAGTGAGTGAATACAATACAAAATAATAAAGATAAAGGTAAAAATATACAAAGATTAAGTTAATAATGCGAATGATAAATCGCAAGTGAAAGTCTATGTTAACTCGATGTCATCTCCTTCTTGGGGTCTGATAACGGGTCGCTTTCTTGGAGGGATGAAACCGGGAAGTTTCATAAATGGTTTGCTTCGTCCTGGAGAGGGTGAAGGGGCGTCATCTGTAGAGTGTTGGATTTTCAGCATTCCACGTCGTCTTTTCCTACACTTACAGAATATGTAAAGTAGAATTAGGGAAACAACGAATGTGATTGTAAAATACGTGAACCAAGATACATGTTTGTTCACAAATGGTTCGTTTATAAGATCATCCAGGTCCTTTGAATATTGTTCCAATTTGGTTCTGGCAATGTCCAAATCTTCTACGTTTAAATTGTTTAACTTGAGAGGTTTTAATTTTGGTAATTTAATTTTGTCGGGCATTTGATTGCAGCACTCATAAGGAATTTGGATGGGATGAGAATTGTCTTTAATGTCTGAAAAGTCTTTCGCACTAGCTTGTATTCTGGTGATTCCTACAAAGGCGTAACATCCGGGTTGTAGTTTGACGATTGAATTTTTGTTGATTAATTCTGTTATTGGGTCTCTTTTTGGGCAATTGATGGTGACGTGGAGTGGTTCGGAGTTTATTATTAACCATGTGTTGTCTTCAAGTTCTTGAACGTTGTATCCTTGACCAATGATGAAGGATGTCTGGCAATTTTCGGGGAGTTTAGTCAATTGTTTCAAAATTCTGGCTTCACATATGGCATTTTGATCGATAGGGTATGCAAACAGGTTTGAGCATAGTTTTGTTCCAAAGTATAGTGGTTTGCATTCATTTAAATTTGAAATTGGTATGTACATCAAAGAATCATCGTCTCTCGCGATAAACTTTTGTGAAATAGATAGAATGTGCAGAAGGCCAGTTCTGTTATCAAGAATTGGGATCGGGTATAGGCGGAAGGTATTGTAATTTTGCGGTTCGACAAGAGGTATTTTTAGGACGAATACTAAGTTAGAATCTACTTGAAAAGCTTGTAACTCAATAATGTCTAAATACTGAGCGACTGCTGATAATTTAATAGGTAGAGGCAAATTGTTTCTTTGTAAACTCTGAGAAATTTCTTGTAATGCTGTTACTAAATGGTCAGGAGTTATTATTGACGAATGTATAATTTTTAGTCTAGCGAATGTTATGGCATTCAAAATATCGTTTAAATTGTCTTCAATGAATAAATAACTTGCCATGAGTTGTTCGCAAATTTCTAAAAATCTTAATTTTGTGTGGATATTTTCGATATCCTTAGTCATATCTAGAATTGAGGTTTCGATTTCTTTGATATCCTTATTAAAAGTTTCTTCATCGATTTGTAGTTTTTGAATAGTTGAATTAAAATTTTTGATGACTGAAGTCATGACAGATATTTGATTTTTTATTAAATTTTCGAGTTGGTGTTCGTCATTATTTAGCTTGTTGATGCAATCAGAATAGTACTGACCATCTTCTGCGTCTAGGTTTCCAGTTATCGATTTGAAAATCGTTCCGATACCGTTTAGTATTCCTCGCCTGTATCTTTTTGTGTCAAGGTAAACTTCGTTAAATTTTAATTGTATCGATTGAGAGATTTGAGTTAATAAACTGAGATGCGTTTTTACATCGCCGAAAAAGACATTCATGTAGTGGTATGATGGGTCGAGTGTGTTATAGAGGGTTTGTAGGATTTTGTCGTTTTTGTCAAACGCCGTTTTAAGAGTGGATATATTTTTATGTACAAGTAGAGTCCATTTCTCCTTAGAAATTACTATGTCTGTGTCTCGGTGGTAGTACACTCCGATCGCGTTGTTGATCGAGGTTATTTTATACTGGGCAAGTGCTGATCCGAGCAGCAACAGAAACCTGAAAATAAATTTAATTTTCAGTATATGGTTTCATTCGGTCAAAGTTTATTTTAGTTATTTGGTTCGTTTCGAGATTTAGTAGCGTAGCGGAATTTTGAAAAATTTGTTTAATTTCGAACGGACCGTTGAATTTATCTTGTAATTTGTTCTTTATTTGAGATTCCTTAACGTATACTTTGTCGCCAACATTATATGTGGGGCGATTTTCGGGGACGTTTTTATCAAACCGAACTTTGGCTTTTTGTTTTTGAGTTTCAGTTCGACTTCGAGCTATTTTATAATAGTGAGAAATGCGATTGTTTAAATCTCGGACATATTTAGTGATTAACTCTTTTTGATTGTATAATGTTTCCGGTGGACGAACAGATGTATGACCAAAAACTAATTCGTATGGGGTAAATCCGTGAGTTTTATTTACAGAGTTATTATAACAGATTACTGCATACGGTAAAATGGTAAATGGGTGTTCATTCGGGTTTTCCGTTTTGTTAGCTCTTATCATTTCGGCCAAGGTTGCGTGAAATCGTTCAATTGAACCATTTGACTGGGGATGTCCTACACTCGAAAAGGTTAATTTTATATCGTATAATCTACACAAATCTCTTAATAAATTGTTATCGAATTCTCCTCCATAGTCGCAATGTATTCTTAATGGAGTACCATAGTGTTGAAAATAAAGCAGTAGTGTATTTACTACAGATTTAGCGGATTTATCGGGGACTGCGTAAGCTTGTGTAAATTTAGTCAATTCATCGCGAATAGTCAATGCATAATTGCGCGTAGGGAATTCAAATAAATCAATGTTAATTCTTTCGAATGGTATCTTTGGTGTTTCTGTAATTACCAGTGGACTACTTAAATTTTTTCGACAAACTTTCGTTTTTTGGCATGTTTCGCAGTTTTTGATAAAATTTTCGACATCTTTCGTTAACCCTTACCAATTATACTTGTTTTTGATTCTGCGTATTGTCTCGTTTATTCCGCGGTGCAAATTATTTTTTCCGGTGTGATCTTGATCGAGGATTATCGGGCGTTGGTCTTCGTCGGGGCATTGCACTAGATTTTGGCAAATGATTAATTTTAGGTCTTTTTCCGCAAAAATGAATGAGAGAATTTCGAGTATTGGGAGGTCCAGATTTTTTTCGACATAGTAGGTTTTGGAGAGATCTAGTTTATTTTGATTTTTATACAACGTTAAAAACAAGTGTTCTATTACGGATTCGGGGTCGAAAGGTACAGCGATAATATAATAATTTCTATGACGGGTTGACTTACTAGAGACAATATTGATTGTACTGTTGTCGAATTCGGGATTTTCTTCGAAAATGTCTTCTATAATTTGGTGATGAAGGTCTGTTAGGTTATTTTGCTGAAAGAATGTAATTATGTTTTTGTTTTCTCGATCTAACAATTGTTTGTTTGTAATTTCGATTTTTGAGTAATCTATTAGGGATTTCGTCTTGTATAGTCTAGAGAATGTGTCAAATTCCTGAGCGATATATTCGTTAGTTATTTCGTTTTCGTCATTTAGGCTTTCGTCATCGTCTGTGTTTTCGTTAGATGCTAAAATTTTAGAATAGAATTTGGAACAATCGTTAAAGTGGTTTATTTTGATTCTGGACAAGGCGTCTGCGTTTTTGTTTATTTTGCCGGGTTTGTATATGACCTCGCAGTCATACTCTTCAAGTTTGAGGCGCCAACGGGCTAATCTGCTACCCGGGTCCTTTATCGAAAATAACCAGGTAAGTGGTCTGTGATCGGTGATTAGCTTGAACTTTCGGCCAAACAGGTATGGTCTAAAATGCTTTACTGACCACACGATAGCTAAGAGCTCTCTTTCTATCGTGGAGTACTTAGTTTCGGCATTGCATAAAACTCGGGAGGCATAAGCGATAGGTAAATCTTTACCAATGGGGCCCTGCGAAAGCACGGAACCAATGGCGAATGCACTCGCGTCTGTGGTTAATAGGAAAGGCTCGTCGAAGTTCGGGTAAATTAGTATCGGAGTTGTTGTCAAGGTTTGTTTTAAGTTTTTGAATGAATTCGTACAATCATTGTCGAAATTAAAGGGTATGTCTTTTTGTAGTAATTTGGTCAGAGGTTTTGATATTTTAGAGAAATTGGGGATAAAACGTCTATAATAGCCTGCTAAACCCAGGAAAGATTTAATTTCCTTTTGGTTTTTGGGTTGAGGAAAGTTTAGGATTGCTTCAACCTTAGCAGGGTTTGGCTTTACACCGTCCTTGGTGATGAGGTGTCCTAGGTAGGCAACTTCTTTCCTAAGAAACTCACACTTATCGGGCTGTATTTTAAGGTTAGCTTTCCTTAGACGTTGGAATATTTCAGTTAGTCGGGTTATATGTTCATGAATCGTTGGGGAATAAATGATGATGTCGTCCATATAGACGAGGCAACGTTCATTTTGGATACCTAGTAGGATATTGTCCATAACCCTTTGGAAAGTGGATGGGGCGTTTTTAAGACCGAATGGCATGCGAAGAAATTCATAGTGACCATTCTCTACAGAGAAGGCAGTTTTTTGGACGTCTTCGGGATTAATTTCTATCTGGTGAAACCCAGAGGCCAAATCTAGGGTTGTGAAGTATTGGCATTTTCCTAGTTGGTCAAGAAGGTCAGATATGTTCGGAAGGGGATATTTGTCGTCAATAGTTAGTTCGTTAAGTTTTCTGTAGTCGACTACAACTCGCCATTTTTGTTTGCCAGAGGCGTCAAGTTTTTTTGGGACTACCCAAACTGGGGAGGACCAGGGAGAAATCAAAGGCTGGATTATGCCTTGGTCTAGCATTTTTGAAACCTGTGACTTCACCTCTTGCTTATGAATTTGGGGATAACGATAAGATTTTGTGAATATCGGTTTGGCATTGTTGGTGTCAATAGAATGTTTAATTTCGTTTGTGAATGACAAGTTATCTCCTTCTAGATAGAATATGTCCGAAAAATTTAGACAAAGTTGAGTTATTAAATCGGTTTCTTCTTCGTTCAAATGCTCTAAGCGTAATTGATTTTTAATTTCGAAATTCCTGTCTATTTGTTGTTGGTAGTCTGAGTTTTGACAATTTAAATTAAAGATTGCCCTAAATTTTTCTATTGGTTCGAATTTAAGGTTCGACAAATCTACAGTTTTTGGTATAGCGTTTGCGTTTATTACAGATGTTAAAAATTCTCCGTTGTTGTCTATTTTGACGATAGCGTTGGGTAAACGTACTTTTTCGTTTTCTTGGGCTACCAGTATACCCTCGGTATTTCGCAGGTCACATTTTAATTTGAATATTTTTTCCGTGCGGGGTTCAATGGAAATTAAGTTTCGATTTTTTGTGGGGTTTAAACCGCGGGTTACGCTTGGTTGCGATGGTAAAATATCAGTAACTTTGAATATCGGTACAGTTTTAAAATTCGTGACTAATTGTTTATTTTTAAAATCAATTCTGCATTCGTAATGTTCGAAAAAGTCCGTCGAAGTCTATGTCTAGATCGTGAATATAAACTTTATGAGGATCACTTGTGGTAAATGGTATGAGAACAGATTCATTAATATGAATCCTTTCGTTCGTTATACCTTGAACAATTACATTTTCAGGGGATCTGCGCCTGTAGTTTTCAGCTGTCTTAGGTTTAAAAACTGAAATACCGGCACCTGTGTCTAGCAAAATTTTAAATTTACCTGTTATGTCTTTCATGTAATAGAGATTTTTTGAGTTGACAGTTAGCAATGCATGCGAAAGAATATTTACATGAATTTGTGTTCTGGGAAATTCAGGTGTGGGTCGAAACTGTCTTCTAGATTCAGCGTTTCGATTTGAGTTTCCAATTCTGCAATTGGTTCGGATTCCTGGTTGGGAGGACGAGTTAATTGGTTGGAACCTTGGTAAAAATCCTGAGGATTAGCGGTATAGTCCTCATACTGTTCAGACTGAGCGTTATAGTTCTCTGGGAAACTTTGATTGGTTTCGAAATTATAGTTTTCACAATTGTCTTGTTGGAGTTGGTAATTTGGGGAGTAATCGGTAGAGTAGGACTCGTATTGATTGAAATTATCAATGTAACTATCATAAGGTTCATAGTTGAAATGATGGGCCTTTTGTTGATCGTAACGATTAAAGTTTGGATTTGGTTGGATTGCAGATGGTCTCTGCTGATTGAAATTCGGGTTTGGTCTGATGGCTGAAGGCCTATTTTGCTGTGGCAGATTAGGTTGATTATTTTGTGGGAATTGCCTGTGAGTAAATTGATTATTTTGCGAAAAATTTTGGAAGTTTGAATTTCTTTGGAAGTTTGGTCTTTGAAAGTTTTGGGACTTTAATGGCATAAATTGTTGTTGTTGCCTAGTACGGCATTCACTTACAGTATGTCCAATGCGACTGCAAAATGAACACATTTTCTGTTGGAAAGTTGAAATTGGTCTCCTTTGTTGGGAAGGAATTGGGTTTTTAGCTGGGTTATTTCTTGAAAATTTTTGTGACTCAAAATAAGAGAGTTGTAATTCTCTTTTAATTCGATTAATAGCCTCCAACATATTTTGTGGATTGCCAGCACGTATAATTTTGCCTAAATTTGGTTCTAAGCCTGTTAATAAATTATTTAGCGTCATAGTTTCGACTAAATCAGTTTGAGATTTCTTTTGTTCTTTGGACAAAGCTTGTTTTTGGATTGCGGCATGCATTTTCGCATTGTGCGTTTGCAACCGTGATATAAAGGTTAATGCAGATTCGTTAGGTAATTGATGGATGCGTTGCAGGTCAGTGATTAGAGATGTTAGGTCTCTAGAATCTCCGAAGTGCGCTTCTAATAAGGATTTTATTTCTGCATATGTAGCTGGATTTCTAGAATTTATCAATTCGGCAGCTTTGCCACGCAATTTATTTTTGATATGAATAGTCAATAATAACAACTGGTCATTAATTGCCATTCCTTGAGCATATGTACAAGAATTTAAAAATGTTTGTAGGTTGATGGGGTTTCCATCGAACTCAGGTATTATCGAGAATATCTCTGAAAGTTTATAAGCCTCAATTTGTTCTTCGATTTGTACAGTGGCTTCTTGTTCTGACATTTTGTTGCTTTTAGTTACAAACTATTGAAGTTAAATTTGAAAGATTTTCTTGTCTGTTTGTGTATTAGCTGTATAATACACACAAGTACGTATTAGCAGTATAATACGCTTCGATGTTGCTTTAAAATAAAATGGAACTTGATGAGTGTATTAGCTGTATAATACACACAATTACGTATTAACAGTATAATACGTATAAAATAAAATTAATTATGTCGTTTGGGGAATAATAAGGATAAAATTGATAGCAGAACTGTTTTGTTTTCGTTGAATGTATTAGCAGTATAATACACTTAAATAAATTGCGAAATGTGAAAAATAAAAAGAGCAATAATAAAACGTGATGATTCTTAAAAATGACTTACGTAAATATCTTCATGTGTAGGTTCTTTCCTCCGTCGAGGGATTGGGATCCGCCACCACTGGTGAGGAAGGTCTCCTTGTTCTTGTAGATCACTCGCACTAGTTAGGCACCCTTGTTGAGATGCTTTCCTTGTTCTCGAACGTTTCACTACAAGTTAGGCTTCTTGTTCCAGGGATGTTTAACAGATCCTACCGACTGCGCCAATGTTATAGCTCGCGTTTCGTAGCTAAGTTTTTAAAAACAATTTTATTTATTTGTAGAGAGCCAATGTCGACTCTTAGAAATAATACAGTAATGAAATATAAAGTGTTTAATTTGAAGTGAGTATGATAACTGGCTACAGAAATGTCCTGTGGTTCTATTTATGACATTTAGGTGCAGTGTCATCTAAATGATGAACAAAGAAAAAGCAAGCAAGCGATTCAGCATAATCGTGAGAAGTTAAAATGTAATATAATATAATAGGATGCTTTGTAAGCGATAAATGATAGCGGGAATTTGTTATCTGCACGTGTTTGTTATCTGCGCGTGGCTGAGATATGATATTATATGATAATCTGAAATGAAAGCAAAAGTCACGTATTGTCTTATATACAGTGGCTCAAATACTATATAACATATATATATATATATATATATATATATATATATATATATAGCGATATATATAACAATATAAAAAGAACAATGGCACTTACATATAACACAGCCATATGAAAAGTTTTGTATAATAAAATAACGTATAAAAATAAAAGTCTTTACTGTATATAACCTAACCTAACATGTAAATAAAAATTAAAAATGTTTTTCTTATGAACCAGTTTTTTTGTGAATATAAGTAAGAATAATGTAACTAACAGCAATGAAAATAAATAAGTAATTTTTGGATAGATATAATAAAAACTAAAAATGAATGTTGACAACAGTACTTTTATACAACACAGCCTTATGAAAAGTTTTGTCTAATAAAATAACGTATAAAAATAAAAGTTCCTATACTGTAACCAAACCTAACATATAAATTAAAAATGTTTTTCTTATGAACCAAACAATTTTTTTTGTGAATATAAAGTAAGAATAATATAACTAACAGCAATGAAAAATAAGTAATTTTGGGAATAAAAATCAAAAATGAATGAGTTTTCAAGCAAAAAAGTAAAAATACTAAAATACATTTAGACAATATCCATAATCCAAATATTTGAAAGCAAAAGAGAATTCAACTCTGCTCGAAAATCTAAATAGCTGTCATAATTTTCTGGCAATTCCAGCGTATTGGTGCAAGTATGGGCTACAGGTCTACGTTGAAATTTCTTCTCAAATCTTGTGAAGACGACGTTTATATTTTTGCGCAAAAGCATGTCAGATCCTGTTATGAAACGTAAAAGTGACATTCTAATTTTTTCATTCGAATCTCTGATAAATTTTTTAAAGAAAGATGCCACGTTGTCTTTTTCTTTTGTGGACATGTTTTCAAATTGAAGTACTTTTAGGATATTACGTGGTGTTGGTTTACACTCTTCATAAACTGTGTGCAACATTGCCAATGTCAACATATTTCCAATTATGTCATAAAAACAGTCACTTATGAAAGCAGTCTTTTGTATTATCTCTTGTTCTGCCAATTCATCGATAATCAGACTAAAGTTTTCTTTTGTAGGAATAGTCTTACACTCATATCGGCTCAAAACATCTAGTAGCTCATCTTGGTCTACTGCATCGAAGTCTTTGAGCCCTTCTTCAACAATTTGTCTCTCGTCTTCATTTATGTAATTAAAAAAATCGTCTCTGATATTAGAAAAACAGCGTTTAAAGATGCACATCTCTGTGAACGTTTTTGCAAATCTAATTGGGAAATATCCTTCTGACTGCCAAGCTTTTTTCAAAATTTTTGCTATAGCTGACCATTTTTCACCATTGAAGTTGTGTCGGAGTTGTGGAACTCTAACTTGATTTCCTACTGTACACTTCTCAAACATAGTTTTCCAAAATTCTAATAGAGCGTCTCTCCACACACCGCCTAGGTCTTCAGCAGCTTCTATTTCACCATTGGGTTGCATAATAGTCACTTGTGAATCAGTAATAAGTCTCTGGTTTGAAAAAATAAAAATAAGTTCATCAAAGATATGACCTCTGTGTAATATAATTTTGTCCTGTGAGCTATTGTTGGTTAGTTCAACTGTTTCTCTTGATACAGGACTTATCTGCCTTGAATAATGATTACTTTGATTGACAATTTCTACTTCATTTGCTTGTCCTGATACTAAAATAGACTGCTCTACTGGTTCGAAGGGTACCACCACTTCTGATGAAGATGGAAATATAAGATAATCTTGTACGCAATAATCATCAATGCTGTACAAAGGTACACAAGTACAAGTTTCATTTTGGGTTAAGCGGTCGTCTAATAATCCGTGACGCCCATTACTAATGGTTTCACATTTTTCATCATTTGCTGTTGAATGATTGTCTGCAGTTCCATAAGAATCACTTGTAATGGTTTCACATTTTTCTTTTTTCCTTGTTGCAAAATAAACCTTTAATTTTGAAAGCTTAGCACGCAGAAACATGTCTTCAACCGTCATATTTTCAGTTAGTGACTGACCTCCAAAATCTAACAAATTTGTTGAAAAATCATGTAAAATCAATCTTTTTGCCGATTTTCCTTTTGGGAAGAACATTTCTTTTCCTGCTGCGATTAATTCTGGTTTTTGTGTGTATTTAGACATCTGAATTTTTTAGTCCCACCACCATTAACTGCTCTTACTTGTTTATAATCGTTCCCACCATGATGCAGCCATCCAATTTCCACAAATCTCGTTGTTTTACCTTTGTGTTGTTGGGTGCATTTAAATTTTTTTAGTTTATTTTCTTCTTCCTCCTCATCATCTGAGCTCAGGTTTCTTTTATTCCCTCTTTTTTTTATGCGAATTTAGTTCGGAGGCGGTCGAACAAACTTTGCTTTCTGCTTGACGCTTTCATTTCTCTTTTACAAAAATCAACAATTACTACCCTGTCTCCATATAATGGAATTATTTTAGAAAGATCATCATCGCTCATTGCAGTTATTGCATGGCAATCGATCTGAAAGCATAATTTAAACAATATTAATGACAAACATAAAAGCACCAGAATAAAATATTTACCTTTTCTTGTTGAAGGTAGAGTATAGTCGATTCAGCAACATTTCTACTACGTAAAAACTGTTCAAAAGCTGTTAGCGATTGATCCTCCATAGCTCTGGAAGCAAATTATAGGTACCATATATTTTGTTAGTTTTGCAGATTTTTTGTTTTTAGTTGTAAAATTATATATGAATATGAAAGATTATGCTAGTATATCGCGGCGAGTGTTCAATTTCGAATACCCAATCAAAAAAAGTAATTAACTGGCAGAAAAATGCTGCGAAATTTCCCCACAAGTGCTGTCTTTTTATACTGTAACATGAACCTAACTTAAAAACGTAGTTTGTGTGAACACTGTAAACCGCTTTCAAGGATGCTGCCAGAGATGCTTCTACGCTGTCAGGTTGTAAGATACACTGGTCGTACCATCTACCGTTAAGACTCATGATTGTAGTGTCGCCATGACCAACTTAATATAAGTATTATAAGTTACCCACCTTGCGTATAAGGCGCCGTTTAAGAAAGAACACAAATATAAATAATATTCATTAAAATATATATATTTTCGTAAAAATATATATTATTTCTGTTAGCATTTATACTTAGACGATCAAACGAACTTACCTGTGATGTTCGATCGTAATTATATGATGCGCCTCGTCCGAACAGATCACTATGTAGTACAGCTATTCTGTGCTTACTAGCCACAAGGTATAGAGAAGAAGAAGAGTCACCAGCAATACGTCATTCCAACACCCGCCTACTTCATCAAGTTTAAAGTAAAAAAAGAGAGGTCTTTTCATTTGGGGAGAAAATTTGGGTGCGGCGGGAAGTGATCTGTTCGGACGAGGCGCATCATATAATTACGATCGAACATCACAGGTAAGTTCATTTGATCGTCTAATTATATTTCAGCGCCTCGTCCTCCAGATCACTATGTAGCTGTTTAAAGAAACCGAACTTTTTTGATATACAATATGTAGGTACAAACATAAGAGAAAATCAGTTCAGATAACTTGTATTCTTCAAAACTTTTAACGATAGGTAATAATCTAAATCTACACTATATCTCTACTATAACAGAGGCCTGAGCCTACAAAGAATATTAACTCCGAGATATAATTAGATCTGTAGTAAAAATAAAACCATATTTCTATTGTAAATATAAAAATAAAATTCCTATTCTATAATTTAGTGAAAGTATATAACACTCTGGATACAAGATTAGGGTCTAGGTATTATGGCCTAGAGTACTGTATTTGCAAATTCGGAATCTCTCTCTAGAGGAGTATTGTAAAACCTCGCAAATGTCGAAGAATTCTTGCTTCATCCTGCCGTCTTCCTAATATTCTCCAGAAGCACTCCGTTCCTAAAGGCAGCAGAAGAAGCTGCGTGCCTGGTAGAATACCCTCCAAAAATTATAGTATTCACTCCAGCCTCACCTAATGTCTTTTTAATCCAACGGCTCACCGTTTGTGTGGAAACAGTCACGTGGGGCTTCCCAATAGAGAGAAGAAGATAGTCTTGTACTTCTTTCCTGAATAACGCAGTCCTCTCAATATATTCTATTAAGGTTGAAGCAACGCATATCTCTGGTCTTTCTGTAAATAATGGTATGTGTAGACATGGTTGAGTACTTTTCAGTGATGTTGTTTTGACTTTATCTGGGATTAAAATCTGAATATTATCACCAGAGATTATAATATTCTGTACTCCTATCAAGGTGAAAGTCTGCATACGATGAGCAGTTATTAAGGCAAGGAGGGTCACCAGTTTTCTTGTTAGTTGCTCTAAGGAAATGTCTTCATTCGGATACCATCTACTCAAATGGTTTATGACTACTTGAGGATCCCACATTACATTATATTTTCTAGTTGGAGGTCTTAATCTGGATATACCCTTTAGAAGTCGGCAAACCACTGGGCTCTTCCCAATATCTGGTAAAATGAGTGAAAGAGCTGAACGGTATGAATTGAATGAACCATATTTTATATTCTTCTGTGTATACTGATGCTGGAAGAAATCAATCACATCTGAAACGTTAGCTCTCAAATAATCTACTCCATTTGCCCGACAGAACTCCCACCATGTCCTATATGCAGACTCATATTGTTTAAGTGTATTGTTTGATAGTGACTCCAGCATGGTAGGTATTCCACTTTCTGGTATATTTTTGTCTAAAAAAGCTCTCCGGATAATCTCCCGACCACCAGGGAAGTCTTGGCTGGCAGCGGGTTGCTCTGACTGGAAGAAGAAAGGAGTAAATCATTAGTTGCCTGTAATACTAATGGCTCCTCGAGTAAAAGACTATGAAAGAGTGGGTACCAAGGTTGACCTTTCCAGTTCGGGACTATTAATATGCCCTCCGCTTTGTCTGCAATGATTTTATTTAATGAGCGTAAGATCAAAGGAAAGGGGGGAAAGGCATAAAAATAGAAATCTGACCAACATAAGCTAAATGCATCAACTGCAAATGAGTATGGGTCTGGTTTCCAAGACACGTACTTCTTGCATTTATTGTTTATATTAGATGTAAATAAATCTATGTTGGCAATACCAAACTTATTTTGGATTTCAATAAAATATTTGATATTAAGCTCCCACTCTGTTTCTGTGGGTAAAATGCGAGACTCTCGATCAGCAAAAATATTCTCTTTGCTATTAATGTAAGTTGCAAATATCCAGAGATCTCTCCTTTCACACCATTGCCAGATCTGTTTTGCTAACTTATTTAAAAGTGGGAAGCGAACACTACCCATTCTGTTAACATAAGACAAGGCTGTGGTGTTGTCAACTCTCAACAAAATGTTGCAAGTCTTTGGCAAAACACCTCAGTCCATAATAAATGCTTAAAAGCTCTAAATAATTAATGTGATTCTCCTTGTCTTTAAGGGACCAAAACCCATGTGTACTCTTACCATTACAATAAATACCCCAACCGGACAAACTAGAATCTGTAAAAATTTCTAAATCAAAGGTGTCTTGTCTTATGTTATTAAATGATGAAGGAATGTTTTCCTTCCACTATTCGAGATCTGACTTAATGTCTGATGGTATATTCATTAACGCACTGTAGTTATGATTGTTTTTAATTAGGGCGAGATATTTTATTCTCTCAAAATATTTGGTATATAGCCAACCATACTTGATAGCTGGACAGGCAGACACTAATAGACCTATAAATCTTGCAAATTGTCTTATTTTACAAGATGTTCTAACCTTGAACTCAATTGCTTTTAAGATTGTTTTACGTTTTTCTCCTGGTAATTCAATAGTTTGACGGACACTATCAATAATAAATCCTAAGAACCTACACCTAGTTGACGAAGTCAATTTACTCTTGTCATAATTAATTGTGAAACCAAGAGATTGCAAGAGTTTAAGTGCTATGCTAACACTCTTTGAGCATTCCTCAATATTTTTACCAAAAATAAGGAAATCATCTAGATATACCACACATGACACCCCTCTCTCACGTAGAGAAGTGACAACCGGTTTTGTAATCTTAGCGAACAAAAAAGGGGCTATTGAAAGCCCAAATGGAAGAGAGGTAAATTGAAATAATTTATTTCCAAATTGGAATCTCAAGTATTTCCTGTAATTAACGTCAATATTCACAGAATAATAAGCATTTTTGAGATCAATAGAGGCCATGTAACAACCTTTATGTGCTAGTTTGATTGCTGTCCTTATATCCTCTAATTTGAAATGTTTGGCTTCAATATATCTATTGAGAGATTTTAAATTTAGTATAAACCTTCTTCCTCCACTGTTCTTTTCAACAAAAAAATATGTAGATAAAAACTGTCCCTTTTCCGATTTACATTTCTGAACTACCCCTTCGTTCTGTAAATCTTGAATTGCTTTTGACATCTGTGTCCGGACCTTATTAGAAAGGGATGGAACAAGTGGAAGGAATTTTTGTCGAGGTCTCCTTATAAAAGGAATTTTATATCCGTTGACCCATCGTAGAGTGTTTTTGTCTTTTACAATAGTCTGCCACTTATGTAGACAGGATTTAAGCCCTGTAAGAGTGAAGGCTGCTTTACTTACCTGAGCTACCGTTTTCGGTATTGGAAGTTCCTCTCCTGTTTCTAGGGATAATGCCCTTTCTGTCCTGCTGATTCCCTCCAATAGCGGGACGGGCCATTCCAGTTTAAAGAACTATTGTTTGTTTTTGGATGACCTCTAGGTGTTTGAGACAGTGAAGTTTGTTTGAAGGGTCTAGAGGGCTTGTTAAGGGTTGTACTTGTCGATGGTGCTTTCATGTCCCTGCAAGAGTTTTCCAAGTTTTTATCTGCTTTGCATCGCTCTGCAAAATCTACCCCCAAGAGATATTCGTCAATAGGGCTTGATTCAGCAACTTCTCGAGCAGTTTTACTTAGACAGGGTGAAATATGATAACGCCTCGACTTTGAGAGGCTATGATGCAGATCCGTCAGTAATTTCCCAGCATCACTTAATACCGGAAGTAGAGAGCGTGATAGCTCTTTATTAGCAAGAACGATATTCATCGCTGCCCCCAAGGCAGTCAGCCCTATTCCAAGCTGGTCCTGGATTTGTGCACGAAAGTTGTCTCGTTTAAGAGTTATAGGTGGAATAATGTGTTTAGCCTCCTGATTTAATATTGGGGCTTTTAAAACCCTACAATTTGAAGGGAATGGATATCTATTTAGTAATTCTAACTTCGATTCCTTTCTTAAACCTTTTTTAATCGTATTTTCCCACCTGGATGATAAATCTTTAAGTTCAAAAACTTTGTCATTTCGGGCGTTTGGATCCTCACCCAGGCATTGCAAGGTTTCTTCGTCCAGTATTTCTTCGCTATTAATAATTAATGCCTCTTCAACGTTATTGAAAACAGGCTCTATTTGGGATGGAGGTAAACCGATCCCTCGTTCATTCCTCTCAGTATTGGGTCCGGAAGTTTCGGAGCTACTGGATTGAGACCGTTCTGGGCTGTGGGGGTTGGTCATAGTTCTACCTGTCGTAAATGAGCTTCGATCAGGAGAAATTCTGCGCGCCGAGCTATTTAGGCTACGGCCACGAGATGTTCTGCGCGCCGAGCAACTTGGGCTACGGCCACGAGATGTTCTACGCACCGAGGGGCTTCGGTCACGAGATTGCCTGAGAGGTCGGCGAGGCGACGCTAACGCCGTTTCTATTCTTTTCAGCCTCTTTCTAATGGACTCTAACGACGGCGATCTTGAGTGTCTTCTCTTCTTACTTTTCCCCATGCTAAAAGGGAATATTTTCTACTAATATCACAGACTACCAGACTGGCAACTCAATGTTAAATTTTTGTCCAGAAATCTATCTCTCTCTCTCTCCGATTTGCAGAAGCCAAATTCAGAGGGCGCCACAGTTGCAGACGCGGGAGATTTGACCATTTGTTTACTTTAACTTACAGTTGTTTATGTACATATTTGACATTTAAAATTTGTGATCAAAGTGCAATGCCGTTTCATGCTTAATTTTTGATCACAAATTTCAATGTCAAATACGCCATATTATATATATACTATAGGAAATTAAAAGTCAAATTTGTAACACATCATAGAACTTTATTTTGTCAGACATAAATAAACATGTAATAAAAAGTATGACAAAGGAAAAATACATAGTAAAAGAAAGCATAAGAATTAAAAACACACATATCCCTAACCTAAATAGATACTTTAAAAATTACATCATATAACTTGTATTTTTATGTGGTCGAGTGGAAGAGTAGCTTTGCTGAACTCCGCCACAAATAAAGACAGTTTATTACTATTATTAATATTTAAGGCACTTTTGTTTTATTATATTCAATTAAATTATCAATATCAAGAGAACCATATTTATATTTTACAATACTTCTCTTGCTAATTTCTTTTCGTGTGCATTTATTAATTGTAGTATCTTACATGATAACAATGTTCTCCAAATTCGAATTTTCAGTGATGACGAGGTTAGTACCTCAATAAAAAAAACTCAAGGCAAACATGACTACAGTAGCCGGATTCTAAGTTCCTATCGAATCGAATCGATGTGATAGCAATGAATTTCAAACACGTGTCGTTTGAAATTCTAAGTTGTTATAGAGTAAACTGTTATAATATCGTAAGACTGAAACAATAACTTCTTTGGTATCGAGCGTATTCTGTCGATTAAGAGTTAAAATTGTTATAAGATACGTACTTAGAACCAGTAGTATCGTATCGACTTAATACGATAGCAACTTAGAATCCCGCCGCTGGACCTGATGAAATATATGGCTTTGCACAGTGTAGTTGAGATATTAAAAAGTCAACAGTACTTGACTTTAGGTCCTTAAAAATATTTCTGACAACATCAGAATTACTCAGGTCACACATTTCTTTTATTTTATTTGCTCGCTCTTTACACAACTTTTTTAATTTTCGTATGTGATCTGCCTTTTTTGAAATTACCTTAAACATAACTTTCTTCCTTGGGGTTGTATCTTCTTGACACAATTTTTTTAAAATTGAACTTTGGCCTCTGAATCCCCCAGATTTGGTATACGATGGTAGAGGTGTTGATGAACGATCAACTGGAGTACTTGGCACACTACTAGATGTGTCTGGATGCGGGTTTTCTAATTCCTCATTATGTGCAGAAGAAACACGAAGACCATGTGATGTCGATGGTAGACATATATCTTCTTTGGGTTCCTCGACCTGTATGGGTACAGGTGTATAATCCCTTTGGGTTTCTACTCTGTTTCCACATGGATACCGGGTAGGAACTGCATTTCTATTGAGGATGTAATCGGTATCATTTGAGTATGACTCTACTGTGAAGTGCTTATTACAAATTCTAAGATGGCGTAGGTATAGTATTTTCTGACACTTTCATTCCCATTAAGTCCTGCCACATTTTCGATCTGAAAACGATAATATTTATTTATTTATTTGAAGTAGATACTGTGGTAAGGCAGAACAATAATTTGAAGTAGTCTTACGATATTTAGAAATATATATTGCACTGTGCAAAAACTAAAAACAAAGACTGGAGCAAATGCACACTTACTTATGAAGGTTCCTGGAAAAATAGTGCAATTTTTGCACATCAACTTCTTCAGTTTCACAAACAATGCAGAAGGCAGAAGACATTTTAAGAAATAATCTGTAAAATGCAATATTATATATTACTGTAATGCAATGTATATTTGCACAATAACACTCACCTAACTCCTCTTTGGAAATAGAAATTTTTAAAGGGCACTAAAAACTGCGTATTTTATGTTAAAAAGTCAAGTTTTTACAAAAATAATATCACCAGCACAACACAATCACAGTACACAATATAAATAACATAATAACAATGGACGACGTTTGACGTTTCAAACGACATTTGCGTTAAGAGCGACATCTGAATTTGGCTTCTGTTGCCTCGACCTTGACCGGATAAATTTCTCAGGGAAGTTGCCAGTCTGGTAGTCTGTGCTAATATTAATAAATTACAGTGTTTCCTTACCTATGCATGTGTGGCTTGTCAGCACAAAAAGCGTAATGAAGTAGGCGGGTGTTGGAATGACAATAAAGCATCTGCGGCACGTGATCATATGGGCGTGGCTAATTGGCTTGGAGGATAAACAAAGCAGATACCATAACCTAAACGCATTTGGATAGCATTGTGTGAAAAGTTTCAGTTTATTGTGAACGCTATATTTGCTTAGTTTGTGTGCCTATAACAAAAATTTTATTTTAATAATGTTTAGTGATTATTACTACACCTTAGACGCTGAAAGTGCGGTTAGATATAGGAAAAAAATCGCTGTAATTGGTATAGATCCGTACTTGGTAGACATCAAACAATGCAGTAGTAAAATCGAAGATTTTCCCAAGACGATATATCCAGATATTGTTAATTATTTACTATATACTAAGAGTGCGTACACCCATGAAGATTTTAAAGCTTATAAAGGACTTGATGCCTACAAACAAGCTACTTGTGGATGGGTTAAAAATATACATGTAAAGAAAATGTATGAAAACTTCTTGATATTGGGAAGAGTAAGTTACTATAGTTGAGGTTTAAGCATGTCAAGCATTATTCTACTCTTTTACAGGTTATGCATTCCCAAAAACTAAGTGAGCAATTTTTAAAACCGTGGATTGTAACAAAAAGTGATGGTAGTATAATATGCGCTCGCTGCAATTGCATGGCAGGGCTAGGCGAAACATGTACTCATGTTTGTGCTGTATTGTTTTACTTAGATGTAGCACATAGAAGGTCTCTTGAAATATCACCGACAGATATAAAAGCTTGCTGGGTTGTCCCATCCAAAGCTTCTGAACCAAAGAGAGCTGCCGATATCGATTTTGCAATACCCTCGACGTCCAAATCTAATGTAAATCAACCTTTATATATACGAGAGAAAAAATTAACAGAAGTACCACCTTTAAATAAGGAAGAAATGAATTTAATGTTAATGAATTTAAAAGAAACAAGAAAAGGATGTGTATTGCATGCTATCGTCCCACCATTTTCAGAAGAAATTAAAGAAATGCACAATGAAAGGACCACCCACATGTTCAGTAGCTTATATAAACTTGAATATGAACAAGAAACGTTGGAGAAATTAGTGGAAATTGGTAAGTAATGCCCCTTAAAACATTTAGTGCCCATTCATAATTTAATTATTTCTAGGATCACAGCTGGACTTTCAAATTTCAATAGATTCATGCAAGGAAATTGAAAAGGCAACTAATAAACAGGCTAGTTCAAAGGCATGGTTCAATTATAGAGCGGGTCGTATAACGGCTTCTAAATTTAAAGCCGTTTGCCGAACCAATTTACATAAACCCTCACACTCTTTAATAAAGGCAATATGTTATCCTTTTCGAACAAGATTTAAGACAAAAGCTACAATATATGGGTGTGAGCATGAAAAGGAAGCTTTAAATAGTTATACGTCGCATATGGAACATAGTCACGAGGGTTTTGGTGCAGAACCAGTAGGTTTATGTATAAACCCCAGTTTTCCTCATTTTGGAGCTTCACCAGATGGTCTAGTTTCCTGCGATTGTTGTGGATTAGGATGTGTGGAAATAAAATGTCCATATTGTGCTAAAGACTTGGATGTGACAGACATGGAAGTCTTGAAAAAAGTGGGAATACAAAATTTGGATGGGGAAAGCCGCCTGAGTGAAAATCATGCTTATTATTATCAAATACAAATGCAGTTAGGCATCACTAGGTTAGGTTATTGCGACTTTGTTGTTTGGAATAAAAATAAGTTTATTATGGAACGGATATATTTAAATGAGACTTTTTGGGAAGCAGAAAGTAAAACTGCTTCGATGTTCTTCTATAATGTAATAGTACCTGAATTGTTGGGAAAGTTTTACACAAGAGGTAATGAAACTGAACACTGGCCTGCCCCTCAAGAAGAAATTGTTGACTAATGACAATATACCTACTCAATCTTTAAAGTGAAATACCCTCGGAAATACCCTATTAAATTATGCGTTATGTGCTGCGATAATAGTTCTTTGTTTATGAGCAGTAATAAATGGTTTCTTTTATTAGTCTGAAATTAATTTTTAAAGGGGTGTTTTATGTAACTACTTCTGCAAAATTTCAAATGTGTGCAAATAGTATATTGTATACCTAGTAGGAAAAGTGTAACATTCCCGGACGACTGTGAAGATTGGTTGTCGAGGCGCAAGCCGAGACAAGCAACACGGAGTCCAGGAATGTGGCTTTTCGTACGAGGTATACATACTATTTTTCCGAAAATCGTTTAAAAAACGAAAGAAATTAAAATCTTGTTTAATTTTGAAAAAGCATGATTAATTTTATTCATAAATAAGTATTGCCATGAAACTCTTAGTAACATTTGTTGCGTAACTATGGAAACGTATTAATATTAAATTGTCAAATTTAACAGAAGTTTTAATCATTTTCGTAGTACATAAATAATAACTGTAAAGAATAGTTATTTATTGTACTAGTGTGTAATTATGCACATTAGTCACGCAAGAAAAAGTTAGCCACGAGACCGTTAGGTCGAGTGGCTAATTTTCTTAAGTGACTAATGTGCAATTACACACGTGTGCAATACAAAATTTTATCCAACACTTTCTTTTAATGGAATTTTATTTGAATAATATTTTTTTAAATTTGACAATTCATTTGACAAATTAATTTTTATATTTGTAAAAATCATTGTAATTGGGAAAGTCATGGAATGGTTGCTATGGTGTTGACTGTTATTTATTGTTTACTAGTTTATACACATAAACAACATATAAAAGTAGAAAATAATCATTAGTTGTGAAACAGTTATTTTTCGTTGCCTGGCAATGACTAACTGCAAGGAAATATTGACTTTTGCTTCTAGAAATTTTGTCAGAAATGTCAATATTTACGAACGATTTTCGGAAAAATATATTATTAGGCAACTCATTTCAAAGTTATGATACTTTCCTCCTTAATTTAATGGGTGGCACCTGTCCTAACCATAGTTGTTTGTAGATATGTATGTTCGCTTAAATGTAAGTATACATAATTCCCTTCCTGTGTGAAATGGGTTTTCGCATCCCAAACTGATCACGTTATATTTTCATATAAGTGGTATAGGAATAATTTTGTTGATTTCTTGAATTAGTTATTATTCTTAATCTATAAAATGGTTCTATGTTGTATTATTGGATAGTTGTAATTAAAATGAACTAATAAATATTTTATATAAATATATTTTATTGTAAATATGTTAGTTCACAACAAGTATATGTTAATAAACTCATGCATAACATGTAAATATTTTATTTCTGTGCTGTTTGCTAGTTTTAATTTTTTTTGCACGAAAAAGAATAAAAGAATGTTTTAATGTCTCAAAACAGGGAGTAAAACAAATATGTATGCCTATGTCTATAGAATTGAAAGTCGTTGAAAACTAAAGAGCAGGTGCGCAAGGTGCATAAAATAAAATAATAATGAATGTATTTTTCTAGGAGACATTTAATCTAATGGTACTATGGCAGGGCATAAATTAATAAGAGCACAACAGACAACAACAATTTTATCTATTAAAATAAATTGGTCCTCATAGCTTGATTTTTCTTTCAGCATCTGTAATGGTAAAATATCTTTTAAAATCATATATTTTTGACGAAGCATGCCAATTATTCGTTCAACGTGAATTCGAATGTTTGCTGTCTTTCTTGTAGTTTCAATTTCTTTCGCAGATAACTGTTTTCTCCCTTTAGTGAAAGCTGGAGTCACTACTTCAGCAAAACACATTTTAACCGAGTTTGTTATGAGAAATCCTCTATCTGCTATTACAAGATCACCAGGTTGAAGTTTATTTAAGAAGCCACAATCTTCCGTAATAAATTTATCACTCGCTCTACCTCCATAAGCATTTGAAATAAAACAAACAGAACCTTGAGGTGTACTGCCAATTAAAAACTTTATAGTGTGGTGATGCTTATAATTTGACCAAGTTTTAGCAGCTGCTTCTAAATTTGAAGATCGTTCTATAAAAATTTCGAAACAATCAATAATGACTGTAGTCTTATTTCCAAAATTTTCCTGAAAACAACGAGGCATATTTTCCATGATATCTTTACGCTCAGGCCATATAATACAGCTCTAAAAATAATATGTTTTGTTATGAATATATCACTTTTAAGGGTAACCTACTACCTTCAATCGACCATAAAGAATATCAATTGTTCTATAAAATATACGAGCTACTGTTGTATGATGGATGTGAAACCTAAAGCCTAAGTCTTTGAAAGGTAAGTTTAGCCGTAATTTCATTAATGTTAATATAACCTGGGCAAATTTTGAAATAGCACATATATTCGGTAAATATATCTCAATTACATCATACAAACATTTTACGTATTGGAATTCCGGAAGACCTGTATAATATAAGGTAAAATTATTATTCTGTTTAAAGTATTCCATATCATATTTAAATTTATTTACTAATTCCTGTAATTCATAATTTTTTGTATCTCGTTCTAAAATTTCTTTACGTAATTTCTCTATTTCATTTTTTTGTTGTAATATTATATTAGTTTCTGTATCTGCCTCATGTTCAATTTCAGGATTTACAGATTCTGGTGGTGGTCTTTGACCTAATCTGGTTTGCTGAAAAAAGAACTATCTATAAAAAGCATAATATGTTTTCAAAAAGATTTCCCAACCTCTAAAAATAAAATAATTTTCTGAAATGTAAATGTACACATAATCTACTCTAAAATATTTTAAAGCACCATACCTACCTATTCAAAAAAGTATAGCAAAGCAAATATTTAAACGTTCGTATCACATATAAAACAAAGGCACAGGAAAGAGCAAAGCATTATCTTCCTAATATTTGAATATCAACCATTTCATAATTGAAAACAAAATAAATCATATTAAACGTGCAACCTACATATTTATTGATGTAGACAAAAAAATCATGCAAAAGCAAAATTTCAAAATTCACTGCAACCTCTACATCGTCTCGTAATCTTTTCCTTTTCTCCATTCTAACAAATCTATCTTTACTAGAAGGTTTTGATAAGCTAATAGATTTATAACCCATATTTAAAGACGGTATCCAGTCTGGGTTATTGTGATCTTCTAACTTTGAAGGTTTACCTAAATATATTTATTTGTCATACTTACGAAACAATAATTTAGGTACATCCATGTATTTATTAGATACGAATAGTGTAAAGTATTACCTGAAATGAAATGTTTGGAGCATATTCTACCATAATCAATCTTTGATTTGGTTAGATCGTCCCTTTTTAAGGCATTTATCCAAGCATTCCGTCTATCACAGGCAAGTTGAGTAAATTGTTTATGATTGTTAAAAACTGAGGGAATTCGAAAAAAACTGACAGCATCTCTCGCCCCGTTGCTTCCACAACCAACTACCATACAAAAACTTGGCATTTTCAGTAAAATGTGAGGAAATAAAAACCCAAATAGATATAAATGTGCCTTGTTTCTGTTATGGTTAAGGTCCTCCAAGCCACGACCTTGAAAAATGTGACGTCACGTGCAGATGCCCTATGACGTATTGCTGGTGACTCTTCTTCTTCTCTTTATACCTTGTGGCTAGTAAGCACAGAGTAGGTACTACATAGTGATCTGGAGGACGAGGCGCTGAAATATAATAATGTAAATTCAAGCATTTGTCATCGTACGCTAGATGACGCAATCATGCTGCGAAACCGACAACTGCTTATACCAGCACCACGGTGTAGTATGTTAGGTGATGCAACAATACCCGTACGAATGGCTTCGTAAGAGTTATTTAGTTGTGTGTAATGCAATAGATGGCAGGACAAATAAAGTCTCGTCGTTACTTACGTATAGAAATATTAGAAATACAGTTTTACAGGTTGTGTAGTTAATGCTCTGTAGATTTGTTTTATTTATATTTAAAAAGCCTTTTAGTTCGTTCTTTTTGTCTTAGTTTTGCCGTTTAGTTGTGTATAATGTATATATGCAACACTACATGCATCAAAGAAAATCCGTCTATCTATGCCATGATCTATGTCTAGGTAATTGCAGGAGTATATTCCGGGCGCCATCTACTGAATTAAATAGAAACCAAGCACTTATGAAGCCGTCGACATGGCAAGTGCCGGTATATCGGACCACCTAATATGCTACACCGTGACCAGCACTAACCTTCTTATATAAGATATATACCATATACCAACTATAATCTGCAGTTCTATCCGATAAATGAAATTACAATGTTAACGTTTACATGCTTAGACTTTTAATTTGATGGTAGGTATGTCATAAGGTGGGCGCAACTGGCTAATCTCGTATGACCTATTCTTTGTAGTTAACAATCCTTGACCACAGACTACATACAGACGTCCATCTCTGTCGAAACGCTTCGAAGTATGGATATATTGTCTGTATAGGCAGAAGGACCTCGGTCATTAGCCTATTGAATTATGCATGATTCAATAAAGTGCTTTTATTATTATTATTATTATTATTGTCTGTATTTAATACACCACGTGGTATGACGTAGTTCTCAGTTTTGATGCGCCTACGCCTATATTGGTCAATCCAAATCTGTTATCGGTGTGAGGTAGTAAACAACTTATGCGCGAATGCAGCATAAAAAATAAAACCTAATACATGAAAATCTTGAGAGATAGACATCTGCATGTAGCCTGTGTCGCCAAAATATCTCTACTTCCCAACAAGTATAATGAGGGCCGGTTTATCAATGCAAGGTTAACTTGTAATCAAAGGATAAATGTCAAACGAAACAATAAATACCCATTGTTTCGTTAAACCGGCCCTAACCGAAAACTGAAACAAATCGTTGTACACTTGTTTCAGTTATTGTACTTGTTGAGAACAGAACTAAATAATAAACATTATTTGTTAATAAAGTTACCGATGGATTCAAACTCACTTTCTTCACATTACACTGTTAATTATAACTTTATAAAGGCTTTCGTACTATATACCTTACATCAAAGTAAAAAGTAGACAATGTATTAAGTAGGTACCTATAAATTTACAGATATTAAATGTAAATTTACAGATAGTGTAAGTGTAAATTTACACTTAGTAACTGTAAATTTACACTTAGTAACTGTAAATATACATTTAGTAAGTGTAAATTTACACTTATTAAGTGTAAATTTACAGATAATAGGTGTAAATTTACAGATAGTATGTGTAATTTCTTCCAAAAATAATATTTCCCGTGGCCCTCCAGCGCTTTCGTACAAAACGTACAACAAATAAAAGTAAACAAAACTCATTCAGGAATGTCTGAATGTCAACCTGACTAACTTCATTATCCCTTCCCAGTGTTGCCAGTTTCATTGTAATTCCCTAACAAGTGGAAGTAGTAATATTATAATAATAATAATAATATATACCTATGAAAAACCTTACCTACTTTACACGCAGGTTTGTGTATGTACAAATGTGCTTGTAACATAACGTTTACAAATAACTTGGTGATGAGATGAGATCGGTCATAAATTACCTGAAAATAATGAGCAGGACCAGGGGGTCGATTCTCAAATGTCACCACACCGATGTCGTGGACGACAAATACCAGTTGTCTATTGAAATGAACATTTCGTTATTCTCTAATGTCGTAGTAGACAATTCTTAATAGACATAATGTAGAGTGGGTATAACCCTTCGACAATCGAATGTCGTGATCGACACCATAGATAAGAAAGGATAACAATTGACGTGCTCTCTCTACTGTGCTAGGGAGAGAAGTGAAAAACGTTTCTACATCTGTGTTTGTGTGGTTATGTTTAACTCAGCACAGAGATTCTTTTGGCGCTGTTTAATTATTTATTATTTTCTATCAATTGATGAATGAAGACAGAAATTTTAAATATGGAAAATAATATCTTGCCGATTCTAACAAAACAATTTTCTGTGAAATTAATTACATTTCAAGATTTGGCTTTTTAGTTTTCTCCATTGTTTCCAATTTTTTTTCGATCAAGGTATTGAATTCAGGATCACTCTTCTATTTCTTCTCATTTTTTTAGCGTCTTTAAATGAAAAATTTGTGGAGAATTTCCCCGAAATTAGAATCTCATATTCTCGACTTTTTAATAAGTCTATCATGTTCTTTTGCTGTTGTGAGCAGTAGGACAATTTTTTATTATCTATATTATATAGTATATGTAAGAATGAAATAATGAAAAGACCTAACCTCAAGGAAAAAATTAAATACATTCCCCACAGATTTATGTAAGCGTCGGGACTCGGGCACACTCGGAATCGACACAAAAATGTGGTAAAATTATCCGAATGCGATGTTGCCACCTGCTAATCATCGAGAAACAATTGTCTACTAAGATTTGTTGTCGCAGAGCTCTCGAGAATACGTTTATCACAAGTTACTCGACATCAGTGATCGACAATTTGTCACAAGTGACAATTTTGATCGTCATTTGAGAATCGGGTCCCAGAGTTACAGTATTCTGAAATCTGTCGCCTAGTTGCTGAACTATGCATGGATTAGAAAAATTCCCTCTGGTGTTTCAGAACGTAATTTTTGAGCAATGACTGTAGAATTATTAGAATTTTGAATTTCTCTAATTTTTTGATTGAAAAATATTACATATTTAATGTTACTAAGTAAATAAACGAATATGAAATATTTTGTATCTTTTCCGGGTTGATTTGATTAATTTCTTGCCTTATTATATGTCGTTTAAATCTTTTCAAATTTAATTTTCTTGATGAAGAATATACAAAATTCAAAAACCTTATATTGCTTGATAGAGAATTAAAAACCCTTTCTGAGCTATCACACTCACCATGCATCGTTCCATTTAAAAATTGTAAAGGGTAGCTGCCACTCCAAGGAGGTTGAAGGGGGAGTATAAAATTATGCCAAAAAATGTTATTAGAATTAAGAATTGACGTGTTTTAGGCTTTTATTCACAAATTGTTAATTACATAGATAATGAATTTATCCGTTACTTATATGTACTTCACTGTATATACATTATAACCTCAACTCCCCCCCCATGTATTTCATTCATATTTATATTAACTACCACATTATTGATCTTGTTCGGCTAAAAATATTTTTTAAATATTGTTAAAATTATTTTTTGAACTTAGTAGAGGGACTTGTAATTATAGTGTGTACTAATGTGTATAAGGACTTACCTATTGTAATTAAGTGATTAATAAATCAGTGGTTTGTGAAGATTCTTGTTGTAATTATTGAACCTACATACAGAGTGTTTACTGGAGATTGTAGGTAAATACGTAACAATACCTTCTGGTAAAGTTAAAGGATTTGAATGATCCCTTATAGTTGTCGTTTCACTAAATTATGTTGTTGCCTAAAATAATTTGTAAAACATATTATACCTATCTATTTTGTTACAAATTAAGATTTATTTTTACCTCCTCTCCTCATTTTGTATGGCACGAATTAATAAAATAAAGTTAAGCATTTTTTTTATCTGAGAAAAGGTCAAAACCAATAATCAATACTAATTCAGACTACTAAAACTTCGTCTTAAAATTATCAATATTGAATTGTGATTATTGATAACATTTGTGTCACCATAATACCAGTTATTAGTTATTTTCTAATAATCTGTTATATTTCAATAATTTAAACAATAATCTGTTATTGAAAATAACTAAGATGCACCATAATACCAAAATGAGTCTGGCATTGCTTATTTTTCAATAAACAGAAAATAGCCAATAACTAATGATCACCGTAATAAGCCTGTATATTCGAATGTTCATTTGGCATTGTTTTGTTTGACATTTTTATCCTCTAGTTAAGAGTTATGCCTGTATTGATAAACCGAACCTAAAGCTACGAACTTTGTCCAAAAAAGAAGAGTACCAAACCTTTGACCAAAGACCAGTGGTAAATGAATGGAAAACTCTTAATGTCAGTTGTCAATTCATTATTCATTTTGTCAGGAGTCAGATTTCTATGTTTTTCCATTGATGTTAATTGAAATTATTTTATGAGTAAAATATTGAGTGCATATAAACGTTTTGGTGAAAGTGATTGAAATAAAGTAAGCAGTTATTGAAGTATTTTTGATGTAAATAAAATTAATCCGCCATGTTGGATTTTGGATTTGTACATGAAAAATAATAGTAGTGACATCACGGTTAGCAAAATTAATTTGTTAAAACATTTTAGAGATCAGGACAATATTTTGTATCTGGGTTGTGATCAAGATCAAATTCTGCGAAAAATCTCAGTTGGGAAGTGTTAATGAAGGAATTAATATAAAATCTTATTTGTCGAAATAGGTAAGTCAAATAGGTACTTATGTCTACTTAATGATTTGCAATATATTTGCTCTAGAATTTATTTGCGTTTTATACTCGGCACCTGCCTGGAGATGCAGAATGTAGATTGCATAACACCTAGTCCACTAGCTTCCTAATATGTTTTTTTATATGTTTATTAATATCGTGTCTACCTATTTACAGTGATGTAGAAGGTACATGTGAATAGTCCTACTTAGAAAGTTATTTTCCTCGACATACATTACATGTCGGGCATGTGGTGTATGTGATAATCTTGCATTTTGGCAAAAAAATATATGAGAAGACGTGACGATGTCATTAATCAAATGCCAACATTCATACACCAGCTAATCATGGACGGGACCAGCGTATGCTTGTGGTATTGATTTGACAGTTGCTGTTAAAGAGACAGGGATATATTTATTTATTTAGATACATCATCCAACAATCGTAAGACCAATTACAGGATGAGAACAATACATATTTACAATAGAATGAAAATGTAAGATAATAACAATGATATAATACGATAGTACAACACAGGTAACAACTACAAAATGTATACAAACTAATAATAATAATACAATACAATAGTACAGCATAGTTAAGACTACAGAGTATATACGAAACTAATTACAAATTCAATCGTTTAATGGATGAAACAGTACTATGGAAAATATCGACCTCGTTTTGCAGGTGGTTGTAGGTGTTACACATGAAATGTAAGGGAGAAAAATTCAGTATATTCGTTCGGGGTCTAGCAAGATAAAATGTTGTATGATGTCGTGTACGTGGTACATGGAATAACAGTTTTTCGGTTATTTCAGGGCAATTGATTTTATTATTTATTAATTTATGTAAAAATATGATAGCCTGCTTTTTCCTCCATGTGTTCAGACTGTCGGTTGAGAATCTACCTAAAAGTGTATCATGGGGATATCCAATGGGGGGATATTAGTCCAATAAACGGGACTTTTAAATGTCCATTTGTACTCCATGGCTGAATTTTTTATCAGAAATTAGTTTTAAGGTGTACACCAAGCTTCTGTAGTCAAAAAGTAGAAATTGATGTGCAGGGGTTGTAAAAAAAATATTTAAGGGTTGAAATCGCGATATGTCAAAAGCGGAAAAAATTCGTAAAAAAATTTTAAACAAAAGTAGAGAAAAACATTCTGTGTAAAAAAGCTACTTAACTTTTTTTTTCTATAAGAGCGGCAATCCGTAAGATTCGATTCAGGTTTTTGAACGATTGAAACAGTCAAATACACCGCTGGCGCGTATGCCCTCTACTCACCACCAGAGAGAGTAGCGTAACAGAGCGTGTCTAGAGTGAGAACAACAAACGTCATGAGGCGAATGATGATTTATGTGTTATTTGCGATTTCAACATTTAAAATGTTTTTATTTAATTTTTCAAGTATGGGTTTTGATTAATAGTCGTCCATTTAAAGAGTCGGGATTTATGACGAAATTACCGAATGTTTGCGCCTCGGACTAGACAATGTCCCCCCCCACGTTTTCGAGGGTGCTGAATCGATTTCCGTGGTCAAACCAATTTTTTCACCTCGGCAACCCCCTCAAATTGACCAAAAACCACTCCTAAAATGTAAGAACAAAATTTATATTTTATAGGAGGTGTTTCTTTAAGGAAGGTGGTAGGTGACCAGGGTTGTGTACCACCCCCGGGGGGTGTTTTCACCCTTCAAAGGGGTGGAAAATCAATATATATATATATTTAAGGTAAGATTAGCTCGACTGGCTATTTAAGGTTAAAATTTAAACTCGGGTATGCAGTCGTGTGGCACAAAAATTAAAGAAAACTCTTCATTTCTGTTCAAGCTTTCGAGGCTTTATAGTCTCTTCATCAGGAACGCTACAAAGTATGACATCGTATTACACTTAAATTAGGGTGGACAGAGTACTTACGAGATGTTCAGGTTATGTTGAAGTTGCACATGTGAAGCAATTTTCAAAAATATGGACAAACACATCAGTAATAACAGCTGACAAACTTACAAGTTAAAATCGACATCTATCCATGTTTTAAATAATTTTTAACTTGTAAGTTTGTAAGCTGTTATTATTGATAAGTGTTTGTCCATATTTTTGAAAATTGTTTCACATGTGCAACTTCAACATAACCTCAACATCTCGTAAGTACTCTAATGTCAACCCTAATTTAAGTGTAATACGATGTCATACTTTGTAGCGTTCCTGATGAAGAGACAATAAAGCCTCGAAAGCTTGAACAGAAATAAAGAGTATTTTTTAATTTTTTGCCACAGGACTGCATACCCAAGTTTAAATTTTAAAATTTTAACATATATATATATATATATATATATATATATATATATATATAATATATGCTCAAACTGAGCAGTTCAGTTCGAGCAACGAGGAGCAGCAGTAGGCAGCTTTCAGCGAGAACCTGAAGATGGCAGATGAGATTCTGCCGAAACGCCGTTTAGACAACCGTGACTCCTGGAGGAGTCGACCATCGACGCGGGAGAGCACCCGGAAGTACAACAACACTTTATATATATATATATATATATATATATATATATATATATATATTGTTATGTGCTGCCCTCTAACAAGGAAAGATGTGATTAAGTTCATGTTCAAAGTTTTCCTCAGAAGCTTAGTTACTTCCCTGACTAGTAGGGTGGCGCCGTCTATGAGCCAATTGACGAACAATCATCTATTTCATGGTAGAAAACTATGGAGAATTCTAGAAAAGAGTTCTAGAAGGATTCCAAGTGTGTATATAAAGAGGTGACTCCAGCAGATGGGGGAACAGTTCAGTTGAGTGAAGTATGCAGTTTAGTGAAGTAAACAGTCAATAGAGTTTTTAGGTTAGACAAGAGTTGACAAGTTTAAGAAGAAAAGTAAAGTGCTTAGTGTTTTAAAAGTAGTGAAATTATATTAGATTAAGTTATTATTAGTTGTGTGATTTTTAAGTATTTGCTAGTGTAATTTTAGTGATTAATAAAATCAGTGGTTAGTTGAAATTCTTGTTGCAAGTTATTTAAACCCACAGAGTGTTTACTGAAGACTGTAAACACGTAACAATTGGTGTCAGAAGCGGAATTGCAACAGAATTTCTGAAGAATTTGACGAAGTTTCATAGTATTCTATTTGGAAACCACTGGAGATAGTGAAGTGAGTTGAACTGGGAAGTAATAAACATTAGACAAGACTAATTTGTGTTAGTGTGAGAAAATATTTGACGTACCTGGCATAGACTTTAAATAGGGCTTGTTAGTGTTGTTTGTTAGTTTTTGAATGGAAACAAGAAGCATGGCTGCTGAAAAACAAATGCAAGACATGTTCGCCGCATTTAGAAAAATGATGTTAGAGGAAAAAGAGGAACAAGAGAAACGACGTCAAGAAGAAAAGGAAGAGCAAGAGAAACGACGCCAAGAAGAGAAAGAAGAACAAGAAAGACGTCAAGAAGAACAAGAAAGACGACGTCAGAAAGAAAAACTAGAAGAAAAAGAAGAACAAGAAAGACGCCGTCAGGAGGAAAAAGAAGAACAAGAAAGACGCCGTCGGGAGGAAAAAGAAGAACAAGAGAAATGTGAAGAAGAAAAAGAAAGAAGACGGCAAGAAGAATTGAGAAAAATTATACAGGTGCAACAAGATGCTATCCTGTCAGCCACCAATGAAGTCAAGGAAAAAGTAGATAAAGTTGAACAAAAAGTGACTGGCGTCGAAGGAAAAGTGACTACACTTGAAGAAGGAGTAAGCGATGTCAAAGGAAAAGTAAATAAGGTTGAAGAGGAAGTAACTGAAGTCAAAGGAAAAGTTACTGGCGTTGAAGAAAAAGTTACTGGTGTCGAGGGGAAAGTTACTGGCGTCGAAGGGAAAGTTACCGATATAGAAGGAAAATTTCGTGCAGTTGAAGGTGAGGTAGAGCGACTTAAGCGACTGTTAAGAGAACAAGGAGGCCAGCTGGTATTATCATCATCAGGTCCTCGATTACAACCGCCTTCCTTTGATGGTCAAACTTCTTGGTCAACCTATAAAAGACAATTTGAGGCAGCGGCATACGCAAACAATTGGAGTAATGAAGACAAAGCTATGGCATTGGTGCTAGCATTAAGAGGTCAAGCCTCAGAGTTGCTTCAGAGTATCCCAGTGACGCAGCAACGGGATTTTAAAGTTTTGGAAGCCGCACTAGATCTAAGATATGGCGACCAACACCTCGCCCAAGTATATAGGACTCAGCTCAAATCACGCACACAAAAGGCTGGGGAAAGTTTACAAGATTTTGAAGCAGCTGTTGAGCGACTGACATACCTGGCTTACCCGGATGCCCCCAAAGAATTCCAGGAACAATTAACAGTTGGCACTTTCATCGATGGCATAAGAGATGAGGAGATCAGGCGAGTCCTTAGATTATCTCGAGATAAGACTGGTAGCGAAGCCTTGATTCATGTCCTCGAAGTTGAAGCCGCTTATAAAGAGACTCCACGTCCGAGAGTACGAGCCATGAAGGTAGAAGAGGACCATTTAGAAAAATCAAATATGGAATCTTTGATGGCTGACATACACAAAATGATAAGCCAGTTGATGACCAAACCAGATGCTCCAAGGAAGCAGGAAAGAGAGCAGAATGACGAACAGCCAAGGAAGGTGATTCGTTGTTATAAATGCGGCAAACCAGGGCATATTAAGCGAAACTGTCGGCAGCGGAGCCCTGAGAGAGTAAATGCCGCAACGACTGAAGGGCCGCAGGAAAACTAAAGATAGCCAGCACCTTGGGGGCTGTGCTGGCTGGTGAACACGGTGCCCCCAGAGAGATACGGGTTTCCCAAATTAGAAGAGTCCCGAGTAGTCTGCTGTTGGATGGTTATGTAAACAAACGGAGATGTATCTTCACTATCGACACAGGTGCCACGTCATCAATAGTGCGACTCGGATTTTTATCAGGAATAAAAGTTGATAAAAGCCAAAATGGATTGGTCGTTCGAACAGCCACAGGAGACAGGGTAAGGGTTCATGGAGAAGTTGACCTAGATCTGCAGTTTGGACGCCTGTGCTTTAGTCATAGGGTTATTGTGGCTGACATCACTGATGATTTCATTTTGGGGCTGGATGTTATGGGAGTACAAGATCAATTTGTACTTGACGTGGTAGAACGAGTCCTAAAGATTGGAAATGAAGAATTTATTTTGTCAACAGCAAATGACCGATTTCAAAAAGTGAGGCTACTGACGGCTCAGACAATCAAGATTCCTGCTCGTTCTGAACAAATAATCGAGGCCATTCTGGAAGGAAACTCTGGTGGATACCGTGTTGGCCTTGTTGAAAAAGATGATTCAATTAAGACAGAAAACGTAATCTTAGCAAGAACTCTAACCCAGACAAAAGACAAAATTCCAATTAGAGTGGCTAATTTAAATTCCCACTCAGTGACTTTCAAGGAAGGCGAGGCAATAGGATCCTACGAACCAGTCCAGTGGATAGCAAGGTGCGAGGAACAAGGGGAGAAATGTTCGTCAACCAGCGTAGACAAGGAAGTTGTGACTTTGTTGAGTTCCCAGTTTGAACACCTATCTGAGGATGAACGTAGAGAGGCAATCAAGTTTTTGGAGAAAGAAAGTGCGGTATTTGCCAAAAACACAGACATCCTCACGAAAACTGATGTAGTACAGCATCGGATAGACACTGGTGATTCAGCCGCAATCCGCCAACAACCTAGAAGGTTGCCACTAGCTAAACAGGAGGAAGCTGCTGCGATGGTTCAAAAGATGCTACAAGATGGAGTAATTGAGGAATCAACCAGTCCCTGGTCATCACCGATAGTTTTAGTTGCCAAGAAGGACGGAACTTTGAGATTTTGTGTCGACTACCGGAAGCTGAATGATGTTACGAAGAAAGACAGCTATCCACTACCACGAATTGACGATACATTAGGTACGCTGGCAGGGTCACGATGGTTTTCAACTCTAGACCTTCGAAGTGGGTATTGGCAGGTGGGACTTCACCCTGATGACAAGGAAAAGACTGCCTTCTCAACAGGTAGTGGTTTATATCAATTCACCGTGATGCCTTTTGGACTTTGCAATGCGCCAGCTACTTTTGAAAGATTGATGGAATTTGTACTCCGAGGACTAACTTGGAAGACGTGCTTAGTTTATCTTGATGACGTAATGGTTATGGGACGAAACTTCAGGGAACATTTGGAAAATCTTCAAGAAGTATTTGGGAGAATCAGAAATGCACACCTAAAGTTGAATCCAAAGAAGTGTCTACTATTCCAAAAAGAAGTGAAATTCCTTGGACATGTCGTATCTTCGGAGGGAATACAGACAGACCCGGACAAGATCTCTGCCGTGCGTGATTGGCCGAGACCTTCAAATGTACACGAATTACGAAGCTTTCTTGGCCTCTGCACTTATTATAGACGTTTTGTGGAAGGATTTGCGGATATAGCAAAGCCACTACACCAGCTAACGGAGGAGAAAGTTAAATATCAGTGGACACTGGAGTGTGAAACATCATGGAAGAAGCTGAAAGCAGCGTTATGCAGTAGTCCTGTGCTAGCATATCCCCAACAAAAGGGCCTCTATATTCTTGACACGGATGCTAGCAACTCCGCAATTGGATGTGTACTATCTCAAGTCCAAAATGGAGAGGAAAAACTAATCGAGTATTTCAGTAAGGTACTGTCCAAACCAGAGAAGAATTATTGTGTAACAAGGAAGGAACTATTGGCCATTGTTAAGTCCGTGGACCATTTTCACAAGTACCTCTATGGCCAACATTTCAAAATCAGGACCGACCATGCTGCATTAAAATGGCTACTGCAGCTGAAAACTCCAGAAGGTCAACTGGCTCGCTGGATAGAAAGACTGCAGCAATATGACCTCACAATCGAACACCGACCTGGAAAGTCTCATAAAAATGCAGATGCTCTGTCAAGAAGACCGTGCAAAGATGACTGCAAGCATTGCTATCGGGTTGAAAAAGCACAGGGCACGTTAATAGTAAACACAGTTCAGGTAGATGTTCCAGATGATTGGACAAAGGAAGTTCTAAGACGAGAACAAATGGATGACAGCGTAATTGGTCCTATATTAAGGGCAAAAGAAAAAGGAACGCGACCGGAATGGAAGGATGTTTCGGACAAAAGTGTGGAGCTGAAGGCATTGTGGGCACAATGGGACTCCCTTAAGGTTATAGATGGGCTATTAAAGAGAGCATGGGAAAGTCCAGATGGGAAGGAAGTTACCATGCGTCTGGTGATGCCCAGCTGTCGGATCCCAAAAATACTTCAGGAAATACATGATGGAGTGTCCGGGGGACATTTTGGTATGAATAAGACATTGGCTAAAGTACGGGAACGATTTTATTGGATAAATAGCCGTCAAGATGTGGAAGCTTGGTGCCGCAAATGCAAGGCTTGTGCAGCTACCAAAGGGCCACAGACGAAGAGCAGGGGCCAAATGAAGCAATATAACGTCGGAGCTCCTTTTGAGAGGATTGCTATAGATGTAGCGGGCCCATTCCCAGTGACAGATGATGGGAATAAATACATCCTGGTCGCTATGGACTATTTTAGTAAATGGCCGGAAGCCTATGCCATTCCGAATCAGGAAGCAGTTACTGTTGCTCGAGTTTTGGTGGATAACCTTGTATGCCGATTTGGTGTACCCCTGGAGCTACATTCCGATCAAGGGAGAAACTTTGAGTCGGGGGTATTTCAGAAAATTTGTGAGTTGCTGGGCATTCACAAGACTCGGACAACCCCTCTTCATCCCCAGTCAGATGGAATGGTGGAACGACATAATAAAACCATGAAGGAACATCTTTCTAAGGTAGTTCACAAGAACCAGCGAGATTGGGATCGACATATACCATTTTTCTTAATGGCATACAGGGCTGCCATTCATGAGACGACTAAACAGACACCGGCTCGTGTAATATTTGGGCACGAGATCAGACTGCCATGTGATTTGATGTTTGGTACACCAGATAAGAAGCCACTGTCCGTGGATGACTACGCAGACGAAGTTAGTCAACAGCTGAGGAATGTCCACGAATTGGTTCGAAACCAAGTTAGCATAGCTAGTGACAGAATGAAGGCTCGCTATGACCGGAAGGGAACGTCAGCAGGATTCAAGGAGGGCGATCTAGTTTGGCTATATAACCCACAGCGAAAGAAGGGAAAATCTCCGAAGCTTCACCCACCCTGGGAAGGACCGTATTCAGTCATCACTCGGATCAATGACGTTGTTTACCAAATTCAACGTAGTAAGAAGTCCAAGATGAAGATCGTGCACTTGGATAGGTTGGCGAAGTATGAAGTATGTTGGGGAATCTGAATTGCCTGACCGGGACGTTCAGGCTTAAGGAGGGGGCAGTGTTATGTGCTGCCCTCTAACAAGGAAAGATGTGATTAAGTTCATGTTCAAAGTTTTCCTCAGAAGCTTAGTTACTTCCCTGACTAGTAGGGTGGCGCCGTCTATGAGCCAATTGACGAACAATCATCTATTTCATGGTAGAAAACTATGGAGAATTCTAGAAAAGAGTTCTAGAAGGATTCCAAGTGTGTATATAAAGAGGTGACTCCAGCAGATGGGGGAACAGTTCAGTTGAGTGAAGTATGCAGTTTAGTGAAGTAAACAGTCAATAGAGTTTTTAGGTTAGACAAGAGTTGACAAGTTTAAGAAGAAAAGTAAAGTGCTTAGTGTTTTAAAAGTAGTGAAATTATATTAGATTAAGTTATTATTAGTTGTGTGATTTTTAAGTATTTGCTAGTGTAATTTTAGTGATTAATAAAATCAGTGGTTAGTTGAAATTCTTGTTGCAAGTTATTTAAACCCACAGAGTGTTTACTGAAGACTGTAAACACGTAACAATATATATATATATATATATATATATATATATATATATATATAAGTACAGAGACGAATATTAGATGACTGTCTAAGTTAAAAACAAAAATTTTTAATTTCCACCAGGGATACAGTCACGGGCTCAAAAAAGAAAACTCTTTTTTAAATTCAAGCTTTCGAAACTTTATTGTTTCTTCCTCAGGAATTCTACAAAAATTTAACTTATTATAATCAAAATAATTTAATACAAGTGAAGGGTACTTACTAAATTGAGGTTAAAAAATGAAATTGACAAGTCATCAAGACAGAACCAACACAACTATTACAAAATAAATCACACTTGTGGACTACATTTATATTTAATTTAAGTTAAAACCAAAAATCTTTAATCTAAAATAGTTTCAGCCACCTCGGAAACTGAACAAGAAGCAGTCAACTACGTTATTTCTTATTCCTCCGAAAAAACCGGAATGTGAGATTAAAAAACTGTCAAAAAACAGATCTGAAGCAGAGAGAGAGGGGTCATGTCAACCCCCCCTCTCTCTCTGCCTCAGGTCCGTTGCCAACAAAACACCAAACCCAACACATCAAAACTTACTAATTTTCAAAAGTATTGTACAGGGTGTTATTTCTGTGACTACCATTGGCATGTAAATGCAACAAATAAGTGTATAATATACTGAGGCCCTCAATGTCATTTCTGGCATTCATAGCTTCCGGTTCATTAAAAATATAACACATTTCTAGAAAAGGTCTTTTTTGAACGCTCTTTTCAAAATCCAAAATCTTAACCTCGTTATAGTTGAGGTTATGGTTGAGTGATAGAGCGTGTTTGGCTAACATTGAAGATTCTTTGTTCACCCTCACGTCGCTTCTGTGTGATGTGATCCTATCTTTAATTTTTCTACTCGTTTGACCAATATACTTTTTTTCACAATCATTACAAGAGATGCAATATACCACATTTGAATAATTCATCAAGTCGTCTTTGTCTTTCAGTTTAGCAAAAAGATTGTTAATCGTCACCTTATTTTTGAAAGCTAATTTGATGTTAGTGAAACTTGAAAACAACTTCCTAAATTTAAGCGTCACCTGCGGAATGTTCGGTATAGAGAAATAAAAAGCGTTATTAGGAGCCTCATGATTTTCACCCACCCTCTGCACAACTACGTCAGGGCGTTCATTGACTACATTGTCCCGTGCAACCGTTCTACTGGCTATGATTTTTTTTATTAACGCTGGTGGATAACCACACTTTATTTATTTATTTATTACCCAACAGTAAAACCAATTACAGGGTAAAACAAATAGTGTATATAACATAAGACAAAAGATAAAAGAGAGTAGAGAATAAATCAATATTACAAGTTAATAAGGATATTTAAAACAGGATATCGTTACGTATTAATATTATCACAATATAATATAGATTTGAGACTTGAAAAATTTATATCACAGTTATTGCTTAAATTATTGTAGTTTGTGCACATGGTATTAATTGGAGACTTTAACATCATATTTGTTAAACATAGATTTGGTTGAAATGTAGTGGGATGCCTTGTAGATATTCTTGGTATATTAAATTTGATTTCACTTAACAAGTTGGGGCAGTCAATATGATAGTGAATTAAATTATATAAGAAAGTTAGAGATGTATTAACCCTTCTAGTACTAAGAGATAATAGGTCAAATCTATCCAACAGAGAAATATGGTCTGCACCTTGAGGCGGATATGTCCGATCCACTCTATAGGCCAGAAACTTGACAAATTTACGTTGAATCGATTCAACTCTATTTATGTAACAGTCATAAATTGGATTCCAGATTAGTGAGCCATATTCCAACTTAGATCGAACATAAGCGAAGTATAGTGTTTTTAGGCACTCTATGGTAATAAAAGACTGAGAGTTACGTATGATAAATCCCAGCATTCTCGACGCGGAATTACATATCTGATCAATATGTGTACAGAATGACAGTGATGAATCAAAGTATATGCCCAGATCCTTAACCTCTGTGCATCTTATAAGAGAAACGTTGTTAATTGCATAGTTGTATAACAGTGACATACTTTTACGAGTGAAAGTTACTATTTTACATTTTGAGACGTTTAAAATCAGTTTATTTGAGTCACACCATTGATTAATTTTGTCTAAATTAAGTTGCAGGTTTCGGCAATCATCTACAGTGCAAATCGAGGAATAAATTTTCAAATCGTCAGCAAACATTAGTCTATTACAATCTAACAACTTAAGTAAATCATCAATAAATATAAGAAATAGTAATGGGCCAAGGTTGGAACCTTGCGGAACTCCAGATGTTGATATAAATATATTTGATTTAAAACCATTGTAATAAACATATTGCTCTCTGTCCAGTAGATATGATTCGAATAACATCAAAAGATTTAAGCTAAAACCAATTCTATCCAGTTTTTCTAACAAGATATAGTGATCGATTTGGTCAAACGCTTTCTGAATGTCAGTGTAAATAACATCAACTTGGCCTCTAGTGTCCAATATTTTAACGGTATATTCAGTAAAACTAGCCAAGTTACTTATAGTGGACCTTTTCCCCATGAAACCATGCTGCCAGGGAGATAGGATATTTTGTATATTACTATATATAGCCCTATATAATATGATCTCCAATAATTTGGCGAAGTTACAAATTATAGATATAGCACGATAGTTATTTACATCGTTTAGATCACCAGTTTTAGGAATAGGACATAGTTTAGCTATTTTCCAGATAGTTGGAAAAGTAGATGTTTCCAATACTAAATTGTACAATATACAGAGGGGGAAAGCCAAAGCACCTATACAGTCTTTCACTAGGAAACAGGGCATTCTGTCTTCACCAGCAGTTAGACGATCTTTCAGTTTTTTTGCCGCCATGATAATGTCATTCTCAGAGATACTCTTAAGGTTTATGTTTTGCATAACATAAGGTTCAATTGTTGGAACATCTAAGGGGTGAGATTGTCTAAAGACACTAGAAAAATAGTGGGCAAAAGCATTAACTATGTCCTGGGGATCTTCATAAGTTACATTCTGGAAGTTCACTTTGCCAGGAATTCTAGTATTACCTTTTTTGGTGTTAATGTATGACCAAAATGCTTTCGGATCGGAATGGATACTCTGTTCGATACTGATTAGGTGCTGTCTATACGCTTCAGATATACTATTTTTTATTTTGGCACGAATTAATTTGAACTCGTTGTGGTACTGGATGTCATTAGTCTGTCTGTATCTTTTTAGTATACTTTCTTTTTTCCTAATATCGTTTATAATATTTTTAGTGTACCAAACCGGATATTTCGTTCTGTTATTTCTCGGTGTTGTGTATAAAGGAACCCAGCGATCAAAGGCTGATTCTAAGATAGTATAAAAATATGAGCAAGCCTCATTAGGACATTTGAAAGTTTTGAGGGGTGACCAATCAATAGAGAGTAGATGATCATATAGCATAGGAAAATTACTTTTCCTGAAATTATAATTTTTTCCAACATTCGCGGTGGGAAAATTTAGATATTTAGGTTTATCCGTATATACAATAATATTTAATGGAGGATGATGGGGGTCTACTTTAACAATACCATCAATACTGAGTGAGACATTACATTTTATATTAGCCACTATAAAGTCAAGTAGTCTGTTATTTATATTCAGAATTGTATTATATTGCGTAAGATCTAGGAATTGTACACTGTTATTAAATGTGATGCATTTACTATCCAATACTTCAGGGTTATGATAGTTAGGACTGTTAAAGTCTCCTAGGATAACAATATTCTTACTATACAAGTATTCATAAGTTGTTAGTAGTTCGAAAAATAATTTAAATTCATTTAGGTGAATATTGGGAGGGATATAAACAACTAGTATAATTATAGATGAATGACTACAGTCCATTTTAAGACCTACAATCTCAATAGAATGTATTAAATTGGTTATATATGAAAAGTCTAATCTGGAACTTAAGAAGTTCGATCTAGCAGCCACTAAGACACCCCCTCCACGTGAAATCTCAGATTCATGAAAGTTACGATCACAGCGAAACACTACATACTCATCATTGAATAGTTCAGAAGAAGAGACATTCTCGTTGAGCCATGTTTCAGTTAAACCAAGTACATCATATTCACACTCAGAAATTGCTGTAAAGAACATGTCAATCTTGGAATTAAGTCCTCTAACGTTTTGATAATATAGGCTAATGGTGTCTAACTGAGTGCATGAATGTGTAGTTAATTCATTGGATTGATTACTTAAAGCGTTTTTGTAGATGGGATCTGGATCGAAAAAACTCAAATTTGTGGATGATTAAATCTTCAGGCCACAATTCAGGATTAAGTAACTCCTCTTCAAGACTCTTCATGGCATCGATGCGAAAACTGTTGTATTCACCAGATCTCACAAACAGTTCCTTGACAACAAACGTTTCATTTTTAAAGTTTTCTTGTAGATATTCCTGCATATCCTTTGCTGATACATCACGTGACACCTTTCCAACAAATATGGCTGTTTTCTGAGGGAAAACGGCAGCAGAGATTTTTGAGCTATTTGACTTCCTCGTTCCTATTATGCCTTTCTGTGGCTTGTTAACTTTCGGCCTAGTCTGATCATTAGGAATTTGCGAGGGTTTAGGACTCAAATTTGCATTCAGACAAGAATTGGTTTTGCGTTGTGTCCGAGGTGACTTAGAGGTAGTGGGAACCACTATAGTTTTAGGTGATTCAAGAGTATTAGGCAAATAAGCACGGATATCTCTAATCGAATTTCTCAAGGCTATAAATTCTTTTTCAAGATTATCAACTTGTGATTTTAAATCCTTTATCGGTATGATATTTGATTTCCTATGTTCATTCTCTTTTGGGTGCTTTTCATTAGTATCATTAGTGACAGCTGTTGGTAGAGGTTTTTCTGTCAAGAATTTTACTAGTTCTACGTTAGATTCTTTGATGTTGGTCAGAAATGTTGCTAGCTTATTTGACATCTCTGAAGAATATGTTTCAAGTTGTTTATGAATTATATTAGAAATCTCGATTTTGAAGTCTGCTATTGATGCTGGAATTAATTTGCAGTCAATACACCAGTAGGATATTGATCTTTTTTTGAGAGTGACAGCTCTCAGTTCAGTCGAGGTTAATTTCGAGCATTGTTGACATATACCTTTGCTGCATATATCACACACAGCAAGGGGATCTTTATCAGTATCAAATGTTTCATTACATTTATTACAGTTTGAATTAGGCATTTTTAGTTCAATATTGGTGGTTAATAAACTGTGCCACCCTCGTGTTAATTTACCAGTTTTTTTTAAGCCCTAATCTGATCAGTAAAGTTATGTGTTGATAACAGTTTTTGTCAAACGTTTTTATTTCTTTTCTTTTCCCTTCTTAGTAGAGATAAGTTTTTAGTTGGTTCGAATAATGCATTAGATGCAAATAATAAACTAAGATATTTATTCACAGCTCACTTATATGCAGCTGCACTAGTAATTTATGAAAAGTTTATAGTTTTATGAACAGTTTGATACAGAAGTAAAAATTAATAGTTCACTTTAATAATAAAAAAACACTTCATTTGAATAGAGCACAAACAAACACACTTCTACTTTGATAGCTAAAAATAAATCTGACAAAATTCTTAGGTTGCCTGTTACAACCGAGGTATGTGAGGTGTTAATAACCCTGTTTTTCATTCCCACTAATACATTAATCTTTTGTCGTTCCGAGTGAAACGATTCATAATGTAAATATCGTCCAGATGAACCTGGTTTAGTGTACCATGACGTTATAACCTTATTGTCTACCCTTCTTGTTAGTTGGGTATCCAAAAAGGGGACTCTGCCATTTTCGTCTTCTTCTTCTGTTGTAAATTTTAATCGTTGGTTATAATTATTGAACACTTCAAGTAGGCGTTCTCTACCATCGTTGGGAATGCTAAAGATGATATCATCCACATATTTTTTTATAAAGGGTACCTCAAACTCTAGTTGCAACAGACAATCATTAATCAAGTCGTCCATAACGTACTGTGCGAGTATGTGTGAGACAGGACTCCCCATAGGCATACCTAATGTTTGTTTATAAATGACCTCGTTAAAACCGAACACCGTAGTGTTAAATAAAAAGGCAATAAGTTCCAAGAATTTTCTTTTTGAGATATTACAATGTAATCGTATTGTGTCCCAGTGACGTTCAACAGAGCTTTTCGCCAAATCTACTGTGATGTTATTAAACAAAGATTTTACATCGAGACTTAATATTATATAACTGTCTGGTAATTGGAACTCCTGTATGAATGTGCTGAATTGAAAAGAGTCTTTAATAAAAAAATTGTTATCAGTGTTATACCCAATGGTAAGTATATTGGTAACTAATTGGGCAATACCCCTATTCGGGCTATTAACCCCAGAAATGATCGGTCTCAGTGATAACGTTGGCTTATGAATTTTTGGGAGGCCATAAAATTTGTTAATTACACCATTGTAGCATCTATGCTTTTTTCCTTCCTGAGGTGAGATCATTTTACTTTTTTCCAATTGTGAGATGATATTATTGGCTTTGCTTTGTATAGCGTTACTGGGATCCCTATTGAGGACTACATAGTACTCGTCATCCGCCAGAATCTCTGTCGACAGTCTATCATATTGTTCTTTTGTCATGATCGTTGTGACTTTCATTTTATCAGATTGAATAACTTTTAATTCAGGATTTTCCTTTAGAAATCTCTGACACGTGAGGTAGCTTCTATAATAAGCATTCGGGACTTTACTTTTATGCATAAAATTAGTAATAATGTTGGTAGACTGAGTGAGAAGCAAATTTTTCTCTCTGTTGTTAATACCATTAATATTATTAACAATATGATCAATGTCAGACAGAAACCTTGGGATATTGATGTCTTTCGCTAACGGTTCTACATTGAATTTGGGGCCAAGTGCCAAAAAATTTGAGACCTCATTAGGGATTTCGTTATTAGTTAAATTTTTGATCCAGTGTGCTGGCGTTTTTAGTTTGGAGAGAGTTAACTGTTTTAAATTGTTAAATTTCCGAACGTTAGTGTTTTTAACCTGGAAAAACTTTCTGTTATATTTGACTGATTGATTTCTGAAAAAATCAACCACTATGTTATATGGTAACTTATTACTCACTTTATTTTTCAATGTTCTAAACATTTTTTCCATGTCTCTAACACTATCGTGCGTGACTTTAATTTCTAAATTAAGTATTTTTGTTCTTAACCTTTGATTAAATTCAGTTGTTTTCTGTAACGTCCTTCCCACGGCTGCCCCCGTGAGGTTGTCCACATTCCTTACACCAGTCGTGATGTGGGTAGGTATGATCCCGTGTTTCCTACATTGCAATAGAAATGTCTTCCTGTTTCTTAATGCTGCCAATTTGATATTGATATTTGCCACACTCTTTAGTTCCTTCATAGTAGCATACCCATAATTATTCCGAATGTTCTGATAAAACCCCATATCATCTATAAGTACAGAGACGAATATTAGACGACTGTCTAAGTTAAAAACAAAATTTTTTAATTTCCACCAGGGATACAGTCACGGGCTCAAAAAAGAGAACTCTTTTTTAAATTCAAGCTTTCGAAACTTTATTGTTTCTTCCTCAGGAATTCTACAAAAATTTAACTTATTATAATCAAAATTATTTAATACAAGTGAAGGGTACTTACTAAATTGAGGTTAAAAAATCGTCTAATATTCGTCTCTGTACTTATAGATGATATGGGGTTTTATCAGAACATTCGGAATAATTATGGGTATGCTACTATGAAGGAACTAAAGAGTGTGGCAAATATCAATATCAAATTGGCAGCATTAAGAAACAGGAAGACATTTCTATTGCAATGTAGGAAACACGGGATCATACCTACCCACATCACGACTGGTGTAAGGAATGTGGACAACCTCACGGGGGCAGCCGTGGGAAGGACGTTACAGAAAACAACTGAATTTAATCAAAGGTTAAGAACAAAAATACTTAATTTAGAAATTAAAGTCACGCACGATAGTGTTAGAGACATGGAAAAAATGTTTAGAACATTGAAAAATAAAGTGAGTAATAAGTTACCATATAACATAGTGGTTGATTTTTTCAGAAATCAATCAGTCAAATATAACAGAAAGTTTTTCCAGGTCAAAAACACTAACGTTCGGAAATTTAACAATTTAAAACAGTTAACTCTCTCCAAACTAAAAACGCCAGCACACTGGATCAAAAATTTAACTAATAACGAAATCCCTAATAAGGTCTCAAATTTTTTGGCACTTGGCCCCAAATTCAGTGTAGAACCGTTAGCGAAAGACATCAATATCCCAAGGTTTCTGTCTGACATTGATCATATTGTTAATAATATTAATGGTATTAACAACAGAGAGAAAAACTTGCTTCTCACTCAGTCTACCAACATTATTACTAATTTTATGCACAAAAGTAAAGTCCCGAATGCTTATTATAGAAGCTACCTCACGTGTCAGAGATTTCTAAAGAAAAATCCTGAATTAAAAGTCATTCAATCTGATAAAATGAAAGTCACAACGATCATGACAAAAGAACAATATGATAGACTGTCGACAGAGATTCTGGCGGATGACGAGTACTATGTAGTCCTCAATAGGGATCCCAGTAACGCTATACAAAGCAAAGCCAATAATATCATCTCACAATTGGAAAAAAGTAAAATGATCTCACCTCAGGAAGGAAAAAAGCATAGATGCTGCAATGGTGTAATTAACAAATTTTATGGCCTCCCAAAAATTCATAAGCCAACGTTATCACTGAGACCGATCATTTCTGGGGTTAATAGCCCGAATAGGGGTATTGCCCAATTAGTTACCAATATACTGAAATGGACCGCCCTGGGGGCCATCCTAATTTAAAAATAAGTCTTAAATTTGTTTTAAATTCAGGGAAATATCGTTTTTATAACTACAATTAACCAGAAATTATTTAAACATTACATTCTTAATTTCATTTCCAAATTTATGCAAATATTAATTTTACAACAGAAATTATTTTCTTAATACCAGATAATAGCCGACTTCAGGGCGCCGTTACGTTTTAAATTATTGGGGTAGAAAGTTGTACATATGTCAAGTGCCACTTTAAAATAGCTTGTAACATGGTTATTAATTCTTATCTAAAACTTGGCAGTTTTAAAAACAAGACTAATGCATTAATAAAACCAGCAAAGCGTCGAGAGTTGTGTATGAAGTGAATAGGGCGACTTTATGCAAACGTATAAGACGAAGATAGGGCAGGATACCGGAGCCACTTCTCATGTGTCAAATATACAAGCAACGTTCAGCTAATGGGAGAATTGGCACTGTGATTTTGGAACCGCGTTGTTGGAAGAACAGAATAAAAGCCAGGCGATGCTATACCTCCTGGCAGAACTGATAGAGGATGCTTGCCGACGTTTACCTACGAGCCCTCTCGGTTTGCCCGGAAGAATGCTTATTCATCGAGGATGTTTGTCGTCGATTTTCGAACCCTCTGAATTTGCTAATTAGAGAACTAATTGCAGGATGCTTGTCGACGATCAAAACTCGAGCCCGTCTTAGTTCTCTAAATACATCCATAAATTCTACGAATAAATCCAGGCTGGCTACTAAAAGATTTGGGCTGCTAGAACATTACTTCGCAATTTACACGACGACAATTTCACCAACATAACTATCTAAGTATCAAACCTATTTACTTCTCTGCGTTATTATTTAATATTGACTTTACATTCTGGTTTGGGGGGGGGGGGGGGGTAGGGGAAATTGGCTTATTTGTGGTACTAAAGGAATATTAGTTTTTTATGAAATACTAGCTTTGATTTTTTATTATAAAGAATATTATATTACCAGTTATTCAGTTATGATTTCATTCACGAATTTAATTCATAAAATTTCACTTTCTGAATGTTTTACTAGGGAAATTTGTGTTTGCAAAATAACAAGTTTATATTCAAGAACTATATATTTAGAGCTATGCAATAACAAGATATTTTATCATAGACTCATCCAACTTCATGTTAATAATTATTCTGCAGTTTTTATAAAACAAATAGTTGACTCTCATGTCCACCTCATCTCTCGTAAGATTTTTCAAGAATGCTTTATATTTAAAGTACACTAGGAATGTTTTCCTACTGTAACCACAAGGTTGTCTAATTGTTTAACATCTACCTACAATTGAAAATTATCGTCACGTGAATTCGGTGTACTTTGCGTTAACAAAGGTTTGAACCATTGACTACGGCCAATTGGCTGGTTCTGTTCTCCTATTGGGCTCAGTTACAACGAGGGATGTCAATATTTCAGGCAATGCCTGGTCACTTGTTCGATTGAAGGGTGATGCAACCGCACTTTCTTACCTTCGCGGATTCGCGGCTTCATATGTTTGACAATCATAGGCAATCTTCTGGTTGCTTCTCTATTTAATGACTATAGGGAGATTTCCCCAGCAGCATTCTAAAAGATTTTACGTGAGTGTAAATTCTCACCTCAGCAAGATTAATATGATTATCTGAACGATTGTTCCTACTCGAATTTCAATCAGTAAACAATGTATAATTAAAGGATATTTCCTCAACACTCTATGATCTCTTACATGAGTATTTAATGGTCATTTCTCAACTTACTATTGATAATGTATAAACATGACATGATTCTTGTCCTTGGTTTTGCATTCGATTCATTATTTGGCTATTGCTAACAACTTTAACTATAAATCATTATTATCTAGCGATTGCTAACAATTTTCTTTAATTATAAAACATTATTACCTAGCAATTGCTAACAGCTCTATTAAAAAATTATCATTTACAGACTATTGTCACAACTGTTCAAAATAAGTATTGTCTGGCCGATAGTCGTGTTGTTTGAGATGCGAGGTGGCAATCGCTATTAATCACACGAGATTCGCGCCACTGGGTTCGAATCCGGCTCCGGCCTTGGCACCGTCGGAGGAAATGGTTGTCTTATTTCTGTGTAGTTCAATTATTAATTATTATGTAGGTACATAGACTATTGTCACTGCTCTTATTCTTGTCTATATTAATTTCTCAATGTAGACATGTGATATGTTTATTCAGGCATTTGCCACAACTCTAATTACTATTAAAATAACACAGCATACTTTTGTATCTCAGTTCTTGTTATTGTATCAAAACACTCAGCATATTTATAGTATGGTCATTACTATAGCAGCGCAAATTTTCCTATTATAATATTTAGGCAATTGTCTCAAATATTTGGATTGTTTTGATTTCATGTACGGCTATTTGCCGCATCAATTTATATAAAATAAAAATGGGTTTTTTTGACTACTTTTTCCCATCAATTATTGTCTTTGCTTTCACCTTTACGTTTTTCATCCCGCAAGTAATAAGCTAAATAAATGATTTCCTTCCAATCAAATAAATTAGAAAACAAACTTCAACTATAAATGTACAGTGCAACCTTGAGTAATAAAATACTACATAAATAATATATCAAATTAACTAGGTTTCTCAATTAATAGACAGTGTGTTCAAGTTTACCAGGTATTTAGATTAACAGAATGATAAATTTTCTAAGATATATCGTATCAGACAGAAACAAGTAATACCAAACTTTAAATCAAAGAACCTGGGGTAATTATAAAGGGTTACTACACACACACAACGTAATTAAAGTCCTAACCACATAAAACTAGACGATCACATAAATGGCCAATTTGTTTATTTATCTTGATATAAAATTGAGATAAATAATTACTGGGTAGGAATTAATAAGTTCTTGATTGCTTCACGATTAAGGATTTTGATATTAATTAACACCCCTGGGGTTGAGATGTTTCACTGGTTCACGTGACCAGGATTTTTGTTTATAATTAATCGAGGGGGGGAGGGGGTGTTTCAATACTTACCATTGGGTATAACACTGATAACAATTTTTTTATTAAAGACTCTTTTCAATTCAGCACATTCATACAGGAGTTCCAATTACCAGACAGTTATATAATATTAAGTCTCGATGTAAAATCTTTGTTTAATAACATCACAGTAGATTTGGCGAAAAGCTCTGTTGAACGTCACTGGGACACAATACGATTACATTGTAATATCTCAAAAAGAAAATTCTTGGAACTTATTGCCTTTTTATTTGACACTACGGTGTTCGGTTTTAACGAGGCCATTTATAAACAAACATTAGGTATGCCTATGGGGAGTCCTGTCTCACCCATACTCGCACAGTACGTTATGGACGACTTGATTAATGATTGTCTGTTGCAACTAGAGTTTGAGGTACCCTTTATAAAAAAATATGTGGATGATATCATCTTTAGCATTCCCAACGATGGTAGAGAACGCCTACTTGAAGTGTTCAATAATTATAACCAACGATTAAAATTTACAACAGAAGAAGAAGACGAAAATGGCAGAGTCCCCTTTTTGGATACCCAACTAACAAGAAGGGTAGACAATAAGGTTATAACGTCATGGTACACTAAACCAGGTTCATCTGGACGATATTTACATTATGAATCGTTTCACTCGGAATGACAAAAGATTAATGTATTAGTGGGAATGAAAAACAGGGTTATTAACACCTCACATACCTCGGTTGTAACAGGCAACCTAAGAATTTTGTCAGATTTATTTATGAAGTGTGGTTATCCATCAGCGTTAATAAAAAAAATCATAGCCAGTAGAACGGTTGCACGGGACAATGTAGTCAATGAACGCCCTGACGTAGTTGTGCAGAGGGTGGGTGAAAACCATGAGGCTCCTAATAACGCTTTTTATTTCTCTATACCGAACATTCCGCAGGTGACGCTTAAATTTAGGAAGTTGTTTTCAAGTTTCACTAACATCAAATTAGCTTTCAAAAATAAGGTGACGATTAACAATCTTTTTGCTAAACTGAAAGACAAAGACGACTTGATGAATTATTCAAATGTGGTATATTGCATCTCTTGTAATGATTGTGAAAAAAAGTATGTTGGTCAAACGAGTAGAAAAATTAAAGATAGGATCACATCACACAGAAGCGACGTGAGGGTTAACAAAGAATCTTCAATGTTAGCCAAACACGCTCTATCACTCAACCATAACCTCAACTATAACGAGGTTAAGATTTTGGATTTTGAAAAGAACGTTCAAAAAAGAACTTTTCTAGAAATGTGTCATATTTTTAAAGAACCGGAAGCTATGAATGCCAGAAATGACATTGAGGGCCTCAATATATTATACACTTATTTGTTGCATTTACATGCCAATGGTAGTCACAGAAATAACACCCTGTACAATACTTTTGAAAATTAGTAAGTTTTGATCTGTTGGGTTTGGTGTTTTGTTGGCAACGGACCTGAGGCAGAGAGAGAGGGGGGGTTGACATGACCCCTCTCTCTCTGCTTCAGATTTGTTTTTTGACAGTTTTTTAATCTCACATTCCGGTTTTTTCGGAGGAATAAGAAATAACGTAGTTGACTGCTTCTTGTTAAGTTTTCGAGGTGGCTGAAACTATTTTAGATTAAAGATTTTTGGTTTTAACTTAAATTAAATATAAATGTAGTCCACAAGTGTGATTTATTTTGTAATAGTTGTGTTGGTTCTGTCTTGATGACTTGTCAATTTCATTTTTTAACCTCAATTTAGTAAGTACCCTTCACTTGTATTAAATAATTTTGATTATAATAAGTTAAATTTTTGTAGAATTCCTGAGGAAGAAACAATAAAGTTTCGAAAGCTTGAATTTAAAAAAGAGTTTTCTTTTTTGAGCCCGTGACTGTATCCCTGGTGGAAATTAAAATTTTTTGTATATATATATATATATATATACAGGGTTACTGGTAATTCGATACATTCCTTTGGAAATCTGATGGGGCATGATCTAAGAAGTAAATTTAGCCCTAACATATATTATGCAAAACTCAATAGTTTTTGAGATATTTAATTTTTTTTTGTTTTTCTCAAAAAGTAGATCTTAATGTCCTAAAAGTTAATTTTCGAAAAATCTATTTGACATTAAAAAATTTTTTTTTACTGGATTACTTGTGCAATATTATAGATATCCGTTTGGAATGAAAAATATCTCGAAACATTTCGATCATGTGAACATCTGAAATAAAAACTTAAAAATTTTTTTTTTAAAATCAGCTATGAAATTTACCTATTAGGTTTTTTCAAAAAAATATTAACGTAACACGCGTATAAATTATTATAAAAATTGCCTTATTTCAATAGCTATCTAACAAGGTACAAATGTTCAATGTACCCTTAATAGTTCTAAGAAAATACTAGTAAAAATAACACAAGTATTACGAATTTTATTTTTAGATAAATAGTAAAAAACATTTTAAAAGTAGAGTTTAATTCTTCATTAATTTCAAAGTTGTACTTTATTTTTTATATGTCTTGCTCAAAATGGGAGCCCCTATTCCATATACAGACACGGCAGCGTCTTCTTATTTCCGTCCTTGTTACTCTGGTTGTCAGATTATGCCTTATGTGTTGGGCAGCATCGACTATCCTTTGTCTAAGGTTTTCTATAGTATTGACTGGTGTGGCATAGACCATCTCCTTCATATGACCCCATACGTAATAATCAAGGGGTGTTAAGTCAGGGCTTCGCGCTGGCCAAGGTATTGGGCCCGCTCTTCCAATCCAACGGTTAGGGAAACGTTGATCAAGTAACTGTCGTACTGTCAGCCGATAATGTGCTGGACAACCATCGTTCTGAAACGTCATTCGCTGTCTGACGGCGAGAGGAATATCTTCTAAAATCACCCCCAGATCATTTCTTAAATAATTCTCATAGATTTCCCCGTTTAAATTTTGAGGAAGAAAGTGTGGCCCTATTAAATAGTGGCCAATGACTCCCATCCACACATTAATAGAAAACTTCATTTGGAAACTAGTTTCACGTGTTAACTTGGGATTTTCCTCTGCCCAATAATGTAGGTTGTGGAAATTTGTTATACCCTCGCGATTAAATTTCGACTCGTCCGTCCATAAAATACTTGTTAAAAAATTTGCACTTTCTGCATCTGAATTTAACATAAAGCAGCAGAATTTCACCTTCCTCCAAGCCTTGGACAGGGGTATAGTGGTAAGGATGACATCCAACTCTACGTATCGTAGACCAAACTTTCCATTGTGACGCTCCGGTTAGTCTTGCGACTTTATTAGTTGAAATAGTTGGGTCTTCCTCAAAATACCTCAATATTTCTTCCTCATCATCTGGTTCATAAACGGAAGGAGCACCAGCGTCACTTCTTCTACATTTCACGGAGCCAGTTTCAGCGATATTTCGATATACCGTACTGAATATACGTGCATTTGGTAAGCGGCGGTTAGGGTACCAAAGACCATATTCTCGACGAGCTTCAGCAGCGTTGCTGCCACAGTATCCATAGACAAACAAGATATCAGCGTATTCTGCGTTGGCACAGAAAATACAATAACAACAACTACGAGCAAAATCAAAATCTTCGATAACTAATTTAACAAGACCAACAAACTTAAGGGACACAGAGATAAGAATGTCAGTTAATGACTATATCCACAAACGTCAAAGTCAAGGACTGACTGACTTAAATGAAAATGAACTATTAGTCGTTTAATAAATTCCGCCACCAGCATTATCTTTACTAATTTTTTATTAGAACTATCAGGGGTACATTAAACATTTCTACCTAGTTAGATAGCTATTGAAATAAGGAAGTTTCTATAATAATTTGTACGCGTGCTACTTCTGTCTACTTCTTTGAGGAAGGTGGTAGGTGACGAGGATTGTGTAACGACCCTCAGGGGTTGTTTTCACCCATCATGGGGGTGAAATTTTTTTTTCCATCTATAATTTAAAAATAGTAAAAAAAATACGTTTATTAATATGTTCTTTTATATATATATATATATATATATATATATATTTCCTCAAAGAAACGCCTCCTACAAAATATTAATTTTTTTTCTCACAAAAACAAATATCAATTTTTCACCCCCTACAAAGGTTGGAAGCCTGGGATAGGGGTGGCTGAGGTCAAATCCCCCGAGGGACCTTCCGTTCTACTCGAGGGAACAACAATTAGTCGAAAAAACGGGGAAAGATAAACTAGTTCACGGAAGAGGGGGCTTTGGGGGTAGTTTTTGACCAATTTGAGGGGCTTGCCGAGGCGCGTAAAAATTGGTTTGACCCCGGGAATCGATTCAGCACCCTCGAAGACGTGGGGGAGGGGATATTGTCTAGTCCGAGACGCAAACATTCGGTAGTTCGTCCCACTCCTTCAATGTACTACCGAGTATAAGTATTGCATTGTCTGCATAATATGATGTAGATGCATGAAAGATGAATATTAGATTTTTTGCTAGCAGTAAAATACAGATTAGAAATTTAGGAAATCGTGTAGAGCTTATTTTAAACCTGATTTATTGTGAAATACATTTTTCTAGTCATAATGATAACCAAAAGCAAAATATTGCAGGTTATAAATTCTTGAAATTATGTACAGTTAATGTTTCAACACTGTTTTCATGACAATACAACAAAAAATCTGAAGATGGATTTCACAGTTGGAATCTAAACAGAACTTGTTTATAGAAAAACTTTATTTTCCAAACGCAGGTAAATAGTTGATTACTTTACTTGAATTTCTATTTTGTCTTTACTTCTAGTAGTACTACCATAGTAGGGGTACCTTTTTCGCTGGCTGGGATACCCATTGAATTATGCAAGAAAAACAGCAGCACAAAACACATTCCATATGTAATAGAAAAAATTAGCTCTATTCATTTTTTCCCCGTACTTGTTGACTGGATTAAAGCATTATTTTTATTTGTAATAAGTTCTATTTATATACTTTTAATTGGTCCACATTTATGAGTATGGGTCATATGCGTATATTTATTTATATTTCTTGTGACACGTGCATTGATAAGGGTTCATTGTCATTGTAGACCTGATCCACGGGTTGAAGGTGTCGGATTTCAGGCCAACGACGATATGACTCGGAGCAGGTTCAAAATTCCTAGCAACGAACATATACCTACGTTTTTTTTTCACAGGCACAAAAAATCTTCTGGTTTCATGTTGTCAGGACTATAATATTCGACTGTTGGTAATGACCCTACATACTTTTCATTTTCCTGTGTATTAAACAAGTGTGGGAAGTAGCCCTTTTTAAGTTCAGGACCTAGGTCAAAAACTTTTGATAATTTAGAGAGAGTCATGGGAAAGTAATTTAAGGAATCTACGAATTTTACATTTCCAACCGCCATTGAAATTATTTTGGTCCCTCTCATAAATAATTCTGGTTTAAGGTCTGTTTGTGTCAAAACATAATTGAGGATAAACTGACCATCGAATGATTGAGCATTATGAGCCAGACATATCACCTGTTTGAATTTCTTGCGCAATGTCAAAAGATGATGCACGAAGGGCTATGTACGGTCGAGACATTTGAGAGTCTGAAGCCGAAGGCCGCATTTTTTACATACTTTTATATCTTTTTCAATACACTCATCACAGGCCTGGCTGAACACACATAAATTAGGCTCGTGAACCCCGGTTCCGTCTTCTAACACATTTTCCTGTCTCGTTTCAAAATCATAGAAAATAGATAAGAGTGTCGACCGTTTTTGGCGTGCCTTTATCTGGCTGTATATAACAGAGATGGTCTTGAGGCACGTGTTTGTTACAAATTTTGCAAAACACCACCCCACACGTATGCACTCTACCGCCTTTGACTGTTTTTAGACAGTCTGTGCAAAGCCTGATCTGGTCACAGACGGTACCTTTTCCTAAAGTTTCCTCCCTTCAGTGATTATCACAATAATTCACTCCACGAACGATCTTTTACACTCAGGGCATTTTACATTCAGTGTTTTGGGGCAGGCGGGAGATTGTAAACAACAGGGACACGAGCCACCACAGTGATGCTCCGATTTATGCTCGTAAGATACGTGACGCTCCTCACAATAATACCCGCATGCAAACGCCGATGTTAAAGAGGTTATCACGTTATAATGATTCTTGTGATGTAGCAGATTAAGTTTCTTTCCTTCGTTAACGTCCTCAGCCCTTATTGCCATATTGATAAACTACAATCTTGTAATTTTGTAAATGATTCTGAAACTGTTCCAATTCTGATATGCCGCATCCGGCTTCTGGAATAACAACACCCGATTCCTCTAGCAGACTAAGAGCTCCTTGAGTTTGAAGTTTTCCAGTATCTCTGCACACCTTATTCTGATCAGGGTGCTTATTTATGCGGGCTATAGATAACACTAGAGCTCTAGGAAGACACATATTGTCTTTGTTATTTATAGTTAAAATTCCGGTTCGATTTTTACTTTCTTCGTCAAAACTGTTAAAACATGGATCCCGCTTTCTTCCCCTACCTTCTGGCAGCCTTACAGATGTCATGCCCAAACAGAAAGTCTCGGTATTAAGGCCAGACGAGCTGGACGGATAGATACTGCTGACAACGCCCCAGATATCGTCATAAGTAATTTCTTTGGGAGACCGAAAGCGAAAGCAGCCATCACCTCTCTTGAAATCTTTACTGCAAAAGGTGAACCCAACTTGATCACCAGCCTGGAAGCCTTCGGTGCCCCTTTCAATTATCTGGTTTTTTTTTTTTTTTTTTTCTTCTTCCGAGGAGGGGAAATCCTCATGGACACCCCCGCGAAAAGATTTCGCGGAGGTAGTGCCGGACTCTTACCGGCCAAAACCCCCCCTCTACTGTGTTTCTCCCTGGCCTGGGACCGCTTGCGCATTACTTCGGGTCAGAGAGTCAATCATAATTTCAGATGTTATCCTTCTCCCTCCCAGGTGTTCTAGGGATCAGGGCTCAGTTCTCTTTCATCGGCCTCCTTGGTCCTCATGATGTAATTTATCGAGTCCTCTATTCGCCTCCAGTTCTCCTCTGTCTGGAGCATAATCTCGACCATATTATCGGGAGATAGATGAATGCCCCCAACTTCCAGGATCCTCACATTCGCCCATCTATTACAGAAAAATACGGTGTGTTCCGCATCGTCGTTTTCACCACAATAGAAACATTCCCTGCTCTCCCTTTTACCAATGTCGTAGAGGTATTCAACGAAACACCCGTGCCCCGTCAGCGCCTGGGTAAGATGGTATCCCACCTCTCCATGTCCCCGTTCTGTCCATCCTCTTATGTCCGCTATCAGACGCTTCGTCCACCTCCCCGTTCTAGAGTTGTCCCACATCTCCTGCCAACTCTGAAAAAGCCTATCCTTGGCCTCGCCTCTATCAGCCCCCTCAAACACCTCTCGCCGTTCTTTAGCTAGCAGGTCCAGGGGGGGGATCCCCGCTACCACCATCGCCGCGTCATAGGATACGGTTCTGTAGGCGCTTGTAACCCTCAAGGCAACGTATCTCTGAACCTTCTTCAGCTTGTTCTTCCATCGCTCGACACCCATCGCGTTCTCCCATGCTGGGGCTGCATATAGCAATACTGAGTGCACCACGCTGCCTAAGAGTCTCCTCTTACTTGCTCTCGGTCCCCTTGTGTTGACCATAAGCCTGCCTATGGCCGCAGCCACCTTACCCGCCTTCTCAGCCATCTTGTTGACCTGCACTCCGAATGTCAATTTTGTGTCTAACCACACTCCTAGGTATTTTAAAGAGCTGGAGGGAGCTATCTCTATATCCCCCACCCTCACTGTAATCTGCGGTAGGTTTCTCTTCCTCGTAATTATTATTAATTCCGACTTCTCGGGGGCTAGCTCGAGCTGCATCCTTCCCAACCATCTCTGTATTTTTGTTATGGCCGTATTGGCTCCCTCCATAACATGTACAGCGTACCTCCCAGATACCGTAATAGCTAAGTCGTCGGCATAGCCAATGACCTTTACACCCTCTAGTTGGGGTATCCGAAACACATCGTCAAACATTATGTTCCACAGGGTCGGGCCGAGTACTGATCCCTGTGGAACACCACAAGTCATCCTCCACTGATTATTAGCACCTCCTTCCCCGCAGCATATGTGCCTGTTCTCGAAGTAGCTCATACAGATATTTATTAAGTATGGGGCCAATCCGAGCCTACCCATCTTTTCGATTATTCTGCCCCAGTCCGCCGTGTTAAAGGCATTTTTTACGTCCAGCGTAATCACAGCACATATCCCTTTATTTCTTAGTGCCTCCTCAGCTGTTTCTACCAATTGTCTGATAGCATGCACCGTTGACCGCCCCTTCCTGAAGCCAAATTGGCTATGTGATAAATCCCCCTTCAGAGCTATTTCCCCCTCTAGACGTCCTAGCAGCAGGTATTCCAAAAGTTTGCCCATTGTGTCTAGCAAACATATCGGTCTATAAGAGGATGGGTTCTCCATCGGCTTATTATTTTTCCTTATAAGAACCAGTCTTGCCTTTCTCCATCTCTCGGGGAAATCACCTGCCTCTAAGGCCTGATTCATCACCCTGAGGACGGCTGCAGGGTACTCTTCCACCACTAACTTGATTATTTCTGGGGGTATCTCGTCAGGCCCCGAGGCTTTCCCGTTTTTAAGCCTGCTAGCCGCCCCCATCAGTTCATCTATGGTAAATGGAGGGACCTCTACCACATCGACCCTCCTCCAATTTATAGGCCTCCTTCGTGGGAAGAGTACTCGGACTACTTCCGCCACCTTTTCAACTGGCACAGCCGGACGGGCTCCCAGACGCTTCATCACAATTTTGAAGCCGTCACCCCAGACATCTCTATCTATATCTTTGCACAATTCCCTCCATCTGTCACGCTTTGATTTGTTTATTGCCTCTCTAAGCTTTTTTCGGGCATCCTTGTATTCCTTGAGTATTGGATTTTCCCCCTGTACACCCCATCTTCCTTGTCTCGCATTTTCTCTTGTTACCCGTCTGCGGATTGAGACACATTCTCTTCTGAGGGTGGAAATTTCATCAGTCCACCAGTAGACTTCTTTTCTTTTTCTCCATCTACCTTTTCTCGGCATCGCCTCGTCACAGGCTCTTGTGATCGCCCTAATCAGGGTCTCCTCTGATAGGTTCTCGTCGGCGTGTACGGCTTCTGCTAGACTCCTCTTAAAAGTCCCCTTATTAAGACAACCGAGCTTCCACCCTCTCTGTATTTCCTCTGTCGGGGTATGAGTCTGCCCAAGACTGAATGCAATAATGCAATATAGCGGTGGTCACTCAACGTCTCCGCCTCGACGTCGACTTGCCATCCACTAATCAGTCTGGCCGCCCCTTCCGTGGCCATCGTGAGATCCGGAATCGACCCAGAATTGCCTCTCGTGAATGTGTGCTCCTCCCCTTCGTTCAACACATTTAGATCGTTCTGGGCCATCCATTCTTTCACTACTCTTCCCCTTTCATTGGTATCAGGCATACCCCACTCCGGTGCTCTGGCATTGAAGTCCCCTGCTACAATTATCTCCTTTCCACTGCCTCCCCTTCTCATTTTAATTGAGTTTCCTAACTCTTCCAAGGCTCGCTCTAGCTCCGCCAAACGTGCATTAGGTGAGAAATAACAGCTAAAAATGGCAGCCTCTCTCAGTTCTACCCAGACGAAGCCATGTCCTTTCCCACTCCTATAAACGCTAACTTCCGAATTGAGAATACCTATGGCAGCATCTACGTTATCATCAACAAACCACTCCAACCTGTTCACCACCATCTTCTTGTTAGGCTCGCTTACAATTAGCATATCCTCCCCCCTGTTTTTTCCAACTGCCCATATAAGGTCCTGGGCGGCCCGGCACCTATTTAAATTTATTTGCCTTATTTTTATTTTATCGGCGGATTTTTTCCACCTTTCTGCCTCATGCCCTCCACAATGGCTCTATACCTTGGGCAAGTCATGGAGTCCGCCCTATGTCCCCCTTCCTGGCAGACGTAGCATCGTGCCTCACTCTTGCAAGTTTTGGCCATATGCCCTTCATCCCCGCATCTCAGGCATTTCCCCGTCATATTTTTTTCCTCTTCCTTGCATTCATTTCTCCTGTGCCCGAACTGTTGGCACCTAAAGCACCGAACTGGGTTAATCGTCTCCACCACGCGACTTCTTAACCACCCCACTCTTATTCTGCCTTTGGCTAGGATCTCCTCCGCGGCTGCCCTTGCCAGCGACACCATGGCAAACTTTCCTTGGCCTTTACTCTTTTGTCTTAAAGGGTGTACCTCTAGATGGATATCCCCAGTAGGTGACTCCAGAGTTCCCAAAATTGAGTTCCTAACCTCCTCTACCGTGGTTAGCTCGTCTAGATCTCTCAGTATTAGGGTCCTTTTGGCTGTGACCACTTCGACTTTCATGTTGTCCTCCGACTTATCTTGCACCGCCTTCTTGAAGGCCTCAGCTCCCCCTACTTTCTTTGTGGTTACACTTATTTTTATGTGGCCCTCCTTAGTCTTGGTCACACTCTTTACTTCGAGACCCATTTGTACGACATCAATACTCCTCATCTTTGCGAGAGCTTCCGCATAAGTGTCTCCTTTATCCTCAGTAGGTTTAACTATTACTGTCTCTTTACGGTTCCTCCAGCCTCTTCTACCCCGTTGTGACCGCCAGCCTTCTACACTCTCTGGGTGCTCTTCCTCTTCCGTTTCCGCTTCCCTCGAAGGGGGTTGGGCTACCCGTTTGCCCTGATTGCCTAGACCTTTGGGGGTATACACCACCACTCTGATTTCAGTACCCGTCAGCACAATTTCTGCTATCTTCCGGAATAGAATAGGGTCCACGCCTTCCGGCACAGGGCACGCTATTCTGTTTCTGCCATTTTCGGTCGCAACTTGTTTCAGGTCCCTAAATACTCTGACGAGCGTATCTATTATATTCCTTTCCTCCTGCATTGCACCTAGCTCCGCCCTGAATACAAATCGGTCTCTTATTTGCTCTGCACCTAGACCTGGAAGCCTCGTGGTAGTAATCAAATATGCCACTCTATTGTCTCCCATAATCTCCTCCAGCTCAGGATATCTATGTTTAAATACCCTGGCGATGCCTTTGTCCATGCCGCTCGAATCCGTAAAGATCGCCAGGTCCCACTCTTTTGATGCACTAAGTGGGCTACCTTGTTCACTATCCACATGTTCAAATGCCGAGGAAGGCCAGTTTTCTTGGATTACCTTTGAGGCATCTTCAGATGTTTTGACGCCGCCTATCCTCCACCTTATACGCTCCAATGTTTCGTCATGGGTTTGCGTCCCTGCACATTTTGCTTCTGCTGACTTGGACTCTCTCTCTTCGTAAACTTCGCCGTCCTTCGGCTTCTGTCCTATCATCGATAGGAGTTGCCTAACCTCATTCGTCATTAGTTTGCTTACAGCACTACGCAAGGCACTGACTTCTTCCTTGATTTCATTATTGGCATTCTCCGCTGTGAGTATCGCCAACATGCGCGCATGCTTATCCACCTGCTTGATGGCCTGTCTCACCATCTTTGCCATGCTACCTCTCACCTCCTCATCTATTCCTGGCATCGTCTGTTCAATCTCCGGGGTATTCTGTTTTTTCCTTTTCCTAGACCGGCTTTCTTCCTCGTCCCAAGTGAGATCGAGATATCCCACGTTTTTCGCACCCTTAGGAGTCTCACATGGCAATAGTAGATCTCCCGGAGGAGACGTTATAATTGTCATTTTTCTAGACATCCTTCTGCCCGTAGAGGTTGAAGCAGATGGCGTCTCACAATCTACAGCCTTATTCATCACCAAGTCTTTTACCGTTCCACAATCTACAGCCTTATTCATCGCCAAGTCTTTTACCGTTCTATCCTGTTCGCTATCAGTCTCAGTCTTACTTAATAATTCACTCATAATAGGTCCCACGAGAAGGGTCGAAAAGGTCGTCGGCCCCCGGGTAACGCCCATTCCGGGGGTAAGGCATTCATACTGTGGGGTGCGCCCGGTGCCCCACAGGTTTTTTCGACTTCGCTGTCGGTTATTTTATAGAGGTTTCCTCCTCATGGGCCGGCCAGTTAAGGCAAGCCCCCCGGTCCGGTTTCCTCACAACATTCCCCCACGGTGCCATTTTTTTCTTTTCCGTGAAGGTCGTTGAAGTAAGGGCCTATATTACGGTATTAAGCGAGTGAGTGGCACGGCTCTCTCGTGGCTTGGATAAACCCCGGGTTCGCCATTTCCCGAAACCGCGCCTTGCAGCGTGGGTCCTGGGGTTGAGCTGTCCTTGGTTTTTTACTGCTCCTCCTTGACCCTTCCGGCATGGGTGACCCTTCCGGGAGTCACTTGCAAGACTCCCGCCGGCTCGGCTCTCGGAATCCCAGCAGCTACTTAAGCCCCTCCACCAACGTCAAGGTCTCACAGCTCCTTGGAGGGGCAATTATCTGGTTAATAGCACTCCTAATCAGGTGACAGACTCTTCACGGACTGGCACGGGTTTAATTTTAAATTCGAAGGTGCGACCCGTCAAATTGAAATGTTTTACCTTCTTCGGGGCGTCCTTTACGATAATAAAGCTCCATTTTAACTTTATTGGCAATCTAAAAGATTTGTAAGCACGCGACTACTGTCTGAAAACTAATTGTACAATCAACACTAGCGCTAATTAGCCAAAAAAAACTGGTTAACCAAACGAGGAAAAGGATCACGTGATATATCTTTATACCTTGTATACAGGCAGATGTCAGATTAAGTGTGGGAATATCCGGTGTCCTTATGTCTCACGATATGAAACATATGCGGGACATCTGCATAGCATATGAAGCGCAGATTACAGACATTTTTGTTACACTCTGTATATCTCGAGGAATGACCAGGTGCCTGAGAACACTCGCCTTCAAGCGAGAACAGGATGTACATTCGCAAAAAAAAAAAAAATGTAACAAGTGCATTATTACACACGGTATATTGTAAAATTAATATAGCTGGAAAATTATAAAAAATATTTGATTCGTATGCTTGATATATAACACCCAGAGCACAGTGAATATTATTAAAATAACACGGGGATATTTTTCATTAGTCATAACAGATACTAAGCGAACTGCTTCTTATTACGGTATTTTGTTATTGTAATACAGTGAAAAACACAGCCTTATATCCCATAGAAAGAAACAGTACAGCTAACATATGGTGAAACTAAATATTCGCGAGAATACATTTACTGCGGTTATACGAAAAAACATAAAATTATTAATTTGACACACAACACAAACACAATGAAGGATATTATTCACATTGTAGATAAATATTTTTAATTTACTTTATTTAGAAATGGAAAAAAAAACACGATATATAGGGTATAACACAGGGTAGAAATAAAAGTGTACTATTTCTCACTATATTTGACATTCAAGGGAAATTCTATTTTTATTATAATTCTCAAGGACCGCTGATACTCTCTCATGAATTTGACTTCTTACTTTCAGGAGTTTTTCTGGGGCCATAGCAAAATAGATATCTGGACAGTTAGACGCTTTAAACATTTTATATGCCCTCTCCATAAACTCTTCTTCTAATTGTTAACCTCACCTTCGCGATGAGTTCAATTTGAACTTGGTGCACCCTGTTTTCACTAACGAGGCTCTAACGACCGAGTAAGGGCGGAATAACCCTTACCTTTTGCCGTGAGCCCATCCACCTTCTCACGAAGAGTGCGGTAAAAATAACCCACCGCACACAAAGGTTGCTTTTGGAATCGTTTGGTTACCCCATCGTCGCAGTCTCCTTCTGTGCCATGGGACCACACCACTCGCCTTCCGCAACCGAGCTGGTCAGTTGCATACCTGCTCCAGCTAAAACTTCAAATGCAGCTTCGTTTCAGTCTTCTAACCTGGTAATATTAATACAAGTCCCTCATGATAATCAACCATCAGATCGGATTTTTTTTCACGTGCAGTGGCCAGTGAGGAGTCAAAAAACATTTTATTGTTAACCATATTCCGCAAATGTATAGGCATATGTTCCTCTTCGGTGTCTGATTTACAGAACATATAAGCCTTTTTCAAATCAGAATGAATACCGAACCGCTCAATCTGTTCGTAAAACGTTAATGCAGCAGATAGACAACAAGCAAAATATTTATGTTTTCGAAATACCACATCGTTCTATTTTATCAGCGGGAATAATTTCTTCCCGGGCGCTAGGAACCTCTGTACACTTTTTAGCATGCCTTTCCATATGTTTCTTGTTTGGAAAATACTGTTCACAATTGCTGCAAGCAGGCATTTTTGTATAATGTCAGAGGATAAAAGGCGTCTAACTGTGCAGGACTTTTTAATATAAATAACCCCAAAATTAAAAAATAGGTGCCTTTTCGAATAGGCTGATAAACAGAGAAAAATTAAAGCATTATTTCTAAGCAGAGGAAACCAAAAATTTTTTAAAGTTCTTGTAATATGTTTATTAAATAATTTAAAACAATAAATTTACATAAACGACGCTATAGACCTATGTTACTTTAAGCACATAACACTATAAAACATTATTTAATTTAACAAGATACTTTACAAATAAGTATTTTCTTAAACAATAAATATCAATCAGTAACCTATTACACATATTTAGTTGGAATATTTTTTAATTGCTATTAGGATATTTACAGGTGCTAGAATATTTAGTTTCGTATCTGTTAAATTTTCCTGAAGGAACATGCTGATTATAACTTAAATAATCAGAAATATCTTACTTATTCCCTACAAGACCCCCATACAGTACGTTATTACACTTACTTACACTCCATACTTTCAATATATCTTTATTTTCTAGTCATTAATTTTGTAACATACTGTATGTAACAATCTACTTGTTACACTATGACAAGATGTATAATTATTTCTATATAGCATATGACAGGCACTCTATAGCAGGATATGCCGTCTGTTCTCATACACGTAATTCACCATATACACCCTAGTAACAAAATTTATAGCAACTGCACATATGTGCAGAGAGATGACCCCAATAATTGGCCAAGCAAAGCAAAGCTTTTGAATATAGAAAATGAGGATGGTGCTTGCTTTACTTGGTCAATTATTGCGGTCATCCCTCCAACAAAAAATGATGTGAGAAAGTCCATATTCACACTATGACAGCATTTGTTCTCGCCAATTTAAACGGTATGTGCCTTGTGGATAACAGTGAATAGATACGTGCAATGTAATACCCCAATTTCACTTGTTTGTGTCCCAATAGCGTCTAAAATACCCATATAATATATCCCAATAGCACCTAAAAGTACCCCAATATCATTCGTATATATCCCAATAACACCTAAAAAATATCCCAATATCACTCGTATATATCCCAATAGCGCCTAAAAATACTCAGATATCGTGTAAAAATATCCCAATATCAACATATTTATCCCAATGTCACCTATATGTATCCCAATATCGCGTAAAAAATATCCGTCAAATGCTTAAAAGTAAAACTGCTTGTTATACAGGAACGCATGATTTATTCAAGGGTAATATTAGAATTCTCGGTAAATTTTGTACCTTTTATTTTACCAGTCCAGGTAAGCTAGCAAATATCTGTGCTTCTATATATGTGCAGTTGCTATAAATTTTGTTACTCGGGTGTATATTCGATGGTGAATTACGTGTATGAGAACAGACGGCATATCCTGCTATATAGTGCCTGTCATATGCTATATAGAAATAATTATACATCTTGTCATAGTGTAACAAGTAGATTGTTACATACAGTATGTTACAAAATTAATGACTAGAAAATAAAGATATATTGAAAGTATGGTGTGTAAGTAAGTGTAATAACTTACTGTATGGGGGTCTTGTAGGGAGTACGTAAGATATTTCTGATTATTTAAGTTATAATCAGCATGTTCCTTCAGGAAAGTTTAACAGATATGAAACTAAATATTCTAGCACCTGTAAATATGTGTAATAGGTTACTGATTCATATTTATTAAGAAAATACTTATTTGTAAAGTATCTTTTTAAATTATATAATGTTTTATAGTGTTATGTGCTTAAAGTAACATAGGTCTATAACGTCGTTTACGTAAATTTATTGTATTAAATTATTTAATAAACATATTACAAGAACTTTAAAAAATTTTTGGTTTCCTCTGCTTAGAATGCTTTAATTTTTCTCTGTTTATCAGCCTATTCGAAAAGGCACCTATTTTTTAATTTTGGGGTCATTTATATTAAAAAGTCCTGCACAGTTAGACGCCTTTTATCCTCTGGCATTATACAAAAATGCCTGCTTGCAGCAATTGTGAAAAGTATTTTGCAAACAAGAAACATACGGAGAGGCATGCTAAAAAGTGTACAGAGGTTTCTAGCGCCCGGGAAGAAATTATTCCCGCTGATAAAATAAAACGATGTGGTATTTCGAAAACATAAATATTTTGCTTGTTGTCTATCTGCTGCATTAACGTTTTACGAACAGATTGAGCAGTTCGGTATTCATTCTGATTTCAAAAAGGATTATATTGTAACGTGCTTACAATTTTCACACTTTGTGGATTCCAAATAACTTGCAACAAGAATTTTCACAAACCACTGATTTATTTAATCACTAAAATTACACTAGCAAATACTTAAAAATCACACAACTAATAATAACTTAATCTAATATAATTTCACTACTTTTAAAACACTAAGCACTTTACTTTTCTTCTTAAACTTGTCAACTCTTGTCTAACCTAAAAACTCTCTTGTCTGTTTACTTCACTAAACTGCATACTTCACTCAACTGAACTGTTCCCCCATCTGCTGGAGTCACCTCTTTATATACACACTTGGAATCCTTCTAGAACTTTTTTCTAGAATTCTCCATAGTTTTCTACCATGTAATAGATGATTGTTCGTCAATTGGCTCATAGACGGCGCCACCCTACTAGTCAGGGAAGTAACTAAGCTTCTGAGGAAAACTTTGAACATGAACTTAATCACATCTTTCCTTGTTAGAGGGCAGCACATAACACTGCCCCCTCCTTAAGCCTGAACGTCCCGGTCAGGCAATTCAGATTCCCCAACATACTTCATACTTCGCCAACCTATCCAAGTGCACGATCTTCATCTTGGACTTCTTACTACGTTGAATTCGGTAAACAACGTCATTGATCCGAGTGATGACTGAATACGGTCCTTCCCAGGGTGGGTGAAGCTTCGGAGATTTTCCCTTCTTTCGCTGTGGGTTATATAGCCAAACTAGATCGCCCTCCTTGAATCCTGCTGACGTTCCCTTCCGGTCATAGCGAGCCTTCATTCTGTCACTAGCTATGCTAACTTGGTTTCGAACCAATTCGTGGACATTCCTCAGCTGTTGACTAACTTCGTCTGCGTAGTCATCCACGGACAGTGGCTTCTTATCTGGTGTACCAAACATCAAATCACATGGCAGTCTGATCTCGTGCCCAAATATTACACGAGCCGGTGTCTGTTTAGTCGTCTCATGAATGGCAGCCCTGTATGCCATTAAGAAAAATGGTATATGTCGATCCCAATCTCGCTGGTTCTTGTGAACTACCTTAGAAAGATGTTCCTTCATGGTTTTATTATGTCGTTCCACCATTCCATCTGACTGGGGATGAAGAGGGGTTGTCCGAGTCTTGTGAATGCCCAGCAACTCACAAATTTTCTGAAATACCCCCGACTCAAAGTTTCTCCCTTGATCGGAATGTAGCTCCAGGGGTACACCAAATCGGCATACAAGGTTATCCACCAAAACTCGAGCAACAGTAACTGCTTCCTGATTCGGAATGGCATAGGCTTCCGGCCATTTACTAAAATAGTCCATAGCGACCAGGATGTATTTATTCCCATCATCTGTCACTGGGAATGGGCCCGCTACATCTATAGCAATCCTCTCAAAAGGAGCTCCAACGTTATATTGCTTCATTTGGCCCCTGTTCTTCGTCTGTGGCCTTTTGGTAGCTGCACAAGCCTTGCATTTGCGGCACCAAGCTTCCACATCTTGACGGCTATTTATCCAATAAAATCGTTCCCGTACTTTAGCCAATGTCTTATTCATACCAAAATGTCCCCCGGACACTCCATCATGTATTTCCTGAAGTACTTTTGGGATCCGACAGCTGGGTATCACCAGACGCATGGTAACTTCCTTCCCATCTGGACTTTCCCATGCTCTCTTTAATAGCCCATCTATAACCTTAAGGGAGTCCCATTGTGCCCACAATGCCTTCAGCTCCACACTTTTGTCCGAAACATCCTTCCATTCCGGTCGCGTTCCTTTTTCTTTTGCCCTTAATATAGGACCAATTACGCTGTCATCCATTTGTTCTCGTCTTAGAACTTCCTTTGTCCAATCATCTGGAACATCTACCTGAACTGTGTTTACTATTACCGTGCCCTGTGCTTTTTCAACCCGATAGCAGTGCTTGCAGTCATCTTTGCACGGTCTTCTTGACAGAGCATCTGCATTTTTATGAGACTTTCCAGGTCGGTGTTCAATTGTGAGGTCATATTGCTGCAGTCTTTCTATCCAGCGAGCCAGTTGACCTTCTGGGGTTTTCAGCTGCAATAGCCATTTTAATGCAGCATGGTCGGTCCTGATTTTGAAATGTTGGCCATAGAGGTACTTGTGAAAATGGTCCACGGACTTAACAATGGCCAATAGTTCCTTCCTTGTTACACAATAATTCCTCTCTGGTTTGGACAGTACCTTACTGAAATACTCGATTACTTTTTCCTCTCCATTTTGGACTTGAGATAGTACACATCCAATTGCGGAGTTGCTAGCATCCGTGTCAAGAATATAGAGGCCCTTTGGTTTGGGATATGCTAGCACAGGACTACTGCATAACGCTGCTTTCAGCTTCTTCCATGATGTTTCACACTCCGGTGTCCACTGATATTTAACTTTCTCCTCCGTTAGCTGGTGTAGTGGCTTTGCTATATCCGCAAATCCTACCACAAAACGTCTATAGTAAGTGCAGAGGCCAAGAAAGCTTCGTAATTCGTGTACATTTGAAGGTCTTGGCCAATCACGCACGGCAGAGATCTTGTCCGGGTCTGTCTGTATTCCCTCCGAAGATACGACATGTCCAAGGAATTTCACTTCTTTTTGGAATAGTAGACACTTCTTTGGATTCAACTTTAGGTGTGCATTTCTGATTCTCCCAAATACTTCTTGAAGATTTTCCAAATGTTCCCTGAAGTTTCGTCCCATAACCATTACGTCATCAAGATAAACTAAGCACGTCTTCCAAGTTAGTCCTCGGAGTACAAATTCCATCAATCTTTCAAAAGTAGCTGGCGCATTGCAAAGTCCAAAAGGCATCACGGTGAATTGATATAAACCACTACCGGTTGAGAAGGCAGTCTTTTCCTTGTCGTCAGGGTGAAGTCCCACCTGCCAATACCCACTTCGTAGGTCTAGAGTTGAAAACCATCGTGACCCTGCCAGCGTACTTAATGTATCGTCAATTCGTGGTAGTGGATAGCTGTCTTTCTTCGTAACATCATTCAGCTTCCGGTAGTCGACACAAAATCTCAAAGTTCCGTCCTTCTTGGCAACTAAAACTACCGGTGATGACCAGGGACTGGTTGATTCCTCAATTACTCCATCTTGTAGCATCTTTTGAACCATCGCAGCAGCTTCTTCCTGTTTAGCTAGTGGCAACCTCCTGGGTTGTTGGCGGATGGCGGCTGAATCACCAGTGTCTATTCGATGCTATACTATATCAGTTTTCGTGAGGATGTCTGTGTTTTTGGCAAATACCGTACTTTCTTTTTCCAAAAACTTGATTGCCTCTCTACGTTCATCCTCGGATAGGTGTTCAAACTGGGTACTCAACAAAGTCACAACTTCCCTGTCTACACTGGTTGGCGAACATTTCTCCCCTTGTTCCTCACACCTTGCTATCCACTGGACTGGTTCGTAGGATCCTATTGCCTCGCCTTCCTTAAAAGTTACTGAGTGGGAATTTAAATTAGCCACTCTAATTGGAATTTTGTCTTTTGTCCGGGTCAGAGTTCTTGCTAAGATTACGTTTTCTGTCTTAATTGAATCATCTTTTTCAACAAGGCCAACACGGTATCCACCAGAGTTTCCTTCCAGAATGGCCTCGATTATTTGTTCTGAACGGGCAGGAATCTTGATTGTCTGAGCCGTCAGTAGCCTCACTTTTTGAAATCGGTCATTTGCTGTTGACAAAATAAATTCTTCATTTCCAATCTTTAGAACTCGTTCTACCACGTCAAGTACAAATTGATCTTGTACTCCCATAACATCCAGCCCCAAAATGAAATCATCCGTGATGTCAGCCACAATAACCCTATGACTAAAGCACAGGCGTCCAAACTGCAGATCTAGGTCAACTTCTCCATGAACCCTTACCCTGTCTCCTGTGGCTGTTCGAACGACCAATCCATTTTGGCTTTTATCAACTTTTATTCCTGATAAAAATCCGGGTCGCACTATTGATGACGTGGCACCTGTGTCGATAGTGAAGATACATCTCCTTTTGTTTACATAGCCATCCAACAGCAGACTACTCGGGACTCTTCTAATCTCGGAAACCTGTATCTCTCTGGGGGCACCGTGTTCACCAGCCAGCACAGCCCCCAAGGTGCTGGCTATCTTTAGTTTTCCTGTGGCTCTTCAGTCATTGCGGCATTTACTCTCTCAGGGCTCCGCTGCCGACAGTTTCGCTTAATATGCCCTGGTTTGCCGCACTTATAACAACGAATCACCTTCCTTGGCTGTTCATCGTTCTGCTCTCTTTCCTGCTTCCTTGGAGCATCTGGTTTTGTCATCAACTGGCTTATCATTTTGTGCATGTCAGCCATCAAAGATTCCATATTTGATTTTTCTAAACGGTCCTCTTCCTCTACATTCATGGTTCGTACTCTCGGACGTGCAGTCTCTTTGTAAGCGGCTTCAACCTCGAGGGCATGGATCAAGGCTTCACTACCAGTCTTATCTCGGGATAATCTAAGGACTCGCCTGATCTCCTCATCTCTTATGCCATCGATGAAAGTACCAACTGTTAATTGTTCCTGGAATTCTTTGGGCGCATCCGGGTAAGCCAGGTATGTCAGTCGCTCAACAGCTGCTTCAAAATCTTGTAAACTTTCCCCAGCCTTTTGTGTGCGTGATTTGAGCTGAGTCCGGTATACTTGGGCGAGGTGTTGGTCGCCATATCTTAGATCTAGTGCAGCCTCCAAAACTTTAAAATCCCGTTGCTGCATCACTGGGATACTCTGAAGCAACTCTGAGGCTTGGCCCCTTAATGCTAGCACCAATGCCATAGCTTTGTCTTCATTACTCCAATTGTTTGCGCATGCCGCTGCCTCAAATTGTCTCTTGTAAGTTGACCAAGAAGTTTGACCATCAAAGGAAGGCGGTTGTAATCGAGGACCTGATGATAATACTAACTGGCCTCCTTGTGCTCTTAACTGTCGCTTAAGTTGTTCTACCTCTCCCTTAACTACCTGAAATTTTCCTTCTATATCGGTAACTTTCCCTTCGACGCCAGTAACTTTTTGTTCAACGCCAGTAACTTTTTCTTCGACTGTAGTCACTTTTCCTTCGACGTCGGTAACTTTTCCCTTAATATCACTAATTTCTCCTTCGACGTTACCAACTTTTTGTTCAACTTTATCTACTTTTTCCTTGACCTCATTAGTTGCTGACAGGATAGCATCTTGTTGCACCTGTATAATTTTTCTCAATTCTTCCTTTTCTTCTTGTCGTTTTCTTTCTTGTTCTTCCCTTTCTTCTTGACGTCGTTTTTCTTTTTCTTCCTGACGTCGCCTATCTTTTTCTTCTTGACGTCTTTCTTGTTCTTCTTTCTCTTCTAGCATCATTTTTCTAAATGCGGCGAACATGTCTTGTATTTGTTTTTCAGCAGCCATGCTTCTTGTTTCCATTCAAAAACTAACAAACAACACTAACAAGTCTTATTTAAAGTCTATATAGTCTTTGCCAGGTACAAGTCAAATTTTATTTAAAGTCTATATCACTTCTCAGTTGAAAGCACTTAAATAAAACTACACTAATTTCTAAGCAGAATGTTCCAGAAATTTCTTCACAGTAGCACAAATAGGTCTCGTCTAATGTCTATATCACTTTCCAGTTCGACTCACTTCACTATCTCCAGTGGTTTCCAAATAGAACACTATGGAACTTCGTCGAATTCTTCAGAAATTCTGTTGCAATTCCGCTTCTGACACCAATTGTAACGTGCTTACAATTTTCAGTAAACACTTTGTGGATTCCAAATAACTTGCAACAAGAATTTTCACAAACCACTGATTTATTTAATCACTAAAATTACACTAGCAAATACTTAAAAATCACACAACTAATAATAACTTAATCTAATATAATTTCACTACTTTTAAAACACTAAGCACTTTACTTTTCTTCTTAAACTTGTCAACTCTTGTCTAACCTAAAAACTCTCTTGTCTGTTTACTTCACTAAACTGCATACTTCACTCAACTGAACTGTTCCCCCATCTGCTGGAGTCACCTCTTTATATACACACTTGGAATCCTTCTAGAACTTTTTTCTAGAATTCTCCATAGTTTTCTACCATGTAATAGATGATTGTTCGTCAATTGGCTCATAGACGACGCCACCCTACTAGTCAGGGAAGTAACTAAGCTTCTGAGGAAAACTTTGAACATGAACTTAATCACATCTTTCCTTGTTAGAGGGCAGCACATAACAATATGTTCTGTAAATCAGAGACCGAAGAGGAACATATACCTATACATTTTCGGAATATGGTTAACAATAAAAAAATTTTTGACTCCTCACTGGCCACGGCACGTGAAGAAAAATCCGATCTGATGGTTGATTATCATGAGGGACTTGTATTATGTTACAGTTCAATTTAACATTTATACGTTATTAAAAAAAATCTCTAAATCATTGCTTTATCTCTTACATTTAATGTCTAACGAATTCGTGTTATCCGTCGTCACCCGTAATATTTATTATTTAGTTGTCTATATGAACCCGCAATTGTAAGGAATCTGTTGCACTTAAGTATAGGCATGGCGTTATACATTTTGTTGTGTAGCGTGTTGCATATACTTAGGCTCTCTATTTCTGTAATTCTTAAGCTAGGCAACCAATAACTTTTAATTAGTTTATAGGTAGATTCCTATAACCTACTGACGATCGGTAACACAGATTTATTTCTTCACAATAGTTTTTGGCTTCCGGTAGTCTGTCACTTTTCACGTGTAGTTCGCTCGAACGCTTGGCAATTTATTAAGTGGTATTTTTACGTGCTCGTTGCAATTTTTGAAACAAGTAATTTCACCATTTTGGGATACATTCGCAACGTTATATTTTCGATTTTCCATTTATGTTTGGACGAGTGCATATTTTTGTGGTATTGGAAATCGATTGTCTTCATTGGAAGGATCTATACGTAAAAGCCATTTTTGCCCAAATTTACACGAGGCCAAGGACATCCAAGGTCAACAACATTTCTCTAAGAAAACCCTCCGAAACGAGGGTTTTTTTTTTCCACCTACGGTTTCGCCTAGTATTTCGTAGTTTTTCCTACGTTTTTTTCGTCTCCCCTGATACGAACGAATAACTTTTTTCTACTGGTCTACACGTACTTATGTTACTTCTCCTTGCTGGACTGGAATTTCTTTTTTGTGGAGGAGCCATCCATTTTTTGGGTTAATTGATAGGCTGGAAGTAGCCCATTCCTGAAATTTGAGCCGAAGTTGAAGCCCTGCTGCCTGCAAGTGTGTATCCTTCTTGCGCCATATATATATATATATATATATTGATTTTTTTTTAAATATATTGTAAATTTTACTTAAAAAAATTTCACCACTGTACCTATATATACATATATATTTTTTAAATTTTGCTAAACATTTTATGAAAATATTCTGTCAATTAATTAAAACTTCTATGATAATTGTTGGGGGTTAAGCACTTACGTAAGACGCGTATACCCAGTTAGATACATTTTTTTAGTGTTGAATTTGTCTGTCATACCATACCCTACGTTATTGTACTGTTGAATGTTATAAAGTTACTTCGTTTATTGTTATTAAAAGATAAAACTGAATTTTAATTTTTCATTATCGTCTCGCTAAGTAATTTATTTAGTAAATTTAAGGTTACATTGTACTTGAGCTGGTATTTGGAGTGAAAAAAAATTTACTTGGCGCCCTGATACATCAAAGTAATTTAGAACCCCGACCATCTCCACTGTCAGTCGGCCGCCAAATACCGTTAGTCAACAGACGACGACCAACTAGTTACGTCAGATTGTAATTTTAAAATTTGACGTAGCAATTATTATTACCGGGTTAGAAGAAGAGTTTATGGAGAGGGCATATAAAATGTTTAAAGCAACTAACACATATAAAATTTCATATTGTAATTCCACATTATTTATAGTCACAGTATACAGAACGCCAAATGGTAGTGTAAACACTTTTCTCGAAAAAATGAGTGATCTGATGTGTGGCATCTATAAAAACACTTGCTATTACATTGTATGTGGTGATATAAACATAGACTCTCTAATTCCTTCTAGAGACCTTAAAAAACTAACAAATTTATTTAATGAATTTGGAATGAAAAATCATATAAATAAGCCAACTCGTATAACAAACATATCAAAAACCAGTATAGACGCAATTTTCTCAAATATAATTGTAGATAAAACATGTCATAGAAACACACCTGTCAGATCACACATTTCAATTATGTTATTTCGACTTGCCAAAAACTAACTCAGAGGCACCGAACATATTTTACAGACGTGATTATTCACACGGAAACCTGACAACATTCAGAAATTTAATAACATCAGAGAACTGGGCAAAAACCTATCAATTGGAGGACGTAAACGAAGCATTTGATTCATTTTACTCCATCTTCAAATATCATTTTTATAACGCGTTTCCTCTTAAGAAATGTACAGTTAGAAAAAACAAGAGACAGTGGTTCAATGCTGAGATAAAACAATTACACCAAACCATATGTGAAATGACTAAAATAGCAAAATCTACAAAAAATATGATAGTGACCGAAAGATTAGGACAGCTAAAAATTATTTATAGAAACTTGGTAAATAAAAATAAATTAAATTATAATAATAACAGAATAAGTAATGCCCCCAATATCAGTAAAGAAAGTTGGAAAATAATAAATGAGAATAAGAAAGGATCCGAAAATAGGACACCCATTGAATTAAATGTAAATTCTACTATTATCTCAAATAGGGCACAAATATGTGACTACTTTAATGAGTTCTTTATGAACATAACTACGATTAAGCCAAATAAGAATAATTTAGTGCTAACCCCTATGGCAGCTTCAACCTTTTTTCTCAATCCGACAACTCCCAATGAGATAAGTGACATTATTAGTAAAACCACAAAAAAAACCGCTGCTGGTATCGATGGTATTCACGGACAATCACTCAAAATGGTAATGGATTTAATTATTGCTCCACTATCGCACATAATAAATGTCAGTTTCTATACGGGAAAATATCCTGAAGTTTTAAAAGTATCCAAATCAATTCCAATATACAAAAATAAAGGTTCCATAAATGACGTTAGCAACTACAGAAATCTATGTTTGCAATCCCAGTTTGCAAAAGTAATTGAATATGCTTATAACATCAGGCTTAGTACTTTCCTGGAACAAAAAAAACTATTACCAAACTGTCAACACGGATTTAGATATTAAAAAATCTACAGAAACTGCTATAACAGAACTATGTGAAAACTTATATGAATATCTAAATAACAAGGAATATCCAATAGCTTTATATTTTGATCTTACCAGGGCATTCGATACAATAGACCATGAACTATTAATAAACAAGCTGTATCATATTGGAATTAGAGGCACTGCCAATGACTGGGCAGCATCTTACTTAAAAAACAGGTACCAGATAGTAACGATAGATGAATGTCAATCGCAGCCAAAGAAAGTAAACACAGGAGTCCCTCAGGGCTCAATTCTGGGCCCATTATTCTTTATCATTTTTATGAGCGATATAGAATTCTCATGTAACAACCAAAACACTACTATAATATATGCTGATGACACAAACCAATTAATTGCTGAAAGTACACTTCATAAATCTATAATTACAGCTAATATTTGTGCAAACGATTTCTACCAATGGTGCATAAATAACAGACTATCTGTAAACATAAGTAAAACATTCTTTATGATTTTCCAACAAAAAAATATCAATCTTGACTCTTCACCACTTATAAAAATCAATCACAAATCTATTGAACATGTTAATAATACCAAATTTCTTGGTATTACGGTTGATCAAAAGCTAACCTGGGAAAAGCACATTGAAACTATTACATCTAAATTAAGTAGCATATGTTTTGTAATTCGGCAATTAAGAGGTACGGTGTCTCTTGATGTGCTAAAGGTGGCGTACTATGGCTTGGTGTACTCAGTATTGGGCTATGGTCTTATGTTTTGGGGAAACTCCTCACATATGGAAAAGGTTTTTGTTGCTCAAAAGAAGATAATTAGATGCATGGTGGGGGCAAAACCACGAAGTTCTTGTAAAGAGCTATTCATTGAATTGGAAATTTTCACTCTACCATGTCTATACTTATACATAATAATATTAAACATTAAGAAACAAGAATTAAATTATATCACAAACGAAATGATTCACAATTATAATACACGACAGAGACGCGATTTACACTTACCTTTTTCACGCCTGAGTGTAGGTCAAAATTCCCATGTATACAAAGGGATCATATGTTATAATCACTTTGTGAACATGTTTGGTGCCATTGATAACTTTAATATATTCAAAGGTACATTATCGAAGCATTTAATTGATAATGCGTTTTATACAGTTGAAGAGTTCTTAAACAGCTAAATTTGGTTTTCAATACCTATATTTTAAAATGTTATTTTTCTTTCTGGTAATTTGTATATATATTATATTGTAATGTTACTGCCATGTTATATTTATTTCTATGTCATTTTATATACTTTTATATTTTATTATATTTTATCATGTTTTAACAATGATTTATGGGTATGCAAAGTATTACAATTACTGAATGGATAGATGAATGTTTATTTTGTATTGTTTTAAATGTGTGGAAGGATGTATGAATGTCTTATTTGTGTTTTCTGACTAGTCTGGTAAATGTTACATATTAATCAATTGTAATATTTTAATGATGAATAAATTTATCTATCTATCTATCTATCTAACTCTCCAGATATTTATTTTGCTATGGCCCCAGAAAAACTCCTGAAAGTAAGAAGTCAAATTCATGAGAAAGTATCAGCGGTCCTCGAGAATTATAATAAAAATAGAATTTCCCTTGAATGTCAAATATAGTGAGAAATAGTACATTTTTATTTCTATTTCTACCCTGTGTTATATATCGTGTTTTTTTTCCATTTCTAAATAAAGTAAATTAAAAATATTTATCTACAATGTGAATAATATCCTTCATTGTGTTTGTGTTGTGTGTCAAATTAATAATTTTATGTTTTTTCATATAACCGCAGTAAATGTATTCTCGCAAATATTTAGTTTCACACATATGTTAGCTGTACTGTTTCTTGCTATGGGATATAAGGCTGTGTTTTTCACTGTATTACAATAACAAAATACCGTAATAAGAGGCAGTTCGCTTAGTATCTGTTATGACTAATGAAAAATATCCCCGTGTTATTTTAATAATATTCACTGTGCTCTGGGTGTTATATATCAAGCATACGAACCAAATATTTTTGATAATTTTCCAGCTATATTAATTTTACAATATACCATGTGTAATAATGCACTTGTTACATTTTTTTTTTTTGCGAACGTACATCCTGTTCTCGCTTGAAGGCGAGTGTTCTCAGGCACCTGGTCATTCCTCGAGATATACAGAGTGTAACAAAAATGTCTGTAATCTGCGCTTCATATGCTATGCAGATGTCCCACATATGTTTCATATCTTGAGACATAAGGACACCGGGATATCCCCACACTTAATCTGACATCTGCCTGTATACAAGGTATAAAAATATATCACATGATCCTTTTCCTCGTTTGGCTAACCAGTTTTTTTGGCTAATTAGGGCTAGTGCTGATTGTAAAGGTAAAACATTTCAATTTGACGGGTCGCACCTTCGAATTTAACATTAAACCCGTGCCAGTCCGTGAAGAGTCTGTCACCTGGTTAGGAGTGCTATTAACCAGATAGTTAAAAGGGGTACCGAAGGCTTCCAGGCTGGTGATCAAGTTGGGTTCACCTTTTGCAGTAAAGATTTCAAGAGAGGTGATGGCTGCTTTCGCTTTCGGCCTCCCGAAGAAATTACTAATGACGATATCTGGGGCGTTGTCAGCAGTATCTATCAGTCCAGCTCGTCTGGCCTTAATACCGAGACTTTCTGTTTGGGCGTGACATCTGTAAGGCTGCCAGAAGGTAGGGGAAGAAAGCGGGATCCGTGTTTTAACGGTTTTGATGAAGAAAGTAAAAATCGAACCGGAATTTTAACTATAAACAACAAAGACAATGTGTCTTCCTAGAGCTCTAGTGTTATCTATAGCCCGCATAAATAAGCACCCTGATCAGAATAAGGTGTGCAAAGATACTGGAAAACTTCAAACTCAAAGAGCTCTTAGTCTGCTAGAGGAATCGGGTGTTGTTATTCCAGAAGCCGGATGCGGCATACCAGAATTGGAACAGTTTCAGAATCATTTACAAAATTACAAGATTGTAGTTTATCAATATGGCAATAAGGGCTGAGGACGTTAACGAAGGAAAGAAACTTAATCTGCTACATCACAAGAACCATTATAACGTGATAACCTCTTTAACATCGGCGTTTGCATGCGGGTATTATTGTGAGGAGCGTCACGTATCTTACGAGCATAAATCGGAGCATCGCTGTGGTGGCTCATGTCCCTGTTGTTTACAGTCTGCCGCCTGCCTCAAAACACTGAATGTAAAATGCCCTGAGTGTAAGAGATTGTTTCGTGGAGTGTATTATTGTGATAATCACTGGAGGGAGGGATCTTTAGGAAAAGGTACCGTCTGTGACCAGATCAGGCTTTGCACGGACTGTCTAAAAACAGTCAAAGGCGGTAGAGTGCATACGTGTGGGGTGGTGTTTTGCAAAATTTGTAACAAACACGTGCCTCAAAGCCATCTCTGTTATATACAGCCAGATAAAGGCACGCCAAAAACGAGACAGGAAAATGTATTAGAAGACGGAACCGGGGTTCACGAGCCTAATTTATGTGTGTTCAGCCAGGCCTGTGATGAGTGTATTGAAAAAGATATAAAAGTATGTAAAAAATGCGGCCTTCGGCTTCAGACTCTCAAATGTCTCGACCGTACATAGCCCTTCGTGCATCATCTTTTGACATTGCGCAAGAAATTCAAACAGGTGATATGTCTGGCTCATAATGCTCAATCATTCGATGGTCAGTTTATCCTCAATTATGTTTTGACACAAACAGACCTTAAACCAGAATTATTTATGAGAGGGACCAAAATAATTTCAATGGCGGTTGGAAATGTAAAATTCGTAGATTCCTTAAATTACTTTCCCATGGCTCTCTCTAAATTATCAAAAGTTTTTGACCTAGGTCCTGTACTTAAAAAGGGCTACTTCCCACACTTGTTTAATACACAGGAAAATGAAAAGTATGTAGGGTCATTACCAACAGTCGAATATTATAGTCCTGACAACATGAAACCAGAAGATCGCGTAAAGTTTTTGGAATGGTATGAGGAGCATAAAAATGATATTTTTGATATGTAGTGTGATTTGGTAGAATATTACACATCCGATATGGAAATATTGAAAAGAGCGTGTTTGAAATTTCGTCAGCAGCTAATTGAAACCACTAACGTCTGCTCCTTCACCGAGGCGTGCACGATAGATAGATAGATAGATACTTTATTGGTGCCAATATACATAAATGCTTACACAAGTCAAAAAAAAAAAAATCGGAGTGAAAGAAGTGTATAAAACATAATTACATACAATACGTGAAATAGAAAATTGAATTAACCACTTAATAATAGTAAAATACAATTTTGAATAAGTTAAAAGATAAAAAAGACAATAAACAAACAACTTACAAATCTTGCAGGGGTATACAGTGCTTAGGCAGGTTAAGTTAAGCCAGAGAAGTCGTTCTCCAGGAATTCATTAAACGTGTAGAAAGCTTTAGCTTTTAAGTAGTCTTTGATTTTGATTTTAAATTTCAAGAAGTTTAAGTTTTTTACTGAATTAGGTAGGACATTATAGAATTTGGCAGAGTAGTAGCCCGTTCCATTTCTGGATTTGGTGAGCCGAAGAAAATTTATCTGTATTTTCTCGCAATTTCTAGTATTGTGCTCATGTAGATGGCTGTGCGGTACATAAAATTGTTCATGTTGTTTAAGGTATAATAAACACTCTAGGATATAGACACAGGGCAAAGTGAGAATCTTAAGTTTTATAAATTGATCTTTACAGTCATCTCTGTACTTTGGTCGTGATAGTATCCGAATACATCTGCGTTGCAGACCAAATACTTTAGTGGTATGAGTTGAGTGCTCCCAGTTTAGGATACCATATGACATATTTGCATGAAAAAGCCATAATAAGCCATAATTAAAAAGTTTTGGGATATAGTGTTGATAAGGTTCCGTAGAAAATAAATATTTTTTGAGAGTTTAGTTGATAATTTTAAAGTGTGTTGCTGCCAGGATAATGTTGGATCTAGATAAACACCTAAAGTTTTTACCGCTTCATGACTGAATAAATTGGTCTGCTGGATCAAGATTTCGTAACGTGAAGTTTAGTGATTGCGTTTTGTTTTGGTTTAGTTTTAATCGATTGGATAAAAACCATTCATTAATATTTTCAATTGTCGATATAACCTCGATAATAGCCTCTGCATGTAACAAGGTGTTTAGGAGAGATTTCCTCAAACCAAATACAATCGACATCATCCCCAAAACGGATATGGGAGGAGAGAAAACCAGGGCGAAAGTGCGATTCAGTGGCTTGTTTGTTAAGAACATATGCAGCAAGTCAATATTATTCACGCTGCCAAACAGAAGGAATCTGTGATTCAGGGGGTTAAAGCGCATGGTTATTGTGAGGAAACAAAGCAGGTGTTTGAGTTCCATGGTGGATGCTATTACCACGGTTGTCTCAGCTGTTTCAAACATAACAAAGATGCGCCATTGCATGATAACCCTGCAGAAACAATGAACTTACGATATGAATCCACAATTGCCAAAGCCGAGAGATTGAGAAATTTTGGATGTGAGGTTATTGAAATGTGGGGGTGTCAATTTCGGAAAATGTTAACAGAAAGTGAAGAATTGACAACTTATACCGGAAAACACCCTTTGGTCATTCTTACACCGCTAAACCCTCGAGATGGTTTTTACGGAGGTCGGACTGGGAATACTTTTGAGTATTACAAGTGGGGGCTAGTGAAAAGATTAAATACGTGGATTTCATTTCATTATACCCCTTCATTTACATAACGGGCGTGTGTTAGATATATCGCTGGTTATATATCCCACTCCCCGCCATCATACACCATCTGTGTTCCTTAAATGTAGCCGGATGTTATAACTTGTATAAACAAGCCTAGACTTGTCTAACATCTGCACGCTAGATGTTCGCTATGAGTCATCAAACAGCTGCATGTCAAATGTTGCTATGGGAAACGAATTAAAAAGAACTGGATGTAGGAGGCGGCTGGTCACCAGATGGGTTTGGTTGTGGGAATACCAGTTTCAATGGCTTTCCACGATTAGAAGTCATTTACCCCATGCTGCTGTATTTTTTTCAAGTTCATGATATCATTTTTTATAAATTTAGCGGAAAACTTAAACAGTACATAAAGCTCCTGCATCGGTTTTCCGTTTGAGTCTTTCTAACAGATACAAAATGGACGAAGACTATATTGAACTTGGTGGTCATAGCCAAATAGAAAAGAAATATGAAGTAAATAGCTTGGAGTTTGTAAATAGCTCAGCTATTCAGCTATCAGTTTGTTTGATGGTGCATTATTACTGTGTAGTCTTGCTGGAAAATGATGTCAAGTTGTGTTTAAGCTGTTACTTCGAAGCATTGGTGGTTTATGATATAAACATCAAAAGTGTTTACTCATATAACAGCAAACCCATTGGAATTAGTGGATAGTTGCTTTGAGTGCTATACCTGTAAAACCTCTCTTTTTACATATTGTTTAACGAAATTTTGTTTGTTATGTAGCACTTGTGAATAGTGAAATAAGGCCTTTTTTAATTTTCATTATGTGTGTATATTATTTTAATAAATATTATTAACTATTCATCTCCACACTGTGATTTCAATATTTTCCACTAACCGGCTATATTTAAGTAATTTATTGATGACGTGTTGTGAAGCATTTCACCCTGTGCTATAACATTTTAGACATCCGGTTCTATTATTCTTATCGAATTTTTATTCATACTAAGAATTTTCTATTGAATAATTGATAAAGGTATATTTTTCTTTATATAATTATGGTATTAAAAGCAATTTATTTATTTCATATTTTGTTTGGCTCCCGTTATATATATTCATGTCGAGAAGTGCTTCGTCATGTCATCTGTATATTAACATATTAGATAGATTCGGTTATTTAAAACCCCCATGACTTATCAATAAATTACCTTTATTAGAAATAGCATAGAGGGAGCTCTCTGTGCCGAAATGTTCAAAATATTTGTTTTTGGTCTATGCATAAATCTTAAAAGCATTTTATTATATTAATTATTGAAAACTTTAAGTACTTACCTTATGTATTATGGTTGGTGTATCTATTTTCACCTGAAAAGGTACACCTCTCTTTCCAATACTTGGTATACCTGTATGGGTCTCTTTCTGGATTTATTAAAGCAAATAGAAATTATTTTCAATTAGGTTTTTTAAGCTGTAAAATTATAAACTTCTCTTAATGAATTCTTTTGTTTAGATAAATATTTTCATTTGTTAAGTAAAACATTTATAGAAAGTTTTAAATTTCAATTATCTATATTTTTAATCAATTAAAATCGCTGTATTTGTTTTTGGATAAAATTTAGGTAAATTATTTTTCTTTAAATAGTTGTATTTGGGAGGGGGAAGTAACAGAATGGTTTTAAAATATAAATTTATTACCTATAAACACAATGATAGATAAAATAAAAATGGTATAAATACATTTTATTAGAGTACAATGGCACAATAAATTAAATTAATACACATAAAAATTTCAGTTACAGCTTTTTTGCAATCATTTCACTCTTATCATAATTACAATAGGCAATAATCCAAATAAGAAATTTCAGACATGAATTCGAATAGTGCACATAAAATTCCATCACAGCCATCATGAAAAATGTTTACATAATGCACAGAAAATCTCCTTTTCTAAAAAATGTCATGGTTTTATTAACGCGTAAATCCTGGAAATTTTTCGCACACAGTGTATTCAACACATTGAAAGAAATCTTTTTAACACTCCGTAATCCAAAGAACTTTTTCGCGTACACTGTATTTATCACACTTTAACATTCCGTAATCCAAAGAACTTTTTTCGTGTACACTGTATTTACCACATTATTTTAATAAATCAATAAATCCTATCACATACTGTATGTTGATTGGGAAAATGTCAAACATAGGCACTGTTTTTACTTCACATGGTTGGAAATTTTTCTGTAAACACTTTGAAACATTTTGTTGAATAGTTTTCTCACTTTTTTGTATTTATCCCCCTAGTATATAACGCAATAGATTCACTTTTTCCATATAAACACTGTGATGCAATTAGCTGTCATTTTCAGGTCTGTTTTTAAATGTCTAATTTTATTACACTTATTTTCTGTCTTTAACACATGCTTTGATGTTCTTTCCACATTATTGAAAGAGAATTAACTTTGTTTCACAATGAACATTTTTGTCTTGAATATTTAACTATGGTGTTATTAGTAAGATGTGTAGAATTCAACTACAGCTTGGATTGGCAAAATTACATTATGGTTCTCTAAGCTATCTAATTACGTTTTTTGCAACTTTCTCATAACATGTCTCCCAGCAAGTTATAGGAAACGAAAAAATAAACTTTGGTCTGTACAGTGGCTTAAAAGTGTACTGTTAATTTCTTGAACATTACTTATGGATTGAAAACCGTATATACAAGAGGCTTCATTTAGTACCTGAGCAAGTTGTTTTTAATATACAGCACCATTATTTTAGCATTACCTGGCTATTAGTTGAAAACCGTATATACAGAGGGGTGTTATTTAGCATGACGCAAAAATTATTTCTTACACTGTTAGTTTCTTGAACATTATTTTGAAAACCGTATATACAAGGGGTATCATTTAGTATCTGAGCAAGTTGTTTTTTAATATACTGCGGTCATTATTTTAGCATTACCTGGCTATTAGTTGAAAATCATATATACAGAGGGGTATTATTTAGCACGACGCAAAAACTATTTCTAGCCGTTATTATTTCTAATATACCATGTGTGATCTATTTTTTTTTTTTACGTCGGATGTATATTCTGTTCTCACACATGTCATTGGCTCCACCTGTCAGTGGCCTTTCCACCGGATATGATCTAGACGAGTTACATCCTGTCTCACACATGTCATTCACCCGGTCATTGACCTTTCCACCGGATATGGTCCAGACGAGTTACATCCTGTCTCGCACATGCCATTATCCCCACCCCTAATCTAATCACTGATCATGATCACTGCTCCGCTCCATTCGCCTTCCAACAAATAATTTACCATCACACCCTGACATAAGAGTATTATAAGTGTTTACATCCACCTGCAGAATAGCCTGAAATATATTAGAGTTTTTCTTTGTTGGCCAGAGTTTCACAACTTTGCATTCCGATTTTTCCTTAAACACTAATTTGTTTTGATGTCTCACAGAATTTAGCAGGTCAGCTTCTTCGAGTGTTTCAGGGATTCCCACCAGACGAACTCTGGGATTTATATTGTTTACATCACTAAGTTTGTATTTGTCAGACAGTACCGCTGGCCACCTCTTTTAATAAGGAGACCTCATCTTCATTTTGACATCCAATAACAATACCACCATTCCTAATATTTTTTATGCTAGAAATATTAAAGTTATGTTCCAGCGGGTTGATTTTTTGAAGAAAATCAACTTTAGTTTCGGTAGTATTTTTTGGTTTCACTATGACGGCTGTTTTACTTTTCAGAGAGGTTGAGTATAGCTGCTTGTTACTATTATTCTCATTGGAAGTGTTAATTTTATCACAAATGTTTATCGCGGTATTATTTATTTCGCTCAATTTTTCGTCGGCTAGTGTAATAATTTTAGTTTTCATCTCAGAGAAAGCTTCATCCACGGTTTCTAATACCTTTTGAAATTTATCTTCGAACGCTTTATTCATATACTCAGGGTGACACTTATCCATAGCTAGAGTACATTCACCACAGATCCATTTCAGCCCAGGAACTTGTCCAATATGTTTTATTACTTCAACAGGGACATTGTAGCAGTTAGCATGAAATTCTTTTTCACAGAAAATAATGTTCGCCTGATTTCGGGATAACTTCCCTTTACATATACCACATATACTCGTTTTATTAAAGTTTTTTTGTTCTTTACTCATGTGAGACAGATGCATTGTGGAGAGTTCACTGCACTACACATTAAGTTTATGATTGGCATTCCCGGAAGTCTCGTAGGGTTGTACAATCTTTTACCTAGCTCGGGCTCTGTCTAATACATTGCATTCTCTTATGCGATGTGATAGACCACAGAAATATGAGATTTTTCAAGTTATACTGGAAAAGAACCTCACACAGTTTGATAGGAAAATGGCCCTGGGTTAAATTGCACTAAATTTTGGTATGTTATAGGTGTTGGCCTCCTGAACAATAGTTGTCATGGGCACAATGCTCAAAAGTCAATATTGTGCAAGCCACTGCTTGTTGAAGACAGAACTATTAAATACAGAAAAAAATGATTTACAATAATGCTGGGTAAACTATGCTGTGTTTGTCAAATAATAATAAATAGATACTCAATTGAGAAATTGAGAATTGCCTAATAAAGAATAAATAATTAATTACGAATTGCCTAATAAAGAAGAAAATGCAAAAAATACGAAGTCCTATAAATGATATGGAGTTATGCTGACATTTATATTATACATTAGCTCAATGTGCTACTAGCAGAATACGGTAATGGGTTGGATTTTTAAAAATAAACTACTAGTTCTGACGTCTGCCCATTGTTGGATTTGACCACATTTCTAGGGACTTTTTTTCAATGTTGGCAGCACTGATTCATACTGATTTTCTATTGACTTTTATTTTTCAAAACTGGTATCCCTGAATTATAACTAGATTTTCTAAGGGACTTCTATTTCTTCAATGTTAGTTCGTAGGTGTACTTTGCTTTACAAAGCTCTTACTTAGTTTTCATTAATGGTTTTAGTATTAGGGATTTTTAGAATACTTCAATGCTGTCATCAGGATTATTTCTATACATATGCCTGCTTAAAGCCACACATACATGCATATACATGAGAATACAACACTATTGTAATACATAAATATGAGTATACATTAATTGATGTAGGGTAGGAACAATATACTAGTTCTTTGATTCCTTAATGGTTCTGTCTTCCACAAGTAGTGGCTTGTGCTATGTTAGAAATTGGCAGGACCCGAATAGTGCCGGGCGTGGCTGGAAGTGTTTGAGATTTGACGGCGGGACAGGGACACTTCGAATCTGAACTCATTTGAATGCGGATGTATTATTGAACTTATATTTTTGATTTACTACGAATATACTTTTATGTATTTTTCTATTCGTTTTTCTTATATATATTGACTTTTGAGCATTATGCCCATGAGAACTATTGTTCAGGAGGCCTATATACTAAAATTTGGTGAAATTTATTCGAGGGCCATTTTCCTATCATTCCATGCGAGTTCCTTTCCACAATATTTATTCTTTGGGATTACTAAGTTATATTTTGGGTTATTTTATTATAGGTCGAGTGGTGGTATACCGGGTGTAACAGGATCATGGTATACTCTTCTTTAGTTTTGAAGATAATTGATTGAAAATTAGGATATACTACACACATAATAAGCGGCACTTTTTGACATACAATTAATTTTTTTTTCACTTCCGGTTTCGCCAGATGTGACTAACTTTCGATTTTTAAATGGAACACCCTGTATATTATTGCATTTTTAAATTCTTCATAATTTTCTGAATCCAACGATGCCAAATCAGTTCACATTTCAAACATCAATTTTTTTATAATAAAAACCTTCCCTCCAACAAAGTTTAAATATAAAATAAAAGAGTTTCTCTTTTAAATAGAACATACTTTTCGTTAGAAGAAATAATTAACAATTTAAAAAATATATGAGCTAATTTTATCTACATACAACCGTCTCTGTTAGTGTTATTGCATATATGTTTTATTAAATGATTTTATTGTAAGTAAAAATGTATATTTTTAATATCTAAATTTTAATCTGTCTTTGTAAATGGTATTGACTTGTGTATGTATTTTTATACTTTAACAATAATAAATATGAATATGAATTCTTTATGCTCAGGACAAATCTTTGTTTTATCTGTATAATCAGATCTATCTCTTCTTAACTGCACATAATTGATGACATTGTCACCATAATATTCTCGGTTTGAACTGAAATTAATATAGAATATATTTAAAAGTCGATATATCGATTATTTGTATAATTAATTGTTATTTCTAATACCCATGAGTATGGTATGTGATGTATACCGGGTGTAACAGGATCATGGTATACCCCCTTTTCTCCTTTGGTGTTGAAGATAATTGATTGAAATTTAGGGTATACTACATACATAATAAACAACACTTTTTGACATATAATTGATTTTTTTTCACTTCCGGTTTCGCAATATTTTTAGTTTTCCATTTAAGTGTGCCATGACGGTTCCGATTTATTCTAAATGACCTGTGTAATGCTACAAAAATCGAAATCCCGTTAAAAACACTAAATTATGTGATTTATGAGCAAATAAAATTCACCAAAATTGTTTTAGGGGCAAAACTCAATTTTTTCAAATGGAACCATACCATTTATTAGTACTATTAATAAGGAATTTATTTATATGTCATATTAAAATGTGCAATAAATACAAACAAAATTACAGCTAAAAGAAACTAAGAAAATACAATTTTGTTCTAATTAAATGTTAAGAAGCAACTAAGGTGGCTTTGAAAACAATGAAATATTTAGCTTGTCAAACATTTGTTGGTTTAACGATATTTTTATTGTGTCTTTAAAAATTGTTTAAAGTTCTTGTTAATTGTGTTCAAAATGCAACAAATTTATACAAGAGATGAAAAAGTGGACATGTTAATTATTTATGGGGAATGTAAAAGAAATGCAGTTGCGGCTACCGACCTTTATGCCCAACGATATCCTGATAGACGATTTCCAGCGAAAAACTATTTTAAACGTGTTGAAAACTAAATCCGAAGAGAGCCCAACAATGATCTCGAAGAAACCTTCATTATTGACGAAGGAACTGAAATTAATGTTTTGGCTCAAATAGAAGTTGATAAGACTGTTTCTTTAAGGTAAGTTGGGTTTGAATTGGACACCAGTCACCAAACAGTAAGCCGAATTTTGCACAAATACCACTATAAATCTTTTAAATACCAATTGCACCAGCACTTGTACGAAAGTGATTACGAATGTAGGATGGAATATTGCAATTGGATTTTGTATAATAACGTGCAGCCAAACAACTTGGGACTGATTTTATTTTTGGACTAGTCTAGGTTTACAAATTTGGGACTATTTAACCGACAAAATACAAAATATTGGTCACAAGAAAATCAAAATTTATTACGGAAGGGTAACTTTCAAGCGCGGTTCAGTTTCAATGTTTGGCTTGGAATAATCGGTAGGAGAATCATTGGTCCAATAATATTTGAGGGACTTCTGACTGGTGCCAGATACTTGACATTCCTGGCAAATGAAGTTGAGGACATTTTAGATGAGTTACCTTTAGATTTAGGACAAGGAATATATTTCTAAGAAGCTGGCGCTCCTCCCCATATTCAAGGATAGTAATTGATTACCTTCACCGGAGATTTGGAGAAAACGTAATTTTGACGAATGGTCCTGTGAGTTGGCCTCCAAGGTCACCTGATTTAACGCCCCTTGATTTCTTTGTTTGGGGTCATTTAAAAAAGAGTGTTTATGCAACCTCCGTTACAACCCGTGAAGATCTGGAGCTACGAGTAAGACGAGCAATTAATATCTTAACGGCCCAGCAATTGGCGAACGTTCTTCGAGAAACAGCTATGCGAGTTCAGAAGTGCATTGACGTTAATGGACAGATTTTGAACAACTGTTTTAATGTTTTGTGTTAATTTTTTGTATTCCAAAACCACCTTATGTGTAACAAGGTAATTAGAATAAAATTGTATTTTCTTATTTTCTTTTAGCTATAATTTTGTTTGTATTTATCTCATATTTTAATATGTCATATGAATAAATTCCTTATTAGTAGTACTAATAAATGGTACCGATATGGTTGACATATTCGTCACTTATTTGGCATCATTGGATTCAGAAAATTATGCAAAATTCAAAAATTCAATAATATGCAGGGTGTTCCATGTAAAAATCGAAAGTTCACTTCCGGTTTTGCCGGAAGTGAAAAATCAATTGTATGTCAAAAAGTCCCGCTTATTATGTATGTAGTATATCCTAAATTTCAATCGATTATCTTCAAAATTAAAGGAGAAAAGGGAGGTATATCATGATCCTGTTACACCCGGTATACATCACATACCATACTTATGTTTCTGGTGTATGTCGAGAAATTTAGCTAATATTTTTGTTAATTCCCATACATACATTGTCTTTTCTTAGATTCTTTTTGTATTTTTTTAAATATTTGCACCTAATATATATTGTTTTGAATATTAAACTTAAACTCTAGTGCACTAGATGCTAAAAACACCCCATATACTATATAACTTTTGTAGTGTTTTCGTAGCTTAGCCTGTGATTGGGAGGGGATACATGCTAATGATTAGAGACTGATTTGTTACCCTTCTCTTGGGGAGTTATATGTACATGCGTATGTTACATTTTTTTTATATATATTTACATAGGTATTTTAATAGTTATGGAAATTTTTTTATATGCGTACATTACACAATTAACCACAAACAAGTCTTACATGTTCTTATATGTGTGTATATTCAGGTTAACAAATAATTCTACAGACTTGTCATTTTACTTTATCACAACAGTCAATCGTTATATGCATAATTTATCTTTTATTCTCATTACCTCTTTTGATATGTGTATCATTTAGAAATTACACAATAAAGAAATGTATGAGGTTTTTTAATTGTTCTGCCAATCTTTGTAGTAGTTTCTTCTTTAGATCAGGTAGTGAAAATTTTTGTATTATCACAGTAAACACCACGAGTGTTGGCAAGCTGTGGGGACTGTAGGGGAACATAGTCGATCTATCGGAGAACACCACGACACACTGACTACACCAATCATGATAGCGATGTGTACACTGGGTCTATACCACTATCTACATACAGATCCCCTACCCTCGCCAACACTCGTGGCGTTTGCAGTACTGATATTATTACTTGTATGTAACAATGTTATCTATATAATTTCCTTGCAGAAACTCATCTGGAAAGCTTTTGAAATTGCTATTAGTATGATCAATATCAAAATTATCTACAAAATAATGATGGTGGCAATGTACTCATCATAGGTGACTTTAATAGAATAGAATAGAATTTTTTTGATTGTATACACTCGTCAGGTACAAATGTGATACATAAATAAAAATAAAAACAATAACATAAATATATAAAGATCAAATATTACAATTAAAAAAAAAAAATGCAGTTAAACCAATTGAATCCAAATGCAATAAAAATGATCAACAACACAGAACAATTTAAAATCTATTAAAATACATGATAAATTCATCGATTTCATAAAACACATTTTCTTTCAGAACACTTTTTACTTTTTTAGCAAATGCGATATCTTTAAATACTTTCCAATTATTAGGCAGTCGATTATAAAACTTTTATCGATATATATCTAAATGAATTTATATTTCTTGATAGACGGAAAAAAGGAGCTACAACAGATTCATTCCTTGTTTTATAGCAATTTTGAACACGATAATTAGGTAAATGGTTTCTAGCAAATACAATTCAAAAATATATTGATTAGTATAAGTGAGAATACGCAACTTTTTAAATAAAGATCTACAGTTATCCCTATACCCTGCATTTGAAATAATTTTGATGGCTTTCTTTTGCAACTTTAGAATTCTGACCCTATGTGCCCACCCCACAGTAAAATTCCATAACACATTATGCTATGAAACAGCGCATGATATGCAATCAATATGGTATTCTCGTCAATTTGATTCTTAAGTTTTTTCAAAAAAAATATTCTGCTGGACAAATTCTTAGACACATGGTGAATTTGGCTTTCCCATGAATATTTACTATCCAAAGCGATACCTAAACATTTAACCGGACTATTGTTTTTAATACAGATTCTTGTGTTCATACTAAATATTAAAATTTGAGTTTTTTGAAGGTTTAGGCTTAACTGTACATTAGAGAAATATAGCCGGGCTTGATGTTGTGCTTCAGCTGCCAAAATGGTAAGATCCTCAATGTTATTATGGGTTGGCAGCATATGCAATAACTTTACTAGAGACATGATCAGATATGTCGTTAATATAAATAATAAATAACGTTGGTCCTAGTATGGACCCCTGAGGTACACCAAATTTGAAGGGTTGCAAGGAAGAGATTTCACCATTACAGCCAACACACTGATGTCTGTCGGTCATGTAGCTTTTTATAAGAGACAGCGCAGATCCTCTTATGCCAAGACTCTCTAATTTTATTATTAATATATCAGGAGATACACAATCAAATGCTTTGGATAAATCCAAGCAAGAAGCATCTACTGTATGTCCTTCTTCAAGTGCATCAGTTATGAACGTAACCATCTCAGTTAAAGCTTTAATGGTTGAGGTATTTTCATGGTAACCATATTGACTGGGATTTAATAATTTTTTTTTATCCAAATAAAACATTAATCGTACATTAAGAGCCAACTCAAGCAATTTAGATAAAATTGGAATAATAGAAATCGGTCTGTGATTACTGACTTCATTCTTATTTTCCTTTTTTAGGATCAGGGTCACTTTAGATTTTTTTAGACAATTAGGAAATATTCTCTTTTCAAAACAGGAATTTATAAAACAAGTTAGGAGAGGCAATAACTCATCTTTAGCAATTTTAATACTATCACTATTCAGACCATAATAGTCTCTAGATTTAGATGTACTTAATGTGTTTATAAGGTGAGCAACTTCACTATCTGATACTGGTTCTAAGAAGAAAGAAAAAAAGGGACACTTTTATCCCTAAATAGATTAATATAATCGGAGTTGTTATAAGTTAAGTTTTCTAGAGTTTCATTAGCTGCATTAACAAAATAATTATTTAGATCATCAGAGCACCAATTTCTTGAGATAGTTGGTTGTGATTGGATGTTTGTTTGATAATTGACCATGCTGTTTTTTGTTTATTGTTGGAATTGGCTATAAGTTCATTATTGTGCTTAATAGTTTCTTCTTTCAGAGCTTGTTTGTAATCTTTTTTAAGTTTATTATACTCGGCTTACAGATTGTTATTAAATTTGCTAAAGTCATATATCGTTATGAGTCTGTTTTTCATAGACTTTATATTTTCACCTAATGTTGTTTTTTCTTGGTGTAACGTTTGACTGGAAATGAATTGTCACAGCAATTTTTTATGTTATTTAATAGAATCTCAATGATTTGATCAGGATCAATGATTTGAAAAAATGTGTCCAGTCACAGTTGGTTAATGATATTTTCTAATTATCCATTGTGTAGTTATTTATTAATCTATATGTCATCTGTTCTTTGGAGTTATAAAGATTTGTTGATTCTAAGTATGAGAAACACACACAGTTATGGTCAGATAAGTGCGGATTAAATATCCTGGTTGTACTTACATTTTGTACGTTTGAGAATACATTATCTATTTTAGTTGCCATTGTGTCGGTGACTCTTGTAAAGTAATTGCCATACTCTTGCATGCCCAAAGTCAAGAAAAGATCTGTTATAAGTTTAGAATTCTGGATGTGATTGAGAAATCAGTGTTAAAATCAGCAAAAAATGTAATATATTTATTGATTGACAGATTATTAAAAAAATCAGTTAGTTTATTATTAAAGATATTTAGATCTCCTTTACAGGATCGATATCCACAACAAATTATTGATTTTGTTTTGTGTAATTCAATTGTACATATTTCAATATTTGATTCTTCGCAAAAGTCATGAGTAAGATTATATATCTTATAATCTAAACCAGCTTTAACAAAGATTGGTACTCCACTATGAATATAAATGGATCTTTCATAGTAGGCAGCTAACTTGTAATTATTTAGGAAAATTAATTTTATTTGATCATCATGTGTCCATGTTTCACTAAACAAAGTACGTCAAATTCATTTTCTGAAAGAAATGCATCAAGCAATAATAATTTGTTTGATAAACATTGAATGTTAATGTAAAAAATGGATATTGTATTTGGTTCAGAATCTCCTGTATTGTCGGTAGGTATGGTCGCCACGTTTTCTGTTATGATCCCATGGCCTCCGAAAAAAAAAAATGATGTCTTCTAGATATTTTATTTTCTTGAGAGTATTTTCTCGTCCCATTTCGAAATTCAGTTACAACTATTCCTTCTCTCGACAAAGATTCATCCACCAGTTTTTTACATATGTCGGTGGCAGCACCAATTTTAAAAGAACTAAAATTAGCTTCTTCAGGATTTCTGGTTAATTTTTTTATAACGATAGATTGGTTTGCATGGCTATCTCTCAGATGTGCTTCTAGATCTTCAGCAGCTAATAATGGACTAATATTTCTTGCATGTAACCATTTCATTTGATGTTGTTGAACTGCTCTGAATTTATCCTCAGTATCTAATCTTTTACCCACAATTTTTTTGGATTGTTTTTGTTTTATGAGAAATCATTGATGTCCTTATTCAATTGAGAATTTTCGCCATTTTCAATTTTACCTAATTGTATAATAGAATCCATCGTAGTTTTGGTTTAGAAAGGGTCAACAAATGTCTCGGAAGAAATGTATTTGGATGGAGGTTCATTAAAAAATCCTGATGACATATTGAATGCTTTTGCGAATTTTTTAGTCAATCGTATACAGTCTCCTCATTGAACACCGGGAATATTTTCACTGAAAGTGACTGCCCGAACAATAATCCTATGTAAATATAAATTCATTCTCAGAGGTCGAGGTTTATTCAAGCTTTAAAACGGATTAAGCCTAAAATGACAACAGGCCCTGATTCCATACCGGCATTCTTATTGAAGGATTGCGCAATTACATTTGGATATCCCTTAACCTTAATTTTCAACTTAATATTAAAAATTGTCAGTTCCCAGACTTATGGAAATATTCCAAAGTGTGTCCAATTTATCAAAAAGGGAATAAATTAGATATTCAGAACTTCAGACCAATCTCTGTAATCTGCAACTTTTGCAGAGTCTTGGAACTCCTACTGTATGACAGAATATATTACTCAATTACTTTCAACTTCAAGCATGTCTGAATAAAGTAAACAACTGGTGTATAACCAATAAATTATACTTGAATGCTGGTAAGTGCAACGTATTGTCCTTTTCTTTAAAAACATCACCAATTATTATTGAATACCATTTGGATAACGTCTCACTTCAGAGACCTTCACCGTTTCGTGACCTCGGCGTAATCTTTGACAAAAAGCTATCTTTTATTGATCACATCGACACTATTATCTCCGAAGCCTTTAAGAGTCTTGGATTCATTGTTCGTACTAGTCGTGAATTCACTGATACGAATACATTAAAAATTCTTTACCAATCATTTGTTAGATCGAAGCATGAGTATGCATAACTTATCTGGTGTCCGAGCTATGAGGTACATAAAACTAACTTGGAAGCAGTGCGGCGTAGATTTGTCAAATTGCTCTGGTTCAAATCAGATGGTATTTACCCTGTCATAGGTTTTCCACAGAGAGATCTACTTGAAAAGTTTTCCATATCTACACTTGAGGACAGGCAATTATACCTCTCTCAAGTTTTCTTATTTAAAGTGTTACACAATGATTTTGATGCACCTGAAGTAATCAGCAAATTAAATTTTCAAGTTCCTAGATTGGCTTCTTGCAATGCCCAAGTTTGCTATATGCCCACCCCACATACCAACATATTAAAAAACTCGCATTTGTTTACCATGTGCAGTAATACAAATAAGTAGTCCAGTGCCCTTGATATTTTTAACTGCCATCTGAAGGATATAAAATCTCAAATTTTAAATTAAATAAGTAGTTGTTTGTTTACCTATACTTTTGTTTTTCTTAATAATTGTTTTTGTTTAATTTTATTACTTTACACTTGTCACTTATGTATTTTATTGTTACCTTTCTGATTTTTTTTTGTGATATATTTATGCTGTACTATGTATTTATATTATTTTTTTTTACTCTGTTATCTCTGTTCTGTAATTGGGTACCTTACCTGTTGTACAGTGTATGCAATAAACAAATAAATAAAATTTGTATTTTGATGTACCTACTCTGCACTCACTGAACATTACACAATAGTCTCACTAGCACTTTTTTGATTATGTGTGACATATTACCATAGACTTAGTATACATTGACTGTGGAGAAAATTTTTGTGTCAATATCCTAGACAACCAGCAAAAGACATTAGGGGCAGAAAGCGAGCCAAAGCCGTACACACAAAGTGTGGTTTTTTTGATATCATAATAGTCGTGCACGGTGGATTTACCATTATATGATATAATAAATTTTACTTCAAGAATTTGTAATTAGGTATCTTTATTTTATTTTTAAACTAGCTGACCCGACAGACGTTGTCTTGTCACAAAAAGCACTTTCAGGTTTTCCAGAATTATCCAATTTTCCGTGCAACTTTTCAATTTTTCTTTCCCTAAAAATGTTTGGACTATTACGAACATCCCTGTCACAAAAAGCACTTTCAATTTTCCCAGAATTTTCCAATTTTTCGGTCAATTTTTTCAATTTTTTTATTCCTGAAAACCTTCTTCGGACCATTACGAACATTTAAAAAAAAAATAGCCAAATCTGTCCAGCTACTCTCAAGTGATGTGATTACCAACAAACAGCATTTAATTTTTATTTATTTATATAGATAGATTTACATTTTTGTAATCACTTTTTTTTTAGCTAAAATTGTTTTTTCCTTGAGTATTTGCAACCATTGATCTTATTTTTAATAAGATTATGTTACTTTTAGCCCTTAATGTGTAATGTGGTTTGTCTGAAGCCTATGAGATATACATTGCACAGTCCATTGTATACATAAAAGATGTACACTGCACAGTCTATTGTATACATACATTTTTTAGGCCCATAAATTTTTCTCAATGTTATGTCCTACATGCAAATACCTATATATAAATTTTAAAGTTACAATTACCTGCTGCTACTCCTAAATTTCCGAAACAATAATTTTTCTTTGAATTCGCTGATCAATTTTCTATTACGAATTATTATACCTATCACTCCCACTCTTATACCTATTTTTTCTTTTATTTTGCCCTTTCTCTGGCTATGTCCTAAGCATCTTTGTATTATTTTTGGTATCTGGAGTTTTTACATCTTTTTTGTCATAGAAGTATTTTTATTTACTTTCTGAAATCTCTAGGAAATTATTGTACTTTTTTTATTGAAATATTTAGGGTTGAAAATAAAATTTTCTTTTGGTAATGAGTCTTATATACAATATTTGCTGGAGTTTGCCTGTCTATGGGGTAGAATTTGTAAAGGATAATAAAGCTAAATAAATATCTGTGTTGCTAATTCTACATTTTTTAAGTAGAGATGTAAGAGTCTGTGCGTACAGTACTTTCTATTCCACTGTTAGTTTGTTGATGAACTCACATGCTGAAATTCTTATTCTTTTGAAAAGTTTTTAAATAAAAGACGTGTTTTTTCTATGCTTCATTCGGCATTCCACGTAAGGGAGTGGACCATCAGCTTGCATGGTTCTGGGTGATATAGTTGCAGCAGTCACCCACACACGTAAAATAATTATAAAAAAAACTAATACAGCAAAAGCTGAGACTTGGTGGACATGTTCATGATGTTGAAAATTAACTAAAAAACATAATTAGCTGGACTTTAGTGTGGGGAATTATGCTTCAGCTTTCCATGTAAACATGTGAAAAATATGCGCTGAGTAAACTTAAAAATGTTTTCTTAACCGCCTCTCAAGTTAGCAAAGTAACCCCTTGGAAGGTCTCAAAGATCTTGTGCTAGATAAAGAGAGACGAGGCTCTACAGTTTATTATGGACCACTCTTGGGGCAATTTTTTATAATGAAAAATTGCTTCGCCTTGTGGGCCTCGAATCCATCTCGCTAGGCATACTCAGTTTACTAGCCAGACGCTTTAGCACACTGAGTTACCGTCCAAACTGATACCATAAAAGCTGAAATTTGGTACAATAACAGCCAATTTAATAAATTACACGAAAAAAAAATAGTCCACTGAATTTTTTGCGATGGATAAGTGCTCAGCTGACCAGTTAAAGGTGCAGCGCATCGTTATTATCCGTGCTCGCGCGCGTTTCATGTTTGACTGCATCAGCTAAGCACCCCTCCCTTAATACGAAGCGAAGTATTTTTTTCATTTAACTTATTAACATGCCTGTTGTATTATCAAATTTCAGCTTTTGTGGTATCAGATGTCTATTGTTTTTTTATCGTAAACGTAGCGGCTGCATGCAGTTTTTGGAATACAAGATCAAGAAAAATAGTTTTGACAACTAATTATATAAAAATATTCAACATATGTCGATCCTCGACATTTCATCCTCGTCATCTGTAAACAGACATAAAAATAATGTATTAATGGATGGAAAATAATTACATAAAAACGTTTTTTTCCAATATGAATTATAAAAAATTTTACACGCTACATAATTCATATTCTAAAAAAAAAACGTTTTTATGTAATTATTTTGAATATCTATTAATACATTATTTTTATGTATGTTTACAGATGACAAGGAAGAAATGTCGAGGATCAACATCGATTGTAGTGATCATGAGAACAATTATGATTTAGAGGAAGCTGATAAATCAGAAGAAGAAATTGGATAAATTTTTTAATATATTATTTGACTTCATAAATAGGTACATACGCATTTTGTATATAAATACGAGAATAAATGTTGAATATTTTTATATAATTAGTTGTCAAAACTATTTTTCTTGATCTTGTATGGTCCAAAAACTGCATGCAGGCGCTACGTTTACGATTAAAAAACAATAGGCATCTGATACCGCAAAAGCTGAGATTTGATAATACAACAGGCAAGTTAATAAGTTAAATGAAAAAAATACTCCGCTTTGTATTAAGCGAGGGAAAAGTGCTCAGCTGATGTAATCAAACGTGTAACAGCGGATAACGACGCACTGCGCCTTTAACTCGGCAGCTGAGCACTTATTCACTGTGAAACATTCGGCGGACTATGTTTTTCGTGTAATTTATTAAAAGTTAGCTGTTACTGTACCAAATTTCAGCTTTTGTGGTATCGGTTTACTCAGCATATATTGTTCACATGGAAAGCTGAAGCATAATCCCCCACTCTCAAGTCAGTTGATTATGTTTTTTAGTTATTGTTCAACATCATGAACATGTCGACCAAATCTCAGCTTTTGTTGTATTAGCTTTTTTAATTAATTATTTTACGTGTGTTGGAGGCTGCTGCAGCTAAACCCCTCGCAAGTGTGCAAGGTGATGGATGGTCATCAAAAATGGTTCCTGGACTATAATAAATGAAGCAAGTCTAAGCAGTTCTACATCAGTAATCTTCACAGAAGCAGGGTGATCATTCTGGAAACAAAATATAGTATTAAGTAGGTCTTTAGTCGGTAATTGGATAAAAAGAAAAAGGCGAACCTTATTTCCTCTTAACGTCATCATTTCTACAATTTTTATTGTCTTCGTCAGGACTACAAAAGATATTAAAATAAATTATATGTTGAAACGTCGACTTTAGAGGAAATAAGGTTTGCTTTTTCTTTTTATCCAATTACCGACTAAAGACCTACTTAACATTCATTTGTGGATACGAAACCTATATACTAAAATATAGTATATTCAAAAGCTTGTGTTCAAAGATCAATATAACCAGTGTGTTAAATTTGCATCTGTGTAGAGAAGCATTAACAAATTTATTAATCGAGAAAATATAGAACAATTTTTGTCATCATCACTTGAATCATTACTTTTTACAATCATGTCATACGGGAAGCTTGTATATAATGGAATAGACAAAAAATACCCGGCATATCCTAAATAAATGCCATAACACTGTCATTATGTGACCACAAAAACAATTTTTGCGCTGTCTGTGGTGTCCTATTATGGTATCTAATTCTTCAGGCTTCTTAGTAATTGTCAATTAAAATATAAACTAAGTAAGTATTTTATACTTCCCGAATAAACTGACTTTAGTCGGATTTGAATGAGACTCTTTTTTACAGTCAGTCAGGTCAGACTCTTTAAGAATGGGACGGACCAAGCATTTAATATAGACGCACACTAACAAATAATTTTAGCCATATTTGAAACATACGGAAAGGGCTCAGAAATCGTCAAAAGCAGCCACTTACATTTGTATTCTTGTATACTGAAGAGTATATGCTACTGCCAATTTTTTTCATTATCGGGATCAATGTTTTATGGTCAGTTTCTTCTGTAAACCTATCAAAAATGCTTGCAAAAATGCCTTGATGAAATCTAATACATCTGAACCAAACATTTATGAGTTCTTTTTCAATTTGAGTATTTATTTTTTGTGTCTCTATTAAAGTACTTGGCGTGTGCACTCCTTGTGGATTTTGAAAAGAGAACATTACAAATTAAATATTTTAATTTATTGTTATGAACTTTATTCCATATCAACTGTATGTATTTTTTAGATGATATCTGCAATGGTGCGGTTCTTTACTGGGAGATTTTCTACGAATTTTCCCACATAATTTATTAACTCAGGAAATTATTGCAGATCATTAACATTTTTAGGTGTTGTTGGAATTGTTTGTAATTATACCCTTCTCTATTTCATGGTCCATTGGATTTCATGGAAGGAAAATTTTTAAATTATAGTACTTTTTCAAAAACTTTATCTGCATCAGGTTCTTTTTGATTTTTACCATATACTTGCAAAATGATTTCGTCTCCTCCATTGATTGTATAATTTTCCATGGCCTAGGCATCTACCATTACCATAAATTAGCCCACATTTTTTATGTCTATGGCTTGTGCTACTTAGGTTGCCTATCTTGACTACCTCATTACTTCATTTCTCTAACACTTGTTATGTTTTCAACTTGAATTTTTTCCATATTTATATATAATTTGTCTGCTTCATCCACGTTTCATGGTTTTCTTGTAGCAGTTTTTCTCTCAACTCGTCTTACTACAGCCCATAAATAGGATAACACTAATTAGACTATTTTGCAGCTCTCTCAATTTATATGTTAGTGCAAAATTTTTAAGCTTTGCAATATAATATATTGTAGGATAGTTTTGTCAGCTTCTTGTCTGCAAGTAAGAGATTTATGTCTGACGTTAAATCACATTTCAAACTGAAATTCTGCTCAAATTTTTCTAATGGTGCTTTATTCTTAAAAAAAAAAAAATGAAAAACCATTGAACGAATGAAACGAAAGATCATCTAATGAAAAGTGAATGCATACTTAGTAAATTTTGATACTTTTGTCTCCAATAAGGGTCAGCTATTGGGCGCACTGCATTGTTTCTTCTCTTGAGATTTCCAGAGCCAATAAGTGGGTCTAGAATCTTTGAATCCAGAATTTCCAGTTCTCTGGTAATTCCTGTAATTTTCATGTGTACAGAACATATTGAAATCTATTTTATGTTTTTTTGCTAACTTTTTCATAATTAGGTATGTTTAGAACAGTATTTTAAATAATAACTTCAAGTATATATTGTTGGTTTCATATATAAATAAATGGAAAATATCCAGATAGTAGTGACCACATGAAGGGTTACTTAGTAACAGTTTGATATATAATAAATAGAATGTCATTGTCAGAAGATTTATAATACAACCTTTTTGACTAGAAGTTTTGTATTATTTATTTAGAAACATTAAAAGTCAACAAAACCCGAAAGAACATCATATTTTAACAATGAGAGTTTAAATTCTAAATTCGGTGAAATGTTTTTACTGTTCTAATATATGTATATTGTGACATGTGGTGGTCTCGTGACTGTGATTGTGAGAGGATATGTGTTAATGATATGATTGCTAAGTAGAGACTGATTCATTAGCTCTCCTGAGGGAGCTCTGATGTACATGTTATACACATTAATGCACACAAATACCTACAAATTTTATTTGCCGTCAGTAATAATTATAAACCGCTACAAAACGAAAATATTTTACCATTGTCCATATACACAATACCTGCGCAATAAATTTGGTCATATGGATCACTGATATGGTTCAGAAGGTATTAAACAAAAGAAGATCTTTCACGTTTTTAATTTAGTATAAAATTACCTACTTTGTTATATATTGTTGCATTAAATATGTTAACATCTAGTAAGGTAATTATTACTGAAAACAACATTTAAAAAAATTGCATTGGTTAGAAGAAAGTATTGATTTTGATTGATTTTGTAATATGTGTCTTTGGGTTGAGTTTTTACCCAATTAATTTGTACAAATGTAAAAAAGTATATATATTGAAACAAATTTTATTTTTGATGTATCAAAAAAAAGTTAGTATTATGATATGTTTTTAAGTCCCTCGAAATATAAATTTTTTGGAAAACGATTGTTGAACATTGAAATATTGAAGTTTTTACAACCCCCACCTCATTCTCATCTCATCATTAAACAAATGAATATATTTGAAAACATAACTATGTGATTGGCAATTTATTAATCTACAGAACTGTTTATGTGTATACCAATGTATCTCGTGTCCTTCAGCGGTGTGAACATATTAAAGGAGCGAATTTTTTAAAAATTTTGTGATATAAATTTTCTGTGACAAAGCTCTTTTTCATTATCTTAGTGGACTGAACTAAATCATTTGTCTAAATTAGTTGTTTTGTTAGCACACTTTCTTGCATAAAAGGTTGTAATATTTAATCAGTACTTATACGTTTTGTATTCATTAGTTGCATTTCCAAGTCAGTTACAAAACTTACCTTACTGTACCTTTATTAATTACTACTAATATAAGTTCATTGAAGACTTGAACACATTATAAGTGAACATTCTGTTGTGCTCCTGTTTCTATATATTCATTTATAACACATCACCAAAGAAGGTGATACTCTATGGCATCATCTTAAGTAGAAATATAAGGTGGCATGTGTCAAGTTGTAAGGATTATGAAATAAATTGACATAAATTAAAAGATACAATTTTGTCTTTATATTATAAACTAAACCATTGTGTTTGGGGTTGTTTTTTTCGACAAGTTAATTAAAATTACAGTCCACTCACAAGACAGGATAAGTCCACGTAAAACCCAAACACATTCTGTGATTTTCTCCTGTTTATAATATTTTTTTAAAACTTCTTAATTCTCAGTGAAAAAAATTTCTGAGTACTCATTTTAAAGAACAAACTCTGTACTGTATAACTTTGACTTAACTTTTTTTTGTTCTAATGTATTACTATTTAAGAGACATGTTTTGCATCAGGGAAAAAAGATAATTGAATGTAGTCATTTTCTAATCTGAATTGATTAATGTTTCACGTTCATTAATTTTGCTTTTCTTTCACATATTTAGCGTTAGAATATTAAATCAGATAGTAATGTTTTATTTTCATTACTGCATACGTTTACACTCTTCGGCTTTAAAATATAAATAATACTAAGGCCCGTCTTCAAACAATCTCTCAATTAAAAATAAATGGTTTGTACAATGAGGTTAGTCGTTAACTCATTTTCTAAGTATTTTTTGGGCTTAACTTGCTTGCCTACTATAAAAAACTATTTTAGGGGGAAAATTAATACAAAATATGAATGAGGAGTTCCAGAAAAGTTTAAAAACTTATTTTCATATTTATAGCTTATACATGATGTTTGTTATAACATGTTGAATTAGAAAGGAGATCATAATTTGGGGTATGAATAATGAATACATAATAATAGTTCTCTTTGTGCAGGGTACTCAGAAACTACTCTCTATTCTAAGATATTTAACTATGTCGAGACATGACCCCATAATTCATTTTCATCCATTTTTATTATATAGATATTGCTTTGCCAAGATTTTAAGCTGAAACCAATTATATGGATAATTTTGGCCAAAAATATAGAAATTGAACTAATTTAAGTAAACAATTTTTTTTAGTAATTAAATTGCAAAGTTTGATAATCATTCAATCTTATCCATGCCCTTATAGAAAACATATAATAATGTAACATATGATGTTTTATCATATAACTCGCCATCTCTCGCACTTGAAGCGATCAGATGAAATTAGTTGCATATAAAAGGTCCTAAAAAATGCATTTTTGATTTTAGAACATATATGTGTAGAGGTTCAATTCAGCACTTAAAATTCTTCAAAAAATTGGCTGAGGTTTCATATCTTTGTATTCAGGAAAAAAATTCTTGCACATTTTAAGACACTGCTCACTGAACTAAGAGAAAAATGATTTTTCTTATAGTAGGTTCCAAAAATATTGTTATTCAGGAAATAAAATTTTGTCAATTAATACAATTTATAAACAAAACTTCAATTTTCCCAAACCCAAATATGTGGTCGTGTTTGTCGAAAATAGAGATACTCCACATTATATTTATTTGTAATCTTTTATGTATTCTTTCACTCCGTTTAATTAATCACTATTAAATGCCGAAAATGGCCCAGGAGTACCCCAGTTTTTCCATTTTTATATTTGTTAGATAGGTGGTGTAGTGTACAGGAAGTTTTATTTTCCTGCAGAAACAGGAACATTTATCTTAACCTTATTTGTTAATATTTTCTACTCCTATTAAAGGAACTGTGTTAATCAAGAATTTGGTTATGTGCTGAAAATATTAATTTAAATGTTCAATATAAGTAAACTAATAATTCTAATATATTCAATTTGCAATACGTCGAAATTTGCAACATTCTGAATATAGGTAAATATAGATAAAAATTATCTTTAGTGTATTATCTATCTATCAGAAAAATCTAAAAATATAGTTTTTCCTTGTCTTTATTGATTTATCATTATTAGCTTTACGTACAAATTAGAAGCCTTAAAATACACAGCTATTCATTTTACTTTAACAATTTAACATGTGCTAGTAATTTAAAGTAATTATTAATTTTCATTAACAATGTTTGCATGAAATTTTATAATATAATAATTGTGTTTGCAGCTATTGGATTTAACTCTCACCGGAACAACATATTTCAGAGTAAGTTTTTTTTTCTATTCACTGTTTACTTCATTTTTGCAAAAAGATCTTTTTATGAAAATGCTTCCCCATGCTTTAATATTTTAATAAACTAAAAAAAGTGATTAAGGGTACTCATCTTACAATAATTAAGTCTATTACAGGCCCTTTTTACTTATTCAAATTACATTAATTTCTTACATTTACAAACAGCAGTAAAATATGTAAGTTTTTCATACTAGGAGACGAAACTACTGTGAGGGGACTGGTAGGCCCTGGCATCATCTATGAACTATGCCTCGACCACTATACCTTCTGTTACTACTGTTAACATTATCAAATTAAATACTTATATTAACATTGAAATGGTTAGCTTTTAAAATACTTACATTTCACCTTTTTTTGTTTCAGCTTCTGTGATTTGAGTAAGTTGATGAGTTCAATAAAATTGTTTATTGACATTTTTTCATTATAGAAAGTGAAAATGCATATGGTCAAATAACGGGAAATTCACATATTTATTTGGCTTAATTATTCCTCACTGCCACAACCAAGTCAACTGGTTTTTTAAAAGCCACATTAATTTTCCAATTACTATTTGCTTTGTTATTTTGGTTTACAGAGCCGGCGACCATAGTGGTGCTAACATGCTCAAGCACCACACGTAACACAAAGTGGTGGTGCTGAGCACCATACGCTTAACAACGACAACCCCCTTATGTTATTACCGCTTCAGTTAAGACAAATAAGATTATACGTATAAACCATATACTTATTAGAACCGATACTGCTAACTTCCTATATCTCCTTTGCAGCAAAATTTGGCCAAGACTTCTACTTATGCACAAAACTTTTGGCGGTCTGTTTTCATGGTTGGTGTATGCGTATTATCAAATCACAGGCGTACTCCGCTGTGACAAGATTACTCTGACATATATTATTAAAAGTTCATTAGCACTAATTTTAAGTTTCATATGCTTGTAATGCACCTCCGAAGATGTGGACTTTCCAGTACAGTATTCATGTACAATTACAAATAGTTTATGCTATAGCGAACATTCTAGAATTGTTTTTATTAATAATTAATTATGAAATCATTTTATACTCGACAAAAATGATAATACGCATCCTGATTTAATCATCTGTAGGGATCAGTATATGCACATAAGTTATCGCGTATGCTAGAGTCTTCGGTTAACGACATATTATAAGGTATTGGTCTAATAAGTATATGGTATAAAGGAACAGAGACTCTGAAGCGAACTAAGTCTTCTCCTGCCTCATTTTTAATATTTACTACTAAACTGAGCACCACACATCAAATTGAAAAGATGCCGGCCCTGTTGGTTTATACATTAGTCCTTGTGATTAAAAAAGAATGGATAGAAAGAATAATACATTCTTAAATATCAGCCGTAAGATGAATACTTAATATAATTTCTTCAAAATATATAACTATTTTTAAACTAAAAGAATAAAAACATAGGTCATCGTAATTTTTTGCATGATAGAATAAATTTTGGTCCTTTGTTCTCATCGTCCTCACAAAAGGATGGCAAACATTTTCCATCAATTTTAAAAGTCCAAAGTGTTATGGAAACCGATTGAATTTTGACATCATCTTGGACATCCGATTGTCTGTATCTCTAAATTGCCACACATATTCTATATCAAGTTACATACTGCTGGATTTCCAATAAAATTTTCTCTGCAACTGTATGCGGCGAATTTTTGAGGTTCATCTGGCTTTCGAAGTATTGACGGTTAAAATTAGAGAAAGAAATCCAGTTTTTTCCTGATTTCGAGGGTTATATCTGAAGGACCAACCAAGCCTCGAAAATCCACATACAGTTGGATAGCAAATTTTATTGGGAATCGAACAACATATAAGATGACATGACTGTAGTAATGTCCAAAATTCAGCCGATTTGACAAACCATATCTTTCGAACTCGGCTAATCTCGAAAACGTTTGGATATACGAAAAAATTACAGGATATCTTTTCTGTAGAGAATTTTCTTATCTTTAGTTTTATATACAGGGTGTCCCCGGATAGGGTTGCTTTTATCACAAATGGACGTAAATTTAAATTTTTGGACGTCACGCTTTATAAAAAATTTGCTTGTTAAAAAAATACGATTAGTGTTGAGAAAATTAATTTTTTTATGCAGGGCACTCAAGCACTTTATAAATATGAATTTTATTAATGAGTAAACAATCTTTATTAATTTTTAGTGTCGGACTGGTCATAGAGTCAGGGTGCCGTTTGCCACCCGGGCCCTAGCATGCGCGGGCCTCCCAGGCTTATTACCTACACGCAAAATAATTCATACACGGAGAGAAATGAAACAAAAATTATAAAGCTAGTCTATGGAAAATTACTATTCTTTGTCGCAAGATGGCAGTAAAATTGAGTATCCTATTTTTCCCAAGAGTCATTTCACGGGCTGAAAAAAAAACTTGACCGTTGGAGAATATCGAACCTATGTCATGTCCCTGGTGTATGTGATTGGAAGTTCAGCTCGTTATCACAGCGACACGGTGATGTTTAAAAAATTCTTGAATAAAATCTTATATTAATGTTACGAACATTTTTTATAATTATTTTTTTTATTTAGTGAAATGTCATACAAGAAGCATTTAGTGCTGGGAGGCGTCACGTCAAGCTGTACTGAAGCAAAGAATTTATTTGGGCTCGTGGAGTCTACAAATGTATTTATTCACAAATCATTCAAGCGCACCTCTGTGTGGGTGGACAATATCGCAAAAATAACAGCTGGTATAGACAAGTTGAGAATATTGGAAAACGAAATGCTGGGCCAAAGACAAAGCCTTGACCACCATGATGGAGAAAACTCAATATGGTCGTTGATAAAGACCTTAAGTGCCATATATTCGAGCATGGAGTTCGAGCCAATGGTTTCATTTCGAACAAAGGCGTTGATCAATTCCTTTTTGAAATTTGAAACTATTCTGATAAACTTCGCATTTAAAAAAAATGTTCGATTTGTCAACCCCAGTAAGCCAATACCTCCAAACTCCTACACTAGACTACCTCAAAGCTTGGGGACTTATCAAAACTTTGAAGAAGAATTTGTGGAAACAACTAGATCATTTTGACACCATTTTCAGTGCTGCGAGTTTGTTTGCATCCCAAGTTGAAGAATTAATTCAAGCCAAAAACATTGATGTTGAAATACAGATCATGCTATCATTCCAGAAAACATCTAGGAAACCGAAAAAACATGATGAGTTATGCCAAGATGAAATGGGAGTACTGTCTGCGGACCCAAAGGGATTCTACTCTATTACCGCGTACAAAGTCATCATCAACAGGACTCTAGTTAAAATAGATGAATAATTCAACCGCAACGAGCATTTAATGAAGGTTGCCGCTTGTTTGGATCCGAAAAACTTCCACGAAATTAACAAAATCAAAATTCCTAATGATCCATTAAAATCAATCGCATTAATTGTCTTTTTCGAAAAGCTTTAATGAACGTTCTGAAACGAACACGTTTCACCTGCGCAGCAACACACAAATGATCTTGGTTCTCAGAGTGAGGAAGAGGACGAAGAGCATTGTCATAATGACTATGTGTTAATTCCAATTTGAACAATGCTTACCTTATGACCACAAATTTGTTTAGTTAAATGTTATCGTATAAGTAAGGGACATTTTCTACCGACATGCAATTGAATTGTTTCTAGAAAAGTGTCTTACAGTATCAATCGACAAAGTATTGGGGATGTAAAAAAACTAAAATAGGACTAAAAAAATATGCAATGAAGACGATGCGTCAAAGAATTGTGAGAGGACAGGTTTAGAAAAATGTAATTTTTCAGCCTAAAATACAAAAAGTAAATGTTTGGAGTGCAATCACAAGAAATAAAATTAATAACAAGGGTATAGTTGTGTAGCGGGAACGTATTGCTCCTGAAAGTAGGCAATCTTATAGTACATGGAGTCATAGCGTGTTCAATGAAAAATGTCATTTATTATTGTGAACTTTATGTGCATTACACATAAGTACCAAAATTAAATTGCATAAACAGTCGTCCCATATTTCATATAAATTCATATTTAAAATACTGAACTGAATTTGTGGTTGGTTCCTTGTAAAACATCTTAACAATAATTGTTTTAAACAAAGTATCAAATTACTATGTTTAGAATTCTCTACAAATGTTTCGATTTTTTAGGCCTTTATCAAAAGAGTACAAAATGTCTACTCTCTTGACCTCGGTGACACACAAAACATCAGCCGAAATACTGATCCTACTTAAAGGAGCTCTCGTGCCGGTCGTCCCGCACCACTTGCAGATTGCAGTTTCGAGCTGTTGGCGTGTTTGTTGCAATCGAAGCATTAGCATTTTGATGGTAATATGCAATTATTACACTTAACGCACCAGGCTTGTAACTTGTAATTCAGCGCTCGGCGAAGCACCTAGCCCGGAGAGTAGCTGTTGGTTGCAGTCTGGTTACGTTCCTTATAAAAATAAGGATTTTATAAAGAAGTTTGAGACTAAAAATATTATGTTTTAATATTCCGCCCTCTAAAAGCACATTTGGAAAAATATTAATTTACAGAAAATTATTCTGTTGCTCAATTTTGATAGCGGACAGTAGTAGATGCGTCTTGTCAGACACGATATTGGTGACGGATTAAACACAACCTTAGATTTGTAATAATTCGTATCGCTGAATTAACAGTGCGCGTGTGGTCTTCATGGTACAGATTTGGTAACACAACTCAATGGGTTGTGTGCCGATATATAAATCAAGGTAACAAAAATGTGCTAGTTTACTCTGTTATACTTACTGTAAAAGTGAAAATATGCATAATAATAATATTTCAAATTTTATTCAAATTTATTCAAATACATTTCACATACATAATTTGATACAATATTATATACAATTATCGAAATAACTATATCACAAATTTTAGACAAGTAAGACAGGCACCTAATGACTTAACATTTGAATGTGCCTGGGATTTCCAATTTTGATAAATTATCTAGATTTTTAAAACATCATATTTAAAGAGTGAGATAAGTGAAAAATAATTGAGTTAAAATATGACTTAAAACTATAAGCTGTAATTACAAAAATATCTTGAAAGAGTATAGTGTTATAAGATGATGTGGGATATGTGCGTACCCATTTTGGAAGAGATGAACTTAATTGTTTGTATAAAAAAAACTATGAAACAAAATTTTTTAAAAAATGGCATGTAAACTTCAGATACTTACACATAATAATAAATACGATTTTACTAGCATACTCATTGAAACTAATTAAATCTTTATTTATTTTATTTTATACATCATGGATGTGCCCCATAAGTTGGGGTAAGTGCGAATTTGACTGTAAAATCACATATATAATATCTACAATATAATAAGTGGCATGAGCGTCTTCTCCATATTTTTTACATATGATGACCAATTTTGATCTGGCTGTGAAAAGCGGTGTTCTTTTTACGATTTATATTATGAGAGATAATCAGGGGCTGCCAATACACTTGTCAACGTTAATATGTTTTATAATAAGAAAATGAACAAACACCTAAAATTAACAGAATGGTCTAAATTTCAGTAGAAAAATATAATCTTAAATATAATACTGACATATAATATCGCATATTTAGTGAGTTACTCAAGTCGGTACGGTAGAGAAGAAAAATTTATATCAAAACTAAATCCACCTCTTCGTAGGTCTTTAGGATTTGGCAATACTCCTATTATATTTTCTTCAAGAACATATCCATCTATATCTTCTTTTTCTGGAAACTGAAATTTTCCTTCTCGATATCATGTGAAATTTAATTTAAATTTGTAAACCACTTATAATTATTTCTGCTTTTATATCCTTCCATGTCTGACACAACAAATTTGAAAATTCTACTTTTGGAATTTTCTTCCCAACATTTTTTCTCTGCCAGTTTACTAGTTTCGAATCCCAAGTGCTCTTAATTGACTTAAAAACAGATAAGTCGAGTGGCTGCAGCAAATGGCTAGTATGTGGCGGCAGCTTCAAAATAGTAATATTCTCTATCATCGCTAGTTCAATTGTTTTTATACTAACGTGTGCTATGCCCGTCATATAGTAGTAAAATGGGACTTGCTGCCCTACTCTGGGAATAAAAGTTTTAGACAAATAGTTGTAAAAAATGTCGGATTCCATCCAACCATTCGATGTGGCTGCATAAACAGTTCCAGGAAATATTTCTTGTTTTGGTAGCCATTCGCTCCAGACGTATTTCCCTTTAAAAATAATTAAGGGCGGTGCTTTTTGCCCAGCAGCACTAGCCCCTGCTAGGACTGTAGTGTTTTCTCGTCCCGTACTACTAATAGTTTGCGAGCATGGCTTTCCTTTGGCTCCTACAATCTTTGTTTTTGATGGATCCAGGGATATCGCTGACTCATCCAAATTCCATATTTGTTCTGGTTTATTTAATAATTCTAAATTTTCTATTGTAGACTTCAATATTTTGAAATAACCATAAATCAGAAATGGATCAGTGTTCTCTTTCCTCGCATACTCAACACTTTGCGGCTTTTTAACTGAAAGGCGATGTCGTTTCTTAAATAATAAAAACCAGTCTTCATCTGGTTTTGACCACCTCTAAAATTTCACGTCTGGATAAACCAAACCCCCACTTCTCAAGGGCTCTCAAATACTCAGCCAGTTGATTTTCTAAATGTAAAGGGATGGCTTGAGCTCGCCCATAGCCTTGGCTTTTAACACCTCGTCTTTGTTTAATGTGGTCTATTAGGGTAGTTTTTGGTATGTTATATCGCCGAGTAGCTCCAACGAGTGGTAACAGGCCTCGTTGAACGTCTAGAATTGCTTGCTATAGATTTTCTCTTGTGTACGAAGTAGCTCTGTTAAATTTTCTGATATAATTATGAACCATTTTTTCGATTATCTGAAAAATATTTTAGAAATTGGTATCGTATATCAGCTGGGGCAAGTGCATCTGTATGACACAATTACCCCATCAGTCAAATTCGTGCTTGCCCCAATTTTACTTTTTATGGGGCAAGTGGGACCTCCTTAAAACTAATAATAAACTAAATTAAAATGAAATTTCAATCATAATTACATGAAAGGCAAGTAAAAATCAAGCACTTGGTAAAAAGAATATTAAACTTACCTGTAAAATTGCACCGAAATTCTTTTAATAAAAGCAAAGAAGGGATCTCACATGCAGAGAAATAATGTCTATGTTGCATCTAACATAACCTCACACAAATGTGACGTGCAGACTACCTATGTTATCGACTTATTGAATGAAGGAGATATATTGGAACTGTGGTGGATAGGTGGCGGCACTTATATCATTTTTAAAAATATTTTACAAATGAAGAACGCTCTTTCCCCAAACACGATCTTAAACCACCTTACCTTAATCCAATCAGGAAAAGTCTTCTATATTTAAACCTTTCAAAAAAAAAAAAATTTAAAGGTGTCAGTGACTATTTATAAAGAATCTACAGTTTCTATTAAATTTTTTTAGATTATTTAATTGCTTAATTTCAGCAGGTAACAGATTATAAAATTTATAGAGTATAGAAAAGATCTCAAACTAATACTCTTATTAACTATAGGTATTTGTAAGTTTCTATGTATATTACCTCTAGTACCATGCTGATGGGTTATAAATTTTCATGAGATAAAATTTGTGTATAAGTTTACGTAAATTGGATGTTAATTTGAGAATGTGTTTATCCCATTTTAAATTTTGGTCAATTATTAGTATTTTGTATGGGATTTCTCTTTAAGTTCGTTGGATGTGTTGTTAAATCTAATGCTTGTAAAATCTGATCTATTTGCTGATGTCAATGAGAAGGCTATGTAGTGTTTTTTTTATATTTAGAGATGATCTGAAAGTGCTTAACCAATTCGGTACTTTGTTCACACCGTTTATTACAAGAGATTTAGTTTGATTACAAGAAGCACCATGGAATAATAAAACCATATCATTAGCAAAAGAGATAATAGTGCCATTTATGTCAAGATTCGTTAAGGAATTTAAATAACAAATAAACAATATTGGCAGTGCCTTGTGGAACACCCATTTCAATTCTACTTGGTGAGCTAATAGTTTCTCTTATTCGAACCATTTGATATCTGTCAGAAAGATAGTTTTTACACACATTCAACAAAGTACCTCGCACTCCTTAACGATGTAACATCTAGAAGCTTTTTATGAGGCACTGTGTCGAATGCTTTGGCCAAGTCCAAAAATACTGCAATGCATTTATTGTTGTCATTAAGATTTTCAGTTATTTCTTTTGTAAGTTGATATATAGCATCACATGTACTAGAACCACTTAAAAATCCATATTGATTTTTTGATAATATTTGATTAGTGTTTAGATAGCTAACCAATCTATCTTTCAAACATTTTTCAAAAATCTTTGCAAAGTTATTAACCAAACTTTTTTTTTTTTTTGAAAGGGAAACTCATCATGAGCACCTGAGCTTAGTGTCTAGCGCTACAGGTAGTGCCGGGCTAAAAGCCCTCCTCTTCTTTAGTGTTTCCGACTAGTTTGGAACTGCTTTTGCTTATCTTCAAACCAGCTAGTCATTTGGGTTCGTTGTTATGAATTCCTCCATGGGGTCAGCCCCATCTCTCTTTCATCCTCTTCCTTCTTTTTGATAATGCGAGTTATCGTCTCCTCCGCCTTTCTCCAGTTCTCCTCCGACTCCAGCATTCTTTCTACCATGTCATCCGGGGACAGTAACGACGCCCCACCGTGTCGCCTCTCTTTCCTCCACCTGTTGCATACGAACATGGTGTCCACTCAGGGCTTGGGTAAAATAATACCCCACTTCCCCATGCCTCCGTTCCATCCACGTCCTTACATTTGGGATAAGGCGTCTGGTCCACCTTCTCTTGTGTGCGACCTCCCATCGCCCCTGCCACCTTTCAAACAGCCTGTCCCTGGCTTCTGCATTCGCAACTCCCTCATAGACTTCCAGCCGCTCTTTGGCCATCAAATCTAGCGGGGGAATCCCCGCCACCACCAATACCGCCTCGTACGAGATAGTTCTATATGCGCTGCACACCCTTATCGCAGCGCAATGCTGGATCCTGGTCATCCTGCTCCTAGTCCTGTCCACTTTCATCATACCTTCCCAGACCCAAGCTGCATACAAGAGGGTAGAGTGCACAATGCTGCACATCAATCTCCTCTTGCTAGCTCTCGGTCCGTGAGTGTTGGCCATAAGTCTTCCGATGGCTGTGGCTGCCTTTCCTTCTTTTTCGGCCGTTTTTGTGGCGTCAACGCCAAAGTTCAATTTAGAGTCCAGCCAAACCCCTAGGTACTTCAGATGGTCACCTGGGCATATCTTCACTCGTCCTACCCTAACTTTCATGGGCGGTAGGTAGGTTTCTCTTCCTGGTGATAACTAGGAACTCCGTTTTCTCAGCAGCTAGCTCGAGCTGCATCCTTGCTAGCCATCCCTCGATCTTTCTGATGGTCTCATTGACCGCCTCCATTATGTGGACTGTCCACCCCAGTCACCGTTATGGCCAGATCGTCAGCATAACCGATGACTTTCACACCATCGCAATCGGAAGAATCATCAAACATACTGTTCCACAAGGTCAGCCCAAGCACCGAACCCTGCGGAACCCCACACGTGATATTTTTCCAAACAATTTCCCTCCGTCTCATACCTGATCATCCTATCCTGGAAGTAGCTCATAGTAACCCTTACGAAGTATGGGGTTATCCCCATACTCTGCACCTTCCTGACAATTATCGCCCATCTCGCCGAATTAAAGGCATTTTTGATGTCCAGAGTCACAACGGCGCATATGCTCTTCGCGGCTAGGGCTTCCTCCGCCGTCTCCTTTAGTGGTCTAATGGCGTCGATCGTCCTCTCTGGAAACCGAATTGGCTTTCAGACAAGCCCCTCTTCTCAGCTATCTCCTTTTCTAGTCTCTCAAGTATCAAGTACTCGAGAAGTTTGCCCATTGAATTTAATAAACATAGCGGTTGGTAGGATGACTATTCCTCCGGCGGCTTACCTCCTTTCTGAACCAGGACGACTCTAGCCTTCCGCCATCTGCTCGGAAAATCCCCCCTCTCTAGAGCGCCGTTCTTTACCTTTAAGATCTGCCCTGGATACTCTTCCGTAACCAGCTTAACTATTTCAGGCGGAATCTCATCTAAGCCTGCCGTCTTCCCACTTTTGAGCCTGGCACGTGCTGTCTCAAGTTCTTCCTCCGTAAACAGTGGGACCGCAGTCACCTCTACCGCCCTCCACCTAACTGTGTCCCTTTCTGGGAACAGAGCGCTCACAACTTCAGCCACCTTTTCAGCTGGCAAGGCCTGAGGGGGATTTCTCATTTGTCGGGTAGCAATCTTATAGCCGTCTCCCCAGACATCCGTATCCACACTCTCACATAGTTCTCTCCCTCTCTCTCTCTTTGATATTTTAATAGCCTCTCTCAAGTTTCTTCTGGCATTTCGATACTCCTCAAGATACAGGTTCTCCCCAGGTACTTCTGCTCTCCTATTCTGCCTTGTACCCTGCCGACGGATCGCGATGCATTCTCTTCTGAGAGCTGCGATCTCCTCCGTCCACCAATAGACCTCCTTCCTCAATCTCCTGATTCCCCTCCTGGGCATTGCTGCATCACAGGCTCTAGTAACCGCATCGGTGAGGGTTTCCTCCGTTTCATTCAAGGTTTCTCAGAAGTACTCCGCCAAACTCCTTTTGAATGCTTCCTTGTTTAACCTGCCTAGCTTCCAGCCTCTGCCTTTCACCACCTGAGTGACTTGTTTCTGCCCTATATCGTAAGTAAGCAATACAGAGATGATCACTTAATGTCTCTTCTGCTGTTAGTAATAGTAATTTATTGGTGCATTTGATACATTAAAGATCATTTCACAGGTCAAAAGAGCGTAATTATATACATCATCAAAAGATGTTACATTACATATTCGCATTAATTAATTACTAAGATTAACTTACTTATTACTAAAATTAAAATTTGCATAAAAATTATTTGACCTTAATTATAATAATATATTTAGAATAGTAATATAATAAATAAATTAAAATCCATAAAACAATAAGACACAAACAATAAGACACAAACAGATTTAGACATGATTGAAAAGAAAAATAATGTCGAAATAATTAAAAGATCTTTAGGTATTTGAGACATGCCCAAAGATTATGTTGTCACATTGTAAAAATTCAGTAATGCTGTAAAAAGCTTCAGCTATTAGCATATTTTTAATCTTAATTTTATATTTTTTAAATGGTAATGACTTTATACATGGAGGAATTTTGTTCAGAAATAAAGGACAGTAATAATTTACTGAAATTCGGGATTTTTCTAATCGAAAGTAATCAACTCGAATATCATTTTTTGTTCTGGTATTATACTCATGAAAACAACCGTTAGTCGAATATTTATTTAAGTTTTTATGTGCATAGACCAAGCATTCAAAAATGTATTTACATGGAAGTGTTAATATATTGGATTGAATAAAGGTGTTTTTTACATCTTCTCTGTATCCTAAGCCAGCAATTATCCTTACAGCTCTTCTCTGCAGAGCAAAAATTCTGTTTGCATGACAGGAGTGCCCCCACGCCATAATTGCGTAACAGCAGATAGACTGAAATAAACTATGGTACGCCTGCATACAGACATTTTTTGGTACTATTTTACTAAGATTCTTTAACACAAATATATTTTTTGATAACCTGGTCGCCAAATGACCAATGTGATTTTCAAATTTTAATTTTGGATCCAGATATATACCCAAAAATTTGACTTCTTCTGGGTTATTTAGGTTATCCAGATATCTCTTGCTAAAGGTAATGTTAACAGTTTTATTATTGTTTAACGATAGTTTATTACAAACAAACCATTCATTATATTTTAATAGATTCTCCTCAATTCGGTTTTTTATTTTTGCTATATCGTAATCTACATAGGAGTCAGAAAAGTTTGTGTCGTCAGCATACAGTATTGTTTTTATGTCTGGCATAATAGAACTTATGTCATTTATATATATTAGAAAAAGCAGAGGTCCTAACAGTGACCCCTGTGGAACACCAGATTTAATTTGTTCAATATTTGATTGGAAATTATTGTATGATACAATTTGGTCTCGTCCAGTAAGATAGCTGTTTAAGAGACTTAAACTGCTTTCATCTAGACCATAATAGTTTAGCTTAGTAATAAGGATATCTGGCTGGACACAATCGAAGGCCTTAGAGAGATCACAGAAAGTCTTATCACATACTGTCCTCTCTCGAAGCCATCCGATATGTATTCCAGCAATTCCATAATGGCTGAAGTGGTGGATTTGTTTTTTCTGAAGCCAAATTGACTATCACTAAGTAACTTATTTGCTTCAAAGTAGTCATACAACTGCGCTTTTAAAAGATACTCATAAATCTTTGAAATAACGGGTATTTGCGTAATAGGCCGATAGTTGTTTGTATCGTTGTGGTCTCCCTTTTTAAAGATTGGTATTACTTTCAGCAGTTTAAAGCATGTGGGATAATTTCCTTCGCGTATGCTACAGTTTATTAATTTGGTTAGAGGTACAATTATTAAGTCCTTGAGTGATTTAATTAAAATGATATTCATTCCGTAAATGTCTTTAGAGTTTTTATTTTTTAAGTTGTTTATAGCATCCCTAACTTCAATGAATGTAACTTCTCTGAAACCAAACCGTAGGTTGGTTTGGTTTACAGTCAGTTTATGTAAGTAATATTGAGGAATTTGATTACAATTTGGTAATAATGATATGATATTGTCAGCTACGTTTGTAAAATGAGAGTTGAAATTATTTGCATTCAAATTTGTAGGCATGTCTCTAGATGGAATATTACTTCTAAATGAGTTTATCACCTCCCACGCGGATTTTATCATATCTGAGTTTTGTATGTGGCTTGTATATGCAGCTTTTTTTGAATTGTTTATTTCTCTCCTATAGATATATCTTAGTTCGTTAATGTCATTTTTCAGAGAAGCATCTGGAAAATGTTTTTGGAGTTCGTTTAAATATCTTAGACGTTCGCGCATTTGTCGCAAATTTTCAGTAAACCAAAAAATGTTTTTGTCTCTTATTGTGCATGTCTTTATTATTTTAGGGAAGGCTTTTCCCATTGTATCTAATAGGATTTGCAAAAATATACTGAATTTAGTATCTGAATTGTAGTATCGATAATCAATAAAAGACCAATCGCGGTTTTCTAGCAAATGAAACATTTCAGATATACTACCTTTTTTTTGTTAAGGGTCGCTGTATATAATTTTGAGGTGTAGATATACTCTTTCTTATTGATATTTTTATATGGATAGCCGAGTGATCTGAAATATAAGGATCCAAAACACTAGTACTGAAATCTAATTTCATAGAAAAATTTATGAATATATTATCCAGGCAATTTATAGCTGAAGTTTTTTCAAATATTTGCTGACAGACCAAAACCTGTAATTAAATCTAGAAATCTAGACCTATTATAATTTTTCGAGTTGAAGTGTATGTTAAAGTCACCATTTAATAGTATGTGTTTGTGTAGATCGATTTTGCTTAATATATTTGCAACTTTATCTAGAAAAATTTGAAAGTTACCATTTGGCGGTCTATATATAGTTATGACAACAAACTTGAGGGAGAGTATTTCAATTGCAGAGATTTCACAGTGTCTTTCAACAGACTGGTCTACTATATCACTTCTATTTTTACACATAATGTTTGGCATACTAAGAATTATTGTTCCTCCATGTATAGAGTTTTCCCGACAAAAATATGAAGCTAGTTTATAATTTTTTAGGCAAATCATATTTACCTCATTTGTGTATAAAAAGTATTCACTAAAACATAACAAATCATAATGAGCTTTTATGCTATCTAAATAGGCTTCGATTTCTTCTATTTTATTTCGAATTGACTGGAGATTTAGGTGAAAAATAGATAAGGTTTGAGTCTTATGATTTTTGACAGTGAGATTTCTATTTAAAGTTTGTATTCCCGCTACATTAGCTATCGGTTCAGAGACACAGGTGGAAACCTCTGAAAATTTCTTAACCTCATTGGATCGTATGGTCGAACTATTGTCTTTTTTGGCCATATTTGACCACAGAATATTTTTTCCTCATCTAATTTATTAATACCAACTTTAAAAGCAGCAATTTCACTAGAAAATGTTTTTAGTTGAAGACAATGCGATACCTTGATGTTATAATCCTTGAGATAGCTTGATACATCTTCTTCTGAGGTTTCTGGATCCAGTCTTGATATAAATACCCAACTAAGTGGGTTTACCGCTTTCAGTTTTGTTGGATTTTCATTTTCCCCTATAATTGTTTTTTGTCTGAATCTTCTCTTTTTGGGGGCTATAAATCCATCCTCTGTATCCTCAGTTTTTTTTGGGACATTTAACGTGTTGCTTTCTTGCACAGCTTGATTTCCTTGAACATTTACTAGATTTCCCCCAGGCATTGATGCAGTATTTTCCAGGTTAGTTTGTACATAACTTGGGCTGCTAGAATCCAAGTTTATTATTTTATTCATGATTTGTATTTGTTTACTTTTTATTTCATGTACATTTTTTTGTTTTGGAGTCAGAGACTTGTCATTTTTTGTTTTAATTATTTCAAGTTTTTCTGCCACGCCAATTTCATGTTCTATTGTGGTTTTTTGCTTAGAATTGTTTTTTTGATTTGAGCTGTGATTGTCACCATATGATTCTAATTTAATTAATTTTTGTTTAATTTCATTTAGATCTTCTAAATATAACGAAAACTTTTCCTCAATTTGACCATTTATAAAAAAATTTAAATCTTTTTTTAAATTTACCTTTTCCATGTCTTGCTCTGTGCCCTGTAATTTTATTTTGTACATTTCATTTTCTGTTTGGATTTTTTTAATGTCTAGTTTTAATTGCTTAATTTGTTCATTTAAGACTTTGTTGATTTGTTTTAACTCTCGGTTTTCAGTTTGTAATTCTTCATTGGAAGTGGTTAATGATAGCTCCATCCAGTAATTCTCCTGGCGGCCTTTTCTGAACCTAAAGTCAGGTCTAGAATGGAACCAGTATTTCCTCTTAGGAAGGTATAGGCTGCGCCATCGTTTAGTATATGCAGGTTTTTTCTGGCTATCCACTCGCTGACTACCATTCCTCTCTCGTTAGTCCGGTCCATGCCCCATTCTGGAGACCAACTGTTAAAATCACCAGCCACTATCACCTCTCTCCTCCCTTTCCTGTTCGCTCTCATGGCCCTTCCGAGCTCCTCCAATGAGTTACCCAGTTCCGCTATGCCGGCATTGGGTGAGAAGTAGCAGCTGAATATGATCACTTCATCTAGCTCCACCCAGATGAATCCATGCCCACTCCCGCTCCTGTGTACACAAATTTCTCGGTTTCGGTTCGCTATAGCAGCATCCCTGTTAACATCGACATACCATCCGGGCCGGTTTTTACCAACCATTTCCTTATTAGGTTCGTTGACTACAAGGATCCCCAACCCCTTCTGCTTTGCAGCCCGACACCTATTTAGATTTATTTGCTTCGCGTTGAACGCGAAGCATTTTCCCCACCCCCATTTTGCTCAGTCCTCCCAAGAGCTTTCCGGAACCTCAGACACATTCTTGAGTCCGCCCTATGTCCCCCTTTTTTACAAATGGGGCAAAAGGTCTGCCCGGTGCATTCCCTAACCTGGTGGTTTTCTTCACCGCATCTGAGACAGATCTTCAAGCGGCCCGTGCCAGTACAGTTGTCCCTGGTATGGCCATACCATCTGTAGCACTTCTTATCCGCCCCCTGTATCTATTATCCTCTCCGCTATTCTGCACTTCACCCATTTTTCTCATCCTTTTCTTTTCTAACAATTCCATAGCCTCCTTCATGGGTAGCCTTACTGTGGCAGTCTGATTTTCCCCAAAGGATGGTCTGAGCCTCTCCACGACCACCTCTTCCTCCACGATCTTCATCTCCTCTGCTATACTCTTTCGGACTTCATCACTGGTGATAGCAGCATCGAGGTCTTTCACGACTACCACCTTGCCAGCTCCCTTAGACTTTATCAAGACCCCTAGTTTCTCGATCTCATTCTGTAATGGCGAGACAGCGTCTTTCCCACCTTTGACCTCGATGAGCATCTCACCCTTTCTAATCTTCCTTAGTGCTGTAATCTCCGTCCCCAGGATTTTAATATCAACCTTCTTAATTTTGTTAAGAAGCTCCCTGTGTTCCACCCCCTCCTGTTTAAGGAACAACACCTGTCTGTCCTTACTCCCCCTAGCCTGCACTCTTCCCTTCACTTTCTCAGGAATACCGACTTCCTTGCATGTGGTCTCTTCCTCCTGCTTCTCCCCCCTTTTCTCTGGCGGGTAGTAGCTAATTACTTTAATGTCCGTGCCAGACTTACGAACTCGATCATCTTTTTGATCCTCTTCCAATTGCACTCCGTGCGGGGTAGAGCTACCCTTATCCAGCCGTTATTCACCAGGCTCTGCTTCCATTTAATTATGTTAACGAACGTTTTTTCTTCGCTACTATCCATAATTATCCTGAATATGAAACACTCCTTGACCCCACTCTTCTTAGCATCCACTGTCAAGCTTTTCATACTTGATGTGCATGACTTCTTCCTTTCCCAGTGAGTCATTATTTAGCTTAGCTATCTCGGGGAATCTCATCTTAAACTGCTTACCTATTCCCTTATTCAATTCTTCGCTTCCTTGGATACTCAATCCCAGATCGCGTTCTTTCGTTTTCCATAATGGGTTCCCTTCTGCCTCCTCAACCCTCTCAAAGACCTGGGCAGGCCAGTCTTTTTCCACCAATTCTGTATAATCTTCGAAACTATTCCTTTCTCTGATAGCTGTACTTATTTCCTTATTTTAGCACTTCTTACCCGGGGATATCCGTCTGTATCCCTTCTTCTTTCATCTCTGGTTTCATATTTGCCCCCTTGCTTATCAAATCCTCCTCAGACTGTACGTACACAATCTGTGTCGTTACTTCCACTGTAGCTTTAGACTTGCTCTCATTCACTACCCTCTCATAGACCTTTTCTAGTTGTAGCCCATAATAACCTAGATCGCTAATCTTCTTTTTGATCTCGCACTTCGTGTTAGCGTTTACTTTTACTAACGCCTGTAAATGCTCTATTTCAGTAGTCACTTTTTTGACTGCTTGGTACAGAGATTCCATACTGGGAATCCCCTTTCCGATGTCTCGTTGTTCACGTCCCTTTTCCTCTTTTTTAACAGGAATTGATCCGGAGGGGGTGAGGCCTCATCACCCAGGCTTGCTGAAGTCAGTTGTGCCCCTAGTGGTACCATCTTTCTTTTCTTCCATTTCCTTTTCACCTTTTTGGTTCTCCTCTGTTTTCTTTGGTTTATCCATAATTCATCCCACGAGTTGGGTCGTTCTACATGGTCAAACCCCTCAGATAATGCCCATCCTGAGGGTAAGGCTATATACTGCAAGGTGCGCTTGGTGCCCTGCAGGTTTTAACGACTTCGCTGTCGGTTCTTTTATAGAGGTTGCCTCCTCGCGAACCAGTCATTACAGGCAAGTCCCCGCGCCCTGGTTACCACACGACATTCCAATGTGGTGCCAGGTATTTTTTTCCACATCGGTCATTGAAGTGTGGGCCGTTATAGTGTTAAAAGAGTGAGTGGCACAGCTCACTCGTAGCTCAGATTGCCCCTGGGTGCGCTAATTCCTGTAGCCACACGTTTCGGTGTGGGTCCTGAGGTTGAGCTGTCTTTAGTTTTCACCGCTCTCCTTCAACCTTTCCGGCATGGGAGACCCTATCAGGAGTCACTTGCAAGACTCCCGCCGACATAGCTCTCAGGATCATTGCGGCTACTTAAGCCCTCCACCACGTCAAGGTCGCACAGCTCCTTGGAGGGAAAAAACTAATTGGTCTATAATTATTTATACTTATCTGTCTGCTTTATGAATTGGAGTAATGATAGTATTTTTGAAGCAACTTGGAACAATTCCAGTTTTGAATATTAAATTAATGATATGAACTAAAGGGTTGAGGATGTACAAATCAGAATTTTTTATAACTTCAGCAGATATTCCGTCAATTCCAGGAGAGCTATTGTTTTTAAGTGAATGTATATGTTTAATTATTTCACCTTGTGTAACAGGTTTTAAGAACATAGAGGAAATATTATCGTAAGCCACTTCGGATTCAATCACTAGGGGAGCAATTTTGTCAGCCATTTCCAAGCCCACATTAGCAAAATAAACATTACAATAATCAGCCATTTCTTTATCATTTGCAAAAGATTGAGAATTACTGTCTACAATTTGTATGTTATTATGTTTCATTCCAGTTGACTCATTTGTAGATTCAGATATAATTTTATAAATTTTTTTAATATTATTTTTATTATTTTCTACTTTACTCATATAATAATTATTCTTGGCGTGTGTAATAACTTTGTTTAAATTATTTCTATAGATTTTATATTCATTTTGATATATTATATTATGGTTTTTTAGGAGTTGTCTTCATTTTATCACGTTTCTTGATCGAGTTAATAATACCAATTGTCATCCATGGCTTCTGTTTATTTACATTTTTTGAATTTTTTTGTGATTTTTGATTGCTCAATGAGAATAAGAAATGTTGAATAAAAAGTATCTGCAGCCACATTTGGATCATTTAATTCTTTAATTAATTCCTGCAATTTTTTATGATCAATTGTTTTAATTGTCAAGATTTTATTCGCATCTTATTTTATTCTCTGCACTAATGCCCTTGCAGGTTAGATTTAACATTACTGGATACTGATCAGTTATGTCAGAATGGAGGATAAAGGCCTTATATTTGAATTTGTTGTAATTGTTTATTCTGACAAATATATCGTCCAAACAGGAGGCTGACTCAATTGTAACACGAGTAGGAGAGTTGAATAATAATAATAATAATTTAACCGAACCGGGAGCCCTAGTGCACCTGGGAGGGGAAAGCGTCTTCCCTTCTGGTGTCGGTTGTGGGCTTGTTGAGCTAACCACCCACAAGTTCTATGCTCCGGTTCCTGTTAACCGTAGGCAGGGCCCCCACAATCGTCCCCATCCAGATAGGGGTCACGGGCAAGGTGGTGGGGCCCAACCGGATCGATTGCCTAATGACGACGACCGCGAGCTACAAGGACGCTTTGAGTTCACTGATGACCTTCTGCTGTGCTATGAAAGCAGTGAGCCCGCTCGGAGGGGATACATGGCGCGGGTGCATGCTCTGTGGTGTGAAAGGCTTCGAGAGCATAGGGCCTTCACGCTACAAAATCTGCCTGACTATGTATCTCACCTTCGTAGTAGGGGCTACGTGAGAGCTGCTCCTCAGCTGGTGTAAGAGGTGGCCAAAGGGCCGCCGCATGCACCGGCTGAGGAAACCGTGCTTCCCATTCCACCAATACCAGAGGGCCTCAGTACCAGACGGGGGTTACACCACATAAAAACCCTCAGGCCACAAGACCTCTCCAGAGTGGATGAAGAACTTTGTGCGGTGCTACCAGAACGGGCTGACCTCTGGCACATAAACTGTGCCTTGTATGCCGCAGCTCAACGCTTTTCTCGGGTGGAGAGGCGAAATACTGCTTCCCCACAGAAGAGGGCGGAGCGGCGCATACTAAAGATGGAAGCCAAGATCCAGTCGGCGAGGCAACACGCATCTCGTATATGGCGGCCAACATTCCGTTCATGCCTAACGTGCGTCGCTTACTTAAGACGCGCCCATCACACACTCAATGAGGCAGTGCTGTGAACCACCAAACTGCACTGTTTCGACAGGATACGGATGCTAGTGACTTGCAAAAAGTCACTAGTGAGGCGGGCGAGAGGGCTTGCGGAAAATAAACTGTTCCGCCAAAAGCCCTCGCGCCTTTTCCGACCGCCTCCGCGTGTTGTAGACAATACGCCGACTGCAGATCAGTTGGAGAACTTCTGGAAAACGCTATATGAGGAGAGGCTTCTACTCAACCAGGATTCTCCTGCTCTTGCACACTTTGAAACCTTTTATCAAAGGCTTCAGCAACCACAGGAACTGTGCGAACCAGTAACCCTAGAAGAGGATCGCAGGGCTCTTGAGGGCTCTAATAACTTTGCTGCTCCAGGTCCCGATGGGATAAATAACTTTTGGTGGAAAAAGTTATTGAACACCCACCACCCTTTGGCTAGAATTTTTAATTCCTGGTTGAATGGGGAGCAAATTCCTTCTTGGGTTGTTGAGGGGCAGACAGTACTGTTCCCCAAGAACGGAGACTTGTCCAACCCAAAGAACTACAGACCGATAACCTGTCTTAACGCATGTTACAAGGTGTTTACACGCATTTTTATTTCAATGTGAAAAGATATTTTAATGTGTTGTATAGTTAATATTGAATTTTATAGCTAATAGGTTTTTATTTTTTACAAAATGGTCTATCTAAATTCTGTACACTTGCTTTGACTTATCCATAAATATATCATTTCGGAGGATTAATAAACATTATTATTACTATTATTATTATTATTTTGTACATGCGGGTGGTACACGCAGTTGAACTGGTTTACGAATGGATATATGAGCAACGAGAGTCGAAGAGAGGTGTCACTGGCTACAAGGAGAACCTGCTGATTGACAGATGTGTCACGCAGGACTCCGTGCAGTATAAGCGGAACCTCTCCATGGCCTGGATCGACTGCCGCAGGGCATTTGACATGACATCACATGAGCTCATTGTCCACTTGCTCCGATGTCTTGAGGTACCTGGTCCCATAGTGAGATGCATTGAAGAACTGATGCCGCTTTGGAGGACTCGCTTTACCATAACATCGGGTAATGAGAGAGTTCATACGGAGTCGGTAACATTCAGAAGGGGGGGTATTTCAGGGAGATTCCCTCAGCTCCTTTTTGTTTTGCATCTCACTACTGCCATTATCCGTTTCGCTCCGGAAAACCCGTGGCTACAACTGCGGTGCCCCCGGCGATGCCTCCTATCACCCATCTGTTTTATATGGATGACCTTAAACTTTATGTCTCTGGGGAGAGGGATTTTCAACAGTCCCTTAGGGTGGTACAGGAGTACACGCAGGCTCTCGGCATGCAGTTCGGGTTGGACAAATGTGCATTGATCCATCTCAAGAGAGGATGATGCGGGAACTACGGAGAGGACGCGCAGCTCGTGGACGGAAGCCATCTTACACCATCTAGATGCCGGAGAGCCGTACACTTACTTGAGCGTTGAGCAGCGCTCCACCCAAAAAGTGGGTGTAGTGAAAAACGCTCTCCGTGGCAAGTATCAGCACCTACTCCGACAAATCTGGTCTTCAGAACTGTCGGGCAAAAACAAGGTGTTTGCTACAATATGCTTGCCTTTCCGATCTTCCTCTACTCCTTCGGAGTAGTGAAATGGACTCGAGAAGAGCTGAGTCAACTCGATGTAGTAACCCGCAAGAAGATGCATCTCAATAGGTGCTTGCATCCTAAATCGTCCGTTCCACGGTTATATCTCCCACATCACCAGGGAGGCCATGGACTCTTGAGCTTGGAGAATCTCCATAGCAGGATGGTTCTGGATGGAGCAATATAAGGTTATCAGGAGTTCGGATCTCCTTCTCTGTATGGTCTGAGGCCATGAAAATGCAGAGGTAGGAGCTTTCCTCTTTAATTCAGCATGGAGGGCAGCTGATGAACTTGGTCTCATCTTCGACATCGAGCAGGTAAACCGCGAATCTGTCACCGAGTTGGAACCCGTTCGACTAAAAGCCCACATTAGAGCTGCAGAACACAACATCCTTCTGCAGCTCCATAAGGATAAGCCATTGCACGGAACGGAGTCTTCTATAAAAATATAGAAGACCTTGGCTTATCTGAAAGGCTGACCTTCGCCTTTGTAAGGTCAGCCGGGCTGAAGTCCGAGACCGAGGGATTCATAATGGCTTGCCAGATGGTGTATTTAACACCCTCATCAATCGACATCATGTCATGGGTATGGAGGTCCTTGATGTCAGGTGCAGGGCTTGCCGCAGGGCGCCGGAGACTGTAATGCACTTTCTGTCGGCTTACCCGACATACGCAGTCTCGGCCTATATTCACAGACACGACGCAGCATTACAAGTGCTTTACTATCATCTAAGTTGCCAGTGTTCAAGAAAGGTGATGAGTTTGATTTTGAGAATTATTGACCGATTTCCATCTTATGTGTTCTCTCAAAAGTTTTAGAAAGATTAATATTTAACAGAATATCAACATTTTTAATTAAACACAATATTATAACAACAAATAAACATGGCTTTCAACAAAAAAAGTCAGTAGAAACTGCCACCTTCCAGCTTCTGCAGTTTGTATATGACGAAATTGACAAGAAAAATCACATTGTTGGGTTATTTTTCGACCTGAGCAAGGCATTTGATACTTTGAATGTTGATTTTGTTATATACAAGTTGCAAAGGTTGGGAATTAGAGGTCTAGCATTAAATCTTATTAAGTCATTCATGACTGATAGAAAATTACATGTAAAAATATATGGTACAATATCAGATAATTTTGAAGTCACTCAAGGAGTCTCTCAGAGTTCCGTACTGGGACCATTACTATTCTTATTATTTGTCAATGATCTCCCTACCATTATGCAGGAGGGATCGGTTGTCATGTTTGCGGATGACACTTCTATGCTGCTCTCAGCACGGGACCCTGTAGAACTTTGTGATAAAATAAAGAGGATTTTACAATCATATTAAGACTGGTGTCATAGTAATACACTTATCTTGAATATTGGTAAAACTCAATGTGTATACTTCTCGCAACGAAGATCACCTTCAGAAGATCTCATCAAAGTAATACCTACCGAAAACTTCTCAGCAACTGTCAAGTTCCTGGGAACTATGATTGACAATAGTCTTTGTTGGGAAAAACAAATTAAACATGTTTCCAAAAAAATTTATTATGCATATTTAGCATTAAGATAGTTGAAGGGTATCTTTAATATAAAATCACTATTAAATGTTTATTATGCATTTGCATATTCACATTTATCATACAACATTGTGGTTTGGGGTGCTGCCTCAAATATAAATCGCATATTTATCCTACAGAAAAGGCGAATCAGATTATTATTTGACATTGCACTAAGGGACTCTTGTAAACCTTATTTCAAAAGTAATAAAAACTTAACCATACACAGCATATACATATTAAACACTATTAAACTTATCAAGAAAAATTTAAACATATTCGTAACAAATTCAGACAATCATTCATACAGTACTAGACAAGGTCATCTATTAAAATTAAAAAATCATAACACGACTTTATAATAATAATAATAATAACTTTTATTTGCAGTTCATAACACAATTATCATTTTTTACAAAGAAAAAAAAATAACATTTTTAACTTAGTTATGGCTACAAAAGGACTGAAAAACAATAAGCATTGATCTAAGTTTCAGCCCCAATCCACTGACATTAATTAGTTAGTCCTTCAAATTAATTTACAATACAATACCTAAATATTCAATTATTCACTGAGTAAGAGTAATAGAGGAGAGAACTACGGAAAATCTTAAACTAAAAATTATACTTGAAATAAACAGGTAAGGCCATTTTCATCTGCAATAAAATGTAAGGTATATATCTATGACTTAGTCTCATTTAAGGGATTAAGAGAAATTTTTTGTACATGATTTTAAACTTAGGAAATTTAAAACTTTTGTAAACGGTACTTTATTGTATAATAAGAATATGTTATATGAAAAGCATCTACGGTACAAAGTAGTTCTATAATGTGGAGGTGATATCAGCCCTCTGAATCTCAAGTTCAAGGTATGGACGTCACTGCGGTATTTAATTTTATTATATAAATATGGGGGGGACTTATTTAAAACGATATTATGATATAGTGTAGTACAGTGGAGCTTCCGCCTTGTTTCCATATTTAACCATTTTGTATCTTTTAATTTATGTGTAACATGTTCGTATTTCCTAATACCATATATACCTTAAACAGGCCTTTTGAATTTTCTCAATTTTATTAATGTTTTCTTTATCCAAGCAAGGGCCATATACGGCATCACAATAGTTAAAGTGACTCAGCACTAGCATATCAGTAATTTTAATTTTAAGGGATTGAGATAGAAAATGACAATGAAGGTATAAATATTTTAGATTAGCGTATGCCTTCTGTGTACTTTTACTTATGTGTTTTCTAAATCGTAAATCAGTGTCCAGCTCAACACCAAGATTTCTTGCCACTCTAGTACATACTAAGCCCTTGTCACCTACTGTAATATTTATACCTGCTGCAACTCGCTCTTTGTACTTTTCAAATATAAGAACAGATGATTTTGTAGGGTTTATAGTTAGTTTATGACGCTCTGACATTTTCACTAGTTTTTAGATCAGTATTAATGTTGTCATTAGCCTGATCCAAATCGTCATGAAAAAATGAAAAATAAATTTGTGTATCGTCTGCGTATAAATGAGCTTTACAACTGTTTAAACAATTAGTTATGTCATGTATAAATACAAAATAGCAAGGGGCCAAGGATTGATCCTTGTGGTACACCACACATTATCTTTCCCTTATTTGATATACCATTACATGTCTCCACATACTGCATTCTGTTGTCTAAATAACTTCTAAGAAAGTTGATTGCACTGCATGAAAATCCAACATAATGTAGAATAGAGAATAATATTTCATGGCTAATCGTATCAAATGCCTTTGAATAATCTAATAGTATTAAAGCTGTTGTTTTTCCGGAGTCTATGTCCATTACAATATCGTCAATAACACCTAGCAAAGCGGTTGTGTAGCTATATATTTATGTATATAAACTATATTCTCAAAAGGGGAAGACATTAAACATTCTTGTAGCAAGTCTATATCAATCCGCTTAAAATTTCTAGTTTTAAAAGTTTGTTGATTGTATTTAGGAGCACATAGTTTAAAAGAACAAAATATCAGCGAATGGTCCGATACATTATACACATCATTTGCACCACACGTGTAGTCGTCTTTTTCAACTGAGATTAAAATAATATCTAATAAGGTGGAAGAAATATTTGTAGTGCGCAAAGGCGTATTAATAATCTGCTTTAAATTAAGAGAATCTATACAACCATTAAACATTAGAGCCTTTCGATTTTCAGAGTCTAGTAAATCAATATTAATGTCCCCTCCACAGATTATATCGTTACAAATAGGTAAAAAGTCCAAAATAACGTTTTCTAGTATATTAATAAATTGAAGCACATTTTTATTTGGGGGTCTATATAATACACCAATATGTATATTTTATTAAACAAACTGACTTTTACCCACAGCTGCTCTAGAGCATCATGGGATATATTATTAAATATCTCATACCTTAAACTTGATCTCAGATATATTGCCACTCCTCCACCCCTAGATTTTCTGTCATTTCTTATAAAGTTATATCCATCAATATGTACCAGGTTGCAAGGTATATTATCAGATAACCATGTTTCAGAGATACCAATGATGTCATACTTTTCTATTACAAGAGCCTTAAAATAAGCAAAATTATGTGTTAAAGATCTTACATTCAGAAACGCAAATTTTAAATATTTCATGCTTTTACTCAGTAAACAAGTAAATAAAGATATGGAAAGAAAAAAAAATATATTAAATATATAAAAACAATTTCAAAACAAAAAAATAGAATAATAGTATAACAGTTATTGGATACAAAATTCAGAATAGCTAGACGTGCTTTAACCACTCCGGAATATTTACTTTATTTGGTTCATATCTTCACTATTTCTCATATGGTATTTTTTCCCATTAACATTTTGTAAATATTTCCGCCGCTTGTCCATACTTTTCTTTGCCAAATTTTTCTTTACAGGAGATCAATAATTCGTATCTTACTCTAGTTAGCTCTTCAGTAATGGCAACTTTGCAATCTTTCAGCTTGCTTTTATTACGGAAAGCCATATTACGTTGTTGTACATCTGAAAACGTTACCAAAATTGGTCTAGGATGTTTGGCATCCTTTTTAAATGGCCCCAAACGAAAGCAGTGGTCCAATTGACATCCACTAGTATCCATTTTATTTTCAAATATTTCCTTTATTGTTACATCCAATTTTTCGTTTTTAGCTTCAGGCACTCCAAAAACTCTTAGCTGGTTACGTTTTGACTGCTGTTCCAAATTATCAACTTTGATTTTTAAGTCTTCGTTCTCATCCTGTATATTGCTCATCTGTTTTTCTAACGCAGTTATTTTGGTATCGAGTTTATCAATATGAGCCATCATTTTTTGCGAAACTATATCAGCAATTTTAACAGCGAAGGTCTCCAAAAAATTCTTGTCACTGAAGTGCTCATTTATCACGTTTTTTAGATCACTTTTTTGCCTCTCAGTAAAACCCATTTTTTGTGGAATTATTGACTTGAATTACAAAGTAATTCGAATAAATATTGTTACGTGTTTACAGTCTTCAGTAAACACTTTGTGGATTCAAATAACTTGCAACAATAATTTTCACTAACCACTATTTTGTTAATCACTAAAATTACACTAGTAAATACTTCAAAATCACACAACTAATAATAACTTAATCTAATATAAATTCACTACTTTTAAAACATTATGTACTTTACTTTTCTTCTTAAACTTGTCAGCTCTTGTCTAACCTAAAAACTGTCTCTGTATACTTCACTGAACTGAACTGTACTGCATACTTCACTCAACTGAACTGTTCCCCCATCTGCTGGATTCACCTCTTTATATACACAGAAATGTACCAGAATCCTATTCTAGAATCCTCCATAGTTTCCTACTATGTACTAGATGATTGTTCGTCAATTGGCTCATAGACGGCGCCACCCTACTAGTCAGGGAGTAACAGAATAACAGGTTTGCCTTCACCTTGAACAGGAACTTAATCACATCTTTCCCCGTTAGAGGGCAGCACATAACAATATTATACTTATGCAAACAAAATTACAGCTTATATTTTTGCAAATGATAATATTGCAGGTTACACACACTTGCTTTTATTTTAAAAATTTTACAGCATTTACACCATATAAAACAGTAACTCCACCGGAACAATAAAATACGTCTACTCTGCGCGGACTTTCATTCGAATCATATAAGAAATCTCCATATCATACAGGTATTAAAATGTATAATTAGCTACCTCCTGAAATTAGATCTATAAATTCACTAAACAAATTTACTACTTGTCTGAAAAATTTCCTTGCTACAAACAGTTTCTACTCGGTTGAGGAGTACCTGAACTATGAGCCACAGTGATGCTGAAACATTCATATACACAATCTGTAATTATTTTAATGTTGTATATTTACCTGTTTGTGATTATTTGTTTATTTTATGCATCAAGTGCATTACGATTATTATTTGTAAATTTTTGAACTATTTGAAATTATTTTATTACTGTTGTGACGTTCATATATATACTATGTATATCTAACATGAGAAATATACTATTCTATTCTAAGGCACTCGTATGGGATAGACAAAACACTAGTGCTGCCTTACGCTCCTGGAGATATTGAGTCCGTTATGAGGAATGAGAAGTGTCAAAATAATAATAAAAGTATTTTATTGGATAAACCAAATGGCCATCGACCGAGGTCCTTCAGCCAGTGTTATAAAAGATTTTTTGTGAGTTAACAACATTATGTAATCAAAGAGGTAGTTTACATGTTATATATGAAAAATAAAAATAAATAAATAAATTGCATATGTAAGTAATACAAAATATATATAAAAAAATCGGCAGCTACTGGAAGCGGCTGGAACCTCCCCACTCGGTGGATCTTTGAAGCCGAAAAGAGCATTAAATTGTGTAACAAAACGGCACTAAACGTAATCCGATCTCATCCAAAACCTTTTCAGATCTTCTGGGGCACTAAAAAACCCTCAACTTAATGAATTTACAATCATCTATGCGAGTTATTACATACATTATCGCTCGTTGAATAATATACTATTAGGATATTAACAACTTTAACATCACTTGAACGACTAAGAAAGTCTAGTTATCCTAAATACTACAGATTTGTAAAGCAACAAACTGAAAATTGGTAAAGTGATAATCTATAATAAATTCACCAACGAAGGTACAGAAAGCATATGATATTGATATTGTTACATCTACCTTTAAAGTTTGTGACAATCCACTAAAAGTTACAAATGTGCCGAAATCTTATTAACATGACATGACACCAACGTTATCGGATGACAAACGATGACAATGACAATCATCAAAATTTGCTCATTGCAATCCGATCGCTCGCGGCTGTCTTTGTTAAATCAAACATTAGCATTTCAGTAATTTTACTAGATTTTAGAGGAATATTTGTAGTTTAATTCTTCAATTTGTCTGTATATATATTTAAAAACGGCACTAAACGTAATCCGCTCTACTTCTAGAGCAGAGAAGAAACCCTCACACGTGAATTGACACGTGATATGGCGAGTTTCACGAAGTAACAGCTACGCGCATCGATCATGTCATGCGAAATGCGATCTATGCCATATTTGCTTTGTTTTTAATTTTTTTCACGGAAACCAAATCGAAAGGGTGGAAGTGTGATATATCGTTGAAATCAGAATTTTAACTGCTTTTCAATGGTTCCATTGCAAATTGAAAGTAAATATAAAATAAACAATTTGTTGCGTCAAAATGGCACTAAACGTAATCCGATCTCAACCAAAACCTTTTCAGATCTTCTGGGACACTAAAGAAACGCAAAGTTTCATTCAAATCCGTTCAGTAGTTTCGGCGCTATCGTGCTAACACACATACATACACACACACAGACATTTTTCAAAAACCACTTTTTTGGGTTCCTAGGACCTCAAAACGTAAAGATTTGATTTGTCTCAATTTTCGTTTTTGAACCAATTTTAGTAACCTCTCACAATTTTATTGTGGAGAGGTTAAAAAGGAAAAAATACACATAGAATACATGTAAATTAATTGTGCTGGTATGATGTTTTTCATTCCTATCGTAGGATTCTAAGGCATTCCCATATTGTGTGTTCTGGGTGTTTTCTGTGGTTGTGATGTTCTTCATTTCGTGTTTTGCAAAGATGTTGGAATATTTCTATGTTGTAGTCTGACGAGGAAAATTTTGTGGATAGTTTAACAATTCTTTGGTGAATGGGTTCAATGTTTGTGATTTGATAGAGAAGCTGATTAGGGGGATTATGAAGAGGATTTCTGGGATGTCGAACTTTTGTAATAGATCTGATGGTGGAAGTTTCAGCCACTTTTAGGTTGCGAATTGCTGGTGCCCTTGCGTTTAAGTATATGGGGTGGCTATATTCCAGTATAGGTCTACATATCATTTTATATATGTTTGCAGCAGTTTTTATGTTGATCCCTTTATTTTTATAGGTAAGACTTCTGAAATGTCTGCCTCTAGAAATACATTTCTTTTTAATTGATTTTGTAAGACCGTTCAGATTCAATTTCTGATCCATGGTAACTCCAAGATATTTAGCTGAAGTTTGGCTTGTAAGAAGTGTCTAATTTATTGGAACTACTCGTTTCCCACCGTCAGGCAAATACAAGCCAACAAGCCTGACATAGTACTCCTCGACCATCAACTGAAGACAATATATGTCGTGGAATCCTCAGCCTCCGCTGAGAGCAACATTGTCTTGAAAGAGGAGGAAAAATGGACAAAATATCGAGTTAGCTCTTCGAACTCCGCAGGCTTTATCCAGGCCATTCTATTAAAATAGTGGTACTGATTATAGGAGCCCTCGGTGGAATGAGACAGATGCTGCTTTCTGAACTAAAGATCATACCGGCATGCTGAGATTCGGCAGAGATTTTAGCCGGCAGAATGCAGAAGGCTGTCATCCTCGGTTCATTGCGTCTACTCGGGATACACGATTCGATCACGGACCCGGTAGTCACTCACCCCATGGGCGTCGGGAGTGGCTATTGGTATTTATTACCAGCTCCCCCCTGTGAGGGATTTAAGAAAACTTAATAAAAGTTATATAACAATAAAAGTTAAAAAGAAAAATACACATTAAAAAGAGAAAACACACATATTAAAAGATAAATATCACAGAGATAAACAGTTAAAGATAAATATCAAGAAAAATTTATATATATATATATTATATATTGTTCAGTTCAGTTCGAGCAACGCGGAACAGCAGTAGGTAGCTTTCAGTGAGAACCTGAAGATGGCAGGTGAGATTCTGCCGAAACGTCGTTCAGACAACCGTAACTCCTGGAGGAGTCGACCATCGACGCGGGAGAGCACCCGGAAGTAACATAATACTTCATATATATCCTATTTACTGCAGCCCCTTTGAATTTGATTTTTTCTAAGTCGTTTCAGTTAACTGCAGAATTCTGAAAAGTTACAAAACAAAATTTTATTTTTCTAATAATTTTTTTCCGCTTATTTAAAAACCACTAACTCTGGCATTCTATCATGACATGTTTGACGTTGTTTTTTACCACCGTTTTTATAATTTATAATTGAAAATTACTTCGCAGTAAGTGGGCCTCGAAACCATTTGGCTAGGTATGCTCGGAGAGAAAGCTAAACTTCTAACCACTGAGTAACTGGTGATAAAAATTAAAAATGACAATGATTTATTTATTTTGATTGTCCAGCGATTACTGCATGTTCTTAATGCCAAATTTATTGTTTCTTTTGTGAACAATAATTCTTTTTTAAATTTGAATTTATTCAAAATGATTTATCTACAGTTGTAATTTATTTACCATTTCTTAAGTATGTGCATTGAGAGAATCAGATGAGTGATTGTTTAAATATTTTCTGAAAATTTTGCTACCCTGGGCCAAAGTCATGAGTTACCATTTTTGCCTATCTTGTTTAATATGAATTTCAGCGTCAAATAACTGTAACAAAAATAAATGCGAATTTATGGATGTAGTTAAAAACAAAAATAACTAAAACTACTTTAAACTGCATACAGTAGAATTAAAAATTAGCAAGAATTTTTCATCTTTTCTTCATCAACCTGTCACATGATGAAATTTTATGGGATTTTTGTGTCTTGAGCTAAAAAATATAGAATTTATGTCTTAAATATTTTTGCATGTTATATGCTAGATCTTTGGTTTTGGTACTACTTTACAATGTCAGAACTAAGTTTTCATATATAATTTGTTGCGAGGGACCTCTAAAACAAGGATCCGCAAACTTCCTGAGACACATTGGGAAGTACCTAATAAAAATTGATCTATGAGAAAAAATCATGCATTTTAGAGAACATTTATTTTATGACTGATTTTAAACAAGAGTAGAATAATAAGGAGAAAGGGGAAAAATAGCACATGATGACAGCAGTAATTTTGCACAGTGTTTGCATGATTAATAGATTGATCAGTGTTATGTTATAAGTATTTGATTTTAGAAATACTTAGTAAATATCCAAAATTATCAAAAAATTGACTGCCCAAAGTTGAAGCAACTGCACCTTGCAGGCCCTTGGATTCGGGCTTGCCTTAAAGATTATTTCTTCATAAAACAATAATTAATTGTAAGTTTTCCATAGGGAAGCATTTTTATTATTAACCAGGATCCTTCAAGTTAATAAAAAAATAAACGAAATGAAGGTAGCGAAGAAAATATTAGGTCATATAACTTTAGATAAGGAAATGTTAATTATATATGTTTTTTTAATATTGTAGATGAGACGTGGCTCGAACGATATGCAAGTAAATGTGGCAGGTATCAGGCGAAACTTGAAAAATTTTGCCCATAATTATTCAGATGCTCAGAAGAAAGTGCGAGAAGCTACATCGAATGATCCATGGGGCCCTAGTAGTACTATTATGGCTGAAATAGCAGATTTAACCTATAATGTAGTAGCGTTTAGTGAAATAATGCAAATGGTGTGGAAAAGGTTAAATGACCATGGGAGAAATTGGCGACATGTATATAAGGCATTAGTCTTATTAGAATATTTAATTAAAACAGGATCGGAGAAAGTTGGTCAGCAATGTAAAGAAAATATTTTTGCTATCCAGACTTTGAAAGACTTTCAGTATTTAGAAGAAGGTAAGTTTTTGAACTATGTGTGCCATTGTACCTAGGATTGAATGTTACATACAGATTAATTACTGTTAATTAATGATTGAATAAAAAATAAAGACATAACCTAAGCGACCCAAAAATTATAAAAATGGGAATACCACAAGGGACAGTACTCGGACCAATCCTATTCGCTGTCTATATAAACTCTTTGTTAGGACTAAATATAAATGCCAAAATTGTCTCACATGCAGATGATACAGTTGCTTTGTTTAATGGAAACACTTGGGAACATACAAGAGAAAATGTAATCGGAGGTATGCAAACTATAAAAAATGGCTTGACAAAAAATATCAACTTTCTTTAAATACTGCAAAAACTAAGTACATTGCATTTTCAGTAACCAATCATAATAGACCTGAGTACAACTCAATACAAGTAAATAATCTGCCGCAGGCAATTAAAGAAATTGCAGAAATAAAATATTTAGGCATTATTGTAGACAAACACTTAAAATGGACACAGCATATTAACTACTTAACAAATAGGGTAAAACAGCATATATAAGTTCTATCAGCTTAGAGATATTTTAAATAAAAATATTTTGATAATGATCTATAAGGCATTTGTAGAGTTAATTTTTCGATATGGCATACTGGTTTGGGGTGGTCTATATACAACATCTTTACAAAAGTTAAATGTCATTCAAAATACTATTTTAAAAATTATGTATAATAGAAAAAGAGATTATCCAACAAAATTACTTTATAATAACAGAGAAGTTCTTAATATTCGATCTTTATATATCCACAATGTTTGCATTTATATATATAAAAAAGATGAACTAAAAGTACATGTTAATAATCAATATAAGACCAGAAGTGCAAATGAACATCACATACAAATTCCTACCAGGAAAAAAATATTAAACAAAGATTTGTTACATATTTAGGTCCAAAATTTTATAATTTATTACCAACAAATATTAAACTTATAAAAACTGTTCAGCAATTTACAAAACTATGTAAGGATTATATTTACTTTAATTACCATCAGTTCATTACTTGTTTAGAAGCTTAGTACGTCAAATATTCCTTTTTTTATTTTTCTTTATAATATAAATGTTGTTGTAAAGCCATCAGCTTTACACCCTATATTTCATATGAGTTCATATTAATATTCTGTAATATTTTATTTTATTCTTTAATTTAATTTCACAATAACTCATATTAAAATATGACGTCATTGTGTCATGCGATGTAGTTTCGCAAATTTCCTTTGTTTTATTGTTTTAAATTCCTAGTATTACATACACTGTCAAATTGCTGAGCTTTCAGTTTTGCGACGAACTTTCTTTGTTTCCTCGGTCGCTTGGACTCAGAAGTGCAAATAAAGTAATTTATTGTGATTGGACAGAAATTGTGTCACGTTAAACTGCAATTGGTCCGTTGCTTTAATGCATCCCTCCCGGTGACGTGAGGGACTGATTTCATAAAACTGAAGGTTTGCCAATTTTGAAGGCAGTCTCATTAGTATACTATTGTTACTCGTCTTTTCTAAATTATATATATATTTCGGCCTGTTAACATCTAACCTACTATTTCGGTGTAACTTGTGATTATAACTTTTTCCAACATTTTAATAAATCTGAGTGAAAACTTAAACTACTGGTGTAATTATTAGGCAACCCTTGCCAGGATTCCGCACACTACATAAATTTTGGTGTCAGGTGTGGGGCGTGAATAGGCGTCGAGCTTCCAGGAGGACACCCAATAAATCAATAAAAGTGAAGAAGTCGGTAAGAAATTTTTTTTCTTAACCCTGGTGAGCAAGTGCCACACAGAAACTTTCGACACATCAACATTTCACCGAAGAAGTTCGTCCACAATTTTCATGGCCCTATGGAAAATTTTTCCCTACTCAAAATAGAATCAACTCAGGAAAACTAACATCTGAATATCTAAGTATTAAACGAGGAAAAAAAAAAACAATCCCAATTTGGAGGGTGATTCCGAAGAAAATTTACAAGAGTTACAAATTTCAATCCGGCCGCCCTGTGAGGTTCCTGTTTTTCAACCCTGTCCGAAGAAAGTCCCGTGAGGTTCCTGTTTTTCAACCCTGTCCAAGGAGAGCCCCTCGAGGTTCCTGTTTTTCAACCCTGTCCAAGGAGAGTTCCGTGAGTTTTCTGCTTTTCAACCCTGTCCAAGGAGAATTCCGTGAGGTTCCTGTTTGTCCGAGAACGTAAGTGCCAGCCCTTGTTCCAGCCGTAGATGTTCCATCCCTAGGAGTCCTGCAGCCCCAGGTCCAGGATCATCTACAGGATCGCCGATAGGATTACCAGTGCAGTGTTGTGCAGTGCCTCTTCGTACAAAGTAAGATAAGCATTTTCCAATAATGGAAAAAAATACGAGAATTAAGTATTTTTTTCCATTATTTTTATTAATTGTGCTGTAATTTTTTTCCAATTTCCTCAAGTAATATTTTTATATTGTCAAATTTATTTTTTAATGACCGAGCCTGTGCCAGAACAGCGGGTGAACGAAATCACAATGGTTTTTTCTATCGATTTAGCTCTTAAAATGATCCCTGAATTCGACGGGAATCGAGAAAATTTACACAAATTTATTGCCTGTTGTGACATCGTCCAGCCGTCTGCTACCACCCGAGCCGATATTCAGCAATTTTTAAATGTCATCAAAACAAAACTGTCAGGTTCCGCATATAATTTCATCAAGTACAAAGAATTCGCTACGTGGGGAGAATTAAAGGTCATTTTACAAAACCAATACTTAGAGAAAAGAACTATAGCACAGATCCAAACAGAATTACTAAACTCTCGACAAAGACAAGGCGAAAATGTTAGGTCTTTTGCTAACCACGGAGAAAAGCTGACGCTAGACTTAAATAAAGCATGTATAGCTAGCGAAGGCGACGATGCCTCCAATGTCATTCAGAATTTAAATAAAAAGTCAGCCTTGAAAACTTTCGTAGAGGGTTTAGAGAGTTCTATAAAGTTAATTATAAAAGCCAGTCGATTCGCTGAATTTCACGACGCAGTAGAAGCTGCATGCGAGGAAGAACGTTCCATGAACAGTCATAAAAAATCAAATTTTTCTAATTCAAAATCCTCAAAACCTCCTCTGAAATGTGTCAAATGCGGAAAAATGAATCACACTGCTAACCAATGTTACACTCAAATGAATTTCCCAAGTTACCCTAGTCAAATTAGAATCAAAATCGAAAATGTCCTCAGAATTCAGGAAATTTGCCGTTACTGCAAAAATGTAGGTCACACTATAGAGGTATGCCGTAAACGAGTTTTCAATAACTCAAAACAGGCCAATTTTCCAAGTCAAAATCTAAATCGTGCCCATTATTCAAATTTCCCAAATCAGAATAGTTATAGGTATAATGAGACTCAAAATCGTAATCAATATGCAAACACAAATCCGAATTTCAGGCCTAATCCAGGGCGAAATTCAAATTTCAGTCAAGTCCAAAGGCAACCGAATGCCCAAAATAATTTTCAGCCTCGTTATCCCGCAGCGTCTTCGGGAAATGGGCAAGGACCCAATACGTCCGGCAGTGCGCCCCGAGTCCGCGATATTCAAACTGTCTGAGTATTAATAGTTTTAATGATAGTTATTTTAATAATGCCACTGAATCTGCTACACAAACCACAATACCACAAATTTTTCTAACAATAATTATTACAATTATCCCACTGAATCCGCTGCAACCGATAATTTGTATTTGTCTGATACGAAATTTCATAATAATAATTATTACAATTATGTCGCTGAATCCACTGAATCCAGTGAGTCTGCTAACTTCTATTTCTCAAACACAGATTTTTCTAACAATAATTATTACAATTATCCCACTGAATCCGCTGCAACCGATAATTTATATTTGTCAGATACGAATTTTCATAATAATAGTTATTACAATTATGCCACTGAATCCACTGAATCCGCTGAATCCTTCAACTCGTATTTGCCAAATAATGAATTTTTTTATAATAATTATTACAATTCTCCCACTGAAATCTCTGAATCCACTGAAATCCATGAAATCACTGAAAACTCTGAATCCGCTGAAATCCATGAAATTCCTGAAATCTCTGAATCCGCTGAAATCCATGAAACTCCTGAAATTTCTGAATTCGCTGAAATCCATGAAATCACTGAATCAATGTTGTATAACGAAAATCATAATTTTAATCATTTTTACAAGTCCACTGTATCCAGACATAATATTATTATGCCAAGTCAAACTCATATCAGAAACACTAAACAGTCTAACGAACTCCTTACGCAACCTGAAACCACACAAATATTTACTATTGAAACTAAATCCGATTCTTCCGCTGTAACATTACCTCTTTTATTATCAGGTACTAAGTCCGCTAATTTACTTGTTGACACGGGTAGTGAGGTCTGTATTTTAAAATTAAGCACAACCGATGGTGATGCTATTATTCACACTGAAAACAGTGCCAAGCTAAAAGGTATTACTGAAGATTTTGTTTCAACCCTAGGTGTTTGCATAGGCGAAATTCAATTAGATGAAAATATTTCTATTTCACATCCTTTTCATATAGTTCCAGACAATTTTCCAATCCCTGCTGACGGTATATTAGGTAAAGATTTATTATTGAAATATAACGCAAAAATTGATTATGAATTTTCTAAAATTTCTTTCCCAGTTAGCAATATTCATTTATTTTAACCTGTCCCCGCACTATAACAGTTCCCGCTAGAACCGAGATGGTAGCTAGAATTCATTTAAACGCTGATTTCCCTAAAGTTTGTTTACAAAAGGAAATAAAACCAGGTCTCTATGTCGCTAATAGTATTGTGGATAATAAAAACCATTCATAAGCATTTTAAATTCGAATGAACATTCCATTTCATTTAATCATAATGACAGTGAATACGATGATCTTGAAAACTATAATATAATTAATTTTGTTGAAACCACAGGTGCAAAGAGATTAAAATTATTAGAATCAGGAATTCAAATCGATCATTTAAATTTGGAAGAACGTCAATTAATTTTAGATATTTACCGCGAGTTTAACGATATTTTCCATTTAGAAGGTGATAAATTAACACATACGGATGCCATTCGTCATACAATACCCTTATTATCAAATAAACCGATTCATATAAAGCCATATCGATTACCAGTACATCAAAAAGAGGAAATCAAAAATCAAATTGATAAAATGTTAGATGATGACATTATTGAACATAGTCGTTCTGTTTATAATAGTCCAATTTTAATTGTTCCAAAAAAACCAGATAGTAATGGCAATAAACGGTGGAGACTAGTTGTCGATTTTCGAAAATTAAATGATGTCACAGACGCCGATGCATATCCATTGCCTAACATAACTGAAATCTTAGACCAACTTGGTAAATCCCGATATTTTTCAATTGCCGACTGTGCACAAGGTTTCCATCAAATATTATTAGATGAAAATTCAAAGCATTTAACAGGTTTTTCTTTTAGAATAGAATAGAATAGAATAGAATAAAAATTTATTGTGTTGAAAGTTACACAAAAGGTAAGGGTTCAACAAACTATCAATACAAAAGGTTACCAATGGGCCTCAAAGGCTCCCCTGCTACTTTTATGCATTTAATGGATAACCTACTTACTGGACTACAAGGTTTAAAATGTTTTGTTTATTTAGGCGATATTGTCGTCTATGGCAGTAGTTTACAAGATCACAATTCAAAATTAATCAAAGTATTTACTAGGCTAAGAGAAAACAATTTAAAATTACAACCTAACAAATGTCAATTTCTCCGAAAAGAAGTCACGTATTTAGGTCATGTCATATCGGAAGACGGAATAAAGCCCGATCCAAATAAAATCTCAGCTGTTCGAAATTTTCCAATTCCAAAAGATGAAAAACAAGTAAAATCATTTTTAGGTTTAGCTTCATACTATCGACGGTTTATTCCAAATTTTGCTAGGATTGCATATCCTTTAAATAACCTTTTGAAAAAGAATGTCGAATTCAAATGGTCGAGTTTATGCGACGAAGCTTTCGAAAATCTTAAGGAAAATCTCACGAATTATCCTGTTCTCATCTATCCCGATTTCAATGAACCTTTTATCCTAACCACCGATGTTAGTCAATATTCTTTGGGTTCAGTACTCAGTCCAGGCGATATCCGAAGTGATAGGCCAGTGGCGTACGCTTCCAGAACTCTAAATAAAGCCGAGCAAAATTATTCCACTGTTGAAAGAGAATTATTAAGTGTGGTCTGGGGTTGCCAGATCCACCGCCCTTACATATATGTTACAAAGTTCACTATAGGCACTGATCACAAGCCTCTAATATATTTATTTTCAATAAAAAATCCCTCTTCAAGACTCATGCGATTCCGATTAAAATTAGAAGAATATGACTTCAACATAGTATACAAACCAGGCAAATACAATACCAATGCCGACGCTTTAAGTCGAATTCCTAGTATTGAATCTGAAAACCCCTGTATAGTTAATAAAATCCAAATTTCCACCGAATACGAAAAATACCTAAACAAAATCCAAACCAAAGTCATTTTCAACAAAAATATACTCGACTCCGATGAAGATATTCATAATTCTAAGGACCTTAACATTATATATTTCACCGACAAAGATTTTACCTCTGACATTGACTACCATAACAGTGTACACGAACTGAAATCCCAAAATCCAAAAATCCGAAGTTTAGCTTACTTAAAATCTGATGAAAAATATTATTTATACCTAGTAACTAAGCAATCGAATTTCCAAAAATCCGAGTACAAAGATATATTTTACTCCTTACTCACTTTAAAGAGATTTTGCATTCAACATGGCATAGAAAATTTAGCAATTTCAAGTTCTACTTGTAAAACAGACAGACTCAAATTCGAAACCATACGTATAATGTTCAGATACATTTTTGGTAATAGTAATAATAAAGGTACTTTATTGGCATTCACCAAAAGGCCATCGACCTAAGTCCTTCAGCCTGTTACAATTATTGAGAATGGTTGTATATTTTGTATATTACAGTTTGTCATAGAGTATTTATATCATGTTAACAAAAAAAAAAAAAATAAAAAAACAGATATGGAAGTTTCATTCATTCAGTGCTATGATGTGTTCCCATAGTGTTAGCTCTGGATATTTTCTGGCATTGGTTATTCCTTGTTCTCTTACTTTGCAGAGTGGCTGGATGATTTCTATATTACTTTCTTCTTTAGCAAATTTTATGGATAGTAGTTGTAGTCTTTGAGTGATCGGTGTTATTTGTGTAATTTCGTAGAGCAGATTGTTGGGGGGGTTATGAAGTGGATTTCTAGAGTGTCTGGTTTTGGTAATGGATCGTAATGCTGATGTTTCTGCTACTTTTATATTTTTGCTGACTGGTTTTCTTGTATTGAGGTATAGCGGGTGGCTATATTCCAATATTGGTCGGCAGATTGTGGTATAAATATGTGCAGCAGTTCGTTTGTTTATTCCTTGGTTTTTATACGTTAGACTGCGAAAATGTCTGCTTCTTGTGATGCATTTTTTTTTAATTAGTTTTGTATGTTTATTAAAGTTAAGTTTATTGTCAATTGTAACTCCAAGGTATTTCACAGTAGGTTGGCAATATATTGTATTATTTTCGATAGTCATCGTTGGAGTGTTTGGAGATGCGTTATGATTAAACACGATGTATTGTGATTTTGATGGATTTGGTTTCATTCTCCATCTATTGAGCCATGTTGATGTTCTGTTCATCAACTGCTGAAGTGCTTCTGTTGTCTTATGTATGTTCTTGTTGTGACTTACAAGTGTGGTATCATTGGCATATTGGAGGATGTATAGATTCAAATTTATATATTCTGGATCCAAATTAGGGCTATATATGTCATAGCAGTATATGTTATAAAGCAAGGGCGAGAGCGGAGAACCCTGTGGAACACCTTGTTGAATTAAAATGTTTTGCGATAAATGGTTATTGATTTTGACTTGAACAGTCTTTCCAGTTAGGTAGTCATTTAGTAGAAAAAGTAAATATTTGGGGCAGCTGTTTGACATTAGTTTATATAGTATGCCACGATGCCACACACTGTCGAATGCTTTATGAATGTCGAGAAAAATAGCAGCACTACACTGACTGCTAAGTTTTGCTGTCTGTATATTGGATGTAATTATTGTTAAGGGGTGTACCGTGGAACATCTTTCATATATATAACATGTCCAACTTCATTGTATAATATTGTTTTAATAATTTTTTCGAAATTCTTCCCCACAACAGATACTAACGTAATGTGGCGGTAATTGTTAACCTTTGTGTGGTCGGTGTTGGGTTTGGGAATGGTGATTAATATTCCATGTTTCCATTCTGGAGGAAAATAGCCGTGGCTGAGATAGTATTTGTATGTTCGTTTAATGTACAAATGTGTTTCGTAGTTGAGTTTTCTTACTACATTTTTCGTGATATTATCATATCCCGGTGCTGTATTTTTACCTTTGTGGAGTATTTGGAAGTAGGTTTCTTCATCTATCTCTTTTGTGTGTGGAGTTAAGTTTTCATTGAAATATGCTTCATGCCAGTTGTTGACCTCTTCATACTGTGCATCATCGAATTGGGGATTGTTGTTTTCTATGGAAGCTTCTCTAAAATGGTCAGCAAATAATTGCACTTTTTCTGAATCAGAGCTGTATGTTTTATTATTTTTCTCTAGTGCAGGTACTCCCTGATGCGGTTTATATTGCGTCAATTTTTTTATTTGTTGCCAGTAATTTTTCCCTTGTTGTTTATTTATTTCGGTACATGTTTGCATCCAACTGTTTTTTTTTATATTGCCTTATTAGTTTTTGAATGTCCTTGTTGTAGTTGTTGATTTCTCTCTTGTAATCTTCATTGGGCTGCCTTAGATAGTCTCGATACATTCTTCTTTTGTTTTTTATCATTCTAATGATATACGGCGGCAATTTATATGTATAGTATCTTATTTGTTCTTTGGGTGTATTCTCCGTGATTGTTGTCATTAGTTTTACATTAAATTGTTTGATTATATCTTTGTTTATTGGATTTTCTCTATATTATTTATTAAGTTTTTTGTATAGAGTATTAGGTCTGGTGTTGTGTCTGGATTGTTTGCCATGTGAAAAGTGGGGGGCGTATTTGCTTTTGTAAAACTGGAGTTTTCTAGGAAAGTGTTAAGCTGTTTTTGTTTATTTTTGTTGACGTTGAAATCACCTATAATAACACAATATTTATACAATGATGCTTTCGTAAATATAGTTTGGTCAATATTCGCTGTAGGATGAATGTATACTAAAAATATGTGTAGTTTGTCTTCCAAAAATGGTATGGTAAAGTGTGTTGCTTCACTTAGAGGATTATTAATTTTTGGTGGATTATCTTTGTCCATTTTTAGACCAGGGTGTATTTGCACTAGACTTCCTCCTCTTGTATTGTTATACACAACATTACCATCAAACTGTAAGATATCCCAATTTTTATATTTCGTATTACTAGTATTTTTAGTTTTTGTTTCTACAAATAATGCACAGTTGATGTGGTGTTTTTCTATAATGTTGTTGATTATGTGTTTTTTTGGTATATAGCTGTTGACATTAGCATACAAAATTTTAATTATCGACGTGAACTTGAACATTGTTAATACCCTGTATTGGTTGTGTTGGTGATATTGTTGAGGGTTGTTCGAGATCAAACATCAAAATGTATATTCTGTTTCCTGAAAAATGTGCAACTGTGTCAGTGTTGTATTGTGTTACGTAACGTTTTCTAAGTTTAGCAATTAATTCTTCTCTATTAGTGTATTTTTCCTTATTTAGTTTATGTAAGTATTGTAAGAGTAATTTTCGTGTCCATTTCGCTTGATTTTTTGTTTAGAGATTTGATTTGATTATTCGGTATGCCTTCAATTGGTTTTATCGGTATTTTGGGGCATTTTAGTGACCATGCAGTGTAGTCCTCTGTGCCACATCCTGTACATTTTGGAGGGAGTTGCGTATTACATTTAGTATGGTGGTGTGGTCCACTGCACTTAGCGCATGTTATTGGCGTGGTACAATTGTCTCATGTATGTGTAAATTTTATGCAGCGAGAACAAGGTTGAGGTATCGGAGCTGGTGGCAAACTTGGATATACCGAGTAATGTCTGTGTTTATAAAAGATGCCCTCGTTTAGTAATTTTTCTGAGGAGCTTAAGCAGCCCGTTATGATTCTTATGAGATAGGTAGCTTTATTAGTCGCTTTCACAACAATTCTTTTGCAATATCGATGTATGATATTAGATTGAGTGAGAAATTCACTTATTTCATCTTCTGTAATGTTATGCTCTACTGATCCGATGATCACACTGTATGAATTAGTAGAATTGTTACTGTTTATTTGCACAGATGATGGTTGAGTTTCTTTATAGTTTACAATATGTTTTTGGGCAATAAGTTTATTTAAAGTCTGGATAATTATGTTTTTGTCTTGGTTAGTTTTTAGGAGAAATCCCATCTTGGTTTTCAGGATCATATCGTCAGAATTAGGGTGTTCCTTGTCCCATATATCTGACATCATTTTTCTTGTTAGTGTATCATGTGTTTTTATATAGAAAAGCATTCTAAATGGTTTTTGTGATATTTCCTTCATATTTGCAGAAAAGTGCTTTTGTCTGATGTGTCTTTCTTTTTGTGTGAGAATCTCTTCATTTAAACTTGTGTTGGGTAGTGTATATGTATTATTTTTTTGTTTTTGTTGTGAAGTTTCTTTAGACATCATTGTTTTTGTTAGTGTTTAAATTTTTTGCTTCATGTTTTTTGCTTGTGGATTGGCTGTTTAATGATTCTGGGCTTTCTGATTGTTGTCTTATGATAATATCATTTATTTCCTCTGTTGATAAATGTTTGTTTTTTTTTGAAATACTTCCTAATCTGGTCCTTGCTTTTCGTTTGTGCCTCACTTTTTTCCACTGTCCGTTGTCACATATTTCCATTTCACTATAGCTTCCATCACTTTCACTAGACATTTCAAATTAATTAACAATAAATAGCTTGTACTATGAGCAAGACATAATAGGTGTTGATTCTACCACTGTTGCTACAGAACTGGATACATTTTTAAGGACACATATTAAAATACTTATATTTCATACCAACGTAAATCAGGATTTAAACAAAGATCAAATATCCAAAATTCTTAAGGAATATCCTGTGACACCCCTAGGAGGTCACCAAGGGAACCGAACATTTAATATAATTAAACAAAATTTTAAATGGCGAAAGATGTACCGTGATATAAAGAAATACGTTAGGTCATGCGAAACTTGTCAAAAGAATAAATGCGCTAAGAAAACAAAACAACCCATGATAATTATTACCACTTCCTCTAACCCAAATCATATGCCAATTCAGTATTCCAAAAATATTAGTAACAGACCAAGGATCCAATTTTCTTAGTGAAATTTTTGAAAGAAACATGTAGACTTCTAAAAATTAAACAAATTTCATGTACAGCTTATCATCTCCAGCCAAATGGTGCCCTGGAACGGTCTCATAGAACTTTAGTAGAATATTTATGCATTTTTATAAACCGCGATATGAATAATTGGGATGAGTTTATAGCTTATGCAACTTTCATTTATAATACCACTCCGCATACTTCTACCAAATTCACGCCGTTCGAATTGCTTTTTGGCCATAAGGCTAGTATACCTACCTCGTTAACGAAAAGTCCCGAAATTTTATATAATTAAATGTGTATACCTACCTTGTTAACGAAAAGTCCCGAAATTTTATATAATTATGATGACTATTACACTGAGTTGAAATCCCGATTACAGCATACCCATGAAATAGCCCGGGAAACATTAATAAAAAATAAACAAACCTCAAAATCCAGTTATGATAAAATAACGAATACTTTAAATTTAAATGTTGGTGACAAGGTACTATTGCGCAACGAATCTGTTGTGAAAGGGAAGTCAAAGAAATTACTCCCCTTGTATAAAGGCCCATATGAGATAAAAGAAGTAAATGCCCCAAATTGTACCATTATAATAAATCGGAAACCCACCAAGGTTCACATGAACCGACTTAAGCTATACCGCGAATAAGTCAATCATGATAAAGCATATTCTACTTCACTCCTTCTTCTCATTTCATTTTGTCCGTTTTCATCATTTTACTGAAACATTCGACTCATTCTAGCCATCCAATTCCAATGTCCTATAACCGATCCTCTCTCTTTTTTTTTTTTTTCAGACCCCTGAAGTAAGCATGAAGTTCGGTATCAAGAATCTACTGATGGTTCCTTTTGTTTTATCCGTAACTTCCGCCGTTAGCCCATTTTATAACTTTACTCCAATAACTACGAGCCCTGAACTATATTACGATAAAATTGGTATTCTAAGTTCATATAATGAAAACTGGAAATTAGTTGTTTATCTAGATTTAGAGAATTATCACGATGAGTATAACATTATCAAATTTTACTATGGACAAGTTAAACGTCTTTGCACTACTTGTCGAGAAAATAATATCACGTCAACAGAGTGTGATTCATTTCAGGAAACAATTTCAGATTCTTTGGAAAATATTAAATTACAAGACAATTTGATCGCTGAGTTATTGGGGGTACCAGAAAATTCTAGATTACTGAAAAGAGCACTAATTAATATGATAGGTTCTGTTGCAAAAACTTTATTCGGTACTCTAGACTCAGACGACGCCGAATTTTATAATTGTCAAATAGAACAAATTAAGGCTGGGCAACAACATTTGTTGAATCTTTTTAATCAACAAACTTCTATTATCAAAAATACCGTTCATTTGCTAAATTCAACCCACCATGCAAATTCTTTGGACTTAAGAAGGTTTAACGCTAGGATGAAAAAGGTTGTATTAATGTTAGATAGTATTAGGGTAAATCAAACCTTATTTGAATTTAGGGAAAAGCTAGTTGTTAAGATTAACGAATTCACTTCATTAATAGCGACTATTTTAACTTCTTTTAGATATAATCAACATAATCTATTACAGATTATTATGTATGCTCAAAAGGGTATGTTACATCCCTTAGTAATTAGTCCTATCAAGTTGTTGAATGAACTTGATAACCTTCAGAATTATCTGAATGGATTAAAGTTCTCGGTAAATCCTACCGCAGAGAACATTCATGTTTTGTATAATTTAATTAAAATCAATGTTTATTATTATAAGAAGAAACTCACTTTTGTAAATTTTATTCCTTTAACCGAAGCAATTTCATACGACGTCATGAAAATGTCAAGTCTTCCTATTTTACTTTCAAATTCAACTTTTGCATTTATTTCTCCCCGAGGCACATATTTAGTAATAGATTCAATTAAACAACATTATTTTTTATTAGATAATTTCGAAATTTCAAAGTGCCAAGTTATTTTTTTGAACCAATATGTCTGAACAAACTAAGCCAGTTTATTTAGTGCATTTGCACGGAGGCTGTGAGGCAAGTTTGTTTTTGCTCACCTCCACTATTCCAAACTCTTGTGAAAGAAGAATAATGCAGCTACATCACTCTATATTTATTCAACTGGCAAAATCCAACTCTTGGATATACCTAGCTTCTACTGAAGAGCATGTTGACCTAAATTGCAAATCTGAAAACACCAGAGTGTATCACTGACACTAAGTGTTACGGGCATTTTCCAAATTAATTCAAATTGTTCTGCTTACACTAAATCAATGATATTAAAACCTCATCAGCAATTTTTAAGTGACATTCAGTTCGATTTTATTCCACCTCTCAATATTAGTAAAGAAATACATTTCAATTTTTCTAAATACAAACCTCCAAAATTAACAATGTTAGATGAACCTATAATGGTAAACTCAAATGACTTATCAACATTGTCAAAAATCAGTAAAGACAGATTTATTAGAAAAAAATGAGGTCGCAAATAAATTTAAAATACATTTTCAAGAATTCAATAAGTATCACATATATATTTATTATATCATTCATAGTTATTTACATTATATTGTCTGAAAGTTATTTGTGGCATTCTACGAATATTCTTTCCTATTATTTGGGTTTTCTACCACATGTATTATTATCCTCTTTAAAACAAATCACCGAATCTACAAAATAATAGAATTATTGGAAAAAAGTCTCTGCGCTCGTGACGTTTACGCCAAAGGAAAAGTCAGAGGTTATGTTTTGCAAATAATATAAATCGGAATAAACACAGAAATATGTATTTTGCTGACGTTTCCGAAAGTAATCTCTTTCCGTTTTCAAAGCTATTTTCTGGAAGAACTCTTATTTTGTTGTGTATGTCAAATACACAGCTTTAAGATTCTGTTTATGTTATTTCCATAGATACTTACTACTTACACAGAACATAGAACTGATGATATTTTCTTTTAGATAATGTTGAGTTTGTTAAGTTCTTCTTTTAACATTGGTAGCCAGGTTGTACAAATATCTACAGAACAATTCGATACACACTTATTTTCATTTAATAAGATTATTGCTGATTCTTTAATGTCTTTTTTTGGTATCTGTTTCTTTTGTTAAAATTTTTGACGAGTCCCAGTTTATTCTATGTCCGTTTTCCCAAGCATGTTCACAAATCTTTGATTTCTGAATTTCATTCTTAAACGTCACGGGCGCAGAGGCTTTTTTCCAATAATTCTATTATTTTGTAGATTCGGTGATTTATTTTAAAGAGGATAATAATACATGTGGTAGAAAACTCAAATAATAGGAAAGAATTATTTACATTATTTTCACAAAATATCGATATTGCTGCAATATTCTGTTTAAGGCAAAGTCTAAAGTTTCAAACGTTCAAGATAATACTGCTGACAACAGTTCTATAGAAATGAGCACAGTGTCTTCTACCAGTGCCGTGCCCAGAGTTGGGGAAAATTGTCCCAACCCGAGGTACAATTTTCCAAAATAAGGGGCGAGGTGTTGTAAAGCCATCAGCTTTACACCCTATATTTCATATGAGTTCATATTAATATTCTATAATATTTTATTTTATTCTTTAATTTAATTTCACAATAACTCATATTAAAATATGACATAATTCCGTCATGCGATGTAGTTTCACAAATTTCCTTTGTTTTATTGTTTTAAATTCCTAGTATTACATACACCGTCAAATTGCTGAGCTTTCAGTTTTGCGACGAACTTTCTTTGTTTCCCTCGGTCGCTTGGACTCAGAAGTGCAAATAAAGTAATTTATTGTGATTGGACAGAAATTGTGTCACGTTAAACTGCAATTGGTCCGTTGCTTTAATGCATCCCTCCCGGTGACGTGAAGGACTGATTTCATAAAACTGAAGGTTTGCCAATTTTGAAGGCAGTCTCATTAGTATACTATTGTTACTCGTCTTTTCTAAATTATATATATTTCGGCCTGTTAACATCTAACCTACTATTTCGGTGTAACTTGTGATTATAGCTTTTTCCAACATTTTAATAAATCTGAGTGAAAACTTAAACTACTGGTGTAATTATTAGGCAACCCTTGCCAGGATTCCGCACACAACAATGCCTCGATTTTTAAAAATTTTATTCAACATTCCTTGATTTCTTTTTATATTTACTTCCACTTCTATATTATGTATTAATAATACAATAGCATACTTAAACTAGCGATTAAGTTAAGCACATACAGGTGTTAAGTCACGTAGGTGCACTAAGTAAGTTAAGAAAAAAATCAATATACTAGTTGTATTAAAAATTTTATTGTGAACATTAGCTTGTATTGTATTAAATAAATAAATAAATATTTCAATTACAATTTGTAACCGAGTTGAAAATAAACTTCATTCAAGTCTACCTATATAAGAATAATGCTGAATAAGTGCTCGACCCATCTTCTCCACTATGAGCTGGTAACACTTTATTTTTTTATATTGTTTTTTCTTGAATTTGTGTGTTTTGTTTCATATTTAACTTATAATAAATATTTGTTATTGTTATAAAGACAATCTCTCATATATATATTGTTTATTATAAGCAAATAAAACACCCGATATAACACGGGATCTGAAGCTCATAGTTTTGAAAATAAAAAGAATAAATTTCGTTAAGAACTTCTAGATAGATAGTGTACTTGTATCTTTTCAACACCATTTTAAAACTCGATTATGAAATCGATCCATAAATGGGCTTGAAACTACAGTTTGAAGCACAAGATAACTTGTCATCTCAAATTTTAATATTTCGTTGGAAAGCTCATTTAAAGCTCTACCGAAAACATGTAGGAAATGTTCAGGGTGTTATTTTAAAAACGTAGGTACATTTTGGTCCTTTTTTTTAAAAATGAAACATGCATTTAAAAAAAAATAAAAGACTTCATAAATTAATGTATTAGTATAATAAATAGTTTTTTATTCCAAATATCCTATGCCCTAATTTCAGATTTTTATCTTGAAAAATAAAAAAATAATGTTTAGGGTATACCTTGCCTCATAAGCATTTGGTATATATAATTTTAGTGTTTTAGCCGTTGGAGATTTTCTCTTAATTAATTAGTTCTTGTTACTGTACTATGTATCATATTAAATTTTAGGTACTGGGAAAATATTGAATCATGTAATTAATTCAAATATATGTTTTTACATAAACCACTTTAAAAATATATGTATACTGTAAGCAGCTGTAAAATGTAAATTGTTTATATTATTATTATATATTGTTTTTGTTTCCAAGGTAAAGATCAAGGACAAAATGTTAGAGAGAAGGCCAAACAATTGGTAAATTTATTAAAAGATGATGAAAGACTGAAAAATGAACGTGCAAGGGCTTTAAAGGCAAAGGAACGTTTTGCACAAAGTGCCAGTGGTTTTGGTAGTGATGGGGGATTGGATACTCCAAGTAGTCCCAAATATCCTGCCTTTAGAGGCGATTGGAGTAGTAGAGAAGCAAGTAAGAATAAGAAAATACATTTAGCTTCCTTATTTGTATCAGACTTCAATATTTATGTTAGGTAAAAAAGTTCAATTATTAGCTGGATAACTGCATAGAATTTTATATTTTGGAGGCGGTTCAATTTTTTCTCGTCTTGAATAGTGTGTTATTTATCTTATGCATCTAAAACTAAGTTTTTAACAATTTGGCACTATCGCATTCACCAATTGTCTTAATATAGAAAACGTTAAAACAGTTTTTTTTGCCATAATTTAGAAACTACTCAACTGACTTTGAATTTTATTTTTTCGTTTCTTAAGTTGAAGATTGCCAAGCCATTTGCAACAAGTTGATGAAAATTGGTCCAGTAGTTTCGAAGAAACATGATGACAAAAATGCACACATGCATCGAATTAATAACTTCTTTTGTTTTGAAGTTTCATAAGGCTCCCAGTACAGTGGAGCTAAATTCCTAAAAGCTGACCAAAGCCTCTAATGAACTTTGATTAAAATAGAAATTCGTATACAGGTGTTTTTTTAGTTTGCTGATTATGGATCTAAAGTCAAAATCGTTGCGAACAAAATGACGGACACATATTTGAAAATTATGTAAAATGTTAATGAAAATTTATATATTTTCATTTTATTAAATATCTTTATATTTCTTTACTGTAATGTTCCCACCTTGTAATTGATTATATATTGGGTGGTTTTATCCAAATAAATAAATACGGGAGTTTTCTAGGTCAAGGTTTTCGCCGATACAAATCCAAAGTCATAATTTTTGTAAACAAAGTGACACATAGAATATGGCCAACACATATTTGTAAAATTTCCAAATATTGATGTTTTTCGAGATCACTGAATACAAGAATCAACACTGGTAAAAAGATTTCATTTATTATCATAAAAAACATTTTCAAATAATACATGCAAACGTTAGTTAATAAGTTAAAGAAGAAAATTCATTTCCTATTGACCTTTTGTTTTATAGTTGTAAGTCTATGGAGTTATTTCTTCTACGTGTTTTATTACAGAGGTCAAACCCTTTTTCAGATACTCTTTGATGATTATGAACAATTTCTTTCAGGAGTATTGGAATACTCCTGCAATAATAGCATATTATATGAAAAACTTAGAATATATATTCAACAGAAAGTGAACTAAATAAAGTAAAAACTAAATAGCTTACAAATCTTGAAGGTTTTTAGCCAACTTTTCAGGATTCGGCCCCATCGCCAGGGGGAAAAAATTTGTTGTTTTGGAAATTTTAATTTGCTGTAAGGGATCACTTCATCCTTGAACCTGTATTATGAAAAATCATGGCTCCAATCTCAAAAACTACATTTCTCTTAAGATTTATCGTTGTATTAATTCAGCTCTAGAAGCTATGATTTTCTATAGTATACATCTGAGCATTTGAAATTGAAGTAGTGAATTGGAAATTTCGAAAATATTCAAGATTCTTCATAAAATAAATGTAGAATCATAAAAAATGCAAATAGAAAACTTTGCTATGCGGTGACTTATGGGAATTGATTTTTCTTACACATATATTAAGTAAAATATAGTCAGGACATTGAAGAAAAATCACTACCTTCAATATACAAAATTATACTGCAATTTTGCTTATCGTCTTGTTTATTTTAATTGTGTTAATATGTAGGATCTTTTTTTTAACATTTATTAACGCCGGTCTATTTACGCTACTGAGGCCTAACACCGACGCCTGTAGGAGAGCCTCCCAACCAGGAATTTTCCTGAACTTCATCTCTTTCGAGGAATAGGGGTTTTACTTGCCTAACATTTAATAGACAAGGGACTGACGGCTTTACATTCCCTCTAAGAATGGTATATCCACTATATCCTTTTCTAAGATTGTATGGCTTCCATGCGTACACTGATATACAAGCTGTTGGAAGACGTGAGGCTGTCCTCTTTGGTCACCTATCCAAGTACTAACCATATCTGACGATGCTTTACATCACATATCGAAATATGTATATAGTAAAGACCCACCTACACTATAGGATCCAAAAAAATAATTAGCTTTGTCAGGAAAATAAGAAGTAAATAAGGATAAAAGAGATTTAAAATTATTCTTGAGAATAATTGTCTCATAAATAACAAAGGCTATTAGATGGTTCATCTATATGTCCTGTGCGGTAGCCAATCTCATAATCAGAGCCCATTCATTCATTCATTGAGTAAAATTCATATTCAGATAAATATTGAAGTTGGCAACTTAATCTGCTTAAAAAAACTCCAGTGTTCTTAAATTTTACTAATTTGATGCTGATGTTCTGTAATATAATTTCCAATTTTCCCTAGCTGACTTGCCAAGAGATATAGAAATTGCCAGGCCTCAGACTGCCGGTGAGGAAGAACTGCAATTACAGCTTGCCTTAGCAATGTCTCGAGAGGAAGCAGAACAAGAGGAACAAAAAAGAAAGTCAGATGATGTTCGGCTTCAATTAGCTTTAAGTCAAAGTCAGCAAGATTTTAGGTAAGTAATATTGTCATATAATCACTCTACCTCAAATGGTTCTGTTCTATGGTCATAAATGTTACTCCTCGAGCACTTAGTTCTTCACCACATCACCAAAATACTTAATCATCTATGTATAATGCCAGTATTGTTGGTTGGTTTTCATTCAGGATATTACTAAGGTATACAAATTTTTAAGGTCAATTATGTGACAAAAAAGTACTAGCAATAGCTGTATGTGTCGGTCAACCTCCTAGTACACAGATATTTACTAGACACTTTTCTTTGCCTAGAAAACACATTGGCATAAAGTTTAAAAATTAAAATGGCGAAAAGTATTAACAATACCTGGATGTGTCTGGCAACTCATTAAGATTCATAGGTATTTACTGAATATTTTTAATTGCCTAGAAAAAGCGTAGATATAAATAATGATATTAAAAGGAAATAAACTGAATGAATGATTTGTTTCTATGACTCTTTATAAATAGGAAACGTTAATTACCATAAGAAGCGGAATATGCCTTACTAGTTTGATGATAGTATGAGGAAGACGCTTTTGTCATCATGACAATTAGTTTTAAATTTTCGGAGAACCGATTTCTTGTTCCCATATTGGCTCCTAATATAGGCCAGTCATTAGAGAAAAAAAGGTAGGAAAAATTGCAAAAGTTTTTAAATTTTGGGACAACATTGGAGACGGTAAAAAATAACAAATCCGATTTTGGGCCCTTTTCCGCCCTAAGGAACATCAAAAAACGTAAATTTATAATCTCATCATAGGATTATTCTTTGACTTATCACAAGCCTTTGATTCACTCAATCTGGCTTTTATTGAAGAAAAATTGTTTAAGGTAGGCATTCGAGGAATTTTTTTAAAGTGGATCATGTCTTATCTAACGGGCAGGTCTCTTCATGTAAAAATTAATCAAGTGACTTCAGATGACCATGAAGTAAGCCTTGGAGTTCCGCAGGGCTCGGTACTGGGACCTTTGATTTTCTTGCTTTTTGTAAATGACTTACCGTCATACATGTCAAAAGGCAATATCACCATGTTTGCCGACGACAACTCATTTGGCATATCTGCACCGAGCCTTACGGAGCTTCTTGATAGTGCTAAGGAGGTTATGACGCAATTTGGGGAATACTGTAGCTTGAATAATCTAATATTAAACATCGAGAAAACTCTATGTATGTATTTCTCACAAATAAAATCACTACCTAATAACACCCAGTTAAAATTTGACATGATTCTATCATTTAGCTCAAGCACAAAATTCCTAGTCATTTCAATCGACACAAAATTAAACTGGGACATGCAAATTGATGAAGTATGCAAAAAACTTAACAAAGCGTACTACTGCATATGCAAGCTTAAAAATTCCTTAGACACTGCAGCCTTATTACAAGTGTACTATTCTATGGCTTATTGTCACATCGCCTATAATATTATATTGTGGGGGCGAGCCACTAATCTCCAGCGGGTTTTTGTCTGCCAAAAGCATATAATTAGATTAATTTTTAATCTCAATTTTACTACATCTTGTAAAAACACTTTCAAAAATCATGGAATATTAACAGTACCATCTATATATATTTTCTCCTTATTGAAATATATTAAAAACAACACACATCTCTTTAAAAGAAATGCTAGTTTCTATAATTATAACACTCGCCATGATGACTTACTGGCTCTATCGCATCATAATACTACTCTCTATGATATATACTATCATCATAATACTACTCGGGTATTACTCTTTTCAACAAATTACCTAATGAGATTAGAAACATCGATAATCTTATCAAATACAAATCTAGTCTTAAAAAGTTTTTAATTGGTAAATGTTTTTATTCTTATAATGAATTTTAACTTGTGTTGCAATTATTGTATTTCATATTTTATAATATCTCAGGTAATAACTTATCATGTACTGTATTTTTCTTGTTGACGTTCACATCTGCATTGTAGCAACTTAAGTGATTATATATATATAAATAAATAAAATAAATATAACTTTTTGAAAAAAGTTCCAAAGTTTATGCAAATCCTGGAGAACATTTTAATAATTATTAGACATCTTCTATCAAATTTGCACCCTGCCACGATGACGGGAATGTTTATGACATTAATAACTGACAATCTGCATTTGCATAAAAGAGTGGCTGATTATTCTACCAAGAAGATTCTCCGGGAATGTACAAAACAAAGTGCTAATTGATACATGTGCAAGAAGGGAACCAAATGGCAGGGCAAGGGTGAAACATCCTTCAAGAACTTTATGGGAAATAATAAGTGCAGATTGTAGGTTTTAATATACATTGAATATATTCATATATATGTGGGATAATTGTTTTAAAAACAAATGATATATAACACTGGATAAAAACACAAATATTAGTCATTCGCAACACCCGTGCGCGACTTCCACTCGTCTTTACGTCTTTCGTCCCACTACTGTCCACTTTCGCGCGCTTTTAGATCACCCTCGGGTTCGCGACGAACGTCAACGGGCGCGGTTGCCAAAGATCCTACATCTCGGCCGCCCTGATCATCATCCGACCCGGATGATAAGTAGTCCTCTTCGTTTTCGGTGGGCCAGGGCTTGATGTACTCCGCATAAGTAGATGTATGAACTGGACCATCATGGTAACCTTCTTTCTGCACGTCGTAGGTATCATTTTTCTTGACTTTTACAATCTTATAGGGCCCAAGATACTTTGGTTTCAACTTGAGTCCTGGTCTTCTCTGAGTACGTTTTATGGCGACTAAATCATTGACTTGATAACTTTTGGGAGGTCTTCGTCGTAAATTATAGGTCTTTCTGTTTTCTTCTTGAACTTTCTTTATTTGTTTCTTAGCTTCCTCTCTCAATTCATCTCTGGACTCCGTAAACATATTCTGTGTTTCTCCTTCTAATAATTGTTTTATTTTTATATCATGACTGTCATTCATCTTGACCCCTACCAACAAATCAAATGGAGTGGTTTTAATATTTCTCTGATATGTCGAGTTGATGACTCGTTGCAATTGGTCGATGTGTTTATACCACTTAGTCGGATCCTTTAAGGATAATTTTGTTAAAACGGGAATAATTATGGAATTCATCCGCTCTACTTGCCCATTGGCTCTAGGTAAACCAGTCGTTATCTTGAAGCGATTAATCTTCTGTTTCGAGCAATAATCTTCGAATTCTTGCGCCGTAAATGCCGTACCTCTATCTGATATAATATTAACTGGTTTTCCGAATGACTTTCTTTGAACCTCTAGTTTAGCAATTACCTCTCGGGCAGTCGTTGATTTCGTTGGATACAACCATACAAACTTTGTGAAAGAGTCTATAATTGCTAGAATATGATTGTAATTTTTGTTGGTCTACGTCAATGGCCCTAAGTGGTCTATGTGGTAAGTATGCAGAGGCAAGCTTTCTTTGTGCAGAGGATGTAGATATCCCTCCTGCTTTCCGTGCTTCTTGTTAGCCAGAATGCACGCTACACAGCTACCAATAACCTTGTCTATCTTTTCCTTCACTTTCGGTATATAGTAGTCCTTCTTTAATAAATCTTCCGTCTTTTTAATCGAAAAATGTCCATATTCATGGGAATTCTTGATTATTTCCATTTGCATTTGTCTAGGAACAGCTATCACTTCTTCTTCATTGATCATTTTATAAACAATTCCGTCCTTTAAGATGTAATCTTCATGTGGTTTATCTTTCAGTAAATCTTTAATGATTTTCATTTCACCATCTTCGTCTTGGGCTTTTCGTATTCTTGTCATCAATGTATCTTCTGTGATAGTCATAACCGGGTATCTGCTTAGAGCATCTACATGTTTCATTCTACTTCCAGATCTATGCTCAATGACATAGTCAAAATCTTCTAAAAGTAGAGCCCATCTTGCAATTCGTGTGCTTAAGTCTTTCTTATCCATGGTTTTTTGAAAAGCTGAACAGTCGGTGACTATTTTAAATCTGTGACCTAAGAGGTACACTCTTAGTTTTTTCAGGGCTTCCACAATAGCCAAAACTTCTAATTCATAACTTGAGTACTTCCTTTCTGCATCTGTCGTCTTTTTGCTAGCATAATAGATCGGGTGGAAAAAATTATCTTCATAGGATCTCTGAAGCAGGATAATTCCGAAGCCATCTATGGAGGCGTCTGTATGCAATTCCATGTCCCCACCCTGTCTATATATGTTGAGTACAGGCTTTTCTGACAGAATCTTCTTTAGCTAATTGAAAGCGCTTATTTCTCTTTCTTTAAATTGAAATGATCTGTCGTTTTTTAGTAAGTCGCTAAGCGGTTTCGCAATTATAGAATAGAATAGAATAAACTTCCTAAAATATTCTGTAAGTCCTAAATAACTTTGTACTTGCTTGAGAGTCGTAGGTTCAGGAAAGTTCATTACTGCATTAGTCTTTAATTCCGATAGAAATATTTGTCCCCCTTCTATACGGTGTCCTAGAAATTCTACTCTCTTTTTCACGAACTGACATTTCTTCTTATTAATTTCAAGGCCAAAATCTTTTGCAGTTTGTAGGGTTACTACTAATCTTTCCACGGCTTCTTCTTCATTTGATGCCGGGATTATTAGGTCGTCCATATATGGTAATACGATGCCTTTATTAGCAAGATCCCTGAATATGTAGTTAATAAATCATGCCGAATGGAACTCGTAAAAATTGAAATTGTCCATTATGTGTCACAAAAGAAGTGTATTTACGACTTTGTTCTTCGACACCAACGTGAAAGAATCCGTTCTTTAAATCTATTGTACTAAAAAGTCTAGCATTCTGCAATTTGTCAAGTTGATCTTCAATCAATGGTAACGGATACCTGTCTTTCACTATCTTCTTGTTAATCTTCCTATAGTCTATGCACACTCGTGGTGATCCGCATTTTTTCTTAGTCACTACTACTTGGCTGGCATATTCGGAGCTACATTGTTCGATTATTCCATCACAAATCCATTGTTCGACTTGTCGATCGACAATATCTCTTTCGACAAAAAGTAAACGTCTTGGACTACAGTACACTGGATCATCATCTTTAACAATAATCTGCATCTCTATATTTGTCGTCTTAACTTTTTCTGGCTTGTACATTTTTATTATTTCCTCAATTTCGTCCTTTAATTCTGGTTTAACATCACGACCTATATCGACTTCTTCAACTTCCACAATGTCTATCTTCATAACATCCTTCTCATGCTTTTCCTCATCATTCATAATTTTCAAGATCTTAATGCCTTTTGGGTTTGCAATCAATTCAACTTTGTTTAACAATTCCTCACCAAGGATAGCTTCAACTGACATGGCATCATTCGGTACAACATGTATTGTTGTGTTAAAGCAGTCATTATCCACAGCAATTTCACACTTAAAGTTACCTAACGCTTCTGTATTATTTGACTTTCCAAAACCACTGAGTACAACATTAGATTTTCTTAGAACAGGAGAACCAATTTTCTGATGCACATCTGATTTTATTAGGTTCACAGTACTCCCCGTGTCGATCAAAGCATCAATGCAGACGTTATTCAACTGAATTTCTTTATGCGTCCTATTTGAACCAATCGTAGTTATTTTGTTAACTGATGACGTCTCTGTAGTAGCAGTCGAGTTTGAAGGTTGACTTGTCTTGCTGACTTGGCATTCGTAAGATTTGTGTCCAAATTTGTTACACTTAAAACACTTGGTCCCTAGATTTTTTGATTTACAATCGCTCGACTTGTGACCTCTGACCCCGCAATTAAAACATCTAGTAGGTGGCGCTGGCGTATTGGGTTGTTTTGCGTTGGGTTCAGCATTAATCTTGGTCTGGGCATTCTTCTGATGATTAGAGATTGCGTCGCATGCGCAGGCGTCTTGGCTTTTATGTCACTATATATCTTTAGTTTCTCTTTAAAATCACGCAGCGATTTAGCGCCGTAAAGCAGCATCTTGTTGTTTTGATCGTCCTGGATGCCGTCAATAACGTAATGCATAAGTGCTTCATTTTCAATGTCACCACGACTTGCTAGTTCCTTCATAACGATGAAATATTCCTGCACTGTTTCTGATTTCTTTAGTTTTCGATCTGATAATAATTTATGCAGCTGCGCACTATTTAATCGAGACGAGTATTCATTCTGGAGTGCCTTCTTAAGAGTTTTCCACGACTTAATTCCACTTTTGCTCTGAATAAATAATTTGGCTAGGCCACTCAACGACTTTTTCGAGAAAATGAAAAGGTGTAATTCGCTCCAACCTAACAGCTCTGCCATATCTTCTATATCCTCAATCCATTTTTCTACAGGATATGCATCACTACCGTCAAATCGTCGAATAGAATCCTCAACATCTCTAAAATTCATCGAAAACTGAGGGGCGTATTTAGCAGCAACATTCGAAGCCGTATCTTGCTCCTCATTCTCCTCAACTTCTACATCATCTTCATCCTCTTCCTGTTCACTTTGCAAAATACTCAAATCTACCAGACTATTACAAATATTTTCAACTAACTCTTTTTTCTCCTTTTCATAGTCGATACGTAAAATATTGGCGATAGACGTCAAATTGCTAATTGAAAAATTGTCACTAATATATTTTAATTTAGTCTTATAGTCCTCGGAATTTTTAGTAAACTCGAAACCGGCAAACTCACGAAGTCTTTTCCTATTATTTCGATCACCTTCCTCACCGAAGATTAGTTTATGAAATTTTTTGATTACGTTAACTGGGTACACTTTAATATTGTCCACTATACTCGCGATCTGTCCTAAACTTGCCATCTTGTAACTTAAAAGTCAGTTCTTTACACAGAACTGTCAAAAAGTTTACGTTAGACTCAGCACCAAACAACCGTACTTTTTAAAATGTTTTTAACGGACAAATGTTTAAATCACTACCGACTGCGTCCTGCATCAAGCATCCGTACTTTACTAAAACGTTCTTATTTTCACTGAATTTTAATTTGTCTTTCAAATGTTCGTCGTCATAGCACTTTATAAAAACAATAAAATAAATAAATCGGCTTCGTATAGGTTACCTTACAGCTTACAACATTATTGCATCATCCTTCTTGTTTACGTCTTTCAAGGTTTGCTGACTCGTCCTATTCGTCTTGCCGTCTTATTTATAGTCCTTGTTTCGTCGTTTCCAGATTTCTTTTCACCTGCCTTCGAAAATGTTCAAACACAAGCACTCACTAACTTCCTACATCTTTTCTGCACTGTCCGTACTTTGTTATTTTCTGTAAACTCGTAAACTGTTTCTATTTACTATCCCGGCCAGCCCCCAAATATTGTGGGATAATTGTTTTAAAAACAAAAACAAATAACACCACAGGTAATAACACCACAGGTAATTACGACGACCTCCTTTATCCCGGAAAGCTTTAGAAGAGCCTTGTGTGGCAGGGGGCTATACATTTAGAGACAAGGGACACACACCCAATATCCGTGTATAGTGGAAAAATCCCTCTCACAGTATTTTCCACTGCCACGACCGGGGATCGAACCCGGAACTTTTGGGTGACAGGCAAGTGCGCACTGGATAAAAACACAAATATTAGTCATTCGCAACACCCGTGCGCGACTTCCACTTGTCTTTACGTCTTTCGTCCCACTACTGTCCACTTTCGCGCGCTTTTAGATCACCCTCGGGTTCGCGGCGAACGTCAACGGGCGCGGTTGCCAAAGATCCTATATATATATATATCTCTCTGCCATCTTCAGGTTCTCACTGAAAGCTAGCTGTTCAGTTCAGAACTGAACTGTTTAATGCGGACCAGCAGTAGGCAGCTTTCAGTGAGAACCTGAAGATGGCATATGAGATTCTGCCGAAACGTCGTTCAGACAACCGTGACCCCTGGAGGAGTCAACCATCGACACGGGAGAGCACCCGGAAGTACAATAATACTTCATATATATATTGCTATGTCGCAAATTCACATGCACATAATAATATAAGGATAATTAACAATTTTGAAAGTATCGTTTCATTGTGTACGACATACACCAAAAATATATTTTAATATAGCATCTCAATGCAATAAAGCTGAATTCAGGTTCACAGAGAGCTGAATGTCAGGTAAGTAGGCAGATGAGCAAAGTTAATTTATTGTATGTTAAAAACATTTAATGCTTATATTTAGAATTGCAAAATGTAAAAAAAAAACAGTACCTGAGAAATACGTCTACCTCCAGAACGACTTAGGTCCATAACTTCTTACAGTTATCGCAAGGACACTAAAAATCACACAAAACACCAATTAGTCTTAAACAAACATTATAAAGTTAATAAATTGTGGACAGTAAAGTGAAAATAAACAATATGCTGTATGATTTGTTAATAAAAACTGGATAAAACTTAAAACAGTAAAACAAAGTTATAAAGTGAATAGAAAACTCATTGTAAAATAAACGTTACCAAAAATGCAAATAATTAATCGTAATGAACAATTTATTATTGAATATTAGGAGTACATACCTTGTTCAACTCTATGCAACAGCAGCCCAGAAATTGAAATTTTATTTAAAATATAGGGGCACAATTATAGAATATCAGGTACAGTGGCCAAAATTCTATCCAGAGCAATTGTGAGTCAACTTGTACTGTGATAATTCGGCAAGCAGCTGTTGCAAAAGTCCCCAATGAACATTTTGTGTAACATTACACACAGTTTTCTTGTTTATTTTAGCCAGGTAACCCCTGTCTTTCCAGATGTGTCACCTTGTAGCGGTTACTTTCTTTGGGCCACTGTGTGCAAGTAAGTTTTGGGCTCACTCTGTATAAATTACATCTTTCTACAGAATGAAGCAATAAGGTATGCAACACAAACTACATTTTAGTCTCTAAAATATATATTACATTTATTACTTCAAGTAATACTGAATATACTTCAGGCCTAAAGTTGCACAATCGCCTTTGGTCTATTCCCTGAAACAATGAAAATGCTTTAGCATTTATTTGTGGATGCTAGGTGGGTATTTCTACTAATATCAGTTCAGATTTAAATCTCCATGATAGTAAATTTTATGTGATAAAATTGATTGGTAGCCTTGTACACAGGGTTATAAAAAAAAGTATGATAATACAGGAAAGGTCCTTTTTTGTTCCAACCAAAGCGGACATATGTAGACTTGACCGTGCTGCAGTAAATTTTTAGTAATTTCACGAATTGTGGAAAAAGAAAAACCTCAGAACAACTAAGGTAAATAATAAAATATCCTTGTAAAAGTTTATACAATTTATGTAATTTCCCATAACTGAGGTGAAATTAATATTTCAGGTTTTTTTTTATACGTTAAAAATTACAAGTGTTCTGATGCCAGGACAGAAAATCTACATCTTGAATGTTCTGTAATGAAATTTATGATTGGAGACATACATTGTTAATGTACTGGAGATTTAAGTTGGAAATCTGGTGTTGAGGTAATACCTACCTACATGCGATTTGTCCTGTTCCGTGCCCTTATTGTTAGTTGCCAAAGCCATATTCGTCGGATGTCGGTGAAGTATCACAGAATTTCACTACAAGCAGTTAAGCGTAATAGTCATAGATACTGTACGTACAATATGTGTATTTTCTTGTCATCGTTGTATGTATACCAGGACTACGTGATACTTAGCGGAAGCCTCTGCGAGAAGTTTATGCTTAATTAAAAAAAAAAAGGAAAGTTCGTTCAATAGTAATACGCCACGTTTCTTTGTTTATCACCACCTAAAAGAGAAAGAAAATATAAAGTGCGCCTCAATGACACAGAAGTAACGTTATATTATTTTAGAGTAGATTTAGGCAGTCACTTATTTGTGCCTAACTTTGTTGTTTTTTTTTATAAAGAATATAATATAAATGTTATTATAAAGGGACGTTACCTATCTCACATGTGGAAAATGATCTGAGTATGTGAACTCCTAACAGCTGTACCAATCAACTTGTGGTAAAATACATAGATTATATCATTTACCTATAGTTTACATAATATTAGCGATAAACACTTACCTCCTTTATACCTGAGACAAATTTTCTGTCCGTAGTTATCATCTTACTTATAGGTGTAAGCTTCTTATATAATCTAGCATTATACGAGGCATTGCATATTGCATTGAACATATTTTAGGGTTATATCTAGTCGCTGATGTCATAGAGATAAAGCGCGCTATTAAGTCCATTTGCACTAACTTGCACAATCCCGAAAGACATTCTGGCAAGTAGGGCCAACATAACATAATTTTAGTGTTATATTTATACATTTAGTAGTATAGTTATTTACTTGTTTTTTATATAATATTTACATTATTACATTTTTCTACAAAATTTTTTATATATATATATATATATATATATGTTCATATACCAATTATTAAAGTGTCAAGCTAATGCCATCTTGGTTTAATTTCGTCATCTTAATAACCTGCCTCATCTAATTTTTTTAGTCAATTTTTTTATATTTTTTTTTAAATTTAATTCTTAGTAGTCTAAACAATTTGTTAGGGCTACTGACTGGCGCCCAGGCATTTATTTTAACCCTTAGCGAGTCTCTAGAAGACCCACAACCCTCTCCGACTGTTAGAGCTGCCGTGAGCACTTTATGTGACAAACATCGTTTAAGATCTAATCTTGTGGGTCACAACCTATAAAGACAAAACATGTGTTTATTATAGTTAAAAGGCATTTCAGGTCTATCTAAAGTAATAAATGTGTTAAGATGTATCTCGTTTAATATCAAATATGGTATTTGGTAGTATATAAGCTAGTTTTAAGTATATTTTATGTGAAATAATTTGACAAATAAATTTTATTAATATGAATCTCAGACCCATAATAGGGATATCGAAAGATGCGAAATGCAATCTAAAGTAAGAATCTGAAAGAAAAAATTGGATTCATTCATAAATAAAGCAAAAAAATCCAAATTTAAAGCTAATTATTTAAAATGTCAAAATCAATTTTTCCTGTCAATATTAGCCGTTACTACGGTAACGATAGGAAAAAGGAGGTAATTTAGCTATTGTAGAGTAAAGTCACAAATTTTATCGCTCCCGCTTAACCTAAAGAAATATTAAATTAAAATTATAATTTTTAAATGTCACAATCTGACAGATCAAAAGTTGACACAACAATTTGTCAACTTATTTGAGAATGAGAGTCTTTTATCGAGCTGTGCTCACTTCGGAATTTTTTTCAAAAACTTATTACAAATTTACTTTTTTTTGTTAATTTAACAATGTTCTGGGGGGCGGAAAAGGGTGCAAAACCAGATTTGTTATCTTTTCACGTCCTCCAATGTTGTCTCCAAATTTAAAAACTTTTGCAATTTTTGTCGAACTCCGTGGTGACTGGCCTAATAGGGACAATTCATCATATGCTCGTGGCATTGATTGTTTATAACTAGGTGTGTAAATAAACATCTATTATTTAACAACCAGAATAAATTTGAAATTATTAAATTCCTCTGTTGCAGAATAGAAGAAAAATTAAATCGATTACGTATTAATAATTAATTATAAATTGAATTATCTAGTTAAAGCTTATTTACATTACTTTAAAAATTATATATTTCTTAGTTTATTATTATTTACAACACAGACTACTTTTAGAATAATTTTCAAATGTGGAATATAACAGCTGAATAATCTATAACAACTTTAAACGAAAAAAAAAAAAAATTATATTAACCGGGTAAAATCTCAATATTGAAATAAAACTTACCTCTAATGAAAACAGTCTAAATTACTAAATCATGAAATACATATTAGTCCGGGAGCCCGTGTTTTTTATGCGAGATAATTAGCAGGCACGATATAGTGAGATTAGCTATATTAACAATAAGTATGAAGCATTGGCACCGGTCAGGAAATCGCGCGCGGGTGCGTTTTTGCACGATATTGTTATCAACATGTAGAAATTCCGGTTCAAATGTAAAAAATGAGTACCTATGAAACTTTTACAGTATGTAGTTTATGAATAATTAACAATAAAAACCATTTCTTACACCTGGCAGGTGGTGCAAAATGATTCTTACACGCTGCTGATTAGGTAAAATTTCCCGGAAAATTGCGAAATCTGAGCACCAATAAAATCTACGTTTCTTTAAAGTGCAGAAGGTATGCGAACAGAAAAATTCAGGGCTCATTTTTTCGTTTGTTAAAGTCAATAAAAATAATCTTATGTCATAAATAAGTTGAGGCAGATATTTTACAAACAATATCATGTTAATCTCTTTTGTAAAAATTATATTTATGTATAATAAGCTATCCCGACACTAATAAAATATACAATCATGCATTACAGATCTTAGTAAATATTTTAAGGAGGAAAACAAGTTATGTAATTTCAATCAATGTCGAATAAAAATTCGTCAGAAGTATCGGACTCGCTACTGTAGGAGATACTGTCGCCCTCTTCGTAATTTTCAGTGGTGTGCTCATCAAGTTCATTACTTAAAAAAAAAATAATAAACCACGAATCACTATCAATGAATAATTTTCAACCAATAATTCGTAATAAATGTATACCCTCATTAATGATGCTATCAGCCTCCACAGTGATTTCGTCAACAGTGATAGGTAATTGATCTGCTGTAAACCACCGGAAGCAGCATTGATTGTCCTGCAGTACCCAACTGAAAGATTCCCAAGAGATATTTGGAGCTTTGGCCTTATGTGCATTCCTCCATATGGTTGCAATGTATATTGCACGCAGCTCGTTCTTACAAAGTGGGAGAACGGCCCCATCAAAGTTTTTCATTTTTGTAAAAAGTTGCTGTTATCGTTAACCAATAAATTTTATTGAAGGCTGCCGATCTTACCATGTTAATTTCGTTTGCGTTATTAAAACCGTATATTTTACAAATAAATTCTCCTACAATATTGAGCGTATGCGTGACTGTGATATTAGCAAAACTTTTGTAAAATTTCGGGATTTTTCGTTAAAATCGTTAAAAGCTTCTTTTTACCCTTTTGGAAGAAGGCGGTGTTACTATCACAGCTCGTCAGGACATGGAAAAATGAAAACGCCAAGCAAACGTTGCTTCCAACAGCAGCACACAATTTATTGATATTAACGAAGCGTTGGTGGCTTCCTACCCCAACGAGCATGTGAATATTATATCCGTCTTGTACATGGCACATGTTGCCAAGTAAAATGATCATAATATCTCTAAAAGACTATGAACACGCTATTAGAGGTGTTGCCAAAACTCAACCGTTTGTTATCCGCAGTAGAGAACAAATACATAAAACCGAGTTCTCTGCATCGTTAATAATAATAATAATAATAATAATAATAATAATAATAGTATTTATTTCAAAGTAAAAGTTATAATAATAACAGTAAGATGAAATATCGTCAAAACAACAACAAAAAAAACAATAATCAATTCAAACGCATACATGATTATAAAATGTGTAAATGACAAACATATCTTCAGACGAATAACAACATGAATGATAGATAAATAACAAATATAATAAAATATAATTAAACATGTAAAATGAATCTAAATATAGACATATTTTAAGCATAATTCATAAATTCCTGTACTGTGTATGGCTCTACATTTAATAATAATTCATATATAAGTTTTTTAAAAGTTCTTAAAGAGTTTACTGCCTGAATGGATTGTGGAAGCCTGTTATAAAATTTTATGCAATTATAGTGGGCATTTTTTTCTGTCATAGTCAACCTGTGGATGGGATAGTTGTAATTAAGGTTTCTCGTGTTATGATTGTGTTGGGGTTCATTGTCCGAAAAGAGCTGTTTGTTCTTAAAGAAATACAACAGACATTCTTGAATATAAATAGCATAAAGAGTCAATACTTTGTTTTTCTTGAATTTTCCTCTACATGTTTCAAGTGGTCTTATTTTTAACATAGTTCTCAAGGTACGCTTTTGAATTATGAATAATCTTTCTATATTTACACTGTTTCCATAAAATATTATTCCATAGCAATACTGAATCAAAATTTGCATAGTATACGATTTTGAGAGAAATAAATTTCATATATTTGGATAATACTCTGATGCTATAACATGCACTATTTAATTTTTTGCTAATATAATCTATATGGACATCCCACCGCAATGTTTCATCAACATGTATACCTAAAAATTTTGTGGCTTGTGTTAATTTTAATGTAGTATTCTCATTTAATTTAATTTTGTTCACAGTCTCAAGACCAGCTCGATTAGTTCTAAATAATACGGTATTTGTTTTTTCTTCATTTAACACAAGTTTATTTGAAAGAAACCATTCCTTAGCATTTGTAAATATAGTATTTGTTGACATAATTATGTCATAAAATGTTGTAGCCGATACTAGCAAGTTAGCATCATCTGCATAGTTTGTTATGGATGTACCTTCTAAAGTTACTACATTTACTAAGTCATTTATAAAGGTTATAAAAAGTGTCGGCCCCAGAATACTGCCTTGAGGTACTCCACGTAATATGTACTGAAATTCTGACTTAGTAACTTGGCCATCTTTAATGATAGACACTTTTTGTTTTCTATTTGAAAAGTATGACCGAAACCACTCAAGTGCATTACCTCGTACACCATATTTCTCCAACTTGTAAAGCAAAAGCTTATGATCTATACAATCATAAGCCTTAGACAAGTCTAAGAAAATTCCGAGAGCTATGTCATTTTTCTCTAATGCGTATAGTATTTTCTGTGTAAATTGGTACACCGCAGTTTGAGTCGATCTACCCTTTAAATAACCATGCTGAAAAATATTGAAATAATTGTTCAGTAACATATAATCCATAAGCCTATTTGACATAATTTTTTCAAATAATTTTGAAAAGGCTGATAACAGACTAATTGGCCTATAGTTGTCAATTACTGCTTGGTCACCTTTTTTATGCAGGGGTATAACCACAGCTACTTTTAGTGATTCTGGGAAAATACCATATTCTAAAGAGTTATTAATTATATAACAAAGAGGATTTACTATTTCATTAATGCAAAATTTTAATAAATTTGTGGGCACCCCATCATCACCACAACTCATTTTATTCTTCAAGTTTTTTACTATATTTATAATCTCTTGCTTGTTGGCACTTTTCACAAACATTGACCTATTGCTAGCTTCAATCTGACACGAGAAAGGCTTATTTGGCAATTGTGACACTAACTTTGATGCCGAGTTTATTATGTAACTGTTAAAATGCTCAGCTATTATTTTGGGATCCCCCTCTATAGCTACATCTCTATTCGAGTTATTTTTACCCTTAATTTCATCTACAATATCCCACACACATTTTGATTTATTGTCAGAATTTTGCAACCTTTCACAAAACTTATTTGATCTACTCTGTATCAGTAATTTGTTATATTCTTTTTTAGTTTCATTATAAACACTTTTATACCGATCATCTACACTGCAAGCTATATATAAGATGTCAAGTCTGTTTTTACATTCTCTGACCTTTGGATCATTTTTTAAATTTTGAGTAAGTTTTTTGGTTGACATTTTTTTGAGTGGAAAACTATCCTCAAAAACTGTCATAAAAATATTCATAAATTTCTCCCATTGTTCATTAACATTTTGCTTTTTTATTGCGTAAATTGTATGCCAGTCCATTTGAGATAGTTTTATTATAAACGTTTTTTTATTAGAATCACTGAAAATTCTTTTATACTCAAAATTAGGTGCTATACTCTTATTTATTTCCATACTCAACTTTTGTGCCGTGTGATCAGAGATTAGAGAATGTATCACCTCTGCATCACATACATTTTCATAATTTGTAAATATATTATCAATGCACGTCTTACTGTTGCTAGTAATACGTGTATGTTCTAAAAATATAGGATTTAGGTTGTATGAACTAAAAAGTGAGCGTAGCTCTGAACTACTTCTGTTATCTACTAAAAGATCTATATTCATATCACCAGCAGCAATAATGGTTGCATTTTCATGACAAAGTAAATATAATGCTTCATCTACTTTATTAATAAAAATGTTAATATCACCAGTTGGTGGCCTATATATAGACATAATGATTATTTTTTCCCTGTTTATTTTCCATTCGCAAGCTGAACACTCAAATTGACCTGATATCGATAGTATCTTTACATCAGTTCGTTCTTTACACTGGATGCTTTTTCTTACATAGATGGCAGTACCTCCATGTTTGTTTTCCTGTCTGCAGAAGCTGGATACTAAATGAAAGTTTTCTATGCCATATGCTGTTAGTTGCTCTTCAGTTTTCCAATGCTCATTAATACACAGAAACGTACATTCTTCATAATTACTAAGCAAAACATTTAATTCATCGATGCAATTCCCTACAGATTGAACATTTTGATGTATTATACTTATTTTTTTACTGTTGTTTTTATTTCTTTGATTGTGAATGTTCATGACTTTATTGTCCTTGGAGGTGACATTAATTCTGGAGTGATTTACAAAAAATCCTCACCTTGATTGTATGATCGATACTTTGTGAAACTAAATCTTTTGAAACCTGTTCCAACAGGCCAAAACTCTGAATTATACATCTCATCTTTTTTTGTAAGAGGGGCACTCACTACAAAGCATTTAAGCTGATTAGGATTTGAATTTAGCTCCTTTACATTTACTATCTCATTTTTAAAACTTGGCTTTTCCTTTATGAACTTTTGAATCATCTCTGCTGTGACATGTCTGTTGACTCTATAAATATACATCCAAACTTTTCTTTGGGCACTACTGAATCCTGTATTTTTTTGTTCTTCGGCTACATCTCTTGTGCCAATATTTCTTGGAATTCTGGGCGTTTTCTTTCTTTTAACTGTGATAAAACCTGATTGTTCATTGTCTCTTATTTCTTTAGTAGTAACTTCGCCTTGTGTCTGTAGATTTTCATTTTCACTGTTAATGACATTATCGTTGCCACTTTCTTCATGTTCCAATATGTTTCGTTTTTCTAAAGGCATAGGTGGATTTTTCTGTATTGGATCAGCTAGACTGATGATATTCTGCATTATTTTCCTTTGTTCTATTTCATAACTGGTTGCATTGCTTGTTCCTGCTTTTGTTCTAGTACCGCTGGGAATTTTTTTGTTTATATCTTTCACTTTGACAGTGTTTTTATTTCTTTCATTTTTGTTTTTATTCTCAAGAATATCTATAATTTTTTGTTTATCCCTTATCATGGTTTCTTTGTCCTCTATTAGTTTTTCGTATAATACAATTTGCTTTACTAGATTAACTTTTTCATATATCATGGGCTTGCATTCACTGCATAAAAATAGCAATACTCGGTTTTTTAATGAAAAAACTCTAGCTTCAGTTGCCGAAATATCAGCACAAGTGTAACAAAATCCATTTTCACAGATTTCACATACTACGGTCGTATCTAGACTTTCCTTTTTACATTTAAAACAGGAGCACATACTAAACATGTTTACTCACTCACTACTACTATTAAACTCGTTAAACACGTTAAAAAACGTGTACTTTAAAGAAGCGCTGATACGATTTTTAATTGACGACTGGAAGTCTGATGACATGATACCTTTCATCGGTGACAAAACAATTTATGTAAATTTCAGTAAATGTTATGTGCCAAATATTAAATTGTAAAATTTGTGTAAATATTGATGAGGAGCTACCGTGCCCCGAACATGAAGAGGCAGACACGAAAGTGATTTTTCATACATCCAAAATATCTGCTAATAACAATGTTACCGCAAGATTTTCATCTGAATCTACTGACGTTATGATCATTTTACTCGGCAACATGTGCCATGTACAAAACGGGGTTAATATTCACATGTTCCTTGGGGTAGGAAGCCACCAACGCTTCGTTAATATCAATAAATTGTGTGCTGCTGTTGGAAGCGACGTTTGCTTGGCCCTTCCACTTTTCCATGTCCTGACGGGCTGTGATAGTAACCACGCCTTCTTCCAAAAGGGTAAAAGAGGTCTTTAGCGATTTTAAGGAAAAATCCCGAAATTTTTGGAAAGTTTTGCTATCACAGTCGTGCGTACGTTCAATATCATAGAAGGATTTATTTGTAACATAAACGCAATTAACGTGGCAAGATTGGTAGCTTTCAATAAAATCGATCCGGTTAATGATAACAGCAACTTTTTGTAAATGAAAATGAAAAACTTTGGTGGGGCCGTTCTCCCACCTTATAAGAATGAGCTGACGCAGCAGATCTTGCGTGCAATATGCTTTTCAACCATATGGATTAACGTACATAAGGCCAAAACTCCAAATATCTCTTGGGAATCTTTCGGTTGGGTACTGCAGGACAATCAATGCTGCTTCTGGTGGTTTACAGGAGATAAATTAGCTATCACTGTTGACAAAATTGCCGTGGAGACTGACAGCAGCATTAATAAGGTTACACACTTTATTATGAATTATAGTTGAAAAGTATTGATAGTAATTCATTCTTTATAATTTTTTTTTTTTTAGGTAATAATAATAATAATTTATCTCCATAAGACTTACATAGTAAGTATAGAATATTGTCATACAAAGTAAGTACAAAAGTAATAAATATAAATATAAAATGGTATACACTAATAGTTAAAGTAACAGCACATAATAAAAATGTAATAAAAAGAAAACAACAGTAATAACAAGTCTAAAAAATCTAAAATACAAATAGTTGTAAACTCGACGTTACTCTTCCACATTGGCACAATTAAGGTATTCGGATACTAAATAAAAACCGTATTTTAAAAGCATAATCTTTACTCTATTTTTAAACACTTTCTTGCTAGATAATGTTTTTAGAGACAGGGGTAGTTTGTTGAATAATTTAATAGGCATTATCAAAGGTCCATTAGCTACCAATGAGAGTCTATGATAGGGTATGTCTATATTATAAGTGGGCCTTAAAGAATAATTGTTTATTTCTGATCTGTTGGTAACAAATTTATCTTGATTATTTTTTAAATAGCAAACACAGTTAAAAATATATAGACTAGCAATTGTTAAGATGCCAAGTTCTGAGAATAGATTCCTGCAGGAGTAACGTGCATCTTTAAATGTCATGGTTCGAACTATTTTCTTTTGCCAGATGAAAAGTTTCCCAGCTCTACTACTGTTTCCCCAACATATTATACAATAGTTCAACCTTGAATCTACATATCCAAAATAATACATTTTCAAAATATTTAGACTGACATGGTTTCTTAATTGCCATATAGAAAAACAAGTTCTGTTAAGTTTATTTATTAAAGAATCAATGTGATAACCCCAGGATAAGTGAGAATCGAGGTGAAGTCCTAAAAATTTTACTGTATCATTTTGTTTTATACTTTGTCCATTGATTCTTACAAGTACACTTTCATTGAGATTTTTAGGTGTACATAAAAGGAAACTAGTTTTGAGGCTATTAAGTGCAAGGCCATTTTCGGCACAATAATTTTCAAAGATGAAATAACTGTTTTTAATTGTATACTTATGCCTTTAAAGTTATTAGCGGAAACTGATGCTGTAGTATCATCTGCAAATAGAGTGATAAGAGTATTGTTAACCATATTGACATTAACTAGATCATTAATAAATATTATAAATAAAAGAGGTCCCAATACGCTTCCTTGGGGAACACCTGTGTGAGTAAAACAGGCAGAAGATTTAAATACTTCTCCATCATGCTTTAAATAAGCTTCTTCTGACCTGTCGTTCAAATAAGATTTAATCCGGTTTAGAGGAGCACCTCTTATTCCGTATTTTGAAAGTGAGTATCAAAGGCACGAGTTAAGTCAAAAGAAATAGTGGCTGTCTTATGTTTTGTATCAAAATTATGTAATATAAAGTTATAAAGTAATAAAACAACATCTTGCATAGACATACCTTTTCTAAATCCAAACTGATTATTTGTAAGCAAGTTTTCAGCCTGTAAAAAGTTAGACAATCTTATGTAATAAGCCTTTTCATAAAGTTTAGAAAAAATTGACAACAAAACCACTTCTCTATAATTAGAAATTTGGGACTTATCACCTTTTTTGTGAATTGGTATCACAATAGATTTTTTCAAAATACTGGAAAAGTTCCTTCACAAAAAAATATATTTATTAATATACTAATGGGAACACAAATAAATATAATCAATTATATTTAGTAATAATGACCCAGTAATGCCGTCAAACCCACAGGAATCCTTGGAGGTTATAGACCTGATGATGTCCCTAACTTTATCACTCGTAACCGGTGTTAAGAGGAGTGAATTAGGATTGAATCTTATGTATTTAGAACTATTTTCCACAATTATATTGTTAGTCAATGATTTTACCGAGTTGATGAAGAACTCATTAAAACTTTCCGCAGCACAATTTAAATCTGTTAAAATATTACCATTAGTAGTGTGCTCGTCAAGTATACATACACATGAGATGCAGTCCTCAAGTTTAAATCATTTTAAGTGCTGTAAAGTCAAAACTTTTTCAAATTATGTTTGCATAAATTGTTTCGGCATTTATCATAAATCATGTTTACCACGTTTTAAAGTAAAAATGGTAAAAGGAAACCAAATAATGTGTTGCAAAAACGAAGTGACTAACCATCTATCATCTGACAGTATGGATACCAGTATCCATGAAAAAACTATTGCTGATTTAAAACAAGACAACGATATGAAAAATAAACATATTAAAAAAATGAAAAAAGACAATGAAATGTTCATGGCAGATGTATCGTCATGTGAAGACGAGATGAACGAAACAATTAGATTGCAGGAACTTAAAATCAAGGAATTAAATAGCTACATAGAACAATTAAAGATCTCAATAAAAACTTTAAAATATAAAGATACAAAACTGTTAGTACGCAGACAAAACAATTCATAAGTAAAAAACATGTTTCTGTAAACACTGAGATAAACAACATACAAAATAAATATACAGAGTGTCCACAAAATATTCAAAACAAAGTAATTGACAAAAGCGAATCTAATATACAGGAAGAAATTATAATAATAGATAAAAATGAGAAAAGAAATAACACTAATCTGCATGATGAAATTAGCCACATTATTGATACCCCTCCCTTAAATAACAGTGCTTGTTCTAATAATCTACAAAATGTGGTAATGAACACTGAAATAATATCAGAATCATGTAATAAACCAGGATTAAAGAGAAAACGGATACTTATATTAGGGGACGATAATGCAAGGCATATAAATAGTGATATTAGCAGAGTTCTAGACACAAATATTTATGATATATTTTCCATCATCAAACCCGGCGCACTATTAAGTCAAGTTATGGATAACATTGATTTGTTGGCTACAAACTTCACTCTTGAAGATCATATAATAGTTATGGCAGGCTCAAATGATATTGAAGCAAAAAGAACTCCTTCTTTCCGATATATTTGCAATAAGCTAAAAACATGTACTCATACAAATGTTGCATTTACCTCGATTCCTTACCTTGGCCGTAACATAGCTAAAAACAGACATATTTTCAAATATAATTCAAAACTAAGTTGTTTTCTTGAGAAATTTAACAATTGCTGTGAAGGATATACAACATATATAGAAATCCATGGAAAAACTAAGATGTCCAACTTAAGAAAATGTATAACCGAAAATCTACTAACTGCACTTATGTTACCAAGACAGATAAAAAATTTGAAATTTATTCGTTTGGTCGAAAATATCAACGACGGAAGAGTAACTGAAGAAAGCAGCCCATGCAATGACGAACCAAATGAAGTTTTTTTATACCCTCGCCTATCACAACTAGAGCTCCTCGCATAGTGTCAGGTAGTGATAAAACCCTAACTATTTTTCATCAGAATATTCAGTGCTTAGGAAATAAAATCTTAAATATAAATGATGTTTTTAGTAATCATAAATGTGATATTCTGTTACTCACTGAGCACTGGCAAAATGAAACTCAAATTAATGTAAATAGATTAAGTGACTTTACTCTCATTAATTCTCATTGCCGAAGAAAACTATGCCACGGTGGGGTAGCCATTTATAAAAGTAATAGATTGTTTTCAGATGTCTCAGTTTTTTCAATAGATGACTTTTGTTTAGACGGTGTGCTCGTGTGTACTTCGGTAGCGCTACACTCTTTTAATATGCTAATTGTTGCTATATACAGACCACCCAATGGAGATTTTAAATTGTTCTTAAAATTGTTTAATGGTTTATTAGAATACTTGTCAATTAAAGATAAACTTGTAGTTATAGGAGGTGATTTTAACATAAATTTTGCTACATATAGTACTAATTTGACACTTCTGACAGATTTATTAGGATGTTATGATATTACTATTACCATTAAGTCTCCTACAAGAGTAACCGCTTCATCAAGTACTTGTATTGATAACTTCTTCATAAATTCTAAGGTGATAAATTTCGAGACCAAGGTTACTGACTTATATTTATCTGATCATCTTTCTCAGTCAATTTGTATAAAAACTGATTTTCAACAAAATAAAGACAGGCATTTTGTACAACGTAGAAATTTCTGTAAAGAAAATATTATACAATTTTGCAACTACTTAGAGAGAGAAAATTGGCAGGAAGTGTATTCTCAGTGTTGTCCAAACAAAGCTTGTAAAAGTTTTACTGATACCATAATGTATTATTTTCAGTTATGCTTTCCACTAAAAAGAGTACCACTTATCAGAACACAACACAGGGACTTCTGTTTGACAGATGACTTAAGACAGTTAAAGTATAAGGTTACAGTTTTTAATGATCTGGCTAAAATAAACCTGGAATATAAAGACATTAGTACATCCTTGCAGAAAGAATATTGTAAAGCACTCATAACAGCCAAAAGAGAATATCACAATAAACAAATCCAAGAATCTAACAATAAATCAAAAGCAATGTGGAATACAATAAATAAGTTAAAAGGCAATAAGAACAAATCTCATGTTATAACTATTATGGAAAATGGACAAAAAGTATCAGATGTAGTTGTAGCCAATAATTTCAATCAACACTTTACATCCACATTAACCAATAACTTCACATATGATCCTGATTTTTTGAGTTCTAATGTACCTTATTTTGAGAAATCACTTTTTTTAACTCCAATTTTAGCGTCAGATGTAATTTCTTTAATAAGTAGATTAAAGTCTTCCAATTCTTGTGGATATGACAACATATCCAATAACTTAATAAAACAGTGCAAGATAAGCATCTGTCAGCCATTAGCTTTTTTAATAAATTTATCTTTTAATTCAGGTACATTTCCCGATGTATTTAAATTAGCTATTGTCCAACCGCTATATAAAAAAGGCGACCCCAATGATTATGGAAACTACAGGGCAATTAGTTTACTTTGTAGTTTTTCTAAACTTTTTGAGCTTGCTTTAAAGGACCAGTTATCATCTTTCTTATATGAAAATAATTTATTATCTTCCTGTCAACATGGATTCTCCAAGAATAAGAGTACGGAGTCGGCACTTTGTGAGTTTCATGAGTTAATTGTGAATGCCCTTGATCAAAAACAATATGCTTTAGGATTATTTATTGATTTCTCCCGTGCTTTTGATGTGGTTGATCACAAAATGCTCCTGGATAAACTAGATAGGTATGGAGTAAGAGGGATTCCATTAAACCTCCTCATTTCATACCTCAATAATAGAACCCAAATTGTTAAATTAAACCATGATGTAAATAGTCATATATGTGATATAACACAAGGTGTACCTCAAGGATCTGTTTTAGGTCCTCTACTTTTTAATATACATGCCAATGATTTGATATCATACCTAAGTATAATACCAAATGTCCATACCGTGTGCTATGCTGATGACACGAATGTACTCATCATAGACAGTGATTTGAATGTGGTTGAAAATACTGCTGAACTAGTGTTTTCAAACATAGTTAAATGGTCTGAAGCAAATAAACTCAACTTGAATAAAAACAAAACAAAAACATTGTTATTCACTTTGCAAGAAAACATAGATATCTCTCTCTCTGATAATGACATAAGAGTATATGACACAGTTAAAATATTAGGAATAACTTTTGACAGGCATTTACGATGGGGAAGTCATGTTGACACTCTGTGTAATAAATTACGTAGTAGCTGCTACGGGTTACGCTATATGTCTATGCGCTGTAGCAATGATGTTCTCCTGAGCCTCTACTATGCAAATTTTCATTGCCATATAAGGTATGGTATCGTAAACTGGGGAAACAGTACACATATACAGCGCATATTCATTCTACAAAAATATGCCTTAAGAATTATTGCTGGACTAGGCTTTCGTGAGAGCTGCCGTAGTACATTTAAAAACTTAAAAATTTTAACTGTAACTAATGTGTATATTTTTGAAGTTTGTATATATGTTTACAAGAATAAGCGTAAGTTTCTTGCTAATAAAATCAACCATGGTCACGACACAAGATTTAAAGGGCTACTGCAGCCAAACTCTTGTCGAACAGCTTTTTACCAAAAAAAACTTTTTTTACAATGGGTGTAAATTTTTTAACTTTTTATGTGATGACATTAAATTGTCTAAGAACGTCCATGTTTTTAAAATAAAATTGAAAAAATTATTGCTGGAAAAAAACTGTTATGAAATGGACGATTTTTTCACATAATTTTTTTCGTCTCTGTTTCTTGTTTGTTTCCCATTGTTATTAATGACTAAATTTGTTTGTTTTTTACAATGTATGTGTATATTTATAAATATTTTTATATATGTGTTATGTATTATTATCTGTTTATTTGACTTGTGTAAAACAATTTTCTGTTATATACACCAATAAATATTTTTTTTTTTTTTTTACAAAAAGCCAGCCACCTTACTCTGTGGCTCCGACCCTCACAGAGGGGAGCTGGTAATACCAATAGCCACTCCCCACGCCCGTGGGGTGAGTGACTACCGGGTCCGCGAATCGTGTGCCCTGAGTAGACGCAATGAACCGAGGATGACAGCCTTCTGCATTCTGCCGGCTAAGATCTCTGCCGAATCTCGGCATGCCGGTATGATCTTTAGTTCTGAAAGCAGCGTCTGTCTCATTCCACCGAGGGCTCCTATAATCAGTACCACTATTTTAACAGAATAGCCTGGATAAAGCCTGCGGAGTTCGAAGAGCAAATCTCGATATTTTGTCCGTTTTTCCTCCTCTTTCAAGACAATGTTGCTCTCAGCGGGAGCTGAGAATTCCACGACATACATTGTCTTGAGTTGGTGGTCGAGGAGTACTATGTCGGGCTTGTTGGCTTGTATTTGTCTGACGGTGGGAAACGAGTAGTTCCAATAAATTAGGCACTTCTCATTCCCCACAACGGACTCAATATCCCCCGGAACGTAAGGCAGCACTGGTGTTTCGTCTATCCCATACGAGTGCCTTAGATGATAGTAAATAATAATAATAATAATAATAGCTTTATTGCCCAACAGAAAATCCATTTACAGGGCAATACATACAAAACATTTAGAAATTTAATTAAACAACTAATACTAAATGATATAGCAGCATATAAAAAAAAAAGATAACAAAGACAATGAATAAAAACAGATATACACAAACTAGTAAACAAATAAATTCTAACATATTAGATCTCACTAACATTAATATGTTGAATAGCCAGCTCAATAAGGGTTTTTAATGAACAATGATGTATATCGCATAAATCACACAGCATATTAAAATTATGGCACAACATATAATGGTGACTTTAATAAAATATTTGTCCGGGCTAAAGAACATCTGAATGTTTGGTTATGCCTTAAATTACTTCTAGGAACATTGAAATGGATATTACCAAGTAATGTTGAACAGTCAATCATGTTATGTAGTAACTTATACAAAAAAGTTAGTGACATACAAATTCTTCTTAACTGTAAACTAATAATATTAAATCGATTACCTAAATATGTGTAACTAATTCCTCTCTCAGGATAAATACCATCAGATTTAAATACCAGATATTTCAAGAACTTTCTTTGAACCCCTTCAATCATAGATTTCTGACAATTGTAGAATGGATACCAGACTAAAGACGCATTCTCAAGCCTAGAGCGAACATATGAGAAGTACAACAGTTTCAGGGCATTAATATTTGTAAAGTTTTTACAATTTCTTACAATAAACCCATAGAATTTCATTGCCTCAGATATTTTTAATTTTACATGTTCATTAAAACTTAGTTTAGAGTCAAACAATACACCTAAATCTTTATTGAAATTACAACGAGATAATAAATCATTCTCAACATGATACGCATATTCATATATCGTTTGTTTTCTCGAGAAGCTAATAATTTTACACTTCGAAATATTAAGGCCCAATTTATTATCCAAACACCAAGCATGAATACGATCTAGATCGGATTGTAACTCCCAACAGTCACCAATATCGGTTATATCTGCATATATTTTTAGATCATCCGCATATAAAAGCTTTCATGAACGAATGACATCATTTAGATCATTGATAAATAAAATAAATAGAAGTGGACCAAGGTTAGACCCTTGAGGGACACCAGAGGTAACAACATAGTGCCTGGAACTAAAACCATTGTATGAGACATACTGTTGTCTATTTGCTAAATAAGATTTAATAAGTTCTATAGCGTGTGGATGGAAGCCAAGCAGTGCAAGTTTACTAAGTAAAGTGTTATGATCAATTCTATCAAAGGCCTTATAAAAATCTGTATAAGCAACATCTACCTGTCCCTGACCATCCAATACATTTGAAACATACTGGGTAAACACTGCTAGATTTGTTACCGTTGATCTGTTACTGAAAAATCCATGTTGATTAGGTGATATTTGATTGCGAACGGAGAGGTAGATGCGCTCATACAGAATAATTTCTATTAACTTTGCAAAATTTGAGACTATAGATATAGCTCTATAATTATCAACAAGTGCTCTATCACCACTTTTAAATACTGGACATACCTTGGCCAATTTCCACTCATCAGGAAATGTCTTCGTTTTTAATACAAGATTAAATAATATGCATAATGGAACAACTAGAACACCCACACAATCTTTAACAATAAAGGAAGGTATATTATCAGGACCTGAAGTCATTCTGTTTTTTAACCTTTTTGAAGCATTTAAGATTTCATCTTCCGTTATCTCTTTAAAAGTAATGCTTTCATGATTATCACATACTTGTGTTTCATTTACTATATTAATTCCTGGTGGTAAGTAAACACTCCTAAAAAACTCACCAAAGACATTTACAATATCTTGTGGACTGTCATGAAACATATTACTGTATGACATTTTACCAGGAATTCTAGAAGTTCCATTTTTTGAGTGAATATATTACCAAAAAAATTTCGGGTCTTGAGAAATTAATGATTGCGCATTATCGATATAATTATTATATGCGACTTCAATTTGATTCTTTACTAATGACCGTACTTGTCTATATTCATGTAAAAAATAATCATTACGGGTTTTTTTATACTTTTTAAATAGTCTACTTTTTCTCTTAGCATTCTTAATAATACTCGAATCAAACCAGGGTGGATAGTTGCGTTTAAATCTTCTATACAATGGGACGTTTTCATCAAAAGATCTATAAAGTTGTTCATAAAACTTATGTACTGCTGATTCAACATCATCTATTACAGTTAAAAATGACCAGTCTATCTCAAAGAGAGAGTTATATAAAGGTACAAAATTAGCCTTCTTAAAATTATATGCTTTTTGGTCTGGGTTAGGTAAAAACTTTGGCTCAGTTGCATCGATTGAATGAACATTAATTATTAAAGACGGATGATATGCATCTTCTTTAACAAAAGGTACATTGTCCCTCATAATATCACAGTTTACATTGGTTATAACCAAGTCGAGTAGTCTTCCATTGTTATTTAATATGTTATTACATTGATCAAAACCAAAGAAATTTAGAAAATTTTTAACACAATTAGATTTTCTATCATTCGCAACAAAATTAACAAAGAAAGGAGCATTTAAATCACCGTGCAACACAATATTTTTTGCTTGTAAAATCTCAAATTGTTCAAGGAATTCAAAAAACAATTCAAACTCATTAATCGAAGTTGAAGGTGGTATATATAATGCAAATATAATAAGTGAGCCAAAGTTTATACAGCACTTAACAGCTAAAAAATCGATTGTGGGAAAGTTCGTATCAAAAAGCGATACATCTAAAACTTCAGATTTAATATGACTTTTAAATGCTAACAAGACTCCTCCTCCACATTGTTGATCCAATATTTGAAATTTCCTATCCTTCCTAAGTACCACATATGAATCTGGAAATAATTCCCCACTAGAAACATCAGCATGAAGCCAAGTTTCACTAAGAGCTATCACATCAAACTCGCAATCACTTACAGATGAGTAAAATTCAGTGACCTTAGTGTTAAGGCCACGTACATTCTGATAATAACAGTTTAAGACACAGGTATTGTCGATCTTCTGACGGTGCACACCTTCATCTATAAAAAATCGGTCTTGCTCTTTTTGATCTCTAAATTCCTTAGATATGATGGACACTCCTTACTCCATGTGTGATGATTAAAGTCAATATGTTTAATATGAAGTTTTTCAACTGCACGTTTACAGTTAACACATACAATCCGATCATCTGCTACCACACATTCATTTGTACTATGGGAATCTCCACACTTGGCACAGACTGACTCCTTGTTACAGTTTTTCGCAATATGGTTAAACCCACAACAACTGTAACAGATTGAAAGATCAACAGCATCATATACCGCACATCTGTCCCAGCCAATATTGATTTTTCCTGTTTTTAGTATTTTATCATAGCTTACACCATCCATCTGTACATATGCAATCGAACTTCTTTTATTTCTCTTACTTGGAACAACATGTAACACCTTAATTTTAGAATTATCTTTGGTCAGAATGTCTTCATTTTGCACAAGCATCAACTCTTCAATTTCATTTGGAACGTTTGTTTCAGTTATACCAACAATTTTTACTTTTGGAAGCTGTTTCTTTGGTTCGCTAATATCATATTTTTGTCCCATTTTGTTAGATGCTTCAGTCTTTAATGTTTCTGCAGCTACTTTATTTTTGCATTCAATTACCACCCCTCCATTATGTGAATTTTTCATACAGGACACCGCTATTTTTGTAGGATTGAGAGAGTTTTTAACTTCTTTCCTTGTTTCCTCATGTTTCTGATTGATATTTTTGGGTCTAATAACTATCACTGGTTCAACCTCCTTTTTCTTTACCTTTCCTGAATAGGTTTCAACTATATTTTCCTGGGTTTTTATTACCTTGCCAATATCACATTTTAGCTCATCATTCTTATTGTTTATTGCCATTGAAAGTGCCTCCAACGTCACGCCCTGTCTTTCAATTATACTTTTTTGTTCATCTATGGTCTTTTTCTGCCTTTTAAATTCATCTTGGATATCACACAGTTTGTTCATTACTTCTTCAAGAATTTTACATGTAGAATCACCAGTTAAATTTCCCTCCATCTTCTTCTTGCATTCCCAGCACAAAAATATAATTAAGCGTTTTTTTAGAGCAACTGCCCTAAGTTCTGACGTGGTGAGACTGGTGCATTTTTGGCATTGAATTATTTTGCACTTATCACATGTTATTAGGTCAGCTTCTTTTACATTACAAGTAACACAGGTGTTCATTGTATAAGCATGTGGCAATTTCGAATTAATAATTTACTAAGTCCGGTCCTGTACCAATTTATATCAAAGTAATAAAAGTAAGTTTTTTGTTTATTTTCTTGTGGCCACAAAAAGTTCACTGGTATATTTATATTCCAAACTGATCAATTTTAAAATAAACAAAATATATGTTTTCCTTAATGTAATGCATCGATAAAAAATATAGATCTAAAGCACTCGTAATGCTGCGTTGTGTCTATGAATATAGGCCGAGACTGCGTATGTCGAGCAAGCCGACAGTAAGCGCATTACAGTCTCCGGCGCCCTGCGGCAGTCCCTGCAGCTGAAATCAGGGACCTCCATACCCATGACACGACGTCGATAGATGAGAGTGTTAAATACACCATCCTGGTAAGCCATTATGAATCCCTCGGTCTCAGAGTTCAGCCCAGCTGACCTTAAGAAGGCGAAGGTCAGCCTTTCGGATAAGCCGAGGTCTTCTATATTTCTATAGAAGACCTCGTGCAATGGCTTATCCTTATGGAGCTGCAGAACACAACATCCTTCTGGCTGCTCTCCATGCTGCCTTAAAGAGAAAAGCTCCTACCTCTGCATTTTCATGGTCTCGGACCATGCAGTGGAGGGGATCCGAACTCCTGATGACCTTACATGCTCCATCCAGAACCATCCTGCTATGGAGACTCTCCAAGCTCAAGAGTCCACGGTCTCCCCGATGTCATGGGAGATATAACCGTGGAACGGACGATTTAGGATGCAAGCTCCTATTGAGATGCATCTTCTTGCGGGTTACTACATCGAGTTGACGCAGCTCTTCTCTAGTCCACTTCACTACTCCGAAAGAGTAGAGAAGGATCGGAACGGCAAGCATATTTGTAGCAGACACCTTGTTCTTCCCAGACAGTTCTGAAGACCAGATCTGTCGGAGTAGGTGCTGATACTTGCCGCGGAGAGCGTTTTTCACTACACTCACTTCTTGGGTGGAGCGTTGCTCGACACCCAGGTAAGTGTACGACTCTCCGGCATCTAGATGGTGTAAGATGCTTCCGTCCACGAGCTGCGCGTCCTCTCCATAGTCACCGCATCGTCCTCTCTTGAGATGGATCAGTGCGCCGTTGTCCAACCCGAACTGCATACCGACAGTCTGCGTGTACTCCTGTACCACCCTAAGGGACTGTTGGAGATCCCTCTCTCCAGAGGCATAAAGTTTGAGGTCATCCGTATAAAATAGATGGGTGACCTTATGCCTCCTGTCGCCGGGGGTACCGCAGTTGTAGCCACGGGTTTTCCGGAGCGAGACGGATAATGGCAGTAGTGAGATGCAAAACAGAAGGGGGCTGAGGGAATCTCCCTGAAAAACTCCTCTTCTGAATGTCACCGACTCTGTTTGGACTCTATCGTTACCCGATGTTATGGTAAAGCGAGTCCTCCAGAGTGGCATCAGTTCTTCAATACATCTCACTACAGGACCGGGTACCACAAGATATCGGAGCAAGTGAACAATGAGCTCATGCGATGTCATGTTAAATGCCTTGCGGTAGTCGATCCAGGCCATAGAGAGGTTCCGCTTATACTGCATGGAGTCTTGCGTGACACATCTGTCGATCAACAGGCTCTCCTTGCAGCCAGCGACACCTCTCTTTGACCCTCGTTGCTCATATATCCGTTTGTAAACCGGTTCAACTGCGTGGAGCACCCGCACGTACAAAATGCGTGTAAACACCTTGTAACATGCGTTTAGACAGGTTATCGGTCTGTAATTCTTTGGGTTGGACAAATCTCCGTTCTTGGGGATCAGCACTGTCCGCCCCTCAACAACCCAAGAAGGGATTTGCTGCTCCCCATTTAACCAGGAATTAAAAATTCTGGCCAAATGGTGGTGGGTGCTCGATAACTTTTTCCATCAAAAGTTATTTATCCCATCGGGACCTGGAGCAGCAAAGTTCTTAGAGCCCTCAAGAGCCCTACGAACCTCTTCTGGGGTTATTGGTTCGCACACTTCCTGTGGTTGCTGAAGCCTTTGACAAAAGGCTTCAAAGTATGCAAGGGCAGGAGAATCTCGGTTGAGTGGAAGCCTCTCCTCTGCGCCACTGCGCTCTCTCCTGTGGGGAAGAGGTATTTCGCCTCTCCACCTGAGACGAGCGTTGAGCAGCGGCATACACGGCGCATACAAAAGATGGAAGCCAAGATCCGGTCGGCGAGGCAACACGGATCCCGTATCCAATGTGTGATGGACTATATGGCGGCCAACAGGCCGTTCACGCCTAAAGTGCGTCGATTAGCCGCCAACTTAAGACGCGTCCATCACACACTTAATGAGGCAGTGCTGCGAACCACCAAACAGCACTGTCTCGACAGGATACGGATGCTAGTGACTTGCAAAAAGTCACTAGTGAGGTGGGCGAGGGGGCTTGCGGAAAATAAACTGTTCCGCGAGAAGCCCTCGCGCCTTGTCCAACCGCCACCGCGTGTTGTAGACAATCCGCCGACTGCAGATCAGGTGGAGAATTTCTGGAAAACGCTGTACGAGGAGAGGCTTCCACTCAACCGAGATTCTCCTGCCCTTGCACACTTTGAAGCCTTTTGTCAAAGACTTCAGCAACCACAGGAAGTGTGCGAACCAATAACCCCAAAAGAGGTTCGTAGGGCTCTTAAGGGCTCTAAGAACTTTGCTGCTCCAGGTCCCGATGGGATAAATAACTTTTGGTGGAAAAAGTTATCGAGCACCCACCACCATTTGGCCAGAATTTTTAATTCCTGGTTAAATGGGGAGCAGCAAATCCCTTCTTGGGTTGTTGAGGGGCGGACAGTGCTGATCCCCAAGAACGGAGATTTGTCCAACCCAAAGAATTACAGACCGATAACCTGTCTAAACGCATGTTACAAGGTGTTTACACGCATTTTGTCCATGCGGGTGCTCCACGCAGTTGAACCGGATATATGAGCAACGAGGGTCGAAGAGAGGTGTCGCTGGCTGCAAGGAGAACCTGTTGATCGACAGATGTGTCACGCAAGACTCCATGCAATATAAGCGGAACCTCTCTATGGCCTGGATCGACTACCGCAAGGCATTTGACTTGACATCGCATGAGCTCATTGTTCACTTGCTCCGATATCTTGTGGTACCCGGTTCTGTAGTGAGATGTATTGAAAAACTGATGCCACTCTGGAGGACTAGCTTTACCATAACATCGGGTAACGATAGAGTCCAAACAGAGTCGGTGACATTCAGAAGAGGAGTATTTCAGGGAGATTCCCTCAGTCCCCTTCTGTTTTGCATCTCACTACTGCCATTATCCGTCTCGCTCCGGAAAACCCGTGGCTACAACTGCGGTACCCCCGGCGACAGGAGGCATAAGGTCACCCATCTATTTTATACGGATGACCTCAAACTTTATGCCTCTGGAGAGAGGGATCTCCAACAGTCCCTTAGGGTGGTACAGGAGTACACGCAGGCTGTCGGTATGCAGTTCGGGTTGGACAAATGCGCACTGATCCATCTCAAGAGAGGACGATGCGGTGACTATGGAGAGGACGCGCAGCTCGTGGACAGAAGCATCTTACACCATCTAGATGCCGGAGAGTCGTACACTTACTTGGGTGTCGAGCAACGCTCCACCCAAGAAGTGAGTGTAGTGAAAAACGCTCTCCGCGGCAAGTATCAGCACCTACTCCGACAGATCTGGTCTTCAGAACTGTCGGGGAAGAACAAGGTGTCTGCTACAAATATGCTTGCCGTTCCGATCCTTCTCTACTCTTTCGAGTAGTGAAGTGGACTAGAGAAGAGCTGCGTCAACTCGATGTAGTAACCCGCAAGAAGATGCATCTGAATAGGAGCTTGCATCCTAAATCGTCCGTTCCACGGTTATATCTCCCACGACATCGGGGAGGCCGTGGACTCTTGAGCTTGGAGAGTCTCCATAGCAGGATGGTTCTGGATGGAGCATGTAAGGTCATCAGGAGTTCGGATCCCCTCCTCTGCATGGTCCGAGACCATGAAAATGCAGAGGTAGGAGCTTTTCTCTTTAAGGCAGCACGGAGAGCAGCCAGAAGGATGTTGTGTTCTGCAGCTCCATAAGGATAAGCTATTGCACGGGGTCTTCTATAGAAATATAGAAGACCTCGGCTTATCCGAAAGGCCGACCTTCGCCTTCTTAAGGTCAGCTTGGCTGAAGTCTGAGACCGAGGGATTCATAATGGCTTGCCAGGATGGTGTATTTAACACTCTCGTCTATCGACGTCGTGTCATGGGTATGGAAGTCCCTGATGTCAGCTGCAGGGACTGCCGCAGGGCGCCGGAGAATGTAATGCACTTACTGTCGGCTTGCCCGGATACGGGATGCGTGTTGCCTCGCCGACCGGATCTTGGCTTCCATCTTTTGTATGCGCCGCTGCGCTCTCTCCTGTGGGGAAGATGGTTTAAAATAGCCAAGATGGCTGAAAGTGTTAACACACTGTCATTAACTGGCTGTAATTACTGTGAAAAAAAAGTTATCAATAAAGTAAATTGTGTCAACTGTGGAGCAGTATTCCACAAAAGTTGTTATCAAAGAAAAAAATGTTGCAATAATCAAGATATCTCCAAAGAAACACAAGCAAACATAACCTATGAGGACACTGATGCTGGAATTATCAATGAAAATCCAATAGAATCATTAAAATATGAAAACAAGTTATTAAATGAACTAAACTCAGAACTGAAACTTACCAACAACCTATTGATGGAAAAAATTCATACCCTCGAAGAGGAATTAAATTGCCTGAAAAATAGTACAACAAAAAAACTAGGAAATCAACAAAATAGCAAAGAGAAAAACGAGGAACAGGTAAAAATTCTGATACAGGAAGAGGTCCAGTCCTTTTTCAGGAATTTAAAAGATGAGTCCAACTGTGATGTAACAAACGTTAATACATACTCAGACTCAGGAAGTAATAAAAAAGAGGCACAAAAAACACCTGCCAGCTGCAGTACAAATAAAAATAAAAAGGAACAACAAAAAACATTTAATCAATCAAGTAAACAACAGATACAAAAAACGGTGAAGTTAACAGATATGGAAGAAAAACAGAGACAGATAATGCAAAGTATTATAAATATGGAAGGAAAAACTGAACAGACTCTAGTAAATAACAACAAGAATTCACAACCTTTATTATCAACAAATAGTCACTTAAATGCAAAAACGAATGCAGCTGAAAATAAAAATAATGCACCAACTTTTAGTGACATTTTAAAAACCAAAAAAAACTAAAGCTCCCATGCAATTTGGAGATGGAGGCTCTGATGCAGATTTTGAGGGTGTACAAAAAAGGATCTGGATTTTCTTATCTAGAGTCAAATTACAAGTTACTGCCGAGAAAATAACTAAATATTTAAATCGAAAACCAAACATGAAAGATAGGACAGTCATTGTTGAAGAGCTTCAACTGAAACGCACAAGAACAAAAGCATTTAAAATAGGATTAGATTATGCTCTAAAAGAGGATGCTTATACTCCTAATTTCTGGCCCAAAGGCGTTGGCTTCTGCTGATACACCTTCCCAAAAAACAATCAGGATGACAACCATGAACAAAAGTGGGAAACACAAGAAAAAAATTTTTAAACAACCAGGGAAACAGGCTCAGTGACAAACCGAAACAAAATAAAAAAGAATTTAAAGAAATAGTGTCCATGCCCATCACTCATACATTTCCAGTATGTAAAAGCGAGGGTAATGAACTTAACCTGAATAAAACATTTCAAGACGAGGCAAGTTGTAACCTTTTATATCGTGTCAAATATCCATCACTAAATATTGTTCACTTGAACATACGCTCATTAAGAAACAAAGTTGGAGAATACGAGGTAATAATGCAAACAAGAAATCATGATTATGATGTCCTATGTTTTAGTGAACACTTCTTATCCAAAGATGAAATGGAATGCCTCTGCCTTAACGGCTACTCTACTGCAACTTTTTTTGCTAGAAGCCAACATATACATGGTGGCACAGTAATATTCTGTAGAAATAATCTCGAATATAAACCCAAAAATGATTTAGGAACACTCTCTATAGAAACGACCTGCGAACTCTCTGCAGTAGAACTTACTGATTTGAACTTCATCATTATTACTGTTTATCGACCTCCTGACGGAGATTTTAATACCTTTTTAAATGTTATGACCTCAGTGCTTGACAAAGTTTTTAATATCAACAAATACATTATTATTAATGGAGATTTCAACATACATTTTAATAAAAACTGCTCAAGAAAACATACATTCTTAGACCTTGTAAACTCATATGGTTTTGTTCAGATGATTCATGAAAATACAAGACACGGTGCATGTATTGATAATATCTTTATTAACTTTAGTAATGTTTTAGATTGTGTAACAAGTGTATATGATCCTTTACTATCAGATCACTTGGCGATAGATATAAGAGTAGATATAAGCAACTTAAGGAATAGGAATAGTAATAAACCTCAAGTTATCATTTAGTCATATTTAGTTAACATCTTACAACGTGAAATAGAAAGCTGCACGATAAAAATTAAAATAAATAGCAAAAATAAGAGAAGAAAGGATTGGATAACGCAAGGCTTAGTGAAATCAACGAATAGGAAATTTGAATTAAAAAAACAATTAGTCAGATGCCCAGGTAACAGCGAATTGGAAAAGGAATATAAAAGCTATAGGAACAAATTAAATAACTTAATTAAGATCACAAAATCTAACTTCTACAAAAAGCAAATCGTTGAAAATCAAAATGATTCAAAAAACTTATGGAATGTTGTTAAACAAGCTACAAATAATAATTTTTTTGAAAATAAGAAAATAAATAAGATTAGATGTAAAAATGGAATGGTCACAGAAAATAGCACTGAAATATCGACTGAGTTTAATCACTACTTCACGCATATAGGTGAAGCATTAGTGTCAAAAATAACGAAAGTTAACTCAGGTCAAGCAAAAGGTGACAGTACATGTCAGAAAACAATGTTCATTTTCCCAACGGATGTAAACGAAGTTAAAAGAGAAATAAACTCCCTAAAAAGTAAAAAATCTAGTGGTTTTGATGGTTATTCTGCCGACATGTTAAAAGTAATTCAGAATGAAATTGCTAACCCGCTCATGTTTATAATAAACAAAATTTTCGAAACTGGAGAATGTCCATCACATTTTAAAATCTCTGTGGTTAAACCAATATTTAAAAAGGGCGATGAGTTGGATATAGGAAACTATAGACCGATTTCCCTAATTTCTAATTTATCAAAGGTATTTGAAAAAATTCTGAAATCAAGATTAACGGACTATCTTAATAAGAATTCAATATTATCAAAATACCAATTTGGTTTCAAGGAAAGGCAAAGTACCCAAGATGCTATCAATATGCTAACCCAAAAAATCTATAGATATTTAGATAATAGAGCAAAGCCATTATGTATTTTCATAGATATTCAAAAAGCATTTGATACAGTCTCCCATACTCTACTATTAGAAAAAATGGATAAAATTGGAATTAGAGGAACATGTCATAAACTTATGAAGACCTATCTTGCTGGAAGAAAGCAGTGTGTTCAAATAAACAACACTAAAAGCAGCTACGAACCTATCACTTACGGCGTACCTCAAGGCACCGTCTTAGGTCCAGTGTTGTTCAATATATATATTAATGATTTATTTGAAATTAAAACAGAAGGGTCCATAGTTGCTTTTGCGGATGATACGGCCATCTACTACGAAGACACATCCTGGGTTAACTTGAAACATAAAGTAGAAAAAGACATGGAGCAAATACTCAATTGGTACTCTGATAACTTACTTACCATCAATAAAGACAAAACAGTATATTTAAGTTTTTCCTCATATAGCAATACCTTGCCGGACTTTGAAAATTTAAAAATAATTACAAGTTATCAAGAATATATTATTAAATCCGTAGAAAAAGTTACTTACCTAGGAGTCGTCATAGACAAACACCTAAGGTGGGTTATGCATATTGAGATGTTGAAAAAAAAACTAAGATATGTTTTATGCAAAATAAATCAAATAAAAGACTTTTTAGATTGGAACCAGTTAAAAATAGTCTACCATGCTTTAGTGGAAAGCCATCTTAATTATGGTATTATCGCCTGGGGAGCTGCAGATAAGACATACTTAAAGGACATTAGTGTGCTACAAAGAAGAATATTAAAAACTATGACCAACAAAAGTAGTGTCTATTCTTCGGATGTTTTATACAAGGAACTTAATATTCTGGATATTCGACAACTTTTCTACTTGAAAGTAGCAATAAAAGCTCATTCCGAGAGAAATAATCTAATACCAATAGAACATAACTATTGTACACGTTCGAAGGAAAAATTTGTAATCGTCCCTTTTAAAACGACTACAAAAGGGCAACACAGTTACGACTATTTAGCACCAAAGGTTTACAACTCTATACCAGAAAGTATAAAAACAATAACAAATCTGAGAAAATTTAAATACCTACTTAAAAGAAATCTTCAGCAGAATAGGAGCAGAGTTTATGAAATACTCAGTTAGTGACTAAAAATGTAGGAATAATTAACCTGTGTAAAAATGTTTATAGAATTTTTAATAATTTATGTAATAAGTGTATTAAACACTCTTCCACAAACTATGTTAATGTATGAAGAATTGCTTAGATACATAAGTAATATAATATATATGTAAGCTTGTTATATTTATGTTCTAAGTTTGTAATATATATGTATGTATGCCTTGCCTATGTTGTATGTATATATGTATGTGTGTGTATGTATATATGTGTATATATATATGTGTATATATATGTATGTATATATATATATATATATATATATATATATGTATATATGTGCATTATTCTAATTGTATTATGTATGTGCCTCACTCTCAAGTCTTTATGACTTATGTGAGTATGTTTGTTTATTATTGTATTTCGTCATTTATACTATAATAGTTATTTTATATTTATTTATTTATTTATATTACTATAAATATTTTTACTATATTTAAGTTAATACTGTGTTCAATTGTTTGTTTTGTTTTGTAAATCGGAATGATAATAAACATTATTATTATTATTATTATTATTATTATAGACCAATCACTACTCAAGGTAAATTTAAAATGTACCAGCTACTTGAAAGAGAAACTTGGGAATTCATGTATGCAGATGTGGATGATAATAATAAAGTAAATTTTTTTCTTGAAAAGATCTTACACTATAGAAACATTTCATTTCCAGAGGTAAGAAAGCAACTAAATTCAAAATCTAAAAATCAAATACAGTGGTTCAATCAGGATATTAGGATCATGAGGGAAAATTTAAGGTTTTTAATTGATTTACAAAAAAATTTCAGGACACCTAGGCTGGCTGAAACGGTAAAAATTTATAGATATGAATATCGTTATGCTATAAACGAAGCAAAAAAGAAAGCAAACACCGAATATATCGAAAAAGCAGATAACAAAGCTAGGGCTACATGGAGGGTCATTAATGCAAACAGGATTTCAAATTCGAGTACTAAGGACGAGAGTATCCATGCAACTGACTTTAACTCTTTTTTTGTAAACGTAGCAAGCAATACAATAAATAATTTACGAAATTCAAATTCAACTTATGAAGAATATCTTGATAAAGCTAACATAAATATATCAAATATATCTTTTGATTTTAGGGAGGTTACCTATAATGAGGTTAGGGATGCTATAAACAATCTAAAAAATAAACACTGTAAAGACTTTTATGACTTAGATATAATGCTAATCAAATCTTTAAAAGATGTATTAATAATTCCTATGACAAAACTGTTTAATGAATGTATAAAAGATGGCGTTTATCCTTCATGCTTTAAAATATCTAAAGTAATTCCGATATTCAAGAAAGGCGATAAATTAGATCCTAGCAACTACAGGCCTATAGCGCTGATTCCAGTAATATCCAAGATATTCGAGTTTCTATTAAAAAAACAATTGTATGAATACCTAGAATATAACAAACTATTCATAGAATCACAATTTGGCTTTAGAGAAAACAAAAGTACTATAGATGCCATAAATAAACTTTGTGAGACTGTAATCAGAGGCTTTGAAGACGGAGACTGCGTAGGGTCAACTTTCTGCGACCTCTCCAAGGCCTTTGATTGCGTGTCACACAAGATCTTGTTAAAAAAATTACAATATTATGGAGTTGGTGCTAGTAGTCGAAATTTGCTTTCTAGGTATCTAACAGATCGAAGTCAAGTAACCTATTATGGCGGCAATCTATCTGAGGAAAGAACAGTAACCCACGGAGTTCCGCAGGGGTCAATCTTAGGACCTCTGCTTTTCCTCATATATATCAATGATATTCCTTCATCCCTCACAGACAGTGCATTAGTACTATATGCTGATGACACAAATTTCACACAATGCAATATTGATATCGATCAGTTGAAGGCTCGCATATGAATGCCTCAATCTCCAATGTGGAGGATTGGTTTTCAGCGAACCAATTAGGTTTAAATGTAAATAAGACAGAAAATATGATTTTTTCCTTACGCAGAAATGATAAAATAAATAACACAGAATCCGTTAAATTTTCAGGAGTTTTCTTAGACCCCACTCTAAATTTTGGAAGTCATGCTAATTATATATCTAACAAAATAGCCAAAAGTATATTCTTATTGAAAAATCTAATAAAAACAGTTAGTCAACAAGTTTGCATTATGACCTTTCATGCAGTCATACAGTCAGTCTTAAGTTATGCGATCATAGTGTGGGGACACTCTCCCCATGCAAACAGAGTGTTTAAACTGCAAAGACGGGCAGTTCGTATAATAGCTAAAATAGATTACCGTGAAGATGCTAGAGAGGCATATAGAGAGCTCAACATTATGACCCTTCCTTGCAGATATATCTTTGAGTGTATATTATACATAAAAAAGAATAGAGAACATTATAATACCTCACAGAATATACATGATCATAACACGAGGCACAAAGATGACCTTAAAATTGAATTCTTGCGATTAAATAAATCCTGGAATGCAACGCTACATTTGGCCCCAACATTTTTTAACAAATTACCTTTAAGTGTAAGATCTTTTGAAGGAAACAACTTCATAAACAAAATGAAAAGATTCTTAATAAAAAAAGCCTACTACTCTTACAATGAATTTTTAAATGACAACTTTACAATTAAGGATTTCTAATATAACAATTTTTTTCTCTTTTATCTAGTTTTAAATCAGGATTTGTATGTGTGTGTTATATGTATCATTTTAATATTGAAATTTTATCATATCATTTTATTACTCTTTCTATGTATTTGTGTAGTTTTACTGTAACTGACTTATGTAAGAAAAATGTATTTTCCTGTACATCAATAAAGGTCTATTGAAGAGGTATTTCGCCTCTCCACCTGAGACGAGCGATGAGCAGCGGCATACACGGCACAATTTATATGCCAGATGTCAGCCTCTTCTGGTAGCGCTGTACGAAGTTCAGCGTCCACTCTGGCCAGGTCTTGTGGCCCGGGGGTTTTCAGATGGTGTAACCCCCTTCTGGTACTGAGGCCTTCTGGTATTGGCGGAACGAGGAGAGCTACGTCCTCAACCGGTGATTGTGGCGGCTCTTCGGCCACCTCATTCACCGGTCCAGAAGCAGCCCTCACGTAGCCCCTACTACGAAGGTGGGATACATAGTCACGCAGATTTTGTGGCGTGAAGGCGCTATGCTCTGGTAGCCTCTCACACCACAGAGCATGCATCCGCGCCATGTATCCCCTCCGCACGGGCTTCTGCTCACTGCAGAAGTTCATCCCTCAGTTCATCTGTCCACTCAAAGCGTCCTTGGACATTGCCAATTTCGTCAACGGGCGGTCCGTCTTGCCCTTGACCCCTATCCACACGGGGTCGATCGTGGGGGCCCTGTCTTCGGCCTGCCGGAACCAAAGTTTAGGGCCTGTGGGTGGTTAGCCCAGCAGGCCCACGACCGACACCAGAGGGGAAGACGCTTTCCCCTCCCGGGTGCACTAGGGCTGCCGGTTCGGTTTTGCACCCCAGCTGGAGTAAGTGGTGGCGCTACTCACCAAAGGCTTGATAGATGGAAGTCAGCCCCTCCTGCTTATTTATTATTATTATTACCTTACGTATCCGTCGATGATAATGGCATTTTGTTAACCAATGAATGATTATTCGATTTTATGATATTCCACGCCGTTTTGGATTTATTATTCGAATTCAACATTATAGAATCATAATATGCTCTCTTAGCGTGTTTAATATGAATATTATGATTTTTCTTTAAAGTTTTATATATTTCATGTACTTCATCATTGGTAGTATTCTTATATAATTTGAATACATCTGTCAGAAAAACTCCTTCATTAATTAAATACTCAGTAATCCAAGGATTTTTTTAACAGACTTTTTTATTCTGCTGAATTTAATTTTAATGTAAAATTATTTAATAATAATAAATAAATAACACGACAGGTAATTACGCCCCACATTTAGACACAAAGAAGTTATTGAACTTTATGTCACTCCCTTCATCGGAAGCTAAAAATGACCAATTTTCAAGAGACAACAGGTATTTAAAATATTGTGGATTACTTTCATTTTTAAATGACCTGAAGTATGTATACATGTTATATTAGAAATATACTATGATATATAATATTATCGAGACAGGCTTAACCTTCTCAAACATATCGTATTACATACTGCGTAACAGCTCTTCTCAATAACCGCTCACGCTGCATGAGCATTGTATTTCAATTCTAAGTAATCCTGATTGTGCTGAATTAGCAACACTGTTTCCTTTGTTCTCAAAACATTATAAATATTACCAACAACCTTTTTGTAATCAGTCTTATACTCATTTTCGATTAAACACATTCAAAATCATTATTGTTATTTTTACAAGAGTCAAACTCGACTCCATTATAAGTGAATAAATCTTTTTAAAAAGTTATTCAAACAATCCACTATCTAACATTGGCGCAGTCGTGGCGGATCTGAAAAACACGCAGTTCGGGAGCCTAACCAGTAGCAAACATATCCGAGGGAACAAGGAGTCCATCTGAAAAAGGTGCCTAACCGGACGAAAAGAGCTTCTGGAACAAGGAGAACTTCTTAGCTGTAGTGGTGGATCCCAATCCTTTGTTCAGAAGAACCTACATTATTCTCAAACGCACAGAAGCGAAACAATAATAATTATCAAGAAATACAAGCAACAAAGCAACATTTCAAATCAACACGATTCAACAATTAGCAAGTAAGAATTTCATCCCGTCCCATCGTTGGTGTCTTCGGCATCAAAGGCAACCCTGTGGAAGGAACACCCAGTGATACCCCTGGCAGAGAGAGACCTTTGGTGAAGCTAAGCTCACGAAGTCGCATTCAACTGGACCACGAGGAATGAAAAATTTAGGGTAAGTCATTTTTTGAATCATCTCGCAAACATTTATTTGCAATTTTACATTCTATTTTATCAAAATACATTGCATTGCTACATACAGTTCTAATATCTAAAATAGTAATTTTATTTAAACTTGAAACAAAATATCTTGATTATAATTTGTGTGACCTATATAAATAACCGTAATCATACACTGTTCCTATCGTAACATTATTTTATGGTAATATCATATACTCCTCAAGTGCGAATTTATCTAATTAACTACAATCACATACCAATTTTATCTTAACATTATTTTTATCATAATATCATATATCATATAAAGGTTAAGTTTACGCCTTACTTGACTGTGAAATAAAATAAAACCCACATGTTCTATACTGTTTAAATGCACATTAGTATATAAAATTTCAGTGACATTATTCCCAACTAAAAACACTTTTTAAATTAATCCAATTATCCTTGTAATTAAATTTTGAAATATTATAAAATAAACAGTACATTGTTTTACATATAATAAAAAATTGCCAATTATCAGTAGCGTACTAGCTCAAATTGAAAAGGTGTTTTAAGTTATTCGATTATCTAAATAATATAAATAAAATGGCTACAAACGTAAGCAATTCCAATGCAAACAATTCAATCACGGCGAACGAAACAATAAATATTGAACCTTATAGGTTAAACGAAATATTTTCCATAGTGCCCGAATTTGACGGCAACCCCATATTCTTGCAAACATTTATTTCAGCTTGCATAACCGCTCAGGGTATCGCTGTCGACGATCAGCGCATCTTATTAACGCTTCACATAAAAAATAAACTACGCGGAAAAGCCGCAGAATTGATAAATTCACGAAACCCTGTCACTTGGGCGGAAATAAAAAATTTGCTCGAATCACATTTTGGTGACTCTCGTGACTTGACAGCCTTGATACAAGACTTGCAAACAATTCGTCAATTACCCAACGAAACAGCTTTAATATTTGTGTCCAGGTTACAAACACATAATGCAAAAATGCACGCGGCAATACAAAAACAAAATTTAACTTTAGAGGAAAAAACCGCGCAATCCACTTTAATAGAAAATATGACGTTAACTACTCTTCTCACTGGACTCGAACCAAAATTAGGTCAAATTATTAGGGCTGGTAACCCCGGCAATATGCTAGATGCAATAAATCGCATCAAACGAGAATTACAATTATCGTATTTCGAATCTCAAAAATTTGGAAATAGAACTTTAAACAAAAATCCCGTTCAAAATCAGCAAAGACGCCCAAATCTCCCACCATTTTGTACATTCTGCAAAAGGAATGGACACAGCTTTAACGAATGCCGCACGAGGCAAAACCACCAATTTTCACACCCCAATTTCACACCAAACGCCTATTCCAATCAGGCACAAGTTCCTAGACAGCACTTCCAGAGTTTACCTAACCAAACAAATTTTAGACCACAGAATTTCCAAAATTTGCCTAATCAACAACGTAATTATCCACAACAAAACAGGCCCTTAGCTATCAGGCCAAATCCTAACTTCCAGCAGCAGAGACCTTCTGCCATACAACCGAACCCGAATTTTAATCGATTCAATCAACAAAAAACACATCACTTAAATCAAGAACCTTATGATAATTACTCAGATTACCCAAACCAATACGAAGATTACTCTGCAAATCAGTCCGTAAATTATTCTCCTGATTATCAATCTCAAAATAACGATGACTACGATTTTCAAAATGGACAATATGAGAATTATACAGCTAATTCTCAGCAATACGAGGATTATACTGTTAATCCTCCGGATTTTTGCACAGGCCCGGAGTATTCCATGAATACTCCAACACAACAAACGGACGAGGTAGACCAAATTTCTCATCAAGTCCAAGCGATAAACCTCCAGGACAGTTTCGGCCCAAACCTGAACTTCCCGGAAAACCAATTCATGTAAAAACACCCCGCTACAAACTAAATATCGTAAACTCAAAAAATTTATTTTACATAGAAGACATCACTAAACGTTTCAAAATCTTGATAGACACAGGCGCAGGTATCTCTATATTCAAACCCGAAACGGCAGAAAACTATAAACGTCGATCCCACGAAAATGTAATTATACAAGGTATAACAGACGAAAAAATTAATATCACTGAATCTGCTCTCATACCTTTCAATCCGAATGATCCATACAAAGTTTACATTCATAATCTAGATATAGAATTTGACGGACTTTTAGGTGCCGACTTTTTGGACCATTACGATTGCTTAATAGACATTAAAAACAGACAACTAATCACTAATTTCAAAACCGTACCATTGTATCAAGTTACCGATAATATATTAACTACAATCTGGAGCCCGATTAAAAATCAAAATTTAAATGAAACAAAAAACCAAAATGTAATTTCTATCGAACCACGCACAGAAAAGATTTTTAAGCTTAAATGTAATTTACAAAATACCGAAGCTATACTAATAGCCCAGGAAAATGAAAAGGTACGCTTACCGAATGCCATTGTCAAAATAGACAACAATGGTGAATTTTTGACGACAGTAATAAACTCAAATGCAATTCCGAAAACAATAAAATTTTCAAATCTTAAACTTGAACCCGTTCAAAAATTTAGGTCAATATTTAATGTAAATCTTCAAAATCCGAATTCCCAATATATAGACAGAAATTACGAAATAAGAAACCAATTACGCTTAGATCACTTGAACGATGAGGAGAGTGAACTAATTACTCAACTCTGTTTAGACTTTTCAGACATATTCTATTTAGAAGGTGACAACTTGACATTTACCAATGAAATCAAACATTCAATAGACACTAACGATTCTAAACCAATTTTCACTAAATCTTATCGTTACCCCCAAATTCATAAACAAGAGGTAAAATCACAAGTCTCGAAAATGCTCGACCAAGGCATTATCCAGCCTTCAATTTCTCCCTGGTCCTCCCCAGTTTGGGTAGTCCCCAAAAAACTAGACGCTTCTGGTAAACAGAAATGGCGCGTCGTAGTTGACTACCGAAAATTAAACGAAGTAACGATAGGTGATAAGTATCCTTTGCCCAACATTTCCGATCTTCTAGACCAATTAGGCAGATGTCAATATTTCACGACTCTAGACTTGGCCTCTGGCTTCCACCAAATTGAAATCGATCCTAAGGACATCCAAAAAACAGCTTTCACGGTAGAGAATGGCCACTACGAATTTGTACGTATGCCATTCGGTCTAAAAAATGCTCCATCCACTTTCCAGAGGGTCATGGACAATATTCTATTAGGCATCCAAAATGAACGCTGTCTCGTCTACATGGACGATATTATTATTTATTCCCCTACTATCCACGAACATATTTCCCGATTAACAGAAGTCTTCAAACGTCTACAAAGAGCCAACCTCAAAATTCAGCCAGACAAATGCGAATTCCTTCGCAAGGAAGTCGCCTATTTAGGACATCTTATTACAAAGGATGGTGTAAAACCAAACCCTGCCAAAGTCGAAGCAATTCTAAATTTTCCTCAACCCAAAAATCAGAAAGAAATTAAATCTTTTCTAGGTCTAGCAGGCTACTATAGACGCTTCATTCCTAATTTCTCCAAAATTTCAAAACCCTTAACTAAATTGCTACAAAAAGATATACCTTTCAATTTCGACAATGACTGTACAAATTCATTTGAAACCCTAAAACAAACCTTGACAACTACTCCGATATTGATCTACCCCAACTTTGATGAACCTTTTGTCCTAACTACAGACGCTAGTGCATTTGCAATAGGTTCTGTACTTTCACAAGGAAGTATAGGAAAAGATTTGCCAATCGCATACGCATCTCGAACTTTATGCGGCGCGGAAACCAAGTATTCAACCATTGAGCGTGAACTTTTATCTTTGGTCTGGAGTGTAAAGCATTTTAGGCCATATCTATTCGGAAGGAAGTTCAAACTCGTCACCGACCACCGACCACTCACTTGGTTATTTTCCATAAAAGACCCAGGTAGTAGACTAGCGCGTTGGCGCTTAAAACTAGAAGAATACGACTACGAGATAATATACAAACCCGGAAAGATCAATAAAAACGCGGACGCGTTGTCCAGAATAAAAATCAATCACTTTTCAGAATGTTCCAAATTTTATTCAAAAATTCTAGCCGCAAACGAAGACTCAGATGAAGACGAAATTTCAGACAATGACGACGAAATTACCGACGAACAAATCGCCCGAGAATTTGACACATTTTCCCGACTTTACAAAGCCAAATCTCTAATAGATTATTCCAAAATTCAAATTACAAATAAACAACTATTAGATCGAGAAAATAAAAATATCATAACGTTCTTCCAACAAAACAACTTGACAGATCTTCACCATCAAATTATCGAAGATATTTTCGAGGAAAACCCAGAGTTTTATAACAACACAATTAATATCGTTTCCAGTAAATCAACCCGACAAAGAAACTATTACATTATCGCTCTACCCTTCGACCCAGAGTCTGTGGTAGAACACCTATTTCTAACACTGTACAAACATCGAAACAAATTAGACCTTTCCAAAACTTATCATGTTGAAAATAACTTAGACTTTCCAATTCTCGAAATCCTATCATTTATTTTTGCAGAAAAAGACTTAAAACTAATTATTTGCCAAAATTTAGTACGAACTCCCGATGAAGACCAACGTCCGATCATTCTCGACCAGCATCACACCGGAAAAAATAATTTACATCGTGGAATAAATGAAACGATACGTAGAATCAAAAATAAATATAATTGGCAAGGCTTAACAAAAGACGTCGAAAATTTTATAAAAAATTGTGAAACATGTCAAAGAACAAAAGTCTGTCGCAAGAACCTCAACAATCCCTTAGTGATTACCGAAACCCCTAAAACTCCATTTGAGAGAGTTAATATTGATCTATTCGAATTTCCCACGCGAAACTATGCATTAACTATCCGCGACGAGTTAACCAAATTTACTCAAGCTTACGCAGTCCCAGACAAGAGCGCAAAATCAGTCGTAAATACCCTGTTGCTTTATTATCAGCATTATGGTACCCCACTAAGAATTCATTGCGATTATGGCGGTGAATTTGATAATAATTTATTAAAAGACCTTTGCACCCTTTACGACATAAAACTAACATACTCAAGCGTAGGACATCCTCAATCCAACGGATCTATCGAACGATTCCATGCCACCCTAGCAGAAATGATAAGAATACACAAAACCGAAAATCCCAACGAACATCCCTTTACTATATTACCCTATGCGGTGATATGTTACAATAACTCGGTAAACAAAACTCATGGCTTTACGCCATACGAGCTTATTTTCGGACATACAGCTAACCGACCACCTGAAACTCTTTACAACCAAAAAGACCTGATCACCAAATACGTTAGAGACCTAAATAATCGAATATCCCATTATTACAAAATTGCGCGAAGTCGAACAGAAGCACAAAAACAAAAAGCCAAAGTTCGATTCGACAAGAACATTCCCGAAAATAGACACACATATAATATTGGCGACAAAGTGTACGTCAAAGAATCACAAATAAAAAATAAACTGCAAAATAAATTCAACGGACCCTTTGAAGTTACAGAAATCTTTCAAAATTCCGCTACATTACTAAATCTCGAAACAAACCAAACAACCAAAGTAAATTTTGATCGAATGAAACCATATACTGAAGATTAAATTTATTTTCAGGTTTCTCCTGCTGATCGGATCAGCACTTGCTCAATTTAAAATAACACCTATTAACAATACGATCGGAGTATATTATCACCAAGATACGGACATTGTGATTTCTCACAAGAAATGGACTTTACTGGTACACAAAAACATATCTACCTTTAAGACAGCTTTCGACAAAAACGACAAGATCTTACAGACACTATACAACACACTCGACCCAGCATATCATTACATGAACGTCTTTTCAGGAGATGTAAAAACTCACCTTAGCTTATTGACGCAAATTTCCCAATCAATACAATCAAAATTTGACGAAATTTACCTTGACACGAAACGATACAAACGAGGAATACTAAATGGCATCGGAACGATTTTCAAATCAATAACCGGAAATTTAGACGCAGAAGACGGTCAGTATTATTCTGATTGTATCAACAAATTGAATAATGACGAACACCAACTCGAAAACCTAATTAAAAACCAAATATCCGTTACAACTTCAGTAATCAAAAATTTCAACGCAACTATTCAAAAATTGCAAGTTGACGAAGAAACTTTCAATAAGGATATTAAAGAGATTGAAACCTCAATTTTAGACATGACTAAGGACATAGAAAACGTCCATGCAAAACTGAAATTTATCGAAATCTGCGAACAACTTATGGCAAGTTATTTATTTATCGAGGATAACCTAAATGACATCCTAAATTCCATCACTTTCGCGAGGCTTAAAATAATTCACACGTCAATTATAAATCCAAAAGACTTAGTAAATTCTCTACAGGAAATTTCGCAAAACCTACAAAGGAACAATTTACCGCTTCCAATCAAACTATCAAAGGTTGCACAGTACTTAGACATTATAGAACTAAAAGCTTTTCAAACAAATTCGGATCTAATATTTGTGTTAGACATACCTTTAATAGACCCTCAAACATATTCAGTATTTCAATTATACCCTATTCCTATTTTGGATAATAGAACTGGTTTATATCATGTATTATCAACTTCTCAAAAATATATCGCGAGAGATGATGATTCATTAATGTACATACCTATCTCGAACCTTGAAGAATGCAAACCACTTTATTTCAACACCAAATTATGTCCAAATTTATTTGCATATCCTATTGACAACAATGCCATATGCGAAGCCCGTCTCTTCAAGAACCTCAAAACTCTGCCAGAAAACTGCCAGACGTCATTTATCATCAGCCAAGGCTACAACGTCCAAAAAATAGACGAAAACACCTGGTTAGTTATTAACGCAGAACCTATACAAACAACCATCAACTGTCCAGAAAGAAATTCAAAAACTGAAGTCATATACAAAAATTCAATAGTAAAATTACAACCAAATTGTTACGCCTTCATAGGCATCACAAAAATTCAAGCTAGTACCAATGAAGTAACCGATGTAAAAGACGACACTCATCCAATCCAAATTCCATTTGAATGTTGTAAACATATTCCAGACAAAATCCGAGCTCCAAATCTTAAACCACTAAAATTAAACAATCTCAATACGGAAGACCTCGAAGTTGCCAAACACAAGTTGGACCAATACTCCAGAGATTTAGATGATTTGATCAACGAACCCTTTATAACAAAACACATATCCTGGTTCACCTATTTTATCATTGTGCTAATAATTGGACTGTTATTTCTGTACCTATTTTGTAAGTGCAGAACAAAAAGACGAAGACTAGCCATCGAAGTTTCTGCATCACCCCCATCTCCACCGAGGCCTAGCAAACCCTACAGGACATTTGCTAACCTATTTCCTTCACGAAGACGACCTACCTTAAGAAGAGAAGACAACGAAGCCGAAGACATAGAACTTACATAAAGACAAACTGTTTTGTGCCTTTTTACTGACTTTCAGTGCTGGACACTTCAGTGAATTTTATTTCATTTGTTTAATCATTATATTTCATTATTTTTCTATCATTTGTTAATTTCAATTTTATTAACATTTTTACGTCATTTTCATTCAAACCCATCATGCTTATATTTTATGCTTTCACAGTAAAGCTATATTTTAACCTTAGGAATATTTTATCCTATTTTACAATTCAAACCTAGTATGTTTGTATTTTACGCTTTCTTGCCAAAGCTATATTTTAACTCTAACATTTTTATGTTATTTTATTTTATGAATCAAGCTTATTGTGCTTGCATCTCATATTCTAGACGCTAAGGTTATATTCTGTGTTTTAAACCTTACAATTTAACATTTTTGTATCTTTTATATTTTTCCAAATTGTACCATTACCTTTTATATACATTTTATATTCATTTCAAAAGTTGCTGCATAAAACACCAACTTTTTTTATAAGGGGGAAGCTGTTATATTAGAAATATACTATGATATATAATATTATCGAGACAGGCTTAACCTTCTCAAACATATCGTATTACATACTGCGTAACAGCTCTTCTCAATAACCGCTCACGCTGCATGAGCATTGTATTTCAATTCTAAGTAATCCTGATTGTGCTGAATTAGCAACACTGTTTCCTTTGTTCTCAAAACATTATAAATATTACCAACAACCTTTTTGTAATCAGTCTTATACTCATTTTCGATTAAACACATTCAAAATCATTATTGTTATTTTTACAAGAGTCAAACTCGACTCCATTATAAGTGAATAAATCTTTTTAAAAAGTTATTCAAACAATCCACTATCTAACATACATACATACGTCATTATCGCTTCTGTTATTATGTTGAAAGTGAACGGTTTGTAAATAGCGATCCGATACATCTGTACAAATGACTTTAGGGTTTAGTAAACTTTTGTCAATATTGGAAAATATATTATCAATAATTGTTTTAGATTTTTTTGATAGTCTAGTATAGTCATAAATACATTTTAAAATATTACATAAATGATTTGCATTCTCATGATTCGGGCATTGATCGTCGAAATTTATATTGAAATCACCACAAAGGAAAGTAGGAATGTCGGGTTTATAAATATTATTTAATAGGCGGTCAATATTATTAACAAAATCAATAGTGTTATTTGATGGTGGTCTATAAAAGCAACCTATTAAAATTTTTATATCTTTAAAATCTAATTGAGTTATAGCGTATTCAAATACTGTCATTTTTTTTTTTTTATATTTTTTTGGGATAAAATGAATATCTTGTCTAACAAATATGGCTACTCCGCCTCCTTTCATAGAGCAGTGGCAAAATGAATCACATAACATATAATTATTTATTTATTTATTTATTTAGAATACAACTACCCAAACAGATAAGAAATCCAATTACAGGGTAGGAAAAAACAAAACATTGTTACAGAATTTTGTACGATAAATACATATGAAAAACTTAAGTATAATTACATAAAATATTTGTGTATATAAACTAGTAAATATTTTTAGTTTGAATGCAATACAGATTGCTTAATTTTTTTAACAGTAGTACAAAATATATCAACATCGTCCTGTATATATGCATAGTTTGAACACATCATATGCAAAGGTGAAGATTTAAGTAAATTTGTATGAGGCGTATTTAGATAAAAAGAATTATTTGAGCGTGTATGAACTGATGGTACATGTAATTTGACATAACTACATAACTCAGGGCAATCATCATTATTCAAAATTTTATATAAAAACACAATCGAAGAATACTTACGGCGGGATTCCAAATCATGTATTTGATATCTCTTTAATAGATCACATTGAGGTGTACCTCTTGCTGGATAAATTCCGTCATTTCTATACCAAAGATATTTACTGAGGATCCTTTGCGTTTTTTCAACGCTAAGTTTATGCACGGCGTATTCTGGACTCCAGATTATGGAGGCATACTCTAATTTTGATCTGACAAATGCATTAAACAGCAATATCAAGGTGTTATTACCCACAAAGTCTTTGGTATTTCTGATTATGAAACCTAAGTTTCTGTAAGAACTGGCCACGATAGCATTTATGTGATTATTAAAGGTTAACTTACTGTCGAAGATGACCCCAAGATCTTTAAATTGACTACATCTAGATAGCTGAATATCATTTAAAGAATAAGTAAACTCAGTTGGATTAAGCTTTCTTGTGAAAGTCATGTATTTACATTTATTAATATTTAGATGCAGTTTATTTTTGTCACACCACATACTAATTTGTTGCAAATCTTTTTGCAAGTTAAAGCAGTCATTTAAATTGTTGATGGCCGAATACAGCTTGCAATCGTCAGCGTACAGCAGAGTGCTATTTAGAAGCTCACAGTTAATGTCATTTATAAATATTATGAATAACAAGGGTCCAAGAACGGACCCTTGAGGAACGCCAGACGTTGCTGTTATTTCATCAGACTTAAATCCATGGTATTGGACAGTAAGTTTCCTGTCAGATAGATATGAGTAAAAAAAGTTAGTAAATGTTTCGGTAAGGCCGAAGTTGAACAATTTTTGTAACAAGATACCATGATCGAGTGTGTCAAAGGCTTTAGAGAAATCTGTATATATGACGTCAACTTGACCTCCTCCACCTAACGTCTCCGCAATAAATTGAGTTATGCAAGCCAGATTTGTAACAGTCGATCTACCAGCGAGAAACCCGTGCTGATTAAAGCAAATTTGGGATTTAACATGGGAAAATAAAATATTATAAAGGACACTTTCAAATAATTTGCTGAAGTTACATAAAATGGTAATTGGTCTATAGTTTTCAACTGCAGCCTTGTCATCCTTTTTATAAACGGGACAAATTTTAGCTTATTTCCATAGGTTAGGAAACGTAGCGGTTTGAAGAGACAAATTGAAAATAACTGACAAAGGAAAAGCAAATAGCACAGCACAATCTTTCAAAAGAAATGCGGGTATTCCATCCGGACCAGTAGTTAATTTCGGTTTGACCAATTTAAACGCATTTAATACGTCTACTTCATTAATTATTGGAATAGCGAGATGTGGTACATTACTATTTGAGTCAGTGGCTTCCATACCAAAGTTAGTGGACGTTGTAAAAGAAGATTGAAAAAAGGATGCAAATCCGTTCAAAATTTGTTGAGGGTTCTTCAAAGGTACATTATCTTGCGTCATTACACTTGGAATACTAGTAACATCTCTCATATTATTAATATGTGACCAAAATTTGTTTGGGTTTGACTTAATCTGCATTTCAATATTTTTAAGGTAGTCTTTGTGTGCAACGCCTATTTCCTGTTTGATTTTTCTCCTTAAAGATTTAAAATCTCTGTGAGCATTTTCGTCTCCGGTATCTCTATATGTACGCCAAAGACGTGATTTTTGTTTAATGTCTCTAATTATTCTACGATTAAACCATGGGGGATACGATTTATTTATGGGTGTGGTTCTGGGAACATTTCTTGAAAAGACACGGTCTAGTTCGTTGTACATGTAGAGAGTTGCATCGTTAGCGTTACTAAATGACGAAATGCAGGTCCAGTCTATGTGATATAAGTCATCATACAGTTCAGTAAAATTAGCTTTCTTAAAATTATAACGTGATACGGGGCTGGTATGAAATTTCAAGTTTACAGAGTTCGTTTTAATCAAAAATTCTAAAGGAGGGTGGTGGTCATCCACAGGCAACAAGTAATTTTCGGATTTAATAGTATGAACTGTAGACCTACTAAAAACTAAGTCCAGAATACGTTGATTAGAGTTCAGAACACCATTTTATTGTTTAAGCCCCATAAATTCACTAAAATTTACTATCGGCGTTATGCGTCTATTTATATAATATGGGTCATCCATATGATTTACAAAGTCAGGTATGTTAAAGTCTCCCAGTAAAATAAGATCATCTTGGTTATTCAAAAAAATTACGTCTCTTAGAGCATCAAATATTGTCTCGTATATCTCTACACCAGTGTTAGGAGGTATATAAACAATGAGGACAAGCAGTGACAGAGTTGAGAGACTGATTCTGATGCCTAGTATATCAACCATAGGCGCCACGCTGATTACGTTATTTAAATCTAAGACAATAGCATTATAAGATTTTTTGAGAGCGAGTAGTACACCACCCCCCCGGGTTGAGCCTACCATGTTAAAATTACGATCTTTGCGAAAAACAGTATAGTCATTACAGAATAATTCACAATCAAATACATTGGGATCCAGCCATGTCTCAGTTAAACCGAATAAGGAATTATATAGATCATGAGTTTTAGTTTTTAAGCCTCAGACGTTTTGATAGTAAACAAATAACTGATTGTCAGGTTCAGTATTTTCACAAAAAATGTTTTTTTTGTATTTATAGGAACATTGGTATCAGATGATTGCTATTTATTTGAGAAAAGTGAAAGTTTATAGTGTTCCAATTTCTTTTGAGAAACGGTACATTCTTTTATGTCCCACACGAAATGTTTATTTTCAGCAAGTTTAGCGTTTACACAGTTTGCACATCTGGGGACAGCATCACTTGGACACTCCTTGACGCTATGATCCAGTGAGCATTTTGGACACACAAATTTGGAACTTTTACAACTGGTCTGAATGTGGTTGAAACCACTACATTTAAAACAAATTTTTAAGTCCGTAGCATCATAGACAGAACAAACATCATAATTGACAAATAGGTTACCTTGAGTCATCACTTTGCAAAAAGTGTTTCTATCTATGTCCAGAATAGCCTGATAAAGGTGCTTATTATTTTTAGTTGACCAAATTTTCACAATTTTGCACTTGCTATCTTTAGAAAATACATCGTTTTGTGCCTTCAGAAATTTAAGGAGTTGGTTATCTGAATATTTTTCTATCATGCCCACAAGTTTTAGCTTCGGGTTGGGGTTGTTGCTTTTAAATTCATGAATTTCATAGCCAGAGGGTAGTTTTTCTTTTGCCATTTGTTTAAATTTATGGGCATCTTCAGGTTTATTGCAGCCAATGAGTATATCTCCGCTTTGCACATTTTTCACTTTCGAGACACTTATGTTTAAATCAACCGGATTTAAATTCTTCATTATGTCCGATTTGGTTTGGCCATTGGATTGATCCTCGTTCTTTGGTTTAATAACAATCATCGACTCGTTGCTTGCTACTTGAGAGTAGAGCGGCTTTATGGGTTTACTGGCATTTAAATTTAGGTTGGACATGGAAGAAATATCAGACAACTTCTCTTCAGCAATTTTCATAATTTCGCTCCTTACATTAGAGAATATTAATTCAACATTCTTTAATGCACTCTTAATTTTCGCTTCTAGTTCATTTTTAATTACAATTTCATATTCGTCCTTTATTTTATTGCAGTGCTCACAGTACCAGTGGAGACCAGGGGTTCTCATGAATTTTAATAAGTCCGGGGAAATTCCAACGCAGGTAGCATGGTAAAGTTTATTGCAATACCCGGTACAAGAGACACCAGGTGACTTCCGACGATCTATCGCTGTGTTACAAATGCCGCACTCACTAGTCATGATTGCACATAACACTTAATACTAATGCTTTCACTTGTACTAGTCTTTTATTACGGGGTTTTCCAAACAATCGGAAATCCCGTAGGGTCTCAGCCTTTAAACTGGCTTATCTTAGCTCTAGACACAACCGTTCACTTCAAGCGTTCAACGTTATGTAGTTTAATACTCTTGATTTCTTCAACTGAGCATCAAACACTTCTGGAAAGTTGAAGGTATGGAGTAATAAGTTAAGCTCATCTAATTTGTTTCGAATACTTCCCACGTTTAAGTGATATACACGTAGATCTAACTGAGTATTTATTTCACTGGACGGTATGTTTGTTGCCTCTAAGTTTGGAATGATATTTCTGTAAGGCATGGATATAAAAAATTTGGGGACGTGTTTTTTTTATCTTCGGTAACTATAACATCAGGGGCAGCTGATGGAACTGCAGGGGTGGTTGATGTGGCCTTAGATGTGGGTGCAGATACTTCAGCAGTTTGACTCAATGTCGGACTATCGCAATTTGTATGGTTACTAGTTTTTATAAAAGTAAGGTTTTTTTATTATATATTTAGCTGTAGACATAGCATGAAGAATTTGTTTCGCAACTATATCTTTAGGGAACTTTTTGTAGTTCTCATTATTTGATTCAATGTACTTAAATACACCCTCAGTATAGTTATTAAATTTGCATAGGAAATCGTTTAACTTTGAATTAAATTTATATATGAGTCTATTACTGTTTTGTTTATTTTCCACATACGGAACAGAGGCAAACATCATGTTTGTGTGGAAACATAACTTCAGTTTATTACATATGGAGCGAAAGAGAGGGATTCTTTTGTTTTTTATGTCGTTTGATCCCCCGATGATAATAACAAAACCTTGAAGTGTGAAATTTTTTGTTAGTATCTCTATGTTTTCCAAGACTTGGTCCAAAAGAGCTCCCCGTTTTTTAATTGACATTGTCACATTAAGTTGCAAGTCTAGTAATTTTCTAATTTGCCAATTAATATTGTTTTCATCAGAGAGTATAAGAATTTGATTCTTTTTACCTTTGTCATTTCTATTAAAACAATTGGAGGTTTCTTGCCTGGCTAGATTAAACTGTACTTGTATCTTATCATTTGCTTTTTGTGTTTCCTTACTTTTTGCAGATACTATTTGCTTTTTGTCACTAATTAAAAAGTTTAGGTTTTGCATTGATAAATCCGTCGATGTAGAACAATTTCTTGTATTATAGAAGTGCATTGTTTGCATACTAATTGTACTTGTCATGCAGTCACTAATTTCAACAGATTTTTTTAGTTTAGTTATACAAACATTTAACTCACTTATTTTTTCTTCCTGATGTTGTAGTAGTTCTAACAAATTCTTCTTCCCTTTTAGTAGCTTCTAATAAAAATTCCTTATGCTCTGCCTTTATTTTTTGGATATATTTATTTTTATGCTTGCTATCATCGGCTAGGTCACTAATCGTTTTTTCCAATAAGCTTATTTCGTCATTTTCACTGGTAGAGTTGCTTTCTTCACAACACACAAGTTTATTTTCGTCAATAAATTTAATTTTATCTTTATGCTTGGGTAAACAGCATTTATGATAAATTTCATAACACTTAGTACACACATAATGCATAAATTGCTTGTTTTTACAACACTTAAAGGCAGTTTTACTTGACATTTTTGGAACAGCTGACGAGCTATGATACTGAATGAACTTGATGAACACACCACTGAAAATTACGAAGAGGACGGTATCTTCTACAGTAGCGAGTCCAATACTTCTGACAAATTTTTATTCAACATTGATTGAAATTACATAAATTGAAAATCATATGTGTTTTGCTTATATAAAAAAAAAGATGAAAGTAAAGAGTGTGTGGGTGCGCTCCTCCATCTTTAGCTGTGTATAGTCAAGGAATTAATTTGTTTTAATACTTGAAAATCTGGTGATAGTGTAACTTTAGGTCATCTGAATACATTGAGATAGTCAGTTTGTGCAACAAGTCATTAATTACATGATTATTTAAATAAACATCTATATAAACTAGCATAATGTCAACAAAAAGGTGATTTCTTATCACACAAAAACTTTAAAATTTAATCACTACAAAAACTATTAAGGTGTGTTCACTTATAATAGTCTTATCTTTAGTGCGGGTGCTAAGTACATTTTCTCAACTAAATATGGAATGTGTTTCTTGTAAAATTAAATCTGGTGAGCCTATTATACTATGTGATAGTTGCCAAAGATCCACACACAGGGAATGCTCAGGTCTTAATGCCACTGAATTGAAGGTAATGGATCTTAAAGGTAAAAGGAGTCTCAGATTTTATTGCGAGGATTGTCAAAACGGAATCAGACTTATTCCAAAACTCCTTGTTAAAATTAATAATTTGGAAGCAGAAATCAACAGATTGAAAAATGTAGTGGAGTCAGGAAATAAGAACTCTAGTTCTATAGTGGATAAAGAGGATGTTATTTGTGAAATGTTGGAGAGAAAGAATCATGCCTCGAACATTATTGTTTTTCATGTGAATGAGTCAAAGATGAAATTGCAACAAGAACGAGATGCTGAAGATGGTAAAGCAATTGATGCTATACTAAAAAACTTTAATGTCGACAAAACTAATATGAAAATGTTTAGATTAGGAAAATTTGTACCAAATAAGATTAGGCCTATAAAAATTATCTGTAAGTCACCAGAAGATGCTAAGTTCATCCTTAAAAATAAACAACTGAACACAATTCCAAGCGTTAGAATTTATGGAGACCAAACAAAAACACAGCGAGGTTATTTTAATGCCATCAAAACTAAAATTCAAACATTAATTAATAATGGGGATAATAAGAAGACAATTAAATTTATTAACAACAGACCAACCATAGTAGATAAACAGGATACAAAAAACTAGCTGTAAGTCCTAATATACTTTTGAACTCTGATATAATCTGTCTTAATGCTCAAAGCATTCTAAACAATCGAGATTAAATCCAAGAAAGCATAACTTGTTACAATTCCAAGGTAATTTTACTCAGTGAAACTAGAACAACAGCTGATATTGAAATAAAACTTGAAAACTACAATCATGTCCGCTGTGACTCAATGTGTAGACATACGGGTGGTGTCGTTTTGTATATAAAAAGCAATTATAATTTTTCCACGTTTAAAACATTCGGGTTACAAAATAACTACTGGTGTAAGGTATTAAAAATTGATTTCATAAGTTCAGTATATATAATTGGATGCCTGTATCATTCCCCATCAAGTTCTCATTCAGAATTTATAGAAGATTTGGAGACAGTGTGTGATGTTTTATTTTCTACAAACTATCATAGTGTGTTGGCTGGCGATTTTAATATCGACTTGTTGGCTACTTCATTCTATGGAGAAAAAATTAAAAACCTGTTTACAATGTATGGTATCAAGTATCAAACAATGTGTAACAAAACCTACTCGTGTTACTGATAACAGTAAGTTATTAGTTGATTGTGTGCTAACTAACCGTTGTGATATATGACAGATGTTCATGATTGTCCTAAAATAACTGATCATTCTATTATTTCAGTAAACTTAAGGAACAGTGCTAACTCAAGTGAAACAATAAAAAAATTTAGGAAATTAAGTATAGAAAATGTTAATAAAATAAAAACTAGTTTAATAATGCTTAACTTTAACTTAAACTCTATCGATGTTAATCTTATTTATCAGGAAATTTTGGAAAAGTGTGAAACTGTTATTAATAGTATTGCTCCTATAGAAACATGTCATTTTAAATGTAAATTACCCTGGTTCGATTACGAGGTGTTAGATAAAATTAGAAATCGGGATAGGGCTTACAAGGAGTTCCAAAGGTGTACTGATAATGAGAAACAAAATAAATGCCAACTCTTTAAGGAACATAGCAGAGCTGGGTCGAATTCTCTGATAATGGATTCGAATCATGAATCCGAATCTTCAAAAAGGATTCGAATCACGGACACTAGGTTCAGATCCTTTTTGTAGAAAAAAGTGATTCGAATCACAGGATTCGAATCCTTTTTTCGGATCACGGATCCGAATCCTCAAGTTAACTTCACAATAATTATTGTTACAGTTACACATATTACTTTTTATTTTAATATTATGATGAATAGATTAGTACTTTGCTTGATTATGTAATATATATAAGTGATTGATTGATTAAATAAAAAGAAATTAATAAATTTCACTTTATTTTAACGTTAAGCTTACACTATTGAATTTGTTGGGGCGGGGTAAAAAGATTGACAAAACCAATTTTTAAAAAGTCGATGTTGCGTTTTTATTTTAAGACATCCTCAGGACAATCTAGTTTATGTTTTTCCTGTAAAACTAAATTTTAAAATTTGTAACATAAATAAGACACATAGAAGTCAGCAGTATTTTAGGCATTAAACCTTCAATGTCGGCTAGAATTTAATCAATAAATAGGTATTAGATTCTAGCCAATGGAAGTTGAATGCCTAAAATATGGCTGCCTTTTATGCGTTCCATTTCCATTATGTGTTCCATATTCCTTACAACTTTTAAAACTAAGTTTTACAAAGGAAATTAAAATTAAATAGTCTTGAGGATATATTAAAATAACAACGAAACGTCGACTTTTTAAAAATTGAAAAATAATATAATGGATAGAGAAAGTAATCGTTTTATTTTTTAAAAACAGGCAAAATATCCAAAATTGTTTGAAATATTTTAGTCCGAATAATATCCGCAACACCTAAAATCCACAAATCGAACTATTCTCCACCGATTGACAACACTGACAAGTACCTACCAAAATGCATGCTATTTGCCTGTCAATATATTACAATAGGCAAGATCTTGACTCCGTGCCGCTTCATGCTCCCTACACTTAATAACAATGCACAACGCTTGCGTAAAAAATATTGGAACCACAGAAAATGATTAGCGAAAAGGAGTTGAATCTTGGATTCAAATCCTTTTTCATTTGTCTTATGAATTCGGATTAGGAATATGTTTATATGAAAGTATTCGAATACCGCTTTCGAATACTCAAAAAGTATTCGAATCCTACCCAGCTCTGGAACATAGGAATGGTGTAGTTAACCTTTTAAAACAAAAAAAAGAACCAATATTATTTTGATAAAATAGATAGGTTTAAAAACAATCCAAGACAAATGTGGAAAACTTTAAAAAAGCTTATCTCAAATCACAGTCAAGATAACCCAAATTGTATAAGTTTTGGAACTGGAGATGGACAGAAAGTTTGCAATGATATCTCAAAGATTGCACATAGTTTTAATGAGTATTTTGTTGAAAGTATTGGAAATATTGTTCAAAGTATTAATAGTGATCAAACTTGGTGTAATTTAAACAATAATCTATATATATTAAAATCGTACAGGTGCGAGCCCCTTGCGTTTTGCAATTTTGCTGGCGCATATTCTCCGGTTTGCGGCAGAGCCCGAGGTCGGGAGCGGGACGAGCGGAAGCGGGAGGCCGAACTACGTCCCAAGTTCATATTGGCGACGCGTGCCTTTCGGGGTTGATATTTTTAATTAGGCTAATAATGTCGGCCATCTCTTTCCCTACACGCTTTTACGACCCTCAAAATGAATTTGCGTCGCTCCTTTTTGATGACGTACGCGCCCGCTTATTTTGGTAAACGTCAAAAATTTCCGTTTTTGTTTCGTTCCTGGCGGCCTTATAATTCGGTTATGCCGGTGGGATTTACGATTTGCTTTCATTGCCATTCATGTACTTTCCGTATCGACATCGTACGGCCGTCTGCGGGGTGTTTTTCGCCAGATATGAGCGTTTAAAAATTGCGTGTTTGGTGGTTTTTCACGATTCTGGCGAAATACGCACATTTTCGGTTTTCCTTGAATAACTTCTAAACCGCTGGAAATTTCTTAAAAATAAAAACTCCCAAAGGACAAGGTTATTTAATGAGGAATCGTTTCCATTTTTCAGATATCACCTTCGACGAACCGTTTTCGAGCTAGAGCGTTTTGAAGGAAACGACGTCGGGTGGCCAAAATACGTAGCGTTTTCGTTAAAAGCCGAATATCTCGGCAAATAGGCCGTTTTCGGCGAAAATGTTCGTACCTAACGAAAATAAAGCTAAATAAATTATCTACCGCTATGCAGAGTTTCATTTCTCTACTATAAATATTAAGAAAGTTGTGGCCTTTAGAAAATGCTACTTTATAGTAAAACGGAATATTTTGTTGCCGTCAAATAATTCCTTCTGAATATCATGATGTACGTGAAACATTTTGTAAAGGCGATGAGGTAGCCGGACGGTAATAGTCGACGCGTTCCAAGCGGCAGGTCCCCGGTTCCATCCTCGCCCACAGCAGCTCTTTTTTTTTTTTTGCCGTACATTTTATCTTAATTGAAAATTCATCTTTATTTCTGTCTTTTAAATTTTTAACCTTATTATGTATATAACAGATAGAATACCCTTATTTATTTTTAGAACTAATGGTTAATTTAAGTAGGTTTGAATAAATTTTCCTACACAATATAATAGATAAAATATAATCAATCATAAAGAAAAAATAAAAAAATATCATAAAATGTTAAGAAATGATAAATTAAAACAACAATAAATAAATCTAAAGCATATTGATTTCGGCTACCACCAATTACCAATTAAAATAATTTTATTTTTGTTATCTATTTTACATTATATTTCATTTATGTCATTTGCCCTAGTTTACTATATTACAAACCTGCACATCGTGCGTATAATATTTATCCCTATTCTAGTAAATGTATTACATTTTTTAGGATAGGTCGGCGATGGATGCCGATGACACACTCTTCGAAATTTTTTGGATTGTCCTTCTTTTATAGCATTTCCCGTAGGTTTATGCTATTTTTGTGTTTAATTATACTGCGTGGCGCCGCAGGCGCCACTATGAGCGCGAAGCGCGAATGCCTCTGCAAGAGCTAGAAATGGCCGTAGGCCATTTCTAGTTTATATTTAAAATTTGAAACCTTCGAAATGCTTTCTATCCAAGATTTAAAAAAAAAACAGTTTAAACAATAAATTTTCTTTGTATGAAACATTAAACTGTAGAATGATTAAAGAAATTTTTAAAACAATTGGTCATGTTATACTAAATTTGATAAATACATCTCTTAATATCGGTAAAATTCCGAGCATATTAAAAAGTAGCACTGTTATCCCGATTCAGAAAGTTGCTAACACCACAAAAGCTGAAGAGTTTCGTCCAATTAACACTTTGCCACCAATAGAAAAACTTATAGAAATAGCTGTACATGAACAATTATTGCACCATGTTACCGTGAATTCAATATTAATAAATAACCAATTGGGTTTCCGTAAAAAATACTCATGTGAAACAGCATTACAAATCACATTATGCAACATTAAAGCTAGCTTAGATAACAACAAATATGTTGTTACTGTATTTCTAGATTTAAAGAGAGCCTTTGAGACAATAGACAGAAAGATTTTGTTATCAAAGTTAGAACAATATGGTATTGGTGGTAAGGTTCTTGATTGGATTAGTGATTTTTACAATATCGCAAACAAAGAGTCCGTTATAATGATAAAATATCAGATGAAATAGATAACGATTTTGGAGTTCCGCAGGGTAGTGTGTTAGGCCCTCTCCTATATCTATTATATATTAATGATATTGAACTGTTTGTAGAATGTGAATTCCTTAACCTTTTTGCTGACAATACTTTAATAACATGTAGTGATGTTAACTTGGAGGCAGCCATCAAAAAAATGAATGCTATTTTAGATAATATAAGCAGATAGTTATGTATTAATAAGCCAAAATTAAATGTTGCAAAGACAAAAGCGATGATATTTACCACGAAATATAAATACGGTTTTCTAGATATTGACAATATAAAACTGAAAATTAATGATGAACAAATTGAGATCGTATCTACAGTAAAATATTTGGGATTTCAACTTGATAATTTATTAAGTTTCGATAGTCACTTTGACTACATTTATAAAAAAATAGGAAAAAACTTTATTTCTTCAGCCGAATATCCCAAAATTTATCAATTGAAACTAAAATTATGGTTTATAATTGTATTATTCAGCCTCATTTTGATTACTGTGCATCTATTTTATTCTTATTTAATCTTAATAAATTAAATATTTTGCAAAAATTGCAAAATCGTGGAATGAGAGTAATTCTAAAAACAAATCGTCTTACCCCAATCAAATCAATGTTAAACTCTCTTAATTGGTTTTCTGTGGAAAACAGATTGTACTATTTCACCATGATTTTTGTGTTTAAGATTGTTAATTGTATGGTTCTACATTATTTTCAGCAATATATTACTTTCAACAAAGATGTGCACACGTATAATACTCGGGGTATAAATAATATTTATATTTCAAGAACTCATTGCTACGCCCGCAGATGATAAATAGAAAAACAAAATGGTTTACTAAAATTTAGATTCCTATTTCCTAATTAATGAGAGGTCTTGATGGGCACCTCTCAGGAACTCGTAGCAAATATTTATTATAGTGTGCAGTTCGTGATAAAAGTAGGAACCACACACTTGCTAGCACGTCGGGGGGGAGCGGGTAAGACAGCTAGGTGGTGAACACACAAACAATGAATTGGAAAGGGGAAAAGAAATAATGAATCACCGGTTAACAGTTTATTACAAAGTCTGGCAACAATAATTATTATAATCCAAAATGAGCCCGGATAAGAATTAAAATATATTTACAAAAAGGCAAAATTAACATAAAATAGGGCTACTCATATTATTAGCTGTTACTCGAGTCCGAGTATAAAAATGTTACAGTCGATAAATTGTGTACAATAAAAAACAAGTAACAGGTGTAGTTTATTGTAATTCCCATTCATCTACGGTGCACACGACTATGGCTATAGAGGCCAATTCGGGAGAGCACATGTCGACCGCAGTCAGGACAAACATAGACCTGGTTCGGTCTTGGATTCGGCCTTCTTGCAGCAACATTTCCTTGATAGCTGGCCACAACCCCTCGCCATTCGGTTCTGTCCGCTGCAAGTTGTTCCCATTGCTCGTCTGCAATACCGCAGGATTTTAGATTTTCATGGAGAGCGTCTTTGAACCTCTTTCGTTGACCGCCACGCCTTCTTCTACCGCTTAGCAATTCACCATAAAGTGTACATTTAGGAAGGCGGTTATCATGCATACGATGAACGTGACCTGCCCATCTTAGGCGTGCTCTTGAAATAAGCACCTCAATTGGAAGGCTGTTTGCTCTCCTGAGTACTTCCACGTTTGATATGTGATGGAACCAACGGATTTTCATCATACTTCTGAGGTGTCTTTGCTGAAAACGTTCTAATTCTTTCACATGACGACGGTAAGTGACCCAGCTTTCACATCCATATAGCAGTGTTGGAATGACAACTGCTCTGTAGACAGCCATTTTCGTTGACAAAGCAAGGTCGTGGTTGTCAAATACTCTCTCTCTAAGACCCCAGAGTGCTCTAGATGCAGCGCTAATTCTATTGCGAATCTCGCTGTCCATGTTTGCTTTGTCATTAACAACGTTGCCTAAGTAATTGAACTGATCCACCACTTCAAGAGAATTTCCGTTAAGTGTAATGTCTATTTGGTTCACTTGATGAGGAGTTGACATAATCTTAGTCTTTCCAATGTTGATTTTAAGTCCCAAGGAATCATAGCTCTGGGCATACACATCTAAAAGTTCTTGAAGCTCTTCCGGCGTAGAGGCTAAAAGTGCACAGTCATCCGCATACTGGAGATCACAAATGAATCGTGTGCGTGTCTTCGTGAAAGCTCTAAAGCGCCCTATGTTAAAGAGACCATCAAAACGGTATCTGAGACCTATTCCTCTGACTGTCAGTTTGTTGTCAACAATAATTGTTAGAGCAGTGGTAAACAAATTAAAGAGTAGGGGTGCTAGGACACATCCCTGCCTAACTCCAGTGAGGGTTTGGAAAGGTTCGGTTGCCTCATTATTATACATAACCTGGGCGTTGTTGTTTGTATGTAGACTGCGACATACTTCCACAAATTTTCTAGGGATACCTAAGCGGAACATAATTTTCCAGAGCACTTCCCTGTCCACCGAGTCAAACGCCTTGGTTAAATCAATGAAGGCCATGTGAATTTCTCCTTGATGTTCGAGTGCTTTTTCTTGAAGCTGTTTAAGTGTGAAGATTAAATCCGATGTGCCTCGGTTTGGTCTAAAGCCACTCTGTGTTTCAGGAAGTAACTTTTCCATAACAGGTGTTAGCCTATTTGCCATCGCTTTAGTGAGTATCTTCCCTCCAACAGCCATGAGAGCTATACCCCTGTAATTTCCACAGTCCGCAGCGCTCCCTTTGTTTTTGAAGAGGTTGATTAAAAGTGTATCACGAAACTCCTGCGGAGCTTGACCACTTTCCCACACGACATCAAACAGTTTTTTGAGGTAGGGTATGAGCTCTGACGACACAGCTTTAAAGATCTCAGCTGGGAGTGAGTCGGCGCCGGGAGATTTGTTATTTTTTAGCTGCCCAATGGCGGTTAAGATCTCTTCCGTTGTTAGTGGCTTATCTAAGTCTTCGAAGGTGTCGTATTGAGGGATAAGATTTATAATATCGTGATCGGCTTGACTTTGCTGGTTAAGAATGTTAGAGTAGTGTTCTTTCCATCGGGCTCTTATTTCCTGGTCTTCTTTGAGGAGATTTCCATTTAAATCTTTAATAGGGCACATATTTTTCCGACTGGGGCCGTACACTGCTTTTACTCCTTGAAAAAAATTCCTGTAGTCGTGTGAATCGGCGTACCTTTGAATTTCTCTGGCCTTGCTTGCCCACCACTCGTTCTTTATTCTTCTGATTTCGCGTTGCGTTTCATACTTAGATTGGGTAAAAGCTTCTGCTTTTGATGAGTTGTTGGGGTGGTTGATAGCGTTTTGGAAGGCAATATGTTTGCGGTCAAGAAGTTCTTGTATAAAAGCTTCATTATCATTGAACCAGTCCTCCTGTTTTTTACTTGCTACAGTGCCAAGAATTTCCTCACTCGCCCTTTTTAAACTGTCTTTAATTTGTGTCCAGGTAGCAGCGACATCTACAGAATTGGTTTCTTCTAGTGCACTCAAATTCTCTTGAACTTTTTGCTTTAGCTGTTCGACGGTTTGTTGGTCACGCAATTTACTAATACAGAGACGGGGTCTACGTTTTACTTGAGTTCTTCGGTGTTTGGGTCTCATAACAATTTTCATTTTAGAGACAACAGGACGATGATCGGTCCAACATTCGCTATCAATGCGCGCCTTTGTAATTTGGACGTCCTTGAGATGCTTCCTACGTACGATAACATAGTCCAGTAGATGCCAGTGACCTGATCTGGGGTGACGCCAGGTGCCTTTAAATTTATCCTTTTGTCGGAAAATGGTGTTTGTTATAACTAGATCATGTTCGGCGCATTTAGTTAGGAGTAGTTGACCGTTAGCGTTCATGTTGCCCAAACCGTTCTTGCCTATGATGCCTGGCCAGGCGTCTGCATCTCTCCCTACTCTAGCGTTAAAATCGCCAAGAATAACGAGTCGTTCCGTTTTAGGTATTCTACAGAGGGTTTCTTCCAGCTGTTGATAGAAGCTTTCCTTGGTTTCGTGACATGCATCCAGAGTGGGAGCGTAGGCGCTTATTAGATTTACCGCGTTGCCATCTGATAGCTCATAGCGTAGCAGCATTAGACGCTCGGATAGGCCTTGTGGTACTTGTGTTAAGTTGGATACAAGTTGATTCCGAACGGCAAATCCTACTCCATGTTGTCTTCTTGAATTGGTGGGAAGACCTTTCCAATAGAAGGTGTAGTACTTTTCTGTGAGAGAGCCTTCCTCCAAAAATCGAGTTTCGCTGAGAGCTGCAACGTCAACATTGAGTCGGTGAAGTTCTCTATCTATTAGAGCAGTTCTTCTTTCAGGCCGATCGGTGCGAGTGCTGTCGTTCAAAGTACGAACATTCCAAGCGCCGTAGATGAAAGAATTCGTTTTGTTGGATTTAACTTGTTGGTGTTTTTTCGACATTCGTTGAGGTGTCCCTGTGGGCACCCTCCCCCGGAGATCCGATCGGGAGGGTATTTTACCTCCGGATGATTTTGTCCCACTTGAACGCTCCATCATTTTTTAAAGCCTTAATCGACTGAAAACGAAGCTGCATTTGAAGTTTTAGCTGGAGCAGGTATGCAACTGACCAGCTCGGTTGCGGAAGGCGAGTGGTGTGGTCCCATGGCACAGAAGGAGACTGCGACGATGGGGTAACCAAACGATTCCAAAAGCAACCTTTGTGTGCGGTGGGTTATTTTTACCGCACTCTTCGTGAGAAGGTGGATGTGCTCACGGCAAAAGGTAAGGGTTATTCCGCCCTTACTCGGTCGTTAGAGCCTCGTTAGTGAAAACAGGGTGCACCAAGTTCAAATTGAACTCATCGCGAAGGTGAGGTTAACAATTGAGTAGGAGAAGCTATTACTTGCGCTTCACTACCCCATTACACCCCTACTCATATATACCTACATAACTAACACATATTACGTATGACTAAAAATATATATGTATATTTTTTTTTTTTTTAATGAACCAATCTGGATTTGTTACACAGTATGGCGTATCATATACAATTGTCGGATAGAGGTAATTACGTAAGTGTGGGAAAAATATAAACATAAGTACCTTTTCCCCTTCTTTTCTATGCCAGTCTATTTAGATGTAATGATAAATGAATTACTCAAGTATAACAATTATATAGATTAGGAATATCACTTACATAACGTCGCGGTAGTGCAAATATACGAACCACTGCTGCAATGGTGTGAATATCCAGATGATAGGCGTCGGGACGCTGTGCCTCTCTCTTAGCTATGCCTGGAATCGAGCTGGTGGTTATATGATGACAGCACAAACACCTAGAGCCCCCTGGACGGCACGAACCTCGTCCAAAAAAAATTACTCGTCGGGACGGTGTAATAACGAGTAGGCCTGTCGATTAACAAGACGACTGCAGGAAAGGTGAAGCAGATAAAAGATTCTAGCTGTTAGATAGAGGAAATTTTTAGCTAAATAGAAGAACCCTGTAAGGAGATAAAAAATATCTCAATAAAAAAACATTGCCCATAAGGGAAGAAAATAATAAGTAACTTACGCATAAACTACGGTTCTTCTGCAACAGTATTAAAATGCCTCTGGAGGTTTCCTGGTTCCAGGGAAGGATACTGGGCACACTATAAGGAAGTTTATGTAAGACACCAGCAAAAAAAATGAGGAATGTGTGGACTTACCAACAGATTGAGTCTGAACCCACAAATCCGACTACACGGTCGACTAAGTGATCCGTACACAAAATACAAAAACGGATATCACTAAAGACACCCCGAGGTATAAATCCCAAAAAAAAAATACTTGGACGTTCATACAAAAGAAAATAACGTTTACCTTCGAAGGTGATTAGGTTTAAACTAAATTCTGAAGATGGCCACCGGATCTTCCAGGATTTAAATAGAAGCTTCCAGAACAAAACATTGCAGGGAAATAGAGACAGAAAGTATAAGCGGCTCATGCGTAGAAAATGGAGTACATTTTCCTTGTAAGGAAAAGTAATAAAATTACATTGAAAATACATCCTGAGACTACCGATATGACAAAACAACATTGTCCTATCATACCAGACATCCACCTTACATAACTGTGAGTTTTTCTCGAACAGTAATTTCGCGATCGAGCATAGCATTTTCTCTCTTTAGTTGGCTATCGGCGCAGTCATATTTTCAGAACACGATCGTGTTAAACCATGACGTTGTACGGCACTCTGCTCGCGAGGCGAATTGCAGGCAGTCAAAATATTGACCGTGTGGGTACCGATATTACTTATTGATGAATGAGTGCATACAATCCGGACAACCACGACTCTCGCACGCCGAACCTAGCAGGAGTATACTATGACAACCATAATTTTTGGTTTTGACAGAAAAGAAACTGTCGTATGATGGTTCATAATATAAATTTCATTGTAAATTACTCTGTGAAATTTTCAAGTGTAACATCATTATCGCAGCACTATGAATTCGTTGATCTTTAAAGGTTTCCATAAGTTTAATGAACTACCAGACTCTGTAAAAGAATGTATAACTTTAAATAGTTTCAAAAACAAATTAAAGAAATTTATTAAGAGCAAATAGGTTGTGATAAAATATATGTATCTATTTATTATGTATTTCATTTAATTCTTTAGAGTATTAAAACTAGCACACTTAAGAATGTTTTAAAATTTATGTTTTATACAATTATTGTTTACAATTAAATGTGATATTAATTTTAATTTAATTTAATATGTATATTAGGTTTCCTAATTCAATAAAGTTCTATCTATCTATCTATCTATCTATCTATCTATCTATCTATCTATCTATCTTTTATTAGTGTCAGGATAGCTTCCCATGCAACACCAAATGGTTTAATAAATGTTTTGATTTCGTTTATACGACTGGTGTATATAAAGTTTATTGCAACCTATACTCAACGTTCTAATGTCCGCGCAACAAACGACATCATATATTAAATATAGACGTTTTAAAAAAACATATATATGGTACATCATATTCTAAATATATACGTCTTAAGAAACGCATAAGGTGAACATATATTGAATTAAAAATATAGAAGTTTCAAACCCTCAAAGCTGGTGAACTATGTATAGTTAAAAGGAAATTAGATGTAATCGTAAATTATAATTGTTTTTGTTTAAATTTTTTTTCTTTTGAAAATCTGAACTTTTTCGGAAGAATTTAGTTTTTCTCAAAAAATTTAGAATAAAAAGATAGAAAATATGGAGAGATTTTTAAAAGGGAATCTACCCTTGTATCTTTGTTAACGAATATACGCTATAAGTTCTTTAAACCTTTTCTTATATTGTTTTATAAACTAAGAGCTTATTTAATAGATGATTAAATAGTTTCCATCATAGTCTACTATCATACGGGCCGCACACTTCGATCTCTTGCTAAGTTTGACAATGCTTGATTTTATGGAAATATAGTTCTTCTAGATGAGACAATTTTATGTTGGCATTTTTGTAAATCAGTTTTTTGCCAAACACAGCAGTTTCAATATGGCGGATACAACAATTTAAAAAATATATATATTTTCGTTAATTTTGGTCCTATTTTAGTGAACAAAAAAACAAATTGTTTAGAATAATCCAAATTTTTACGAGAAAGAATTAAGCCGAATTTTTAGTGAATTTGAAATAGACGGCTTGCTTGTGAAAACTCCTATCTATCATAGACAATGCTATTCTGAAGTAACCAATAAAACAAACATAGAGAGACTAAAAAAAGTCTACTGCTCAAGGACTCCAAAATACTATTATTAAAGAACTACCAAGTACTACTAGAAGTACCTTTGAGTGTGTTAAATGCGTTCTCTACCAAGAGGTAAAGAAAGAAGCTGTATATAGCATAACATCTGAAAATATGTCTAAAAAATCACTACTGATTTAAAGTTAAAACAAAGGCTAATACTGTTGACAACCTCTGATGATCTATTAGCTGCTGTAGCATATGATATGAAATACCATGTGAGTTGTTTTCGAAGACATGAAAGATTTTCGATGGGTGAATGCTCTACTTTACATTTAAACTTTCTGTAAACGTCATGGATATTATTAACGCTGAAATAATAAATTTTGTTAAAAATAAACTCTTGGAAAATGATGGCAATATTCTTAACATGAATGATATGGGGCGAGCGTAGGTGCGTCTTTACTATGTACATACTTCAGTATGCGATATAAAGCAACGACAGGCGCAGTTAGTACTTGGATGGGTGACCATTCCAACGGAAACCGCGTTCTCGCCTCACACATCTTCCAGCGGCTTGTGTATCAGTGTATGCGCGGAAGCTATACAACCTTAGGCGAGGGTTGTATAGGAGATATACCATCCTTCGGAGGGGATGTAAAGCCGTCGGTCCCTTGTCTATTAAATGTTAGGCAAGTAAAAGATCCCTACTCTTCATAAGGGAAGAGGTTCGGCAAAATTCCTGGTTGGGGGTAGCTCGTCTACAGGCGTCGGTGGTAGGCCTCAGTAGCGGAAATAGACCGACGTTAAATAAATGTATAAAAAAAAAACATGAATGATATTCAAAAAGTTTATATTCGGTTATTAAGAGATTCAAACATCGATTTTGAATTACAAAGAAACTATAAACCGTTTTTAAAAAATCTTTTAACTGAGAACATACCTTCAATAGTTTTTCAAAAATCAAGAAAGAAAACCGATTCGGAACAAGTTTTATGTACTCGTACTTTGAATGACCTTGTTATGGAAGGTATTGAAATAACCTTCCCCCAGGTGTGTTAATTAATATCAAAATCCTTGATCGTTAAGCAATCAAGAACTTATTTACTCCCACCTAGAAATTATTTATCTCAATTTTATGTCAAGATAAATAAACAAATTGGCCATTTACGTGATCGTCTAGTTTTATGTGGTTAGGACATTAATTACGTTGTGTGTGTAGTAACCCTTTATAATTACCCCAGGTTCTTTGATATAAAATTTGGTATTACTTGTTTCTGTCTGATACTGTACCTGAGAAAATTAATCACACTGTTGTTTTAAATACACTGTAAGTTTGGATACACTGGCTATTATTTGAGAAACATAGTTAATGTTTTATGTTATTTATGTGGTGTTTTATTACGCAAGATTGCACTGTATATTTATAGTTGAAGTTTATTTTCTAATTTATTTGATTAGAATGAAATCATTTATTTAGTTTATTACTTGTGTGATGAAAAAGGTAAAAGTGGAAGAAAATACAATAATTGATGGGAAAAAATAGTCAAAAAAACCCATTTTTATTTTATATAAATTGATGCGGCAAATAGCCATACATGAAATCAAAACAATCCAAAAATTTGAGACAATTGCCTAAATATTATATAGGAAGGATTACGTCGCTATAGTAATGACATACTATACATGTTTCAAAGCTGGTTATGCAGTAACAAGTACTAAGGTAATATAATCGTAGGCCGTGTTATTTGTAGGTGTAATTAAAGATGCGGCAAATAGCTGATTAAAATGTAATTGGAACTTTGGTGTTAGTAATCGCTCTGATAAAATAAGTTTACTGCAAAACAGAGGACAAGAACCATGTCCTGTTCGTGCATTAGAGAATGGAAGTAATAATGAGACACTCATGTAAGAGATCATAGAATGTTGGGGGAAAGCTCCCTTAATTGAATAAACAACTGCAAATCGCCAAATTGTATATGATCGTTCAACAACGTGAACAGGGGGAGTCGATGTAAATCAAACAGACAAGACGTCCCGGTTCAGTACTCGACGAAAAGTATACCCTTAAAAATAAAAGCAAGTATACGGGGTGCGGGACCCCAGTACTGACCGTTGGCCTGAACAGTTTGTAGTTTGTAAGGTAGAAAAGTAGTTGAGTACAAACCCACGACCGCGGTGTTTGTACTAGAGCCAGGGAACTCTTTATTAATTTGATGGATCGTTATTAAACAATCATAAAAAACTAGGCATTCGCAGGTGAGAAATATCTCACAATAGTTTGACTGGAAATATTCTAGTGAAACCTTACAGGTGAATCCAGGCACACGGCAAGCCCTTGATAGTAAACAACTGAAGTATAATGGAAGCTAAAGTTTCTTGTCATTGCATAAACTCTGAAAATATATAGTTCTAGAATACAAACTGGTTATTGTGCAAACGTAAATCTTCCTAGCAAAATATTCAGTAAGCGAAATTTTATGAATTAAATTCGTGGATGAAATCATAACTGAATAACTGGTAATATAATATTCTTTATAGTTAAAAATCAAAACTAGTATTTCATAAATAACTAATATTCTTTTAGTACCACAAATAAGCCAATTTCCCCTATCCCCCCCAAACCAGAATGTAAAGTCAATATTAAATAATAACGCAGAGAAGTAAATAGGTTTGATACTTAGATAGTTATGTTGGTGAAATTGTCGTCGTGTAAATTGCGAAGTTATGTTCTAGCAGCCCAAATCTTTTAGTAGCCAGCCTGGATTTATTCGTAGATTTAATTGATGTTTTTAGAAAACCAAAAGGGCTCGAATATTTGATCGTCGACAAGCATCCTGCAATCAGTTCTCTAATTAGCAAATTCAGAGGGTTCGAAAATTGACGACAAACATCCTCGATGAAATTTGCTACTACTGGAATAAGTATTCTTCCGGGACATATGTACAACTTTCTACCCCAATAAGTTAAAACGTAACGGCACCCTGAAGTCGGCTATCATTTGGTATTGACAAAATAATTTCTGTTGTAAAATTAATATTTGTGCCCATGCAAAAAAAACCTTTTTTAATTACCAGCTACCACCATTCATACTTAAACTCATAAGAAGAAAGAGACAATTATATAGATTAATAAAAGATAATGAAACTCAACAATTAAAAACCACATACAATGAGCTTAACAAAAATATTCACAATTTAATACAGCAATTTAAACAACACAAATGGATAATGGCATGTGAAAACATTAATGAAAGTAGAGGAAGAGCTTACTGGCAATCAAATCAAAATCAAAAAACTTTCAAAATATAAATCGGTCACAAGTACCATTCCACAGATAGAATATAATAATAACAGCTTTTCCACGGACGGGGAGAAAGCTAATGCCTTCGTTCACTATTATAACGAAACATACAAATTTTTCAGAAGTAATACATTTAATGAAAATAATTTTACATAATAGAAGAGTGGTATGAACACTTTTTTAGTCCAGACCAAGTTATCGATGCTCAGCATGTAGATATTACTGAAGAGGAATACTATAATATTGTAGCATCAGGGAAAAATACATCTCCAGGGCACGACCAAGTCAACAGAAATATAATAAGAAAGTTCAGCCCCCTTATTCATCAAGAAATTATAAACGTTTATAATTACTGCTTAAAAACCCAGTACTTCCCTATTGAATGGAAAACAGGCATAGTAATCAATATATCAAAACCGAAACAAGACCATAGATTTCCTCAGAATTACCACCTAATTACCCTACTTCCTGTTTTAGGAAAAAATTTAGAAAAAATTATTAAAGATAGATTAAATAAATAAATAAATAATAATAATAATAAATAAATACACCACAGGTAATGACGACCCCCTTTATCCCGGAAGGCTCTAGAAGAGCCTTGTGTGGGAGGGGGCTACACATTTAGAGACAAGGGACACACACCCAATATCCGTGTATAGTGAAAAAATCCCTCTCACAGTATTTTCCACTGCCACGGCCGGGGATCGAACCCGGGACTTTTGGGTGAGAGGCAAGTGTGCTTACCTCTCAACCATCAGTCATACAAATGCAAATGATGAAGTTGACCACCTAATTCCACAAAATCAGTTTGGATTTAGAAAAAACTCATCCACTATACACCCACTAGTCATACTAGCATCGAATGTTCAAGTTTATAGTATTTATGGTAACAAATCTGCAGCTCTATTTATTGATATTACCAAGGCTTTCGACTCCGTATGGCATAAATGACTCCTATTCAAATTATATTCATTGAACTGCTCGCACTATATTCTAAGATTAATAAAGAACTTTTTAGAAGGCAGAAAATCTAAAATCAAAATTACTCAAACATTATCTGAGGAATTTGAATACCAACAGGGGGTTCCGCAAGGATCACCGTTATCCCCCCTTTTATATAATATTTATTGCTATGACATCGGAAATGACTTAAACCCTGTCCAACAAAATAACCTAAACAGCTATATTCTCCAGTTCGCAGATGACACAGCTCTGATAGCACATGGTAAAACAACCGACATTGTTACACGGACCCTGCAGAACAAAGTTGACCGTATTATCAATTGGTTTAATAAATGGCGATTAAAACCCAATCCAAACAAATCGCAGCTCATCTTATTCCACCATAAAATAACAGACATTTTACCAACAATCACGATTAGTAATAATATCATAAAACCATCCCAAACAGCTAAATATTTAGGAATAAAGTTGAATAGCAAACTAAATTTCAAACGACACCCAGGAAATTAAGAAAAATACCATTAATAGAGCCAGGCACTTCCGGTCCATGACCTACAAAAACAAGGGTATCAGTAGGAAAACTGCACTGAACATTTATAAAATGATATGTCGGCCAGTTATTGAATATGGATATATTCTATTTAGTACCTGTAGAAGACCCACACTTAACAACATAGAAGTAGCTGAAAGAAGCTGTCTACGTTCAATAACAAAAATTCGTCACTCTCAAAATCCTCTTCATAATCCTTCCAACAATTTCCTTTACGAAATGACACACATCGATCCCATTCTCTCCCGTCTGCAAAAACGCTTTACCAAATTCTCAAAAGCACCAAATAACCTGCAAATTATTCGACCCCTGCTAGCACCGATACCAGAAAACCTTCGAAGAAAAAGACGTTACCCAGAAAAAACAATCGCAGAGATGCTGATGGAAGTGAATAGACTCTAAAATAAAATCGATGTTTTGTGTACTTTAAAAACATGCTTATATGATTCATTCACTGTTCTATACATTTTAAGTTTGTCTTTTTTTTTTTTTAATTTAAATCTGTATATTATCATTCTATATGTTAAATTTGGAAAAAATTAATATGTATTACCACTGGCTGAAAGACCTAGGTCGATGGCCTTTTGGAGACTTGTTCCAATGAAGTTTATTATGTCTCTCTTTAATATTTGTATAAATTTGGAAATGAAATTAAGAATGTAATGTTTAAATAATTTCTGGTTAATTGTAGTTATAAAAGCGATATTTCCCTGAATTTAAAACAAATTTAAGACTTATTTCTAAAATAGGATGGCCCCAGGGGCGATCCGTTTCAGTATGGATGTTAGAAAACAAACAAAGTTGAACAAAATAAGCGAAGCCGCTAAAATAATTAGAAGTGAACTAAAATCAAAGCCAAAATAGAGTTTTCAAGGGCACTTCGATGACTATACAGATCCAACATGTTATCCTACTTTATAAAATTACTTCTATTTGGAGACCAAAATGTTACTGATTATATATCTAACAGTGAAGAACAAAAAAAATCTGTATCAGTGGAATGTCAACACATCATGCAAACTTTTAGAAGCGACAGGCAAGCCAGACAAACCTATACTGAATCTAGAAATTTAATGGAACGCCATTGGCTGTAGGCTTGGCATTAGATGTACATAAAAATTTTAGATCCCAGAAAATGATTGATACTTTACACAAATTAAATCTTTGTATAGATTATCAAAAAGTGTTTGGCATAGAAAATTCCATACACTGTTCAATATACAAAAGTACACAGGAAACTAATATAAACGTTTGCCCGCCTGATTGGTTGATTAAAAACAAATTTTTATGGTTTGCTATAGATAACATAGATTTCCTTGAGGCAACGCCTAGCGGCATGGACACATTGCATGGGACCATAACAGCCGTTATTCAAGAAAAAAGTGAGTTATTTAATAAAAAAAAAATAGAAGGGTTATAAATTTGTGACATTAAATTTTTTCTCGTACATATTTGGATTATTCTATACAATTTCTTTTTTTCTCACGAAATAGGACCAAAATTAACGAAAATATAATTTTTTTAGAAATTGTTCTATCCGCCATATTGAAACTGCTATATTTGGCAAAATAAAGAAAAAACGTACGTATTATATCTACCAAATAATGATGTGTTGACCGCAGAGAATCAATTAAACTTATTTACCCGAACATTACCAGTCGAGCTATCACACACCGTACCCTCTAGAGGCTATACTAATAAATTGGGATGAGTCGGACACAACGGTGCGCGTCACATTTTTGCACTTTTATAGGGTCATTTTTCAACCAATACCTATAAATTTTATATCGTTGGATTCAGTAGAAAATTGTGCACAATTTTCATTTCATTTTTTTTCTCATGTGGTCTACTGTTTTCAAAATAAAAATAAAGGTAAAAAATAACATTTTTAGTTTTTTTGGGTATATTTTATTAGGTATTAAATATTTTGAACTCTGCTAATTTTTTTCGTAAAATATATTCCTTTGTGAGTATTTTATTTTTTTTTAAATTGAAAATCGGTTAATTATTACCAAAGATATAATTTTTTTAAAAATCGGCCCAGTCGCCATTTTCAACTGCGAATTACTAAAGAAAAATCCATTTTCAGAGATGCCAACATGGCATTTGGTGATCTAGTTGGCTTATATTTTCATGATATAAAGAGTTTTAAAACTTAGCACGACATCGAAGCGAGCAGTCGTTTTTGAACCGTATGATAATAGACTATCACTTTATTTTTACCAAAATTACCTTAACTTTCAAAATTTAAATGGAAACTTCTGTTATACAGTATTATAGACTAATCGATTTCAAATAACTTTGCAAGTCAAATCATTTGCTACTTATGATAAAATTGTTAATATATATTGCTGCATAACAATAATAAGATGACATTGAAACAAATTAATTTCTAAGTGCCTTATTTTGTAAAATATATTAATTTTTCTTTAATTATAACAGGGAAATTAGAATTAAAGTTTGTTTTAACTTGCGATACATTTCCCTTTGCAAAATTGTTTAGAATTGATCGGTCTACAACACTATAAAAAAGATAGAAGGTACCCGTTTTTAAATTCGAAAGTTAATATTATAATGATCTCCAATTTTTTAAAAGTACATTTTAAACGTCCTACCTATATATTAGGGTAGAGCGAAAATGGCAAAAAAAATTTTTTTGCCGAATTTGATTTTTCCTATATGTGGAAAAGTGGCTACATGTAGGGTCAATTTACTGTGAGAAAACTGAGCCTCATACGATTACGTTTTCCGGTGCCCCAGGCTCTTCAAATTTATGACTTTTTCTAAATAAATGAAACTATAAAAACTTATGATTTATGCAGCTCTTTGCTTATTTTAATATAAAACAACCCAGAACTCACTACGTGGAGGTGGCTGCGTGTCGTGTTCCACCCACCCACCCTTCTTACCTATACTGGCTCTTCAAATCAAGGCCTTTAAGAAGTCAGATTTAGTTTCAAATTGTGGCAAAATTTCTCGGGAAGCTATTCTACTTCTAATAAGTCCATCTCTTGCCTCTTGCCCACAAACAGATGATGAGGCTTTTGTAACTAATTTCACACATCTCTCTACAGTCTGGGAATGACAAGGGACATTCAAAAGTGACATTTGGTCTGGAACATTAGCAATCATTTCCTTAAGTTTATCTGTAGAAATTTTCTTAGTGATTGGTGGCTCAGTAACAACAACTGATTGCCAGTTTATTAGCTCATAGTATTCATTGGTTTCAAAATTAATTTGTGGTATTTTGAACTTTCGTATTTCCGCCTCAAGAATATGATCTCTAGATTTTAGAATCCGCCTCAATCCCAATTCTCGGATGTTAACACGCGAATCAGCAAGGATTGCTATTCTCTGGATGTGCAAAATATCCATTAACTTGAATTATTTTGTCAACAATTTGTGTCAAATGACATGGCAAATATCGTGACCGCTGGATTAGTTTGAATAAATGTTGTGAACCATATTTAATTTCAGAATGTACTTTAATTGAAAACCATATTGGAGCATAAACCTTCAAAATGTATTCTGTTAAACACTGCAAATGTTCAGAAGTGTTTAAAGTTGCCACATACAGGCGCAACACTTTATTTGTAGTAGTTAACCACCTTGAGTGAGCCATTTTTCCAGATTTTGTGTTGGCCAAATCCTCCGATATGTTACCCCTCGATATAGACAAACTCATGTTATACAAATATTTTTGGTCTGTGCTTAACATTTGTAAGTCAATTTTGGGAAGTTCTGTGGTAATCTTTTGAAACTTTGTGACTGGTATAAATTCACAAGATGGTAATGCTTTTCCGATTTCGCCAGAAAACCCAGAAGGGCCATTAGTATTCCCATCTAAATGTTTCATTAAATGATGCAAAGGTAATTCATTTGCGTGCAACATACAAATGAACCACTGTAGTGGCATTCCTATATACATTTCTAGGTATCTATTTACACCATTATGAATTCCCTTATTAACAGCGGTCCCATCAGATCCAATAGCCACTAAGTTCGTCAAATCCATATGTTGCTGCAGAAACTGTATCAAATTTTCGGAAATTGCCTTTGCTGTGCCACATGGAACAGTGATATGTCCAAAATATTTAGATCCGGGTTCTGAAACAATCACAATATGTTCTTTGCTAACTGTAGTTCTGTGTTCTTTTCATCAGTCGAAATAAATGGCTTGTAAAAAATCCTTGTCTTGCTTGGTTTTTAAAATGTTTTGTGTTCTTTTTCTCTTTCTTGTTATCTTACTTCTATCAATTATTTTACAAGTTTCTTCTATAGTTACCAGTCCAATATCTTTTAATACAGCAGACAGCAGCGGATCTATCAGAAATACCTGTGCGAGCGCACGCTTGTGCGAGACTTGGTAAGTTAATACGCATTTGTTTAGATCGTTGGCGTTGTAATTTTGGGCTAGCCTCCTGCTTTGTATTAGAACTGTCATCAATATCATCTGTCTTCACCATCTGACACTTCCATATCCACATCCAGCACATTGGAAGTAGAAGTTGAAGGTAGCGATCTTATTTCCAAGGCTCTCCGATGTAAGGATCGCTCAATGTTTCGTGTAGCTACCGGATCAATTGTGCCAATAAACATTTTTCTCTCTGTTCTCTGGTCTACTAGAAATTCTCTTTCTCTAATTGGCACTTTGTTTTTACACTTACACAATGAAAAGTTCGCACACTTGCAGGATGAAATATCGAAAAGTTTTGTTTCTGCAATTTCTCTAAATTCTTTCACTTTGGAAGTGGTGGGGGCACCGCTAAACTTCATCCAATCGATTCAAGATTTTGCAGGGAATTAATATTACTTAGTTCACCACTTTTCCGTGTATAGGCGTTCAGAAACTAAAATGTCGGATGTTTCACTCCACCCTACTATATATAACTACTGATATCAAGGAAAAATAATTCAATTGTATATATGTATGCGGATAGTAACTTTTTAAAAATATTTATTATTTAGTACTAGCTCTTTTATATTATATTAAGCTTTTACCTATTCTGTGGGATTGGTTAAATACGTAAACTATTTTATCATTTACTATTTCATTTGACAACGATAACAAAACACAACATTGTTCATTACTCTTTACTAAAATCCAAAAATAGAGTCTATTTATTATTATTATTGTAACTATAGCGGCTTTTGGCAAGCTTCAACCAATCTTGAATCGTTCCTCTAATTTTATTGTCACTGGTCTCAGCCTTCAACGCTGGCCATGCAGAGTTTTACACCTTCTGTGGTAAAAAAAATGCAGTTACTATGAAATCGCTCAGATAAACAATAATTCTTACAAATTAGAGGTTGGTTCATTCTTGTAACTTTAACGCACTACAACATGATACTCGAGGATAAGGGCGGCTCATCAACATAACACTAGTTGAATTTCAATCAAATAATATATACGCAAAAACAAACAAGTAAATATTCTTTGTTTCGATCACAAGACCACACTACTAAAGTTCACTACCACCACACGAAACATCAATTAACACGACGATCCGCGGTTACTCACCAGCTGTACCGTTGAGACAATGCATATATTTATGAGAAATGCCTATGTATTCTGCAACAAGGGCAACAATACTAATCTGGTTGCTGGAGAGGCATTTGGTGATCTAGTTGGCTTATATTTTCATGATATAAAGAGTTTTAAAACTTAGCACGACATCGAAGCGAGCAGTCGTTTTTGAACCGTATGATAATAGACTATCACTTTATTTTTACCAAAATTACCTTAACTTTCAAAATTTAAATGGAAACTTCTGTTATACAGTATTATAGACTAATCGATTTCAAATAACTTTGCAAGTCAAATCATTTGCTACTTATGATAAAATTGTTAATATATATTGCTGCATAACAATAATAAGATGACATTGAAACAAATTAATTTCTAAGTGCCTTATTTTGTAAAATATATTAATTTTTCTTTAATTACAACAGGGAAATTAGAATTAAAGTTTGTCATCAACATAACACTAGTTGAATTTCAATCAAATAATATATACGCAAAAACAAACAAGTAAATATTCTTTGTTTCGATCACAAGACCACACTACTAAAGTTCACTACCACCACACGAAACATCAATTAACACGACGATCCGCGGTTACTCACCAGCTGTACCGTTGAGACAATGCATATATTTATGAGAAATGCCTATGTATTCTGCAACAAGGGCAACAATACTAATCTGGTTGCTGGAGAATGCGCAATCTATGCAGATTGATATGTTTAAAAACCGTATATTATAAACTGCAATATCACTGAACAAATATTTTCATTCATCATCTATCTATAACAAATTTTGATTAATGTAAATATTTTACTCATATTTCCAGACATTGTTATAATCTTCGAACTTTTAGTTGCAATTGTTTATGACATGCCTATAAAAAATGTAGCTCAAGTACATATTTATCATATACATTTAAAAATCATATATTGAAAACTATAATAGGGCTGAAAAAATGCAAGTAGTGTCAATTTCACCAATTTACAATTTAAACATTTGACGGAAGTGTAGTCTCAACTCTCAATTAATTATTTCTCAAATATTATGCGTTACTCCAAACATTGTCGGAGAAATACATTTATAGTATATGTAGAAAAATCGTTTATGAAATAAATACTTTTCATAGACGTTGATTAAATATACGATAACGAAATTTAAACCATAATTTCATATAATAAGCGTTTATTAAACCATCATCTGTTGCTTGGGTTATATTATTGATAAATATAATTTTTACAAAAGAGATTACATGATATTGTTTGTAAAAAGTCTGCCTCAACTTATTTATGACATAAGATTATTTTTATTGACTTAAACGAACAAAAAATGAGCGCTGCTGCGATCAAAACGCGGGGCGACGCGAACGTGATTTCTAGTTTCAAACATTCAAGTTTATTAAATCTATATTTGAAGTTATTGGACATGTTTTATTACATATTATAAATACATCTTTGGAAACTGATAAGGTTCCTAATAAACTGAAAGCTAGTGCGATAGTACCAATTGAAAAAGTTCTTAATACTAATAAGTCATGGGAGTTAAGGCCTATAAATACACTGCCTTGTGTTGACAGTATACTTGAGAGGGTTGTTTACAACCAGCTTTTAGATTATCTAAATAAAAACAATATACTTATAACTAATCAATCAGGCTTTAGACCTAAACACTCCTGTGAATCTGCATTACAACTTACAATAAATAAATGGAAAAAGTCAATTGATCAAGGTGAATATATCATTGCTGTATTTCTTGACTTGAAGCGGGCCTTCGAGACAATTGATCGTATCATATTAATTAATAAAATGAAAAGTATTGGTATTGATGGTAATGTATTAAATTGGTTTAATAACTACCTAACAAATAGAATGCAAATTACAAAAATTCATAGTACTCTTTCGAGTTTTATTAGCAATGACATTGGAGTACCTCAAGGGAGTGTGTTAGGGCCACTCCTCTTTTTTAATATATATTAATGATATACATTTTTTTCATAATTGTGATTTTATTAATTTATTTGCGGATGACACGCTACTCAGTTTCAAATAATAACCTTGATCTGGCTCTATCAAAAATGAACAGTTCTTTAGAAGTGATTAACATATATTTAAGTACAAATAAACTGAAATTAAATGCTACCAAAACAAAAGCAATGATATTAACTACACCATATAAATATAAGAACATCGAAATAGAACTATGTACATTAAGCACTGAAAACGTCATTGAATTTGTTACAGAATTTAAATACTTAGGTTTCATGTTAGACAATCACCTATCGTTTAATTCACATTTTTCATATATTTATAAAAAAATTTGTAAAAAATTGTTTTTCTTTAGTAGTGTAGCATCATGTCTATCAACTTCCTCAAAAATTACTGTGTATAACGTCATAATACAACCCCATTTTGACTATTGTGCCAGCTTACTGTATTCTCTGGACTTAAATAAGTTATCAGCATTACAAAAACTACAAAATCGTGGTATGCGTATTATACTTAAATGCAGTAAATATACAAGTATATCATTGATGCTTGATACATTACAGTGGATTTCAGTTTCTGAGAGACTTTATTTAAATGCCATGATATTTATTTTTAAAATACTAAATAATCTGTTATCTATTTACTTTGATGAATTTCTCATTTATAACTCTCAAATACATACCTACCCGACTAGAACAAATGCTAACTTTTACTTGCCAAAGTACAACTTAAGTAGATCAATGAAATCTCTATTTTGTAAAGGCCTTAACGACTTTAATAAATTACCAGATATAATTTAAATTTCAAAATCTACACTTGAGTTTAAAAGAAAACTTTTAACCATTATTAGAAATAAAATTTAGCCATATAAGTAAAATGGTAAGTTAGAATAGTTGAGCGGTGAGGTGGTATGAAATGAAATATTGAATAATTTTAATTTGTCATTTTCTCTTTTTATTTTTTTTTTCAATGTAATGTGTAATATGTGTAGTGTATTAAATAATAATTTTGTATGTGTATTAGGATATTACTCCTATTAATAATAAAGCTATTATTACTATTACATGCGTAAGAAGTACTTTGCACCACGGTCCAGTGGTAAGAAATCATTTTTTTGTTGGTATACCTTCTACACTTTAAAGAAACGTCGATTTTATTGGTGCTCAGATTTCGCACAATTTTCCGGGAAATTTTACCTAATCAGCAGCGTGTAAGAAATTATTTTTCTTTGTTAATTATTCATAAACTACATACTGTAAAAGTTTAATAGGTGCTCATTTTTCGCATTTGAACTGGAATTTCTACATGTCGATAACAATATCGTGCAAAAACGCACCCGTGCGCGACTCCCGGATCAGTGCCAATACTTCATACTTATTGTTAATAGCTAATCTCACTATATGTCGTGCATGCTCATTTCTTACATATTTTTGACCGCGGGCTCCCGGACTATACACAAGCACACAATAAAATACACAAAATTACAAATATCAGATTGTTAAGTATATAAGTTAACATTTAAAAATATTTGCTGTAGATTATTTACTTCTGAAAAGACGTAAGATATAAAAGTCTTATATAAGAGATAGTGATATACTTGTTTGAAATTAAGAGACTGAAAATCATATTTTTGGCATATGTTTATATAAGTTTTCTCGTGATAATCAAACACCATACCACCCAATACACTGAGTATTGGGTGGTATGGTGTTTGGTGTTCTTTATGTTATCGGATAACTTCTAGACTATGATTTTTTAATTATAGAACAACTCAAGAGAAACATACAAGTAATATGGTAGATTTGTTAGATGTCAATTTGGCAGATCCTACACCTGCAGATCCATGGGGAATGCCACAACCGCCGAGGCCACAGGTGAGTTAAGATATATTTATATTTTACATGATAATTTTTCTTAATCTTCTTGGATATATAATTGGAACATTTTGAATGTGTTTTTTTCCACAGTTTTTAAAATGACAAATGAAGTGAAATGTCATTTTACTAAAGTTTAATTTTACAGTGACAATTTAATGTTTATTTTTACTTAGGTAAATTATTTCAGTACTATTTTTACTTTCATTCCAGGTAAAAATTAAAATACAATATAGTTCTTAATTCTGTTAATTATTATTAATTTTGTGATTTTTTCTAGTCTTTGGATTTAAGTATTTTTGAGTTTTATCCAAGGGTATGTACATAAATAGTCTTAAATAAGCTAACCTTTTTAACATCTATGTTTTTCTTTGTTGTAGTAATTTGTGTTAGCCTGAGAGACGGGGTTTTTTCAATTTACGTCATCACCTTTAAAAGGTTTAACCATTGGAATACAATGTCCAGCAAGAAGCCAATTAGAGAAAGAATTGTCTGCCAGGGCAGATTTGGCGCAATAATTAGCAGCGACTAATTAAAGGGCCGTAATTTATGATGTCAATTTATGTCATATCTTTAAGAATAAATTTTGCGTCAAATGATTCTTTGTAAGGAATAGAATGTAGAAAAAATTGTCTGCCGGGTCCCAACTGTAGTGAACCTGGCGGCAGACACGTTCAAAATGATTAAAAATGTACGTCAATTTACATCATTCCGAAATTTGCACAGAAAAATTCTTGTAATTATTTACAAAGAATTTATATGATGGCAGACAAAATTTTTCAAAATTTGGTCGCTGGTAGACAGGTCCGTACTGCAGCTAACTTATATAAAATATTTTGCATTATGTACTACTCACATTTAATTCTATTCTCAGTAGATTTTAATATTTGCCCATAATATTTTCCTATCATCAAATCTATCAAAATTATTATTTGATGATTTACAAAATAAAGGATATCAAGTATAAGTATATTTGGCATTTCTGAACACAAATAAATATAATATATATTAATAGTAAAATAATAACGAGCATAATAATAGCAATATATATTAATAATATTGAAATAAAAGCACGTCTGTAAAAATAAGCTTCTTTAGACCAAAACAGCATAAAATAAACCATTAAAACTTTTCCGAAAAATTTTTCACTCAGTCTCATCACCACTATCTAACCACTGGTTCTTTTCTAGAAATAATTTAATAATAGGGTAGTCTATAGGTATTTGATTTTATTAAATTCTTACCTTCTTCAGCTTCAACTTCTTCCCCATTACCCATTACATCTCCTACTGTTGAAGGTGCCTGATCACCTTCATACCACAAAAGAGTTAACTTTCCTCCATCACCGCGCGCCAATATCCATTGGCTGGATGTCGGTCTCGATAACTAGGGCCGAGTAGGACTATTACTCTTTGCACCTAGATTATCTCTGTAGACCTGGACCGGCCTTCGTGATAGGTGGGCCCGCGTACTTCTACCAGACCCAGCTCACAAATGTGAGATGTGTCGTGGTATTTTCTGCGGACCTCCCCTGGTCCTGGCTGTTGAACCTCGCTGGCTGAGGTCTCTTCTGGCGCTCTTCTTGTCTTGATGTTTTCTTTCTTCGCCAGCTTGTCGCCCCCGGGGGTAGTCATCGGTCGAGTTGGGTTTAGGAAGTTTTGGCTGGGACTGACTGCCGGTACGTAGGACATCAATTGATATCCTACCCCGGATCGTCGGAAAGGTAAGGATGAGCTGTGTAGCTCGGGAGTGTGGAGACCTAAGTGCTTCTTTTAGCACTTTCGGTCTCCACGGAGCAGGTAGGACAACATACCGTCCGACGCCCGCAAGGAGGTTGGGTTAGGGTTGAAAACGTCATGTCTCTGGTAGTGGTGGTCCATCCTGGCGTATCTGAAACAGATCTGTTAGCGGGAAATAAAGGTTATACTTACCCGTTGTCCAGTAGCTGAACCCTCGGTCGCTTGTGCCTCGGGGCGTCGGCGGGGTCGTAATCAGTGGCCTGTCTGATCAGCGGGTTCCCATGCTCCTCCCACATTCTTCCGGTACCAGCTCTGTAGGTATTTGTTTGTCAGCATTGCACAAAATTGTTGATACATATTGGATTCTTTTTATTCTTTGTAATAATACTCGATAACAAGGAGGTATGTTATTATGATCAAAACTTTTCAAATATTTCAAAATTTCTCATTGTTTTTTTTTGGCATAATTTTTACAAAAAATTATCTCACTAGCTTCATTTACTGGCGATGTTGACTTTACACCATGCATAAGACATACATACTGCTGAATATCGTTAACAGTTGGAAAGCGCTTTGAAGTTTCTCAGAGTTCTGCAGAATATTAAACAGCATTTTTTCCCCTTTTTTTAAAAACGCAGCTGTATATAGTCACATCAAGTGAAGGAATGAAAACTTATAAGTTAGGATTACACCTAGCTTTTCAAATAATGTGTCTCAGATTGTTGTTTCTTATTGTACCAACTTGTATCTATATCTTGGGACTGTTTCGAAATTTGTAATAGTTTGTTAATAGAATAACCAACACATCCGTGTCTGATGTTCTTACTATAATATTAGCACTTTCTTCTTGCAGTCTACTTGTATGAAAGGCTACCCTTGTATTCGCTTCTTCATGCAGACAATAAAAGTATTCTTCCTTGGAGCAAATTTTCTTTCCATTCACTAATTTAATGGAGTAGCAAATGTTTTTGTTTGTAATATAAATGGTTTTAGTTTTTCAAAATTCAGACACTTCTTCAGAACTCCAATGCAGAATCAGGAAATTAATTAGGACCTCTTTGCACCTGCTGCTTCTTAATGATTCATAGAAATCCACCGGTCTGATTTGATCTAGCCCGTTTATAACATATTGACAATTCATATCCATAAATTCATCCCTTTGTCAATTAATGATAAATCTGCAAAAACAGTTCTAATAAACTTCTACAACAAATTCGAAAAATCAAACACTTTCCACCCTATTATTTAGAACCACATGCTAAAACCCATAAACTCCACTAAATTCTTAGGTATTATTATTGATAACCAAATGAGCTTGGAGTTACATATCGACTTCATATCCAAAAAGCTCAATAAAGCGTATTACATTATAAAAAACCTCAGAAACAAACTTGAACCAGTTTCATTGATATCGGTATATTATGCGAACTTTTACTCAACAATTAGTTACAACATTACTGTCTGGGGTTTGTCCACATGTATAAGTAGGATCTTTATACTACAAAAACATGTCATTAGACTAATATTCAATCTTGATTCTCGCATTTCATGTAGAGCAATATTTCGTGACAAAAAAATATTGACCGTCCCTAGCATATACCTACTAAAAATTTTGATCTATATTCATGAACAAAAAAATAGGTTAACTAAACACTCCGACATACACACCTTCAACACTAGAGGCAAGAATGGCATTTGATAAATACAAACACACTAAGTATGAAAAGTCCCCACTGTATTCTGGTACCCAATTGTATAACTTACTGCCTAAAAATCTACAATGCTTATCAACTCTTACATTTAAAAAAAAATTTCAAAGAATACCTTAGTTTGCACTGTTACACCATTGATGAATTTATACAGGCTACAAATAGCACTACATGTAATAGATAGATAGATAGATGTAAACTTTATTGTCTAAAGAAGTATCTTATTGACAAAATGTAAGATTGTAAAACACAAACAATATTTGTATAGTCGTTACATAAACAGTAAAGTAAATCATTACAGTGTACAGTAATACCAACAGACGTAAACTTTATTGTCTAAAGAAGTATCTTATTGACAAAATGTAAGATTGTAAAACACAAACAATATTTGTATAGTTGTTACATAAACAGTAAAGTAAATCATTACAGTGTACAGTAATACCAACAGACATAATATAATCTAATATATATATAATGTCAATAAACATATATTTATCAAAATAGATGTAATGAAAGCATATTAAAAAGAATCATCATAGTATTCTTGTAGATTATAATAGGGTTTATCAATTAAGACATTTTTTACTGCATTCCTAAATTGGTTATCTGGGATAATATTTTTTAAAGTTAATAGGAGTTGATTGTAAAGTTTTTTATTATTATTAGCCGTTACTCGAGTCCGAGTATAAAAATGTTACAGTCGATAAATTGTGTACAATAAAAAACAAGTAAAAGGTGTAGTCTATTGTAATTCCCATTCATCTACGGTGCACACGACTATGGCTATAGAGGCCAATTCGGGAGAGCACATGTCGACCGCAGTCAGGACAAACATAGACCTGGTTAGGTCTTGGATTCGGCCTTCTTCCAGCAACATTTCCTTGATAGCTGGCCACAACCCCTCGCCATTCGGTTCTGTCCGCTGCAAGTTGTTCCCATTGCTCGTCTGCAATACCGCAGGATTTTAGATTTTCATGGAGAGCGTCTTTGAACCTTTTTCGTTGACCGCCACGCCTTCTTCTACCGCTTAGCAATTCACCATAAAGTGTACATTTAGGAAGGCGGTCATCATGCATACGATGAACGTGACCTGCCCATCTTAGGCGTGCTCTTGAAATAAGCACCTCAATTGGAAGGCTATTTGCTCTCCTGAGTACTTCCACGTTTGATATGTGATGGAACCAACGGATTTTCATCATACTTCTGAAGTGTCTTTGCTGAAAACGTTCTAATTCTTTCACATGACGACGGTAAGTGACCCAGCTTTCACATCCATATAGCAGTGTTGGAATGACAACTGCTCTGTAGACAGCCATTTTCGTTGACAAAGCAAGGTCGTGGTTGTCAAATACTCTCTCTCTAAGTCCCCAGAGTGCTCTAGATGCAGCGTTAATTCTATTGCGAATCTCGCTGTCCATGTTTGCTTTGTCATTAACAACGTTGCCTAAGTAATTGAACTGATCCACCACTTCAAGAGAATTTCCGTTAAGTGTAATGTCTATTTGGTTCACTTGATGAGGAGTTGACATAATCTTAGTCTTTCCAATGTTGATTTTAAGTCCCAAGGAATCATAGCTCTGGGCATACACATCTAAAAGTTCTTGAAGCTCTTCCAGCGTAGAGGCTAAAAGTGCACAGTCATCCGCATACTGGAGATCACAAATGAATCGTGTGCGTGTCTTCGTGAAAGCCCTAAAGCGCCCTATGTTAAAGAGACCGCCATCAAAACGGTATCTGATTCCTATTCCTCTGACTGTCAGTTTGTTGTCAACAATAATTGTTAGAGCAGTGGTAAACAAATTAAAGAGTAGGGGTGCCAGGACACATCCCTGCCTAACTCCAGTGAGGGTTTGGAAAGGTTCGGTTGCCTCATTATTATACATAACCTGGGCGTTGTTGTTTGTATGTAGACTGCGACATACTTCCACAAATTTTCTAGGGATACCTAAGCGGAACATAATTTTCCAGAGTACTTCCCTGTCCACCGAGTCAAACGCCTTAGTTAAATCAATGAAGGCCATGTGAATTTCTCCTTGATGTGCTTTTTCTTGAAGCTGTTTAAGTGTGAAGATTAAATCCGATGTGCCTCGGTTTGGTCTAAAGCCACTCTGTGTTTCAGGAAGTAACTTTTTCATAACAGGTGTTAGCCTATTTGCCATCGCTTTAGAGAGTATCTTCCCTCCAACAGCCAGGAGAGCTATACCCCTGTAATTTCCGCAGTCCGCAGCGCTCCCTTTGTTTTTGAAGAGGTTGATTAAAAGTGTATCCCGAAACTCCTGCGGAGCTTGACCACTTTCCCACACGACATCAAACAGTTTTTTGAGGTAGGGTATGAGCTCTGACGACACAGCTTTAAAGATCTCAGCTGGGAGTGAGTCGGCGCCGGGAGATTTGTTATTTTTTAGCTGCCCAATGGCGGTTAAGATCTCTTCCGTTGTTAGTGGTTTATCTAAGTCTTCGAAGGTGTCATATTGAGGGATAAGATTTATAATATCGTGATCGGCTTGACTTTGCTGGTTAAGAATGTTAGAGTAGTATTCTTTCCATCGGGCTCTTATTTCCTGGTCTTCTTTGAGGAGATTTCCATTTAAATCTTTAATAGGGCACATATTTTTCCGACTAGGGCCGTACACTGCTTTTACTCCTTGAAAGAAATTCCTGTAGTCGTGTGAATCGGCGTACCTTTGAATTTCTCTGGCCTTGCTTGCCCACCACTCGTTCTTTATTCTTCTGATTTCGCGTTGCGTTTCATACTTAGATTGGGTAAAAGCTTCTGCTTTTGATGAGTCGTTGGGGTGGTTGATAGCATTTTGGAAGGCAATATGTTTGCGGTCAAGAAGTTCTTGTATAAAAGCTTCATTATCATTGAACCAGTCCTCCTGTTTTTTACTTGCTGCAGTGCCAAGAATTTCCTCACTCGCATTTTTTAAACTGTCTTTAATTTGTGTCCAGGTAGCAGCGACATCTACAGAATTGGTTTCTTCTAGTGCACCAAAATTCTCTTGAACTTTTTGCTTTAGCTGTTCGACGGTTTGTTGGTCACGCAATTTACTAATACAGAGACGGAGTCTACGTTTTACTTGAGTTCTTCGGTGTTTGGGTCTCATAACAATTTTCATTTTAGAGACAACAGGACGATGATCGGTCCAACATTCGCTATCAATGCGCGCCTTTGTAATTTGGACGTTCTTGAGATGCTTCCTACGTACGATAACATAGTCCAGTAGATGCCAGTGACCTGATCTGGGGTGACGCCAGGTGCCTTTAAATTTATCCTTTTGTCGGAAAATGGTGTTTGTTATAACTAGATCATGTTCGGCGCATTTAGTTAGGAGTAGTTGACCGTTAGCGTTCATGTTGCCCAAATCGTTCTTGCCTATGATGCCTGGCCAGGTGCCTGCATCTCTCCCTACTCTAGCGTTAAAATCGCCAAGAATAACGAGTCGTTCCTTTTTAGGTATTCTACAGAGGATTTTTTCCAGCTGTTGATAGAAGCTTTCCTTGGTTTCGTGACTTGCATCCAGAGTGGGAGCGTAGGCGCTTATTAGATTTACCGCGTTGCCATCTGATAGCTCATAGCGTAGCAGCATTAGACGCTCGGATAGGTCTTGTGGTACTTGTGTTAAGTTGGATGCAAGTTGATTCCGAACGGCAAATCCTACTCCATGTTGTCTTCTTGAATTGGTGGGAAGACCTTTCCAATAGAAGGTGTAGTACTTTTCTGTGAGAGAGCCTTCCTCCAAAAATCGAGTTTCGCTGAGAGCTGCAACGTCAACATTGAGTCGGTGAAGTTCTCTATCTATTAGAGCAGTTCTTCTTTCAGGCCGATCGGTACGAATGCTGTCGTTCAAAGTACGAACATTCCAAGCGCCGTAGATGAAAGAATTAGTTTTGTTGGATTTAACTTGTCGGTGTTTTTTCGACATTCGATGAGGTGTCCCTGTGGGCACCCTCCCCCGGACATCCGATCGGGAGGGTATTTTACCTCCGGACGATTTTGTCCCACTTGAACGCTCCATCATTTTTTTAAAGCCTTAATCGACTGAAAACGAAGCTGCATTTGAAGTTTTAGCTGGAGCAGGTATGCAACTGACCAGCTCGGTTGCGGAAGGCGAGTGGTGTGGTTCCATGGCACAGAAGGAGACTGCGACGATGGGGTAACCAAACGATTCTAAAAGCAAAGCAAGCAAGCAAGCAAAGTTTTTTACCATTATAAATTAACGATTTTTTTATAAGGTTAGTCGATGGTAAAGGTAAACAGATATTTTTAGCTTGGCGAGTGTTGCGACGGTTATTAGCAAAGTCGAACTTATTTCGTTTTTTATGAAATAAACAGACTGTCTCGTGAATATAAATAGCAATTACCGTTAGAATTTTGTGATCAACAAATAGAAGTTTGCAAGAGTCTCTCACACGCGCTTTACACATGTATGTAATTGCTCATTTTTGTAAGGTGAGTACGCTGCTAATTGTCCCCTGACAGCAGCACGATCCCTAAAACGGAATACCATATCTTGTACGACTCTATTAAAGAAAAATACGCTGTCCTTGTCATAGAGTAACCCAGTTCGGTAGAGATTGTGCGGATAGCATAACATCCTGAGGCTAATTTCTTATTTACGTTCATTACATGTTCTTGAAAATTTAACTTGTGATCAATATGCAGACCAAGAAATTTAGAGTGATGTCTATTCGCCAGAATGTGGCTTTCAAGATGGAGTTGCTCGAGACTGCAACCAAAGGTCACTACATTAGTCTTAGCTATGTTAAACGTGAGGAGATTTGAATCACACCATTTTTTTTACCAAGGAAATATCGGAACTAATTACATTATAGATAGATAGATAGATAGAACTTTATTGAGTTAGGAAACCTAATATACATGTAAAATTAAATTATAATTAATATCACATTACTAATTGTAAACAATAATTGTATAAAACATAAATTTTAAAATATTCTTAAGTGTGCTAGTTTTAATACTCTAAAGAATTAAATAAACTACATAATAAATAGATAATTATATTTTATCACATCCTATTTGCTCTTAATAAATTTCTTTAATTTGTTTTTGAAACTATTTAAAGTTTAAAGTACTTTTGGATTTTTATTGTGCCATAAAATGGTGGTGTCGTTGGCAAAAAGCGTGAAACTTCCCGATATGTTGATAGAAGCCAAGTCATTTATATATAACAAATAATACAGTATAATAGTGAAATCTTTTTAACCATTTTTTAACCAATATTTTATGCTATATATTATTGATATTATTATATATTATTCTTTGTATTGTCATTGTATTAACCATATCTGTATTCTTGTCTCTTCAAATCTACGATTATACTTCACTTATCTTATCTGCATAATACTTGTAGCTTGGAAGATCAATAAATTAATTTGAATTTAGGAACATCTTAAATCAAATGAAGCAAAAAAAAAAACATCGAAAATCTGAACATCGATTTTATTAGGAGATTCGCTCTCAACTTTGCTTTCCAAAATATGCATAAAAACGGCTTTAGCAGTCTTGTGCATGGTTCCATCATTGTGGCTTAATGCAGATGGAACGAGAGTTAGCGGAAAACTTAAAATATGCGATATATCTATATTTTTGTTTATTGATACAGACGTTATTGAAAATTCAGGAAATAGAAACGCTTCTATTTCCTGAATTTTCCGTTTGTTGCAGTACGAAGGTTTTTCGCACATTCTTTTGAAAAGTTGTGGACATTTTGACATGTAATCGCCTTCTCAAATCGGTAACAATCAGTAGAGCAATCCATAAAATTATTTCGAGCGTCATTTCCATTAACTTCTATACTCAAGAGAAATGTAGCAGTTTTGTCACTTGCTACTCGTCCCGTGACTATATTATATATACATCTGTTGTATCGTCAACAACAGTACCTACCTAAATGTAATTATGACGAGCTTGTATTACTTACAGGATTTTATTATTTTTATACTTTCAATTATCGAATAATTTAAATTTTAAAATAATAGTCAATTCACCAGTTTATCCTCTGTTATTTTTGTTAGAATTGTGTATCAAGCCAGATACTTTATGCTTTGAATCCACAAATGTAAATATGTATAGGTAGTACTTACTTTATAATATAGGTAGGTAGGTAGGTAGATAAAGGTAAAGTATTATGTCGCAATTTAATCGTTGGAAAATTTTATCTGTCAAGACATTTGTGGTTTAAACATAAATAAAGCTATTTCTCTATGCACGTTTCATCCTTAAAGAAATGACGTAAATTGCGTGTATTTTTTGTTTGTTTTTTGAGCATATCTGCCATCATGTTTACTACACTTGTCACGTGACAGACAATTGTTTCTACATTTTATTCCTTGCAAGGAATTATTTGCCACAAAATTTATTCTTAAACGTATGACGTAAATTGACTTAAAAAATTATGACCACTTCATTGGCCGCTCCTAATTAACGCGTCAAAGGTTAGCCGGTAGACAATTTTTCTTCCAATTGATTTTTTGTTAGATATATCTTCAAAGTATTAAACCTTTTAAAGGCGATGACTTAAACAATTTCCTCCTAGCTCTCCGTCTATGTGCTATAATTTGCTTTAGAAGCCGGTATTATTGGGTTTAAAAAATTAATTAACAGAGAGCACAGGTATAATTGCCCGCCATTGAAATCTCAAAGGACTGATGACATATAGACCCTCGTTTGTTTAGCAAAACCAGAGTAAAGTTTTATATTTTTAAATTGATGAAAGTTACAAAATAATATGTATAATCATTCATATTCTATAAAAATTATAATTTAAATAAGATGCCAAAGGAAATGTATACTCTCTACAAATGACCTCAATGATTTCTTTGTATTCCTTGAAGATCTAGAGGGCTTGTAATAATAATAATAATATATTGGTGTTAATATACAAGTATTGTCACGAGTCATGGTACAAGTAGGAAGTAAAATCAAATAATAACATGTTAGAAGTTAAATTGTACATAATATTACCAATTTGAAAAAAAAACAATCAAGTACAAAAAGTTTGCATAATAGAACTGACATGGAATAAAATGATTAAAATCAACACATAAAAATTCCTCAAATGAATAAAACACTTTTTTGAGTGGGTAATATATTAAAAAACTCTATCCTATAGTAATTAATACTGCTTCTAGATTTCATTAACCGCAGAAAGTCTGGCAAAATTGAATTGCAATTTCTGGTGGAATACCTGTGAAATTGGCTGTAAGTTGCATATTTCTTTTCATTATATTTAATGTGCATTAGGTAATGAAGAATATAAGTACAAGGCATTGTCAGGAAGTTGTATAAAAGCGTTTTTACAATCATCTCTGTAATTAAGACCAACAGTCACTCTAATATGTTTTCTGTGCAAAGAGAAAACCAGAACTGGCAGATGGCTCTTGACTTCATTGACTTCGGAAGAATTGCGTAAGAAATAGTATGTATCAATCTGTGAAAAGCAGTTTGAGAGTATGACAAGAGTCCGCAATAGGTATATACTTCTTGAATTTTGTTTGCAATGATTTGTTTATGTCCCCACAACAGCTTTGCATCTAAGAAAACACCTCAAAATTTAGTTTAATTTCTAAATGTAGAATTATCTAAGCATCTTAACATTTTTTAGACTGAATATTACTTTTTCAGTTTTAACCTGATTTAAACATAACTGATTGGCCAGGAATTATTTCTCTGCTTTGTGACGTCGATGGACGACTCCATTTCGGGCCTGAGAATTATTAGAGAAAATTATAAGGATTTATCAGTGCACCTGGTAAATTCGGTGAGATAATTTTTTTGAAATTCTAATATGTCAAATCGTGAATGACATTTTAAATACATTATAAAACTGTCAATAATTTTTCGTTGCATAGCAGCATAAGCGATAATCTCCCTTGGGATGTTTTCAGTGCAATCCTTTAATCATTGGATGAATTTTGGCATGTGACTAGAAATGGACGGATTTTATTGGATTTCTATTTCGTCAAAAAATTATCACCATTAACCTCCGGGCAAAAACCTACTTAGTGACAGATATGACTGGCTAATGGAATTTTCGATCATTTGTGAACATACAGCATGTATTAATCACGTCTATCGCAAAATAAGTTTTTGCCAGGAAGTTCATGGTCAGCAGTTAGAACAGTTACTTTATTTATTAAATAATTATTTTAATGTTCATGATTTAAACCCAGATTGGTTGTGTTTGATATTAATTTTCTCAAAAAGTTTGTTATTTAATCCTATTATTATTGTGATATGTTATTACCCGTAGAAAAATATGCTGTCAAATGACATAATAAAAACTAGTATAATATTAAAAAATATATGCCAATGAATGTCATAATCTTGAATAATATGACACTAACACATTTTGGCTTGTCAAAAAGTTAATTTGATATTTTATGAAACACATCTTCGGATTTTTTTAGAAACAAACACTTCAAATTATATAATGTTGTACGCACCTTTATCGCAACTTGTATAATAAAATTTACAAGCAGTAGCTACTGGTGAAATTTAGATAGACCATATCCCAGCCTTGAAACGTAGGACCCATGTCATACTTTATGCCATGACTGCCAAAATCAAATAAAGCAGTTTTGCAGAACATATTTGCAAAAAGGAGTAGCCTTTCCAAGTCATCTGCGAAGATACTTATAATGGTCAGCAGTTAGAACATTTACGTTATTTATTAAATAATTATTTTAATGTTCATGATTTAAACCCAGATTGGTTGTGTTTGATATTAATTTTTTTCAAAAAGTTTGTTATTTAATCCTATTATTATTGTGATATGTCGTTACCCATAGAAAAATATGCTGTCAAATGACATAATAAAAACTAGTACCTATAACATTCAAAAATATATATGCCAATGAATGTCATAACCTTGAATAATATGACACAAACACATTTTGGCTGCCAAAAGGTAAATTTGATATTTTATGAAACACGTCTTCGGATTTTTTCAGAAACAAACACTTCAAATTATATAATGTTGTGCGTACCTTTATCGCAACTTGTATAACAAAATTTACAAGCAGTAGTTACTGGTGAAATTTAGATAGACCATATCCCAGTCCTGAAACGTAGGAACCATGTCATATTTTATGCCATGACTGCCAAAATCAAATAAAGCAGTTTTGTAAAACATATTTGCAAAAAGGAGCAGCCTCTCCAAGTCATCTGCGAAGATACTTATTAAATATTTACAAAATATTTTGTTCAGAATAAGGAGGAAAATTTATCAATAAGTTACACCATTTTGAAAATTTATTTTATTAGTTTTTGATTCATAAACTTTAAAAATGGTGTAACTTAAAAAAATTAGAACAATTTTAATGAAATTTGATATTTTCCGATAAATTTTTCTCATTAGACATTCTAAAACGAACATATGGTTCAAGCTAAAGTAGGTGACTGGACCAACCGTGTCCGTCAACAAGAAATGCACCAAATCCGTGCAATCCGACAATCACAATCAGTGCTCACAAATGATTCATTAATCAAACAGTTTTTATTAATTTTTATAAAGATGAAGGGCATTGTTCTCTTCCTAAATATTTGATATACAGTGCGGTTCATATTTAACGCAAAAATTCGTTTTTATGTTGATAATTTTAACGAAAAATTCTGAAATACGTCATTTTTGTTTTTGAAATAACACGATCCCATATAAAAATCTCACTCTCTCCCATTTTAACCTTCTTTGAACGACAACTGCCCCTTCAAATGTTGACATTTTCAAATGTTCGAATTTAATTTCCATGGTAACTAATCGACCAAACTTAAACAACTTTATATTGTTGAATAAAGAATCGATAGTATATTATGATACAAAATGAGCCTTTAAAGCCCGCGCAATGAATTTAATGTCACGACGCGAGCAATTTTTGTATAAGACGATGTCGTTTTAAAAACAAAAATCGACGTATTTGAGAGTTGTTTCTGAAAAATTGATAATAAAGCAAAAAATGAATTTATCTGTTACGTATGGACCGCACTGTATAGCTATACTTAGTTAATCTGATAATTTTATTGTATTTATCACTTTATGGCATGCAGTTCAGTGCCGAACCGGTTTTCAAAGGCCAAAAATCGACAAAATTCTTAACAGTATATGGATGGTCGGAAAATTTAGGATTAATGGTATATAAATGAGGGAAAATCCATTGGACCCCAACAAATAACAGAAAGTAGGGTGGGGGTGTAAAAAGGTGTGCTTTTAGGGGTGAAACATGTTTTTCTTACAATTTCCGGCAAACCTAGACATCCATCGAAAAAAGTTAAATGCAAAAGTTGTAGATAATTGAAAAATCTACAACTTTTATTTTTATATTCTTTCTCTTATTTTTCAACATAACATCAAAACTATGAGGAGAAACGTCAAAAGCCAATTTTTTGATTTTTTATTTCTATCTCCCACAGAAATGATTCGGTTTTAATTAAATTTTGTGAAAATGAACATTGTCATGCCTCAAATAAGCTGTAATTTTTTTGAAGCGAAATATTTATTTTTTGATTTTATGCGAATTTAATTTGAAAAAAGGCCTAATTTTCAATCAAAAAAAGTTGATTAACGAAATTTTGATTTTTGAAAATTTCAGGTTGGAATTTTTTTCGTTGAAACCTCTACTTTATGATGGTGTATAAAAATCATGCTGATACTGTGGAAAAATTCATTCATTGTTTATTGAAATGAATTGTTGAGAGTGATACAAAATGGTAATTTCAATATAATAACAAATAAGGGAACTTTGATTAACCATTAAGGTTCGGGCTGTTGAGACACAAATTGAAGCAAAAAAAAAAATTTCTTGCACAAAACTGTCATTTCTAGCACTTTTTTATGTACAACTATTGGTTAAACAATTAAAGCACACCTTTTTCCATCCCCTCCCTACTTTCAGTTATTTATTGGGGTCCAATCGATTTTGTCCCATTTATATACCATTAACACTAAATTTTCCGACCATCCATATACTATTGGCACTGAACTAATGACTATCAAGACCAAATAAACTAGTTTTGCGGAAAAAAATTGTGACCAAAATTTGAGAAAAATATTGTCAATAAGTTAAATCTTCGCCAATTTTTCTGCGAAAATACTAGCAAATTATTATTTTTCAGAATAATGCAGAAAATTTATCAGCAGGTTTCAAACATCACAATTTTTATTTTTTTAAGTTACACCTTTTTATTTTTATAAATCAAAAACCAATTTAAAATAAAATTTTAAAAGTTCTTAGTGAAACTTGAAATGTCAATAGTCAATAAATTTTCCTGTGAAAAAAAAATATTTTGAAAATATAATTATTTATATTTTGAAAATATAATTATTTTCAAAAATGTTTTTCGCAAAATATTTTTCGTCTAGCAAAACTGCTTTATTTGCTTTCAGTAGTTATGTCATAAAGTATGGCTCAAGTCCCATGCCTCAACACTGAGATATGGCCAATCTAAATTTCATCATTCGCCATTGATCTTCATCTTTAGATTATAAGATCCTTGGTACTGACCTAGGTTATGTCGCTACGTTATATTTGGCAACAGCGTAGGATCTCACCTTATAATATATTTATGTATATTCATCATTTTATACATTGAAGGATCTCAACTAGTAATTTTTATCACCGGATCTCATGTTACTTAACTTTTATGAAAAAAAATTAAAATCATAATTTCTTTCCCCTCTGCGGCAGTAAAACTAAGGGTATCTGTTCCCAGCTTATTTACTGCCGCAGAGGGGAAAGAAATTATGATTTTAATTTTTTTTTGATAAAAGTTAAGTAACGAGATCCGGTGATAAAAATGCACAAGTTGAGCTCCTTCAATGTATAAAATGATGAATATACATAAATATATTATAAGGTGAGATCCTACGCTGTTGCCAAATATAAGGTAGCGACATAACCTAATTCAGTACCAAGGATCTTATAATCTATAGATGTACTAAGTGATCAGTGGCGAATGATGAAATTTAGATTGGCCATATCTCAGTGTTGAGGCATGGGACTTGAGCCATACTTTATGACATAACTATCGAGAGCAAATAAAGCAGTCTTGCTGGACCAAAAACGTTTTGCGAAAAATATTTTTGAAAATACTTATATTTACAAAATATTTTTTGTCACAGGAAAATTTATTGACTATTAACATTTCAAGTTTCACTAAGAACTTTTAAACTTTTATTTTAAATTGGTTTTTGATTTATAAAAATAAAACGGTGTAACTTAAAAAAATAAAAATTGTGATGTTTGAAACCTGTTGATAAGTTTTCTACATTATTCCGAAAAATAATAATTTGCTAGTATTTTCGCAGAAAACTTGGCGAAGATTTAACTTATTGACAATATTTTTCTCAAATTTTGGTCGCAACTTTTTCCCGCAAAACTAGTTTATTTGGATTTGATAGTCATTAGTCCAGTGTCAATAATTTTTTTCCAAAAAAAATTCTTAACAGTATATAGATGGTCGGAAAATTTAGTATTAATAATGGTATATAAATGGGAAAAAATCGATTTGACCTCAATAAATAACCGGAAGTAGGGCGGCGATGGAAAAAGGTGTGCTTTAATTGTTTAACCAATAGTTGTACTTAAAAAATGCTAGGAATGACAGTATTTGTTCAAGAAACATTTTTTTATGCTTCAATTTGTGTCTCAACAGCCCAAACCTTAACGGTTAATCAAAGTTCCCTTATTTGTTATTACATTGAAATTACCATTTTATATCACTCTCAACAATTTATTTCAATAAACAATGAAGAATTTGTGACAATTACGGGAAAATCGATCTTGAAAAAATCTATGTTTTGGTTTTTCCCATTTTTGATGTTTTTCCACAGTATCAGCATGATTTTTATACACCATCTTGAGGTTTCAACGAAAAAAATTCCAACCTGAAATTTTCAAAAATCAAAATTTCGTTAATCAACTTTTTTGATTGAAAATTAGGCCTTTTTTCAAATTAAATTCGCATAAAATCAAAAAATAAATATTTCGCTTCAAAAAAATTACAGCTTATTTGAGGCATGACAATGTTCATTTTCACAAAATTTAATTAAAACCGAATCATTTCTGTGGGAGATAGAAATAAAAGAAATCAAAAAATTGGTTTTTGACGTTTCTCCTCATAGTTTTGATGTTATGTTGAAAAATAAGAGAAAGAATATAAAAATAAAGGTTGTAGATTTTTCAATTATCTACAACTTTTGCATTTAACTTTTTTCGATAGGATGTCTAGGTTTGCCGGAAATTGTAAAAAAACATGTTTCACCCCTAAAAGCCACCTTTTTACACCCCCACCCTACTTTCTGTTATTTGTTGTTGTCCAATCGATTTTCCCCCATTTATATACCATTAATCCTAAATTTTCCGACCATCCATATACTGTTAAGAATTTTGTCGATTTTTGACCTTTGAAAACCGGTTTGGCACTGAACTACATGCCATAAAGTGATAAACACAATAAAATTATCAGGGTAACTAAGTATAGCTATACAGTGCATTCCATACGTAACAGATAAATTCGTTTTTTGCTTTATTATCATTTTTCAAATGTTTTTAAAACGACATTGTCCCCTACAAAAAATGCTCACGTCGTGGCCTCAACCTCATTGCGTGGGGTATAAAGGCTCACTTGGGTCCTACGTTTCAAGACTGGGATATGGTCTATCTAAATTTCACCAGTCGCTACTGCTTATATAATTTGAAGTGTTTGTTTCTGAAAAAATCCGAAGACGCGTTTCATAAAATATCAAATTTACCTTTTGACAAGTCAAAATGTGTTTGTGTCATATTTTTCAAAGTTATGACATTCATTGGCATATATATTTTTTAATATTATACTATAGCTTTTATTATGTCATTTGACAGCATATTTTTCTACGGGTAACGACATATCACAATAATAATAGCATTAAATAACAAACTTTTTGAGAAAATTAGTACCAAACACAACCAATCTGGGTTTAAATCATAAACATTAAAATAACTATTTACTACATAAATTAAGTGTTCTAACTGCTTACCATTAACTTCCTGGCAAAAACCTATTTTGCGATAGACGTGATTAATACATGCTGTACGTCCACAAATGATCGAAAATTCCATTAGTCAGTCATATCTGTCACTAAGTGGTTCTTGCCAGGAGGTTAATAGTGATAATTTTTGATGAAATAGAAATCCAATAAAATCCGTCCATTTCTAGTCACATGTCAAAATTCATCCAATTATTAAAGGATTACACTGAAACATCCCACATCACTTATGTTGCTATGCAATAAAAATTATTGAAAGTTTTATAATTTATTTAAAATGTCACATTCACGATTTGATATATTTGAATTTCATAAAATTATCTCACCGAATTTACCACGTGCACTGATAAATCCTCATAATTTTCTCTAATAATGACCCTCAAGCTTGTTACTTTAAGTAATTACCCTCCACCTACGGCGTCAGGTAATTATTATACTTAGTATACTACAAGCTTTCGGTTCCTTACTAGAGAAAATTATCGTGTGATTATCAGTGCCTTTGGTAAATTACAGCTGATTATTTCTTTCATGTATCAATTTTTTAACGAATCACAATATTTGAAATTCCTTAGAAACGAAGAATATCAGTGGCTATTTTGAACTCTACGTAGCAACTGAAAATATCAGCGGCTATTTCCCGTTGCCATGGCATTGGCTGAAAATAGTCGCTGATATTTCATTTATTAACTTATAACAAGTAGGCATACTGCTGTCGTACAAATATTTTCAAACGTCACATTAGTTGATCATATTGTCAAAATGAATCGACTTGATAATGTTTCGAATGATACAATAAATAATGAAAGATAGAAATTATATATCTCCAATTATTAACTCATTCAAGAAATAATCTAATAAAATATAACTCAACCTTGATAAATTAGCGGCTATTATATTGTCACAATTTTTCTCAGATTTAATTCTATATGAGCAAAATCACCTAACTTTGGAAAGTATTATATAGACTTCCTTGCCTCTTTTAATGTTAACAAAAATCTTATATTTCTGCGAACCAAAGTTTTATAGTGCTTAGCACAGTATTAACGCCAAGACATATTCGATGATAGTTGGCCATTATTCGTTATGTTACTTAATATAGAATTAGTAGTTTCAATTTTCTCAAAAAATAATAAAGATAATATGATATTGACATGGAAGAATAAATATTGGAATAAACAATATACTTACTTATATTTTTTTGTAAGAGATAAAATCCACTTGAGTAAGTTATTAGGTTTAATTTTCATAACTTATTTTTTTATACTGGAACTCATCTTCTTCTAGCAATGCTGTGCAAAGTTCTCAGCACTTCCAGAATTTTGAGCAGAAAACTCGAAAAAGCCATTTTATTTTGCTAAAATTCGCAAGAGGGACCAACTTTTGAATATCCATACAACAATAAAATAATTAAAACCCTTTTTATCGCACAATCACACGCACAATTGTACAACACGCTAAAACTCAAATTATTATGTAGATTTGAAATAACATATAACTTATTTCAAACATCCCGGGCAATGGAGCGATGTATGTATTGCAGTTCGCCCAAAGAATGATTTCTGTATATAAGTACGTATAATTCTGCTAAAGATTTACTAAGAAAGATGAGATCCGCCACGTTGCCAATTTCAAGGTTCTCATCTTGCCTAGAAATGTAAAATTGTATACCTTCAAAATGGTGGGCAATGAATGTGCAAGTGAAGTAGTCTGTGGATTTTGTAAGAAATCTACTGTAAATAAAAAAGTTAATTGACAAACTGCTCAGCAATATTTCATACAAGTTGTTACAACAAAAAATCTAAAACAAAATAGTGCTGTGACAAAGCCAAATAAAGTGCCTGTCCAAAAAACTGTGTAGTAGAATATATCTGTTGAAGAAACTTAAAAATCAAATTGACCAAAACATTATCTTGCTTGCATATCATGCACTGTTTCATAGCATAATGTGCTATGGAATTCTACTGTGTGGTGGCTCAGCACATACTGTCAAAATTTTAAAATTGCAAAAGAGGTCTATTAGAGTTATTACTAATGCAAAGTATAGATAAAGCTGCAGACCCTTGTTTAAAAAGTTAAGTATTCTATCTTGTACAAATCAATATATTTTTGAATGCATTCTTTATGCTAGAAATCATCTGTCTCATTATCAAACTCAAAATTGCTACAATACTAGGAATGAATCTGTCATACCTCCTTTTTTTCATTTGACAAGAAACATGAATTCATTTAGATATTTATCGATCAAATTTTACAACTTACTACCAAATAACTGGAAAACACTCAATAATATTGCTTTTGCCAAGAAAGTCAAAAATGTTCTAAAAGAAAACGTTTTTTATGAGATTAATGAATTTATCACATATTTTAATGATTTTTAAAAAGTAATCTGTGCTGTTAATATTTATTTTATTTTAATGTAAACACTGTATTTTATAATTATTGTACTTATGTCCAACACTCTGACGCCATTGCTAGCCTACACTGGCTAGGCAAGGGTGGGCTCCTATACTATCCGGCGGCACTGGGTGTACCACCTCCAGCTTCTTTCACTGTTACCTCTCCAAACACGATCCCAATCCAGGGTCCTGCCTCAAAGCTCTGCCTAAATAAGTACAGAGGGTGTCGGACTCCAGTCCAGGCGCATGTGTTGTATTTTGTGTTGATGTATGTACGTGTATGTGTGTGAGTGTGTGTGCTTGGATCTTTCTTAGTCTCGCTTCTCTCCTCGACCTGTCCGGCAAGGGTGACCCTACTGGTAGCTGAGTTACCGCCGGCATAGCTCTCGGTTCATCGAAGCACTCAAGCCCCCTCACCGTGACAAGGTGAAGATTCTGCGAGGGGGGGTTAAGGAAACTAAGTGTGACGTATTGGAATCTGTAAACCCTATAACGTCCAATATAAACCGTGCCAGCGTAAAAAATGTTCGTGATAGTGGAATTATTGTCAGCTGTTCAAATTCGAGTGAATGCAATAAGTTTAAAGATTTAGCTGGTATCATGTTATCTGATAAGTACGACGTTAAAGAAATTGCATCTTTACATATATATTGATGGAGTTTCATTATCTAATTACATTAAAAGCCAAAACAAACACTTAATTACTGAAAATAGTGACCTTAAGTTTCTAAATTTAACTCCTTTAAAGAAAAATAATAAGTTGTACCAAACATCGTATCGGGTCGACCATAATACATATAGTAATATTATGGCTGAAGGTAAGCTGTTTGTTGGTTATGACTACTGCACAATGTCATTGAACTACACCGCTGTTTTAAATGTAGTGGATTTCACCACTTCGCTGATAAGTGTATATCGAATTAATTTGTCTGTCCTCGCTGTGCTCAGAACCATCCTGTTAAGGAAGGTAAATCTGAGGTTCTCTATTGTTTAAATTGCTTTAATTTAAAAACAAAAAAAGATACTAAATTCCCAAATATTGATATCAATCATGCAGTATGGGATAAAAACTGTTTAACTTAAGGCAAAATCTTGACATTTTTAAATCTAATATAATAGCAATCAGTCGAAGTTGATAGTACTGCCTTTTTATCAACGCCTGTGTGTAATAATTCTGATTACTCTCACCTTACCTGTTACTACCAAAACGTTCGTGGACTGCACACCAAGACGCAGAATATATTTGTTAATTCTGTGGCTGCTACTGAATATGACCTTTTTGCATTTACTGAATCTTGGTTAAATGATAGTATCAATAGCTCTGAACTGTTTGATTTAGTGCGCTTTGAAGTCTTTCGTAGTGATCGCAATTATACTGTTATGAATAGTAACAGAGGTGGTGGCGTCCTTTTAGCGGTAAACTCGGCGTTAAAGCCATATCACATTGATATCCTTATAAAAAAAAATATATAAAATTGATAAAATTTCAGTCAAAACAGACAGGCCCACACGGGCAATAATTGGACAAATACAGACATATTAAAATTTGGTCATATCTAAAAATAAGTCCTCCTCAGTAAAAATAATTGATTTTATTTTTTGTTTCATCTTTCCTTTACTAGTCAGCCAAATATGAGATGATAAATTATTCAAAAGGTATGGGACCAAGTTAGAGAAAGATGATTCAAATGCTGTTATATTGTGTATAGGATACGTTATATTATTACGTTGTCTAAGATCTCTATTATGAACCATTTTTTTTTTTCATTTATTGAGATAACCAAAAAGATACTAGATCCATAACGGCCATGTTAAACGGTAATATAAGTACAAAATTAATATACATAAAATCTTTGGTATTAATTACATGGTAACAAAACAATTAGATTTATCTTTGAAAAATATATACTTATATATATTCTTAGCCTAAATACACTTATTAGGTATAGTAAACAGAGAAATTGCGAAAATGAGTATTTTAAGATGTGAAAATGAGTTAAATTTGTACGTCACTTATTATTTATATCATATTTATGAGTTCGATTCAGTGACGGCGCCAGACTGTTCAGGCCGGGAGGGGGGGGGCATCACAATATTCTTGTAGGTTTATGGGGGGGGGGGGGGCACAGAAACATGACATTTACTTAATAACAAAGAACGAAAATATGATTATTGTTTCCTGCAAGATGCAGGCGGAATAAATAAGAGAACATTATTGTTCAATTTATTTTATATAATGTTTATTAAAAGCCAAAAACTTGCATCTCAACAATCATTTTATATTTGATTATATAAACATCATTGTTAATTGAAGTAAATTCAAACAGAATAATTGATAAGCACTAATATTACTATTTATAAAAATTTATAAATTTTGAAATAAGTAATGTTGAGAAAATACTTGTATGGCTTGTACTTGTAAAATATAAAAATGAAAATAAACTTATGAAAATACTTTTTAAAGTTATTTTTCAATAGTGGATAATAATACCTAACTTAACCCGTATCTGTACTCACATATGAATGTAATACAAATTTGGGGCGTTATTTTAAATTTGCACAAGGGCGCCAAAAGTGCTAGGCGCAGGCCTGGTTGTATAGTAGGATAGGAAATAGGAATTGTGATTGTTTAATTGTAATAAAGCAAAAATATAATATTTTCGGTAATTATCTAGGAATCCAGAGGGGCACAGTTCGTTTTGGGGGGACAAATGCCCCCTGCAGACCCCCTCGTGGGGCCGTCCCTGGTTCGATTGTCTTTGATTTAATAAAAGTCGTTTTGCATTTTTAGTGAAACTTTCCATGGTGGTTTATTTCTTATCATCGGTGGTCATTATACCATTGAAGCGCTTGGTATGTTTATTTTTCTGCCTTGAGTAGTTGTAAAAGATGTTAGTGAATATTGTTGATTAATTCTTGTGTTATGCTGATGAATATCACAGTTTTTTACTAGTCTTATCTTAGTTTGTATTAAACCAGTTTTTATTTTGTAGATTAATTTTACACTGTCGTTTTATAATTTCACTTATATTTAAAATATTTAAGTTACTATAGAAATTGCTCGTACTAGTTCTAAATGGTTTATTGAACAGGATTTTGATGACTTTGTTTTGGGTAATTTGAAGTTTCTTGATATCTTGCTGCCTGGCATGTCCTCAGAATGCAGCAAAATAATTGAAGTGTGAGTTCACATGTGCATTATATATTAGATATTTAGTTGCCAGGTTGGATTTGTATGAATCCTGTCTTAATTGGTAACACAGTACATTTATTTTTGCGCAAATTTTATTAATATGACACTCAGAATTTAATTTACTATCGAGTATAAGTCCTAGATATTTCGTATCATTCAATTGTTTTATTTTTTCCTCGTATAGTTTTAGAGTTAGATTATTTATGGGTTGTTTATTGTTCGTTATGATGTAGTTGCACGTATCCTGATTCAGTTTTATGTAGTTGTATTTTGTCCACGTACATATTTTATTTAAGTTGTCTTGAGCGTTTTGAAAGATGTCAATGAATGTACCCTAATAAAAGAGTGCTGCGTCATCTACAAACAATGTCACTTTACCACGTAGATCACAGTCGCAAATATCGTTAATATATATTAAAAATAATATTGGGCCCAAGACAGCCCTGGGGCATGCCACTCGTTACCGGTAATTTACTACTAGGATGGCCATTTACAAGAGTAAATTGAACCTGAATTGTCAGATAGTTTGAGAAGATTTCCAATACTTTTTTTTGTATTCCCAGCTTGGTCATTTTTGTTAGTAAAATTTGATGGCCAACAACATCAAAAGCTTTACATAAGTCTAGGAAAACAGCTAGAGCACTTTTTTTATTATCAATTTCCTGATATATAGTCTTGATGATATTGGTAATAGCAGATTGCATACTTCTCTTGTTGAGAAAACCATTTTGTTGGTCCTGGATGAAACTTATATCATGCAGATATTCGAGTAATCTATTTTTTAGGATGATTTCTAAGATCGTGGCAAAACAGACGGCACACTTATTGGTCAGTAATTGTTTGATATATTGGTAGGCCCCTTCTTATGAATAGGTGTTACTTTTCTTACTTTGAGACAGTCTGGGATTTTTCCTTCGATGATAGTTTTGTTTATCAAGTTTGATATAATTGGTGACAGAGTGCCTTTTAGTTTCTTTATTAGGTTTGATTTGATTCGATCATAACCAGGTGCGGCATTAGTTTTCAATGACTCAATGACTTCGTTTACTTCCTCAGGTGTAGTTTTTCTTAGGTACATTGTGTATTGGTTTGATAGTTTAGTGTGCATACTGGGTTTGGGATTTGAATTTAACTTTTTATGGAGCTTGAAACATTTACAAAATGACTGTTCATTGCGTTTGCCATCTTCTCATTATCCTCAGTATCATAGCCATCTTCCACTTATATTTTGGTAATTTCACGCTTTTCGGTTGTATTTGTTTTATTGATAATTTTCCATTGTTTCTTGGTCAAATTTCCTGCAGTTAAGAATAAGGTTTGAATGTGTTGTTTCTTTTTTGTTATAATTAATGATTTAACCTCTCTTTTTAATTTCTTAAAGTTAGCTGCTAGTCCGTGATTATTAGGATTTAATTTATGTGCTCTGTATATCGCATCTCTTTACTTCACTTTGTTTTTTACTTCTGTAAACCACCCTTCTTCTATATTTGTAGTATACTTTCGTTCAACTGTGATGGTTGCTTTAATCATTTGTTCCTGTATTAGATCACCAAGTTGTTGGAAATCAAGTTCGCTAAGATCGGTGGTCGCTAGAATGTTGTTAAGGTTATCTTCTAACTTTTTGAAGTTACATAGTTCTGTTTTGTAAATTTGTTTGGTTTTGGTAGGTTTTAAATTATTAATATTAAAGCTAATGTTAATTATTTTATGGTTAGAGATGTAATGAATGATCCTTAAGATGTATTGCCATATCAGATGGAATGTCAGTTATTATATGATCTATTATGCTTCTGTGCCCATTTCTACTATCAACTCTTGTTGCTTGGTTAGCTATAGCATTTACTACACGATAGCCATTCTTTGTATTGTATTTAGGTATTCGGAAACGATACAGGTTTCTTCTAGCAAATTTATATTGGCATCACCAATTAAAGTTAATTTTTTTGTGTTACTTAGCACCTCCTTTAGATATTCAAGTAAGTAAGTAAGTTTATTGAATAGGACAAACCTAATATACATATTAAAAATATTTCTTCTTATAAATACATTAATAACAAATAAAAATAAGACATAATATATATACACAAATACAAACAACTACTCATACTTAAGTACATGTGGCACAAGTGGCAAAAAACAAGTAAACTTTGATTATATAACAAGTTTAGTTATTTTAAATATTCATTCAAAGTAGCTTTAAATGTATTAATATTACTACATTCTTTTAAACTATTTGGCAAATTATTAAATTCCCGTAGACCTTGTATAAATAGTGTATTCATATATTTCCTGTAGTTTCTATTTTGTACATGTAGATCATCGCGTCTTCTTTTAAATGATTGTGAACTTGGTTATTGAACACTACATACTGATTAAAATATGATGGGAGTAGTCCTTTTATAATTTTGAAAACAAAAATCAACATAAAATATCTCAAACGAGTTCTGACATTAAACCGATTTAACACCTCCAACATTACAGCAATTGATGTTATTCTACTACATTTTAATATAATTCGCATGCCCCTATTTTGTAACTTCTGTAATGCAGCTACACTGTTATTATCTAAAAAATATAGAATGCTTGAGCAATAGTCAAAGTGAGGCTGAATAATTGTTTTAAAAACTATAATATTAGTATTAATTGAAAGAAAGTTAGTCACTCTAGAGAAAAAGAATAATTTTTTTGATATTTTCTTTTGCATATAAATAAAATGATGTTTCAGTGAGAGATTATTGTCAATAATAAAGCCTAGATATTTTATTTCAGTAACTATTTCTATTTTTAAATTTTCAAAGTTTAAATTAATATTATCAATATTTATCTTAGAGTGGTTATCTGGTTTAGTGATAATCATGCCTTTAGTTTTATTTAAATTTAGTTTCAATTTGTTAGTATTAAAGTATGCAGATAATTTTACTAGTTCTTCATTCATCCTTTCAATTGCTACATCAACATCACTATGACATATTGCAATAAGTGTATCATCTGCAAATAAATTCACAAAGTCACACGACAGAGAATAACTTGTGTCATTTAAATAAATTATGAATAACAATGGGCCCAAGGCACTTCCTTGCGGTACACCAGTGTCATTTATTTCCAAGGGAGATATGGCATTGTTTATTTTTGTACGTTGAGATCTATTATGCAAGTAACTTTTGAACCAGTCAAGAACAGATCCCCCAATACCATAATATTTTAATTTATCTAAAAGCATCTTTCTGTTAATTGTTTCAAATGCACGCCTGAAATCTAAAAACACTGCAACAATGTATTTATCTTTATCAATTTCTTCATTCCAATTTGCAAAAGTTAATTGTAAAGCAGTTTCACACGTATGTTTAAACCGAAAACCAGATTAATTTCCTATAAACAAATTATTATAATTGAAATATTCAATTAGTTGGTGATATACTGATAATTCAAGTACTTTTTCAATTGGGGGAAGAGTATTAATTGGTCTAAAGTCACCTGCATTGTTAGAGTTTGGAATTTTACCAACTGGTACAATAATACTACATTCTACTGAACTAGGCACTTCCCCTCTAGACAAGTATGTGTTGATCAAATGTAGTATTACATGTCCGGTCACTTCAAATATGGATTTTAAAAATTTTGAATTTAGAGTAATATTTACATCAGATTTATTGTTTAATGATGACACAATAACTTTAAGTTCCTGTAATGTTAAAAGTTTAAATTCATCAAAACTACTTTCAATCAAATTGTAACCAACAGAAGACCACTGACCACCATTATTTATAGAGTGAATAATATCATGAATGCTATTAATAAAGAATTGGTTAAACATATGAGCTATATTTTGCTCTGTGTTTGCCACTACTATGTTGTTATTATTTTCAAATCTGATACTCTCAGCCATAAATGTTTTGTTTTCAGGTTTAATAAGGGTTTTTAATGTTTTCCACATCATTTTAGAGTCATTATAATATGCATCAATTTTTTGCTCGAAATAATTTCTTTTCTTGAGCTTAGAAAGATTAACTGCCATATTTCTTTTCTGTTTGTAAATTATCCATAAATTTGATTTATCATTATCAGTACAATTCTTGAAGTTACGATATGCTATATCTCTTTCACGACATACAATTTTTAATTCAAAATCATACCATGGTACTTCAGTAGTCTTTTTCAAAATGGTGTTAACCGGAGCAATACTATTAACAGTAGATTCACACTCAATAAAAAAGAATCATAGATATAATCAACTTCAACTGAATCAAGAGGCCGGTCCTTTTGAATCAATTGTAAACAAATTTGATGCATATTTTCAGAGTTTAAATTTCTAAATTTTATAGGCACAGATATATTATGGGTTAAGTTTGACATAGGTTTAATCGTTATAATATAATGATCAGTGATCTTAGGCCAATCATGTACTTTACATGTAACAGTATTATTATTTGTTATTACTAGATCAATTAGAGTATTACTTAAATTAGTACAACGTGTGAATTCATTAACAATTTGTTCAAGACCAAATATTGCAATCATCTGTTTCAATTTATTACTAGAAAAACCGTTTTCATTAAAATTAATATTGAAATCCCTCACCATAATATATATATGTTTAGTGTCACTACTTATTTCATCACACCACTCTTCAAAATGATCCAGGAATATAGGTATACTTGCACTTGGTGATCGATAGACAACTCCAATTCTCCACTTAGTATTATTTAATTCAATAGTGACAAACAAACTCCAAAAAATTCCCATAAGCACATATTTCTTGACTCCATAGTATTTAACACCATGACGAATATATACCAAGACTTCACCAGTATGTCGGCTATTAGAATCACACCTTAATAAACTATATGTATCAATATTAAGTTCAAAATCAAGCACATCCTCTGTAGTTCAAGACTCACTTAATAAAATTATTGATGGGCACAGTTCAAAAATTTTACTTTTTAGTTCATCTTTATGGGGAATAAAACTTTGAATATTCAAGTAGATAATTTGTTCGTAAGATAGTATACTCGGTTTTGTAATTAGTTTTTTTGGCTATCTTGTTTTTTATCAACAATAGTTGGCACGTTATTAAAATATTTAATGACTTTATTATTATCACCTTTACTCTTTAATTCATCTAGCTTAGTTCGCACATTTTTATAAAATTCTTGCTGCATTTTTGTTTTATCTCCAAATATGCGAATATTAGTCACTTTATTTCTGTTTTTAATAATATTGATAGCGCCGCCTTGGTCCGGAAGGACTACTTTCACAGCTGTAGTTTTACCTTCACTATATTTACCCAGTCTAAACACCTTTACATTATTTACCACAGTTTCTGTTAATTCAATAATCTCTCTAACTTTCATAGTATCATCTTCAATTCTCTCCTTATGGTTCGATTTACCAGACTCAGCAATATTCAACATAATAACATTTGAAGCCCTAATTTGTCTTTCATTCAGCTCCTGAATAAGTTGTTCATTTAACACAATATTATCATGACTTTGATTTAGATTAGGAATTTGATTTGATTTGTAAGTTTATCAACTAATGTCTTCATTTCATCTAACTGGTTCTGAAACTAATTGATTTTCTTAATCAATAATGGGACTTGCCGAAGCCCTTGCTCACACTCATGACAAATAAATAATAGCCGTCTTTTTTTCATCTTTAGACATCTTATTTCAGTTGCAGATACATCCCCACATTTTTCACATAGATGACTCATACAACTGTCACACTGAAATAGCTGACAATTATCCTCATTATTTTCACATTTTACACAGATCTTCATATTTACTCAGAATAGGCTTATTATTTTAAGCCCGGTCCTGTTAAATTTCAAGGGGAATAAATATCTTCTATCTAGTGATAACACTTTTTACTTTATACACTTTTTATGTGAATAAAAGATGTATTCATTAAAATTAGTTATATTGGTAATACATTAATTACACTGATATTATTGAAATAAAAACCAAGTTATCTTAAACTATAAAATTTTAGCTTCCATGTAACATTAAATAAACTATATATATGGAAGAGGTGGAAGGGCTGTCATATATATATATATATATATATATATATATATAAATATATATAAATAAAAATTTTTAATTTCCACCAGGGATACAGTCTCGGGTTCAAAAAAGACAACTCTTTTTTAAATTCAAGCTTTCGAAACTTTATTGTTTCTTCCTCAGGAATTCTACAAAAATTTTAACTTATTATAATCAAAATTGCTTAATACAAGTGAAGGGTACTTACTAAATTGAGGTTAAAATTGAAATTGTCAAGTCATCAAGACAGAACAAACACAACTATTACAAAATAAATCACACTTGTGAACTACATTTATATTTAATTTAAGTTAACACCAAAAATCTTTAATCCAAAATAGTTTCAGCCACCTCGAAAACTGAACAAGAAACAGTCAACTACGTTATTTCTTATTCCTCCGAAAAACATCGGAATGTGAAATTAAAAAACTGTCAAAAACAAATCTGAAGCAGAGGGAGAGGGGTCATGTCAACCCCCCCCCCTCTCTCTCTTCCTCAGGTCCGTTACCAATAACACACCAAACCCAACCGATCAAAACTTACTAATTTTCAAATGTATTGTACAGGGTGTTATTTCTGTGACTACCATTGGCATGTGAATGCAACAAATAAGTGTATAATATACTGAGGCCTTCAATGTCATTTCTGGCATTCATAGCTTCAGGTTCATTAAAAATATATGACACATTTCTAGAAAAGTTCTTTTTTGAACGTTCTTTTCAAAATCCAAAATCTTAACCTCGTTATAGTTGAGGTTATGGTTGAGTGATAAAGCGTGTTTGGCTAAAATTGAAGATTCTTTGTTAACCCTCACGTCGCTTCTGTGTGATGTGATCCTATCTTTAATTTTTCTGCTAGTTTGACCAATGTACTTTTTTTCACAATCATTACAAGAGATGCAATATACCACATTTGAATAATTCATCAAGTCGTCTTTGTCTTTCAGTTTAGCAAAAAGATTGTTAATCGTTACCTTATTTTTGAAAGCTAATTTGATGTTAGTAAAACTTGAAAACAACTTCCTAAATTTAAGCGACAACTGCGCTATGTTCGGTATAGAATAATAAAAAGAGTTGTTAGGAACCTCCTGGTTTTCACCCACCCTCGGCACAACTACGTCAGGGCGTTCATTGACTACATTGTCCCGTGCGACAGTTCTACTGGCTATGATTTTTTTTATTAACGCTGGTGGATAACCACACCATAAATAAATCTGACAAAATTCTTAGGTTGCCCGTTACAACCGAGGTATGTGAGGTGTTAATAACCCTCACATACCTCGGTTGTAACAAGCAACCTAAGAATTTTGTCAGATTTATTTATGAAGTGTATATTGTACACTTATTTGTTGCATTCACATGCCAATGGTAGTTACAGAAATAACACCCTGTACAATACATTTGAAAATTAGAAAGTTTTGATCGGTTGGGTTTGGTGTGTTGTTGGTAACGGACCTGAGGCAGAGAGAGGGGGGGGGGTTGACATGACCCCTCTCTCTCTGCTTCAGATTTGTTTTTGACAGTTTTTTAATTTCACATTCCGATGTTTTTCGGAGGAATAAGAAATAACTGTTGACTGTTTCTTGTTCAGTTTTCGAGGTGGCTGAAACTATTTTGGATTAAAGATTTTTGGTGTTAACTTAAATTAAATATAAATGTAGTTCACAAGTGTGATTTATTTTGTAATAGTTGTGTTTATTCTGTCTTGATGACTTGTCAATTTCAATTTTAACCTCAATTTAGTAAGTACCCTTCACTTGTATTAAACAATTTTGGTTATAATAAGTTAAAATTTTTGTAGAATTCCTGAGGAAGAAACAATAAAGTTTCGAAAGCTTGAATTTAAAAAAGAGTTGTCTTTTTTGAACCCGTGACTGTATCCCTGGTGGAAATTAAAAATTTTTGTTTTTAACTTAGACAGTCGTCTAATATTCGTCTCTGTATGTATATATATATATATATATATATATATATATGTTATTGCATATGATTTGCAGGAAACAACTACTCAGCGGGCAAATACCCCGACCTGCATTGAATTATACCTTACAAATCATGAAAGATTGGTAGCCAATGTCATTTGTCAATTCCCTAACCAGACATAGACCGGTTTCGAACTTATTAGTTCTCATCAGTATGCCATAGGTCATGGAACAGACAAATGACAGTGGCCAACCTGTTAGTTTTATACAAACTTAAGTAAATGGTGTACCGGTGAGAGGTAAGTGAATCCTCTCATGTGGTCAAATGCTACTATATATATATATATATATATATTTTGGCTACCAATCTTTCATGATTTGTAAGGTATAATTCAATGCAGGTCGGGGTATTTGCCCGCCGAGTAGTTGTTTCCTGCAAATCATATATAATAACAGTATAGGTTAAGTCCACCAAGGGCTGAAGGTCGCCGCTCTCGGTACTTGCAAAATAGCAAGTCGTTATACGCCATGGAGACATCTATGATGTCTGGTGTATAGTAGCATTTGACCAAATGAGAGGATTCACTTACCTCTCACCGGTACACCATTTACTTAAGTTTGTATAAAACTAACAGGTTGGCCACTGTCATTTGTCTGTTCCATGACCTATGGCATACTGATGAGAACTAATAAGGTCGAAACCGGTCTATGTCTGGTCAGGGAATTGACAAATGACTTTGGCTACCAATCTTTCATGATTTGTAAGGTATAATTCAATGCAGGTCGGGGTATTTGCCCGCTGATAATAACATAGAGTCACAGTCTTTTGAGATCCGAGTGAAGGGGCGTGTATATAGCATTTTAAGCTGTGTATATCGATTTATCAAGTTCTCATTGGTGGAGAGAGCGGTTCAGAATCCTGTTTTATGAAATTTTAAATTTTCATTTCTTTTTCACAAAACAGCTTCTCGACGTCCGTATGTTTTGCATGTAATAGAACATTCATATATACGTTTTTATGTTTGCATGTAAACCTGCGTCACTGCTACGTTGCCATATTTATTAGACAAAGAAAACATTTATAGAACTTGTCTTCTCTTTCCAAAAACTATTTGTCATGAATACTTGCTTTGATTTAGTTATGAAAATCACTTTACAGTACATTAATAATTATTATTTTCCATTATTAAGTGAATACAAAGATAAGGCAATTATCATTTAAAATGCTCCAATTAATGGAAAAATTCCGAATATCAGATGGTAGTACGTACCCCTAACTAGAGATTTTAATTTAGAAAGATGGCCATATTATGAATTTAATATCTTTTTGCTGTTCAGCGGCACTAGAAGTTAGATATTTTCATGGATTTTTATTCTATATCGTTCCAAGATACTGAATGCAATTTTTTTAGCCCGAAAAAACCTACAAATTCTCTAGAGTTGATATAGAATGTAAAATTCAATAGTTGTCGTAAATGACTGAATTTCAATAAATGCTTTAAAATGCAAGGAATTCTATCAATAATTCAATACTTCTTCAGTATTAGCTAGAGGAGCAGTTGTTTTGATTGGTTCTCCAATAATGAGTGTTTTAAAGTAGGTACTTACCTGACTAGTTTAGTACGTTAACGTGCCCACTGCCCAGATTACGGCAACAATAAAAAAGCAGAAAATAGGTAATTTTATAGTAAATAAAAAATTGTTTAAGTTATGATTTGCTTAATACATAAATAATAATGTCTAGTTGAAAGCAATGTTTAGGAAAAATACGTGTCTAGGCGTGTGTATATATGTGACCGTCCTAGCGCTGAAATCAATTCAGCGATCTCGGTTAAATTCGATATCTTGAACCTTTTACAAACTTTCCTACGAGTTTATTTCATTATTCACATATTAAAATTCAGGGTCGTTTATTGATGTTAAAATACCGAAAATTTCGACATTTTCAAAACGGCTGTACCGACTTGGCTTACATTTTTTACTTTAATAGTACATTAAAAACCTAACCCCATGCCGTCAGTTATTTTTACTGAAAAATTCACGAGGGCATTTTACTGATGCGAATAGAAAATCTCCAATTTCGTCGAAAATCGCCTAACTATTTTGTTTTCATTTTGTGCCTTATTAGTATATTAGAAACCTAACTATATTATTCGCCGTTTTCTTAGAAAATTCACATAAGGGTAGTTCATTCATGTCAAAATATCGAAAATTTAGGTTTTCTCGAAAACAGCTCAAACGATTTTACTGAAACTTCATAAGTTAATAGTACATTATAAGTCTAATAATATGGCGTAGTTTTTTCCTGAAAAAAAAAAAACAGAAAGGTGGTATATTATCACGCGAACAGCGTGGCGGTACCATTAATCAGTTTTTTTTAAATTTAATTGACATGCACCGATAACCGTTTCTATATTATGAGAGAACTTGCCATTTTATAGGGGTGGATGCTACCCCTCAGGGATGGCAGAAAACCCAGAAGATCAAGCTGAGGAGTATATTCTTTATAAAGTTTTGTATATAAATTTATAGTTAAATAATATTGATGGAAATCATACTGTTTGTGGAGTACATAAGAGAATAGTTAAGTAGAAGAAAAATAAATACATATTTTTTGACAATGCTTTATTTAAACTGAAAAGTTTCTCTAAAAAGACAAAAAAAATATAAATCTGTTTATACAGGTAACAAAACTAAAAACGTCTGATGTTCCGAGATTTAAGTGAAACATACGGGGTGTCCCCGGATGAGGTTATCTATACCACAAATATGGACCTAAATCTTAATTTTTAGACAAAAAAGTACTTAAAAAAAATTGCTTGTTAGAAAAATAAAATTTGTGTGATGATCAACGTAGAAAACTACCCCCTCTTCCTTGCTGTCTGTCCTAGGCATGCGGGAATTCGTCGGATCGAGATTTTTATGGGAATATCAGGGAAACTAACCATTACCTAAACCTCAGTTGACCTAAGCAACCCCCTAGGGTTGAAACTACCCTAGCCGCAACACCGAAAATCACTCGGAATTCAATTCAATTCTTTATTCATGCTACTACATTATCAAAATGTTTACATATGTCAAAGGTTATTAGTAAAATATAATAAAAATATACAAGATAATAATAAAAAAAGTTGTGGATATAAAATCAAAAATTAGTAGTATAATTAAAGGAAGTCTAAAACTATAATAAAAATTCACACAAAAGACAATATAAAAATATTTGTAAATATAAAATTATAAAAGTGACTAGTATAATTACAAGAGGTCTAAAAAGTTGTTGTCACAGAATTCTTCAAGAGAATAAAAACATTTTTTAATCAAGTAGTTTTTTACTTTATATTTAAAAGTTTTTGGTTGTAGGTTTTTTATATGACTTGGGAAGAGATTAAAAAACTTTGGTCCAAAATACGATATACCTGTTCGTGATTTATATACCCTATGATGTTCTAGATAAATATTGTTGTTATTTCTAGTATTGTAGTTATGAATACTGTTGTGCGTTTCATAACCCATGCTATTATTTTTTACATACATTAGGCATTCCAATATGAATAAACATGGAAATGTCGGAATATTTAACTCAGTGAAGCTCCTCTTACAATTTTCCCTATATCCTAGACCATCAATTACCCGTATCACTCTACGCTGCAGTCTGAATAGTCTTTCCGTTGAAGGTGCATGCCCCCAGGCTAATATGGCATAGTTTAATTTTGATTGAATCAGTGCATAATAAACAGATTTTATTACTGATTTAGAGATAACTCCTACCAAGTTTCTTATAACAAAGATGTTTGCCGAGATACTTTTTGCTAGGTGATCAACATGTATTTCCCAAGTAAGTTAGGGTCCAAGTACACGCCCAAGAAGCGTGCCGACTTGGGATTAGTCCAATTATAGGTATCCCGCAATGTAAAGATTACCGACTCAGTTTTATTGTTATTTAGGTTTAACTTATTTGCGGCAAACCAGTTAATGAGCTTCGACTGAGTAGACTTTATATTCTCAAATATTATGGAAAGCATTTCACTTCTATTTACTGCAGTGGTGTCATCCGCAAATAATATGAGGTCAGTGCTGGGTACACAGGTTGTGAAATCGTTGACATATATTAGGAACAAGATAGGTCCCAAAACCGATCCCTGTGGAACGCCATGCAATATCTTATTCTCGCTAGATTTCATGTTGTTAATAGCTACTTGCTGCTTCCTATTTGTAAGATAAGAGCTTATTAGCTCGATTGAATTGTTATGAAACCCATAGTAAAACAACTTTTCTTTGAGTATATCAAAGGATACGCAGTCGAAAGCCTTAGTTAGATCACAAAACAATGCTCCAACATATTCTCCTTTGTTATAACAGTCTGTAATTATTTCTGTTATTTTATTTATAGCCATTGTGGTTGAGTGGTTTGTACGGAATCCAAACTGTGATTTGTTAAACAAGTTATTGTTTTCAAAATAGTTGCTTAACCTAGATTTAAGAGCTTTTTCAAAGATTTTACCTATAAGAGGGATTATGGATATTGGTCGAAAGTTGGAAGCATCGTTTTGAGAGCCTTTTTTATGCACTGGTATAACTTTTGAGTATTTTAATACATCAGGAATCATATTACTTTTTAGACACATGTTGAACAAGTCAGTTAGAGGTACAACTAAGTCGTGACCAATGTATTTAATTATTTTTGTGTTTAAGCCATAAATATCCTTACTATTGGTATTTTTGAGTGAGTAGATGATTTCCTTTGTTTCTTCATATGTGATGTCTTCAAATTGAAACTTGTCCGACTGGAGATTAACCAGAGCAGAGCGTTTTATATAATCGGTACTAGACATGGTAGGTGTTGGTATTTCATCAATTACGTTCGTTGCCACGTTTATAAAGTAGTTGTTTAGCTCATCGGGTGTGAGTTTTGTATGACTGCTAGTATTTTTTACTTGCCTATAACTATTTATGACATTCCACGATGCTTTTTGTATATTTCCTGAATCCTGAATATAGGATTCATAGGCCCTACACTTAGCTTTTTTAATTGCAAGTTTATATTGCATGCGGAACTTTCTTAAGACACATTTACACTCGGTGCTATTTGAATGTTTAGTTGCTTCAATCATAAAATTTAGGTTATGCCTCATTAATTTAAGTTGTTTTGTAAACCAGTTTATGCTAGGTGTATTGTCGGCTGTGGCCTTTACCGTTTGTTCAGGAAAAGTATTGCTTACTCCAATAGTAAGAATATTTATTAACTTTTCAAATTTTTTGTTAATATCCAGATTACAATCGTAAATAAAGTGCCAGTCAGTGTTGCTGATAATATTTTTAAGTGATATCAGTCCTACATTAGTTATTGGTCTGATTTTTATAAAATTCTGTCCGCTAGCAGTGAGATTATTTAGAGTAATGGTTATAGCGTTATGATCAGATAAATTAGGATCAAAACAGGAGGTTTCAAAGTCATCTAATGCATTGGTAAAAATATTATCTAAACAATTATTAAAACGTGTGTTAGCAGATATAGTGGGTTTTAATCCATAAGTTGCCATTAAGTCAATTAATTTTGTGGATTTATAGTCATGTTTATTAAAGTTGACATTAAAATCTCCATTTAACTAGTGTATTATTGTAAATAGTAGAATAGTCTAACATTTTCACCAAGGTGTCACAGAAGACATCAAAGTCTCCTAAAGGTGCTCTATAAATGGTTATGATAATCAGCCTGGGGTCACTTACTTCAATAGCAGATATTTCACAATGTTGCTCAATTGATAGACTGTTTAGATAATGATTAGGTTTAGGTACATTATTAAGATTGTTTTTTGCAAGGATGGCTGTGCCACCGTGAGTAATTGCGTTGCGACTAAAACTAGATATTAATTTATAGTCCTCTATACGTGCTTGTTTAATCTCCTCACAAGTCATCCAGTGTTCCGAAATACATATATAGCTATAGGATATTTTTTCGTCTATAAGGAAAGCTTCTAATTCTTGAATCTTGTTTCTCAGGCACTGTATGTTGATATGAAGTATGTCAGTGGATTTATTTAGTACAATGTTTGACTTTTAACATTTAATAGTTAGGTCTGGACTCCTCATAGTTCCACCTTCCAAAGTTTCTTTGTTGATAATACGACCTTCTGCTCTTCCGAAAAAATGTATATTTGTTGACTACAATACCTTCAGGCCATAGATCTGGGCTTAATAGTTGATTAGATATGTCCTCACGCGCTTCCACACGATAGCTGGCATAATCTCCAGACTGGACCTTTAGCTTTTCTATTCTAAACTGCTCATTTTTGAAGAATTCATGAAGATGCTCTAACAGGTCAGACTCTGTCACTTCCGTGGATAACATTTTCACCTGTACTGAGCTCTTCTTAGTTAATACTGCTGCTGTCACTTTGGATTTTGATAAGTTAGCTTTGAGTGTTCCAACGATGGAATTTTGTTCACTTTCAGTCTCGATATGACCCCCATTGTTTGTCCAATTGTTTCGATTGTTTGGTTTATTCCTATTATTTTTATTATTTATACAATGGTGGTGCTATTTTCACACCACCCCCTCGTAACTACCCCCAAATCTAAATACATAAGTATTATAACGAGATCTGGAAGTAGATTATGTTTTGATCTAATTCCGTTGAAGGGTTCGGGGGTAAATGGGGTAAATAAGGGTAAATAGGCAAAGCAAGCAGTTAAAATAAAATTACAATTTAGGGCATGTACGAAAAGTCAAGGTCTAGACATTTTTTCTAGCATCAGCGACCCCTCACTATCACCCCCAATATCATCCCCCATACTATTATGAAAGGGAGTAACAAAAGTTAAAATGTGATTTAGTGTATAAAAGAACGAAACATGTCAAAAATTTTTTTTGGCGTTAGCTACCCCCTTTACCACATCCATTGCCACCCCCACCCTATTATTGAAGGGACTAAAAAGTTAAATTGGGATTTAGTATGTTTACGAGAACCAATAAGGGGCTCTAAAATTCATTTTGTATTAGCTACTCCCTCTACCACCTCCATTTCCACCCCCACCCTATTGTTTAAGGCAATAAAAAATTAAATTGGTATTTAGTGTGTGTATGAGAACAAATAAGGGCCTCTAAAAAAATTTTGACATTAGCCACCCCCTTTACCACCCCACCCTATTATTAAAGGGAGTAAAATGTTACATTGGGATTTAATGTATATAAGACTTATTGACTTGTGATGCTTGTTTTGCTGGGTACCTGGTTTGGAGATTATTCCAGGGTTCAATGTTAATATTAATTAAAATCCAGATCCAAAATAAGACATTTATTCTCCTAATAATTATATGTACAGTGTGGCCATATCTTTTATGGCTTAGGTTGCGACAATCTTGTTATTACATAAGTACATCATAGTAATCGGAGAGAGAGAGAGAGAAGAGAGAGTGTGTAACATATTTCCTCTATGTACGTCGTCGAAACCCCAATTCTCTAATCGAAGTTCCAGGACATAACAGACGCGACCAAGAAATCTGTTTCAGGAGAGATCCAGTTCAATACACTCGAATCAATCTGACAGGGGGTTCAGTTCAAAGCACCCGAATCCTCCCTAACAGATACTTGGCCAGCGGCTGCCACGGCGCCGGAGAAGCTTGGTCTTCCGGTTATCTCAGTTCAATACACTCGAGAAAGGTGAAAGCCAAGCTCTGAATTTACTGGTTTCTGGCTAGCTATTTTATACCCAAAAATCACGGTCACGTGGTTTTGCACACAGCACGCAATGCACACGGCACGCAAGTTGCGGCCTGATGAAGTTAGAATTAAAAGTTAAAAAAGAACTAATCAGGTATTGAACTAATCTAAAACTGAACTACTTGATCCATGCATGATTAAAATAAGTTAAACTGGAATGAAAGTATACAGTATTCCTGTAGTGTTGTATACTTCATTACACTCCCCCCTTTCTTCGCAAAAAACTAATCCCTCTCTACGAATCAAAAAAATTGTTGTCTAACATACATCTTAAAACTAAACAGGTAAGTTAAAATTATTTTATATATTTTACATAAACAATAATACAACAAGTGAACAAGTTTTTCGGAATCCATCATCTGATTTCGAAACGGGTCAAAACATCAGGGTGCCCTTCTTAAAAAAAATTGTAGTACGCCTCTGGTTATATGTACAATGCAGGCGTGGAGTCATCTGTGGGAACAATCTTAAAACAAAGAAACATAGTATAAGTATGGTTCAAACAGCAGGTAAATAAGTTTTTGTTCTTTTTTTTTTCCAAAATAAGCTATCAAAAAACTCAATAAAACATTTAATTGAGATACTGATATCTTTAAATATAAAAACTATCCTTTGCTTTTAACAAGTTATATGAAATATAATAAATGAAATCTAAGAAATAAATGTATTTTAAACAGAATATAAAATTAAAATTAATCTTTTCCTGGCGAGAAAATAAATGGATTTCCGGGGAGACAGGAAATGCCAGAGACGAGCGGCTTATAAATTCTCGTTACGGTGCCGTCGGGATTCTTTATACGAAAAGATCTCTTCCCTTGATTCCTCTTCTTTCCCGTTTTCGTCTCGGACACCTTTTTTGGGGAACTTAGCAGTGAGGGTGCTGGGATTTTTAGGGGAACCCTCGTCGTGTATTTTTGACAGCTGGAACATCGTCTAACATAGTTGGTTATATCTCTGTGCATTCTAGGCCAGTAATATTTATTTGAAATTCGGGTGATAGTTTTTGCTATTCCTAAGTGACCTGCACTAGGTGCGTCATGATTTTCGAACAAAATTTGTTTTCTTTTCTGCTGCGGGATACACAGCTTCCATGGGTTGGAGAATTCGTCGTCAGTAAAACCGTTATTTGTCCAAACATGACGATAATAATAATAATAATAATAATAATAATCTTTATTTCCATCAGACTTTTACAAGTATTGGAATTGTCAATTGTCATGTATATAACATGGATAACACACAGAATATATAATACATAAAAAGAAAACGGTACATACAAAATATATATACATAAATATTTAAAAGGAATAAAAAAACATACATACATATATATAAAAAAAAAACTCAGCAGAAACAAATTGATCATTATTTCATATAAGGACTATTAAGGAAATATTCTGGCATTCAGTAAAAACTCATCAAAACTGTAGGGACATGTTTCAAGAAGGTAACACTTTAATTTCTTTTTAAATAAAAAAATATTAGAGATAGATTTTATCTCCAGTGGAACTGCATTAAATGCCCGCACTGCTCTGTAGTATACTCCCTTTTCGAATGATGATGTTTGATGATGAGGAACTCTCAGTGCATTTGAATTTCGAGTTACCATCATCATACCATTGTACATGTCCTCGTTTGTTCTAAATTTACCAATATTTTTTTTTACAAATAAAATCAACGTATATATATATATAAGGTGGGTAATGTCATTAACTCCAACATTTTGAATAATGGCTTACTAGGCTCTCGATTGTTTTTCCTAAGCATGCATCGTATAATATTCTTTTGAGCGATAAACACATTTCTGGCATGGACACTAGACCCCCAGAATATTAAACCATAACTAAGTATGGACTGCACATGGGCAAAGTAATAGACCCTTAACACATTAAGATCGACAGAAGATCGTATGTTTCGTACTGAGTAACATACTTTGTTAAGCTTAGATATTGTTGAGTTAACATGGTATTCGAAAGACAGTTTTGAATCGACCACGACCCCCAGGAATTTTGTGTTATTTGCAACGGGAATGGATTTTTCTCTAAACTTCAAGTAGATGCTTGAATCTGGGGTTTTATTACTAAATTGGATAAGTACAGTTTTAGCTTCATTTAGGATAAGTGAGTTGTCACGACACCATTTATCCATTTTATTTACCACAGTTGTACCTTTGTGTGATGTAGCAGTAGTATCTCTGGTAGATATTACACAGGAGGTATCATCAGCATACTGATATATGGAATGTAATGCCAAGGTCTCAGGTAATTCATTGACATACAATAAAAACAATAAAGGCCCCAATACTGAACCTTGGGGTACCCCTGTAGTTATCTGTCTTGGTTTAGAATAGATGGTAGTCATGTTATTACCCTCTTTCGTACTAATACAAACTCTCAGGGTTCTGTTAGAAAGATAAGACCTAAAGAAGTTTAAAGCTATACCTCTGATTCCATAGCACTCTAATTTGTAAAACAGCAGTTCGTGGTTAAGTGTATCAAAGGCTTTCGATAAATCAAAGTAAATACCTGCGACACATTCACCTCTATCCAGGCATCCTACAATATAATTAAGACTTTCATATATTGCCCCTTCAGTTGATCGTCCCTGTATAAAACCATGTTGAAATTGAGAAAGTATGTTAAATCGTACCAGAAACATAAAAAGACGCTTATACACAAGTTTTTCGATAATTTTGGAAAATACTGATAATAAAGAAATAGGCCTATAATTTTTAGCTGCCGATCTGGACCCTTTTTTATAAATGGGTATAATTTTAGCATGCTTCCATTCGTCTGGGAAAAACCCATTTAAAAAACAGTGGTTAATAATTAATGCTAACGGTTCAGATATTTCATGAGCAATCGTTTTTAATAAAGAACAGGGAATATCATCTAAACCAGCTGAATTCTTCAGTTCAGAATAGTACTTTCAATTTCTTTACTGTCAGTGGGTGTTAGAAAAAAACTGAATTGAACTTTATTTTTGTGAAAAAATTGAGGTTTACCCTGCAAATTGACTTGAGATGTAATAAACTCATTCATGAACATTTCGACAATCTCAATTTGGTCTTCAACTAATTTCCCATTATTGTCGATTAGATTTATTTTTGATGGTTCGTTATTTTTACCATTAGCTGCATTTATTATTTGCCACACGGCTTTAGATTTATTTTGAGACAACATTATTTTATTAGTATTATATCTCACCCTGGACGAATCCACAAATTTATTGTATTCCTGTTTGCGTACTTTATATAGTTGTAATAAGTCGGGATTTTTACTATGTATATACAAGTGATGCAGATCTCTTAAGTCATCAGACATTTTTATTATTTCTGGGGTGATCCATGGTGATTTGCATTTTTTTGTTAGTTTTATTTTCGTTAATGGGAAAGCAATGTCAAAGTGGTATTTAAATGTTCCAATAAAGTTAGTAACTAATAAATCAGGGGTTTTGATTTCCATGTTCTCCCAGGTTTCATGCATTATTAATTTTTTTAAAAAAATTTTACTGTGAGCATTAAATATACGTTTAGTGGAGCTGACATAACCATTTACCTTAGATGGTAACTTCCAACATATTAGCTGACACAAATGATCGGACACATGTGCATCCATCACTAAGCCATTTACTTCATCAATATGAAAATTGCTAAATATGTTGTCAATACAAGATTCGGAGGATACACCATATCTGGTAGGTGAATAAATGTGTCTTTTGAGGCCAAAAGAATCTAGAGTTTGACATAACTTTAATGAGTTATTTGAATTAACTAAGAAATTTATATTAAAATCGCCACACAAAACAATATACCTGTTGTGTTTATGTGTTAATTCTAAAAGGTTGTATATATTTTTGAAAAATAAATTTAAGTCCCCAGTAGGAGAGCGATATACACATATTATAGATATTAAATTACCCTCGTAAGATATTTTACTGCTACAGTATTCAAAGTCTTTATCGATTGCTGGTATATCTACAGAGTTAATACTAGCATTTAGAGATTGCAATGCATAAATTGCAACGCCTCCACCTATAAAATTAACGCGGCTGTAGGAATTTATCAATAAGTAATTATTTAAATTGAAATAATTAGTTTCACAAGGTTTGAGCCAATGTTCACTGACACATAGAATAGTTGGATAGTTAAATCTATTTAAGGCAGCATCCAGTCTGTTTAATTTATTTTTTATGCTGCAGACATTTATATGCATAATTGTAAAAGGCTTGTTATTATTTGCATTAGAGAATGTGTTATCCGACATTTGCGTAATATCTAATCCATTGTCAGGCCCACCTGAGATAAACGTGGATATAAAAAAGGATCCTTGTTTGAAATCAGGTCTGAATTACAGTTTAGATGAGCTATATTACCAGAAGAAAGTAAGTCACAATTATTATCATCCTTATTAGTCCCATAATGAGTTGCATGGGGAACATCTAGTGTTTCTAACCCCATTTGGGTGTTGTCACTTAAATTTGTTGAGCTTTCCTCATGTACATTTAGGTTTGATTGATCTGTATTAATAAAAATTAAATTTTTTGAAATACTATGAGTGCTACGGATTACTTTGGCTATTTTGGTACAAATTTCAAAATTAGGCAATTTAATACCCTTTTTGCCATTTATATCAATAAATGACATAATTCCCTGGGTGTAATTATTTAATTTTGCTAGAAGTTCTGCTAATTTACTGTTAAATTTGTTTATATATCTATTATTTTTATTTACACACAGTTTTGGAGTTGACAAAAATATGAAATTAGTATGGGCACATAATTTAATTTTATTACAAATATTTTTCATTTTAGGGTATTTAAGATTTTAAAAGTCATTTGCCCCTGCGAACACAATGACAAAGTCAGTTTTTGTATATGATTTAACCAATAGCTCTACATCATTAAGTACATTGTCATAACTGGCACCTGGTTTCAATAGAGATTCCACATGAAATCGATTGAGACAGCCTTGTTTACTTAAAGTTTTGTTCAGATTTTTCCATGTTGGTCGCTTAATATTAGAATTTTATTCCTTGCCTCATATTGTTTGAAGATTGTGGGGAGTTGCTGGGGTTCCTTTTGATAAAGATTTCTATTTTCCAAGCAGTAGTCTGGTTTTTTTATCGGGTTTTTCTTTAACTAATCTGACGGTGTTCTGGTACCATTCACAGTTTTCGGCTTCTTCGATAGTAAAAAGAAATTCGTCGATATCTGTATTTTGTTCGACGATTGGTTGGCGGGAAAGCGCATCTGCAATTTTGTTTAGTGCTCCTTTTCGGTATTTTATTTCAAAGTCGTATTGTTGCAATTCCATTGCCCACCTGACTAAACGTACACTAGGGGAATTTATAGAATTTAACCATTTTAAACTTTGATGGTCTGTTACGACTACAAAATGGTATCCCATCAGATAATGTAGGTTTTTACTTATTCCGAAAACGATTGCTGCGCATTCGAGCTCGACCGCCGACATTTTCCTTTCAGCGTTGGATAAAGAACGGCTTGCATATGCTATAACTCGATCCTGGTTGTCGATTTTTTGTATGAGAGCCACACCTAAACCTTCTGTTGATGCGTCCGTCTGCAGGTAAAATGTTTTTGAGAAATCAGGGCAATTTAATATGGGGGCTTCGGTTAATGATTTTTTTAAGGTATTAAAAGCATTTTCTTCGAGTTGAGACCATTTCCAGCGTGTGTGTTTTCTTAAAAGTCTATTCAATGGTGCAGCAATTTCTGAGTATCCCTGTATAAATCTTCTGTACCAGGACGACATTCCGAGAAAACGACGTAATTGTTTGACGTTTTTCGGTGCTTGGATAGTTAGAATTGCTTTAACTTTATCTGGATCTGTTTTAATGCCTTCTTCGCATACTAGGTGGCCTAGATATTTAAGTTCCTTTCTACAGAAATTACATTTATCTGGATTCAATTGCAAATTTGCTTCTAAAAGCCGTTTGAAAATATCTTTTAAATGTTTCAGATGTTCTTCAAATGTTTTACTTATAATCACGATGTCGTCTAGGTATGCGAAAGCATACGTCATTTCAGGAGTAATAATTCTGTCTAAAAGTCTCTGAAATGTGCTCGGAGCAGAGTGGAGGCCAAAAGGTAAAACTTTAAATTGATATAAACCCCTGCCTGGAACTGTAAAAGCCGTTATTGGTTTACTATCATCGGTTAAAGTATCAACCAGTAGCTAGAACGTAGATCTAAAGTTGATATAAATTTAGCTTCTTTTAGCTTGTCTAGGATAGAATTTATAAATGGTAACGGGTATGCATCTTTCATTGAAACTTCGTTTACCTTTCTGAAATCAATGCAAAATCTAAATTTATTGTCTTTTTTTCTAACCATGACGACGGGATTATTCCACGGGCTATTAGAAGGTTCTACTATACCATTTTGTAACATTTGGCCTAGTTCTGTGTTGACTATTTCCTGCATGGCTGGATTTTAAGGCCGGTGTCTTTGCTTAAGTAGTAATAGTGCTTTCAAAGGTGACGGACGTGTCTAGAGAAAAAAGAATTCAATACAGTAACCAGGCGAGGGATCGGCCAGGCAAAAGGCTGGAAATCCAACGGGACTCCCAACCGTGCCTACAAAAGGACTAATAAAAGTGAATTGCCCCACGTGTTGGTGCTATTAAGCATATAATTTCTATAATGGCAACGAAAACGAGAAGTACCGCTGATGTAAAGGCCATCATAAACGAAATATTGAAAATAAGGATGTTCTCACAATTATTACGGACCAAATATTAAAACATCACACAATCGCCACAGATGAAAAAATGGGAAATATATTTAAAAAAGCAGGTGAATCCAATAAGATAATCAGTGACCTCAAAACTGAAATTAAGGAATTAAAACAAACAATAGTTGACTTAAAAACAGATATTAGTAAGTTGACAATGGATGTGAAGAGCATGGGAAATAACAAAATTGAAAAGCGTGATAACGAAGGCAAGATCACACCAGTGTATAAACACACCCCTGGTGTCAATATACCACCCAGAAAAATCACAGAGATTGTAAATTTAAACAAAGCATCTACGAGTAAAGAACAAGTAAATGTAGAATCAGAGGCGGAGTCACGCGAAGAGGAATTCACGGAGTTTGTGGAGCCTAAAAAACGTCGACAGAACAGAACCAAACCAAATGTTAAAGTAGGCACAGCCTCGGTAGACCTCTCAAATGGTTTACTGGTCGGGGATGCCAAACCAAAGCAAGTATGGTTTTATATAGGCAAAATTAAAAATAAAGATGCAACCACCGAGAACATGCGCGATTATCTAAAATTAAAAGACAAAGAAACTGATTTTACAGTTGAAAAGTTAAATACACTAGGTAGGTTTGCAGCATTTAAAATAGGCGCTCCGCTCCATATAATAATAATAATAATAAATAAATACACCACAGGTAATGACGACCCCCTTTATCCCGGAAGGCTCTAGAAGAGCCTTGTGTGGGAGGGGGCTACACATTTAGAGACAAGGGACACACACCCAATATCCGTGTATAGTGAAAAAATCCCTCTCACAGTATTTTCCACTGCCACGGCCGGGGATCGAACCCAGGACTTTTGGGTGAGAGGCAAGTGTGCTTACCTCTCGACCATCAGTCATATGTTGAATAAGTTGAATGACGAGAACTACTGGCCACCGAAAGTGGAAATTAGGCGTTTCAACTACTGGCCGCAAAAAAAGCGGAACACAGATACTGGCAACGAGCCACTAGAAGTTAATGTAACAAAAGATAGCAATTTTTTAGCCTAAACAAGAAGATAAAAGTTAGAAAAAGTATAAATATTTTCTACCAAAATGTAAGAGGTCTTCGAACAAAAGTCAAAGAGTTTTATGACAATGTACATCAAAATAACTGGGATATACTCTGTATAACCGAAACATGGTTAAATAACAATTTCTATGACAACGAAATATGTGATTCGCGTTACATAGTGTTTAGGAATGATAAAAACTATAACGAAGCTGAAGTCAGCCGTGGTGGCGGTGTCTTGTGTTGTGTAAAACGAAAATATAAGCCTGTTTTAGTATCGAAAAGTGCAAATATTAACTTTCAGTGGATTATTGTTAGAACTACTATAAAAAACCTCGAAACACTCATTTGTTGTGTATATATAACATCAGGATCACCATTATGTATTTATGAAAGCTTTCTGGAATCCTTACAAACTTCCGAAGATTTTAATTTTGCTAGTAAGTTATTTATAATAGGAGACTTTAATATTACGGAAATTACTGGGGCGGAATTTAACCTCGGCAACGGTACGTCCAAAGCAAAAATAATTAATCAGCTAATAAGTGAATACGACCTGTACTCTATCAATAATATTAATAACGGAACAAGTACTCTAGACCTGGTTTTAACAAATGTAACTGAAGCAAGGGTAAATGAATGTGATACGCCTATGGTAAGCATTGATACCTTTCATCCATGTTTAGATATTACCTTTAATTTAAATAATGCAATACCTGAAAGTAAAACAAACATGTAAACGATAATAATCCCTTCGACTTTAGAAAAGGTGATTATATCCGGCTATATCAGTTGCTCTCACAATGTAATTGGTTCGAAAAATTACGTATAGATAATGCCGACAGTTGTGTAGATAGTTTTTATAGTACACTAAATAACATTTTCGAGCAATGCTTACCAAAAAAGAAAAGTTTTCACAAAAACAGATTCCCAGTATGGTTTAGCAAAGAACTTATATCTAAAATAAAAGAAAAAGAGCATTACTTTAGAATGTCAAAGAAAAGGTCACAATTACATGAGCACTATTATACACAAAAGTTTCATTGTTTGAGAACACAAGTAAAACGTCTTTATAAAACTTGTCACAATAATTATGTAAAAAATATTGAGAATAACATACATGATAACCCGACTAATTTCTGGACATATATAAAAGAACAAAGAAAGAACTGTAACATATCATACCGATTTAATTATAACGATATTGATCTTGATAATGATGAAGCAATAGCGAATGGCTATGCAGACTTTTTCAAATCTGTGCATAGTCCAAGTAATTTGCCTAACAACTTTGACTCGAATTTTCCTAGCTATAATCTAAATAACTGTGACATAAACAATATAACTGAAAATGAAATATTAATAGCAATTAAATCACTAAAGCCTAAGGCAGCCATTGGTGTAGATGGCATACCTGCTTATTTTTTCAAAGCATATGGTGAACTGATCGCGAAACCACTTGCCATGTTATTTAATTTGTGTCTCAAAGAAAAAGTATTTCCCAATAAATTTAAAATAGGACGTATAACTCCTATTCACAAGAGTGGAAACACTAGCTTTATAAACAATTATAGACCCATAACAGTTCTACCATGCCCATCAAAAATATTTGAAAGGGTAATATATAACAGAATGTACTTGCATGTTAGCCCAGTCATAATCAGCCAACAGCACGGCTTTGTACATAGTAAATCAACAGTTACCAATTTGTGTATATTCAGTGACTCAGTTGCCAACGAGATTAAACATGAATCACAACTTGATGTCATTTATACAGACTTGGCGAAGGCATTTGATAGGGTCAATCACCAAATACTTATCCTAAAATTAGAATCATTTTCATTTAGCAGAAACGCTTTGGACTTTCTTTACTCATACCTAACAGGAAGGACACAGTTTGTAAAATTTAATAGTGATAAATCATATAACTTTAATCCCACATCAGGAGTCCCACAGGGGTCCATTCTGGGACCTTTGCTTTTTGTATTATTTGTTAATGACATAAACCTTTATATTAAACACTCTAAATTTTTACTGTATGCAGATGATCTAAAGTTGTTCCTTAGAGTAGATACTTTGGAAGACTGTAATTTATTACAGAATGACCTAGATGCTCTTGTTGTCTACTGCAGCAAAAGTGACCTTACTCTCAATGAGTCCAAATGTAAAACAGTCAGTTTCACAAGAAAAAAAAATCCTATTATAAATGACTACAAGATCAATAACACGACGTTAGATCGTGTCTGTGAGATAAAAGATCTAGGTGTCAAGTTTACTAGTAACTTTAGCTTCAACAGTCATGTATTAGAATTAATATCTGAGGGTTACAGAAAGCTTAGTTTTATTACTAGATCTAGTAAAGAGTTTAACTATGATACCTGTATATTATTATTCAATTCATATGTCCGTTCTAAACTAGAGTATGGGGCTATAATATGGAATCCAAAAACTATTTTATATTCTGATATGCTAGAAAAAATCCAAAAAAGACTACTGAGAACCCTATTCTTTAGAAAACATAATTCATGGCCATTATTTATATCTTACACAACGCAACTACTAGATTTTAATATTAACTCACTTCAGAATAGAAGAAATAACTCTGAGATATTGTTTATATTTAACGTTTTTAATAAGATTAATGATCCTGATATCTTAGCAGAAATTGCTATTAATGTTCCTGATATTAGATTAAGAAGGGGAGATAATACTTTTAAAATAACAAACACAATTTCGCCCGTTAGCCAATGTTTGATTACTACAAATGAATTTATAAAAAATCATGACATTGATTTTTTTAACATAAGTAGAAGTAAACTGTTAAATTGTATGTAATATTAGCATAATATGATAAATTATATATTATATTAGCTTTGTATATAATTATATGTAATATTAGCTTTACATGTCAAATGTATATTTTTCCTCCATACTACTGTTTCTTAGTTTTAGCCTGTAGTATACACACTACTAAAACCCTGTACACCATGTAAGTGGAATATTGTATTCTGTATGACGTGCAGTATAAGTAAAGTTCTAATTAATTAATAGGGGTATTTTTTATAAGCCGTATTTTGTGTGTGATCAGTTGGGTAACGCCTTTAATTCGATTGAACTTCGGTAGTTCTGCTTGTAAGAACTGTGACAGGCGTTCTTGTTCTGATATTGTCGGCTGGGCAATACTCGCCAATCGCGTATTTTCTTTGGTTGTGCCCTTTATGTCATACCAATTTCCCATTATTCGGAACTTCTGTTTGTCTTAATCTGTGCTAAATCCATGTTTTAGCAAAAAATCCATACCTAATATAATATCGGGAATTTAGGTAAGTATAGGAAATTATCCGTCCATTGTTTTTGAGCTATTGAGTATTTAATAGTGAACCCTCTATTAATATCAATTCTTGAACAATCAACTAACTCCACCTTTTGGTCACAGGCAAAATGACTTTATTTTCTCTCACACAAGGTGTGTACAGCGTCACCTATATATGAGCGTGCCGAACCGGTGTCGATTAACGCTTCGAACGAGTAGTTCTCGATAGTAAGTTGTAACTTGAGACGGTTGTCTACTTCGTGAGTCAACGTCATCTGCGTAGATGGCGTCCGTGAAAACGAGGTAGAATCTAGTTAAAACTGCACCGACCTCGGACTTGCGCAGTTCCTTCGTCGTTTCCCATGTTTTAACGTTCTAGACAATTACAATCTCGGGATAATATGTCTCCGCGCCCGCATCTCGAACAAAATTTTCTTGGAGGAGATCTGCAATTAAATCGTGTGTGCCCAACATTTCCACAACGCCAACACGAAGTTTTACTGTCATAATTTCCAGGTGAAGGCTGAGAGGGTTGTGTTGAATTTCTGGTTTCGTTGGGATGTGAAATCTGTTGTGTAGCGTTTCTGTAATAACCGGCTGGTCTCTCTTTGTTATTTAGTGCATTTCTATTGAAACTTGCGGTACCTTTATTTTCATTGTTACCAGAGAAATTTCTACTGTAAGTGTTATAACCAGGACGTTGTGTAGAAATCTGTGTTTGCTGTACCGGTTTCTTTACAGCCGATTCTTGTTTACAGACCATCTCGTAATCGTTTGCTAGGCTTAGAAGTTCTGCGAGTGTCACAAAATCACGCCTCCTGATATATTTCCTATATTCAGGGCGTAAATTCGTGTATATTCTGTATAATTGTTGTTCCGGAGAGACATTATTCAATCGTCTTAGCAATGTTTGAATGGCAATAGTATAGTATAGTATATTTATTTCTCATGCCAGATATACATAGTATATATATGAACGTCACAACAGTAATACAAGTAAATAGTACAGGATCAATAAAATTTATAACTAACAATACATGTAACATCACATTTTACGACTAACTAATCAAATGATCACAAATAACAGGTAAATATTTAAAACATTTAATCTAAATCGTCACAAATAGTGTGTATGGACGTTTCAGTATCACTGTGGCTCAAGGTTCAAGTACTCCTCAACAGAGTAGAAACCGTTTGTAGCAAAAAAATTTTTCAAACAAGAATTAAATTTATTTAGCGAATTTATGGATTTAATTTCTGACGGTAACTTGTTATACATTTTAATACCTGCATGATATGGAGATTTCTTGTACAAGGTTGTGTTGTGATTTTTTATTTTTAGTAGATTACCATGTCTAGTACTATATGAATGGTTGTCTGAATTGGTTTCAAACATGTTTAAATTTTTTTTGACAAGTTTAATATTGTTGAATATATATATGCTGGAAATAGTTAGGATTTTATTATTTTTAAAATAAGGTTTACAAGAGTCTCTTGGTGTAACATCAAATAATAATCTGATGAGCCTTTTCTGCAGGATAAACACGCGATTTATACTAGAAGCAACACCCCAAGCTACGATGTTGTATGATAAATGTGAATATGCAAGTGCATAATAAACATTTAATAGAGATTTTATATTAAAGATACCCTTCAACTGTCTTAGTGCGAAGTATGCATAATTTAACTTTTGGCAAATATGTTTAATTTGATCTTCCCAGCAGAGGCTACTGTCAATCATGGTTCCAAGGAACTTGACAGTTGTTGAGAAGCTTTCAGTAGGTATTACTTTGATAAGATCATCTGTAGGTGATCTTCTTTGCGAGAAGTATACACATTGAGTCTTGCCAATATTCAAGATCAGTGTGTTACTGTGACACCAGTCTTGATATAATTGCAAAATCCTATTTATTTTATCTTGGAGTACTACAGGGCCCCGTGCTGAGAGCAACATTGAGGTGTCATCCGCAAACATAACAACCAATCCCTCCTGCATAATTGTAGGGATATCATTGACAAATAACAAAAATAGTAATGGTCCCAGTACGGAACCCTGAGGGACTCCTTGAGTGACATTATAATTTTCCGATGTTGTGCCGTGTATTTTCACATGAAGTTTTCTATCAGTCAAGAAAGATTTAATAAGATTTAATGTTAGACCTCTAATTCCCAATCTTTGCAATTTGTACACAACAAAATCAACATTCAAAGTATCAAACACTTTGCTTAGGTCAAAGAATAACCCCACGACATGATTTTTCCTATCAATTTCATCGTACACAACTGCAAGAGTTGGAAGGTGGCAGTTTCTATTGATTTATTTTGCTGGAAGCCATGCTGATTTGTTGTTATAATATTGTGTTTAGTTAAGAACGATGATATTCTGTTAAATATTAATCTTTCTATAACTTTTGAGAGTACACATAGGATGGAAATTGGTCGATAGTTTTCAAAATCAAGCTCATCACCTTTCTTAAATACTGGCAGAACTGATGCAATTTTGAAGATACTTGGAAAATGGCCTTGTTGGAAACATTCGTTAATTAAGTGTGCCAGAGGTGTAGCAATTATTTCACATGAATATTTTAGGGCTTTAGTAGATATTCCATCTACACCTATAGCAGACTTATCTTTTAGATTTTTTGTTATGTCTATGATTTCCTCACGTGTTGTAGGCTTTAAAAATATTGTATGTTCAACATAGGAGCAACCAGTACATTCAGTGGAAATGTTATCCTTAAAATGTTCAGACATTTTTTCAGACGCAACATTTGAAAAGTAATTCCCAAAATGGTCCGCAATGATTTGAGGATTAGTTGTGGGTGTGTTGTTTATATTTATTATTAATTTATTGCTTTCAAAACTTCTACCAAGTTGTTCGTTAACCAGACTCCACATTTCTTTTGAACTATTTGTTGCTTTATTTACTCGTTGTGAGAAATAATCTCTTTTAGATTCTTTGATGTTTATGTTAAATTGTTTTTTCTTGTCTTTGTATAATTTAGTCAGATTGAAATCATTCAATTTATTTGCCAACCAATAGAGATTTTTTAGTTCTTGGCTCTCCTTCATCAAATCACAATTAAACCAGTTCTTGCAACTTACTCTATTTGATTTCTTGTTACAATGAGCAACTAGGGGACATGAGCCCTCAAGACATATTAGGAACAACTCGATAAAATGTTTGAAAGCTTCATCAATGTTTTCACTGGAAATGCTATCCCAAGCAGTGTTTTCAAGCATGTAGATAAATTTATTAATATTTTTCTCTGAAAAATGTCTAACATGATAAAATGTATTATTCTTTTCTGAAGTTATTTTTAAATCCTTGCAACAAATAATTTGTGCAGCATGATCTGCTATACACGGATTACATACATAAGCTAAGTATCTACCTTCTGGTAGATTCGTAGCTATGTAGTCAATACCCGTATTTGAGGTTACATTATTTATATTTGTTACAGTGCGAGTGGGTACATTTAAAGTTGATGTGAGATTAAAACAATCAAAGGTATCTTCCAAAATATGTTTTTCTGCAGATTCTTTTAAGGAGTCTATATTAAGATCTCCACAAAGTATAATTATTGGATTTTGTTTACTAGAAATTTGCAAAGTATGTGACAGATTATTAAAAAATATATCAAAATTGCCTGTTGGAGGCCTATAACTTACAATTACATAGATTTTGAAATGTTTATAGCCTAATGATGCTGCACACAGCTCAATGTTGGTCTCAGATGCAAAAGAATTAACATAATTCACCTTTTTTGGTTTGAGTGTATCTTTAATGTCATTTCTTGCATATATAGCTACACCACCGTGTTGGTGGTTCACCCTGCAGAAAGCACTTACCAGTGTATAATGTGGGATTCTTAAACTATTTAATTCGGTTTCCTTAGACCAATGCTCAGTGATACATAAAACATGCAAGTTTTCTTGATGAGCAAAAATTTCCAGATTATTTACTTTATTTCTAAGACATTGTACATTAACGTAACCAACATTTAATATTGGTTTTAAGTCTGTATTCTCTGTCATGCTATCTCCGTTTATGTTTTTGTTTGATTTTTCTATGTTGGTCCTAAAAAAGATGCCGGTTGTGTTATGTTGTGCTGGATTTCAGCATCATTCTGTAGAGTATGTGTTCTCTGGTATTTTTTATAGAGATGATAATCAAACCTACGGTATGCGACACCTTTGGGCCAGAAAGACGGTTGATAAAGTTGGTCTTTATGTTTAAAGTCTGCTGCTACCATATAACTTTTAAGACCGTTTGATTCTGAAGTTAGTTCTTTAGCTACAATATTTTCTTCATCGTCTCCAGTTCGTTTTTTCAGATATGTTTTTATGTCTTCCTCAGTCACGTCACGTGTTACCCTAGATATGAACATCCAAACTTTTGGACTGGCTCCTTTAAATTTTTCATTTTCTTATGATTGTCCCACATTTCTCTGACGGAATGGCTTACTTCTCTGAGGGACTAGCCAGGTGTCATTTGGCTTGTTTCCCTGATTTGAAATTTCTCCAGAGGTTGCTTGTGGTGTGATCAAATTGTCATGTTCATTTATTTTACATTGTTTATTTTTTGCAATACTTAACTTATCTTGTGATGTTTTTAATATTTGAGAATACTGTTTTGGGGTCACTGGATTTTGTACTATCAATCCTTGAGTTTTTGTGTGTTTACATTTTTTGGATCTGCTTGGTTGTTTTTTGTTTGGACTCTATTTTCATTGTCATTATTCAGTTTAAGTTTTAATTCATATATTTCATCCCTTAGTGTCTTAAAATTATTCTCAAATATTGCTTTTACTCAGTTTACTATTTTGTTTATTGATTCTTCTCCCGGGTCCTGGGTCTTAGACTGGTTAAATTTATTAATCATTGATTTAAGGTTTGAATTTTCAACTTCCAATTTTCCAATTTTTTTGGTTAATAATTCCATATTTTCTTTTAGTTCTTTATTTATTTGTTTTAAATTTTCATTTTCCACTTTATATGAGTTACTTTTTATAGGGATATTTAGAATGTCCTGTTTACCAGATACCTCATATTCCTCCTCAAGAAAACTTTGTTTTTCGCAACACTTTTTACTATATTTTTTTGCACAACTTGTATGAAATATACTTTTGCAATTTACACAAATTACTTTTTTATTTATCGCGGGTTTTTTGCAAAACCCACACTCTACATTTGACTCTGTGTCTTCACTTTCCGCCATCTTGAAAAGAAAAAAGTCATGACATAATCTTTTATACTTTCGGATTCCCCTTGAATGCGGGACTTTACTTTTTCTTCCAGGTTAAGGTTATAATCTGCAGGTAAGTAAAATGATTTAAAGTCTGTAAGAAAGTTATTCCATGTCATCCAAGCACTTTTATTATTCCGGTACCATAATAAACAATCGCCTTGCAATAATTCTAGTAAAGCCCGCAACATTTGTTCATTAGAGAAATTGTAGCCATCTTGTAGTTCTTGTACTCTTTCTAAAAATGAGGTAGCATCTCTTTTCCCATCAAAATGGACATTCCACTTGCGGACTTGGTCGAGGACGGCATTAACAGGTGTTAGTTGTGGATTCGAAGTAATGAGATTCGGGCTAGCGGCTGGTTTGTTTTCTCGAACAATGTTTTTTAGTCTTGAATATAATTCTTCGACCGTTCCGGTGCTTTTTCCACCATGTTTTGAAATTTCTTGCTATAGTTCATCCTTCTTTAGTTTGTAGATCCATCCTACAGTTTCGTCTGCAACTTCGAGACCATATGCCCCTTCCGATTCGGACAAACTCATTTCGGATAATTAATTGTTTCTCTGGTGGGACTGGTGAGTTTATCTGGCAAGTTGTCCTTGTTAAAATATTTCTCTTTTTACTCAGTTACTATGATAACGTAAAAACTATGTAATATTGACAATTTCTGTATAAAGTTGTCCTGGTTGTTAAATGTAATAGCCGGCATATCTGGACTAGATTGTTGAACTGCTCGGGCGCCAAAATGTGATGCTTGTTTTGCTGGGTAGCTGGTTTGGAGATTTTCCAGGGTTCAATATTAATATTATTTAAAATCCAGATCCAAAATAAGACATTTATTCTCCTAATAATTATATGTACAGTGTGGCCATATCTTTTATGGCTTAGGTTGCGACAATCTTGTTATTACATAAGTACATCATAGTAATCGGAGAGAGAGAGAGAAGAGAGAGTGTGTAACATATTTCCTCTATGTACGTCGTCGTAACCCCAATTCTCTAATCGAAGTTCCAGGACATAACAGACGCGACCAAGAAATCTGTTTCAGGAGAGATCCAGTTCAATACACTCGAGTCAATCTGACAGGAGGTTCAGTTCAAAGCACTCGAATCCTCCCTAACAGATACTTGGCCAGCGGCTGCCACGGCGCCGGAGAAGCTTGGTCTTCCGGTTATCTCAGTTCAATACACTCGAGAAAGGTGAAAGCCAAGCTCTGAATTTACTGGTTTCTGGCTAGCTATTTTATACCCAAAAATCACGGTCACGTGGTTTTGCATACAGCACGCAATGCACACGGCACGCAAGTTGCGGCCTGGTGAAGTTAGAATTAAAAGTTATAACCCCCTCAGTTAATTTTTTTTTTGGTTCCGGTTTGCTGTTGTTATAAAAGTTGTTAGGCACTAAGTGAATATAAAATATAATTTATAGCAAACCTATCACGGTGGTGACTGCCCTAAGAAATGGAGGATACACAATGCCGGCTAGGCAATTTATAGCTGAGGAGAGCAAGGGGTGGGTTCGTGAAAAGCGGGCGCCAGACCACTTAGTATGGTCAGAAAAGGAGTAGAAAAAATACACTTAGTTTAAAAATATCACCTACAAGATATATTTACCTATATAATGTATATAAAAATAATTTTTTAAAGAACTATTGCAACATTAAATTTAAAAGTTATTGTAAGTTAGTACTTCCCAGAAAAATGTTAGTTTTAAATTTAACTATTTAAACCAAATAGTAATAATGAGTCTGATTGCTCAAAAATATTTAAATATCTAGGCAATATTTACAGGGGGATGAACTTGTGTGCGAGAGGGGCACCACAATCGTGCAAGAAACGTTGAAAATCTCAAGTAATATAGGTATGGGCAATATAATACAGATTATAAAATAATATATCAGAAGTACAGCAACAAATATAAATAATCGAAAGGTAACGTTACTTTAAGGACGTTCACCCAGCAAGTGCAAAAGGCAACCTTACTGCAATTCAGTAAAACATAATTAAAACTACACTTAAATACACTAGTACGTTGATATAAGGCACCTTATACGAAACACTAAAATCCTAAAACTACATTAACTTGCTTCTACGCTACCTACTAAGCCTGCTTTAACTAGCAAACTTCCAAGTATGTGAATCACTGTCACAAAATGGAAATTATGTTCTAAAAAAATGATGAGAATTACAAAATGGAGAAAATTAAATTTTTTAGGCTAGTCTAAAAAATTGTTGGAATGTGACTGAAGGTCACGATAATAAAAAAGTTATGTTTAAACTACTAATAAATTTTAAGGCATGAAAAGAACAGTATAGTACAAAAGTTACAAAAGGGAAAAATGAAATATCTTATTTTTTTTTTAGTCTAAGAAATTTACAGTTACCAAATGGAGATAATACTCTGTTCACTATGAAGTGTAAGCGTCTTTTAGTAAGATAAAGAACACAAATACTTAACTTAGAGACTGTCTCTAATTCCTAGGGTGAAAGGGTGATCAGAACCACGGTTAGGTCTGAACAGTCGAACTATTTCCAGTGCTAACTCAGGTATACCACGCTTATAGCCAGTCTGCGCCTAGTTATCCATAGGTATTTTATAATTCCCAGAAATTATAGAATCGCTCCCCAAACGAGTAACTTCCCATGAAATATCAGCCGCCCCTGTCCAGGTGGCGGTCCCCAGATAAATACACTTCCAGTTGTTCAACTATGCATCTCATATCCAAAAATAATGTTCCCATATAATATAACTTAACTCAATCAGAACCATGTGGAATTTGCAGGCGTAAAAAAGAAGAAACCATAAAAAAGAATTTAATCCTCATGAAAGAATTGCTTAATTTAATCCTCATAAAAGAGTTTGCGTAAAGTAATCTTCATAGAAAGAGTTAATCTTCGTACAAAGAATTAATCTTCGTAAAAGAAAAGATCTTCGTAAAAAAAGAAAAAAGAACCTTATTAGCATAAGGTTCTTCGAATTTCTCGCCGATGATATTATTAGCTAATTAATCCATCTATCGATGAGTACTTAACAATTGTTAAATAACATACAGCTAACTTATCACAAGCGTGTTGCTCTTAGGCAGGTAGAAGCGGAAAAAGCCGTTTAAAATTCACCTGTTGAATTTTCGACTACCCCCGTACCAACCCAAGATCAGACATTACCGAAGATACCCGATCGCTACTTGTCCACTGAATGGAGTAGGAAAATTATGTTATTCTAAAATATCAAAATATATCGTCTTTGATATTCTTTTAGGAGCTTTCATAGACCCTAATTAAGATAATTATGATTATAAATAACAAATTGTTGAATAATTTGAGAAATAACGACAAATGGAACATTTATGAGAGGATTTTCTCGGCTCTTAGCGCCGACGCAATCAGCTGGTTAGCATTGGACAGCGTTGTAGGTCATAGTCCAGTACGATAGTATTTAATTTATAGTGCACTCATAGTCCAGTCCCTTATTAAGGTTTAATCATTGAGTTTCCGATTTACTGTTGTAACGGAAAATGAACATGGAACCGTTACAAAGTTAAAAAAGAACTAATCAGGTATTGAACTAATCTAAAACTGAACTACTTGATCCATGCATGATTAAAATAAGTTAAACTGGAATGAAAGTATACAGTATTCCTGTAGTATTGTATACTTCATTACAGACTGAAATGGATAATTCATTTTTTGTTATCAGTTTTATTTGTGCCCGAGCATATATATGTACCGGGTGTAATAGGATCATGGTACAACTCCTTTTTCCTTTTGTTTTGAGGATAAATAATTAAAATCTGGAACATCCTGTATACTTAATAAACGTAATTTTTTGACATAAATGATATTTTTTCACATCCGGTTTCACCAGAAGTGACACTAAGTAACGCCAACAAATTTTTTTTAGACGTTTCGCTCTTGTATACGCACTAAATCACATTTTATTTCTTTTACCTATTTTAATAATAGGGTGGGGGTGGCAATGGGGCTGGTAGAGGGGGTAGCTAACGCCAAAAAATTTTTTAAGACGTTTCGTTTTTGTATACACACTAAATCACATTTAATTTTTTTTGCTCCCTTTCATAATATTGTGGGGGTGGTATTGGGGGTGATAGTAGGGGGAGGGGTGGCTGATGTCAAAAAAAATTTTGAGACATTGACTTTTCGTACATGCCCTAAATTTCAATTTTATAGACTCTTACCTGCTTGTTTTGTCTATTTACCCTTATTTACCCCATTTACCCTCCAACCCATCAACGGAATTAGATCAAAATATAATCTAGTTCCAGATTTCGTTACAATACATAAGTGTACCAAATATCAAGTCAACATCATAAACGATTCCAGACTAAACGTGTGCACAAAAAAAGTTACAGACAGACCGACAGACAGGAAAATTTTTTTCGTTCAAATTTAAAATCTCGACGTTTCAAGACATTTTAAGCCTATTTCAACAAAAAAAAATTAATTTTTTTTTGCATTGCTATATTTCCACTGGACGTGGAAGTAAAATTACACCTAAGAAAATAAATTGTATTTTCTTATTTTCTCTTAGCCTATAATTTTGATGCATTTATCTCACATTTTAATAAGGCATATAAATTAATTCCTTACTAATAGTAATAATAAATTGTATGATGATATCAATCGATGCAGAATTCGACACTCTATTAGATTCTATAAAAATATACAGGGTTTCCATTTTCAAAAAAAAAAAAAAAACGTTTAAACTAAAACAATGTTCCACTGTAAAAATAAAATAATCTGTATAATATTGTAACAAAATTTTTTAATCGGCTATATGATGAGATCGATTTTTTTTTCAAGAAAGTCTCCAAAAATGTTAATTATTTCAAAAATTGGTAAGTTTAATAAGTATTTTATGGTACATAAGCTCAAGCTAAAATTTTGAGAAATTCAAATATACAATAATATGTAGAATGTTTCATTTAAAACAACAAAGTTAGATGATACATTCTATATAAGTGGAAGTAACACAAAATATTTTCGTTAGGTTCGCCATATCAAAAAAATTCCTTATACCAATTTTCACATTTCTAAACTCGACAGATCCCAAGAAACGTCTAATACCCGCTTTCCGTAAATAATCTTGTAGGTATTATAAGGCCTTACAGTTAGAGATGATTGATGTTTTCCCTGTTTTGTTGAAATTTATTAATTTTATAATAACAACTGCAGTTAATTCTAGTTTATGCACATTTGTTCAACCCATAACGAACATTTTCCTATTTTCGTTGGTTCTCATAGAAGAAATAGCAGTGTAGCATCCTAATTCCATTTATCTTCTCTATATTGTTAACCTATATGCGGCGTTGTCAGATTTGCGGTCGTCTGATGAAAGCAAATTGTTAAGACCGCGTATAGCAACATGATATACTCCAGAACGCCGATAGCGCCACGGTCGTAGGAAGTTCCAACTATAAATGTATATAAATTTTGATTTGGGTGTAATATGACGCCAGTCTAAATTAAAGGTCACGGCACCGTTATGAGTCACAGATGCCAGAAAAAATTTCTTGCAGTGTTGTAATACGACGTCCGAATATCGGATGTGCGATAACTACCGGACGTCAAATTAAATGTAAATGCATAATGTATGGACGTCTGATTATATATATATATATATATATATATATATATATATATATATATATATATATATGGTGTAGTGGTGAGAGGTAAGTGAATCCTCTCATGTGGTCTAATGCTACTATACACCAGACATCACAGATGTCTCCATGGTGTATAGCGACTTGCCATTTTGCAAGTACCGAGAGCGGCGACCTTCAGCCCTTGGTGGACTTAACCTATATACTGTTATTATACATGATTTGCAGGAAACAACTACTCAGCGGGCAAATACCCCGACCTGCATTGAATTACACCTTACAAATCATGAAAAATTGGTAGCCAATGTCATTTGTCAACTCCCTGACCAGACATAGACCGGTTTCGAACTTATTAGTTCTCCTCAGTATGCCATAGGTCATGGAGCAGACAAATGACAGTGGCCAACCTGCTAGTCTTATACAGACTAATGTAAATGGTGTAGTGGTGAGAGGTAAGTGAATCCTCTCATGTGGTCTAATGCTACTATACACCAGACATCACAGATGTCTCCATGGTGTATAGCGACTTGCCATTTTGCAAGTACCGAGAGCGGCGACCTTCAGCCCTTGGTGGACTTAACCTATATACTGTTATTATACATGATTTGCAGGAAACAACTACTCAGCGGGCAAATACCCCGACCTGCATTGAATTACACCTTACAAATCATGAAAAATTGGTAGCCAATGTCATTTGTCAACTCCCTGACCAGACATAGACCGGTTTCGAACTTATTAGTTCTCCTCAGTATGCCATAGATCATGGAGCAGACAAATGACAGTGGCCAACCTGCTAGTCTTATACAGACTAATGTAAATGGTGTAGTGGTGAGAGGTAAGTGAATCCTCTCATGTGGTCTAATGCTACTATACACCAGACATCACAGATGTCTCCATGGTGTATAGAGACTTGCCATTTTGCAAGTACCGAGAGCGGCGACCTTCAGCCCTTGGTGGACTTAACCTATATACTGTTATTATACATGATTTGCAGGAAACAACTACTCAGCGGGCAAATACCCCGACCTGCCTCCGTTTTCGGAGGTGGCAACGTTTTGCACAGTTTTCAATTTTACAAGCATTTAGATGACATTAGAAACCTATGTTTAAATTTTCGTGTGGAGGTGAAAAGACACCTTTTATATCCACAAATTAAATTTTTAGTTCAACTGTATATCAATGGCGCTGCTGTCGTTTTCATTTGTACAACAGCCAATACGATGTCACCTCCGGCTATATATGCTGCTCTTTAGATCACAGAGGGTACGATATCACCTCCAAAAATCGGCAACATCGCGATGAATGTCGGGATAAATTCAACACAACAGAAATATACCTGCGTAGCGTTGTGCCGGAATGGGCATTATTAAAATATGCTATAGAAATGTATCAGGTTTAAAAAATTACAGTATACCGGGTTGGGGACTGCCCATAATGCCTACCTCATAATACAAATAAAATTTCGTCTACATCAAGCACGATTCATTTCCTCTATACTACGAAAGGCTAGTTTTTTGGTTCATTGACAAAAATTATGCGGTTGAACAGGAATTACGCTACTAGTACTTGGAATGTTTACCAGAGAACAAATATGAGCAAAAAAATGCGTTTTTTAAATTGCTTCTTATAAGCATATTTGAGTATCCATAAAATATGTTATATTTCAACTTAAATGTAGTTTTAGTTTTTTACGTCCGGTATTTGCGATTAAATAATTTAGCAAAATTCAATTATTATATTATTTTATGAATTTTTATTTGCAATATAGAAAGTTTCCCAAGAAAAAAGCTAAAATGTAATATTTCATAGTATATTTTCTTAGCTTTAAGACAACGCAGTTTATTTTGTTCTTGTTTAGGTAAATTACTGTTTTTGGGCCCTTAAATTTCTTGATCGTGAATTTCCAAATCGCAAAACATGTAAGAACTTGGGAACTTTTCTTTTATATGAAACAATGAATACCCATTCAATACATAAAAATATAGGAAATCTGTTCACATTGATGTTATTATTACACAGGTAAGTTTCAATAAAACTCAGCGGCTTCTATCAGAAAATCTCCGTAATCACGATTTATAATATTTTATGAAAGTAAAACTATAGAAAAATATTATTCCTTTAATATGGAACTAACAGGTTATAGAATCATTTAAAAAATGTAAATAATACATAATAATATAGGCCACGACAGCTTCAAAGTCCTTTATAAATGATTTCTGTTTGCACTTCGACATTAACAGCTAAAACCTATTTCAAATGATTCCTTAGCTTCTAAAACATCAAAATCTGAAGGTTGTTAACATGTCGTCCTGTACGAGGTGCAACGGGAACATTAGAAAAAAATATTATGCAATTCCCAAAGCATGGAGTTAAATGAACGACGTTTACGTTTAAAATGCGCTGGTGAAAAGCATCTTATTGCATAGGCAACGTTTTCTTTTACCACCGTCCTAGCTACTTTATTCTTAACGTGGTCAAAAATACTCATTAATAACGTTATAAATTGGAGTTTCAGGATGCTAAGCCTTTTTTTACTTTTTTGTTCCGATCGCTCTAATTTTTCAATAATTTTTTTAAGAGCGCCCGCACAAGATCTTTTAAGGATGACTGTCATTTGTATTTGAGCTGCACGAGGTATTTTAAGGCACAGTATTATCGCCTGTTCTCGCAATAAATAGTTGTTCATTTGACTGTTATGTGAATAATAGAAACTGAGCTTGTATAAACACACATAATGTTATGTAGTTTGTTTGAACAAATCATTACAATTATTACATTTTATTATACGTTTCGAGTTTTCGCAGAGGAGTATAATGCATTTGATCGGCATTTCTAAAACTGTATACTTATATCACTTGTGGAGAAAAAAAAATTTCATATAATTGTGTTAGTGATCAAATTAAGCAATTTTTGAAGTGTCTGTCTGTCCGTCCCTCACGTTTCTTGTAAGCATGATAACTTGAGAAGGACACGTCTGATTTGAACAAAGTTTTAACAGTTAGTTAGTGCTGCTAGTGAAGGTACCCTATTGTTTAAAAAAAATTGCTCAGTAAACATAAAAAATAGGAAATATTGTATGAAAATAACTATACACAATGTGGAGTATTGTAACATTTGATAAGATTCTACAGACTCGAAAATAATATATAATATAGGTACTGACGAACGTATCGCCAATCAAGACAGTATCATTAGGAGATAATTAGAATTGGAAATATGCAAATAGCAATTATACCTAAAAAATAACATAAAAAATATGAAAATTATATTATGGACTGTTGAACAAATATATAAAAAATTCAAATAATATGTTTGCTCAAGTTATATTATACTTGTTCAATCTGAATCCGAGGACTCTTAAACTATTTCGGAAGTAAAACGAGTTTCCTTAGTGTTGGGGTTTTTATAACATGGTTTTTGTCCCATACACTTGTAGGATCCGATGCATGGTAATGTCTTCTTCGTACAGGAGCATTGCAGACTACTACAACCTATAAAATTTTGCTGAAATAGTTTAGGTGTTTCGAAATATAATAATCAATAAATCTTGTCTACAGTTACATGTAGATAAAAAAATGTGATTTAATCAGCATTGATGATTTGGTACTGAGAACAGGGGTAATTTTATTATCAATAATTTTCCATCCTATATGAACTAGTACTACTAGGTGAGAATGTCCAAGAGAGAAAGGTCCGATAGGGAAATATTTACTGTTTTTTATCATAACTTTTTATTCTAACACATATATTGCAAACAAACTATAAGACTACCTAAGTAGAGTTATAACAAGAGTAGTGTTGTATTGTGTTCGCATTAAATGAAAAACTAACATATGTACATCCAAAAATTGTATAAAAATCACTTATCAAGAAAACTATACATTTTCTCGAAAAATCACAAAGAGCAAAAATGCTTAGATGTTTTCAATAAACAGATAAAACAAAAATCAGTCATATTTCAAGCATTATCACGCAAAAACGAATATTACATAAATTAAAAATCAATGGTATTTCGAAAACTAAGCAATTTATCAAAATACGCCAAAGAAGGAAAAGTGTTTAAATCAACATTTTCTACAATAAGGTAAAGAAACATTCATAAATTTTCCACTTACCTTTCCGCGATTGTACCGGAAAAGCACGTGAAATTTTATAAATCTCATTATCATGAAAATTGGGCATTTTTTGAAGAATAATGGGGAACAAAAAGTGCTTAGATAGATGTTTTCTACGAGAAAACAACGGAAAAACTGATACATTTTAAATACCGTTATTCCAGAAAAGCGCGTGAAAATGTCTTGAAAATGTTGTACTCTTTCGATAAATATCAAAGAATGAAAAGTATGTAGTTTGATGCTTTGCAGTAGAAAAACAATTAAAAATATTCAGTTTTGAAGTATTTTTATGCAGTTACATTAAAATGATATATATGGTCAAATCCATTTAACTTTGAAATTTGTAGTAAAAAATAATAAAAAATCGATTTTCAATTTTTTTATTAAGCATTTTTTAAACCGTAATTGACGTTATACTTAGTCATTGTGCACTATAGTCAAACATGATAGAAGCAATTTTACAGTTTTTAGAAACACGTGTTGCATTTTCTTCAGAACTTACATCAATAATTATTTTTTTAGCAGTTCTTCTCTATATCAACAGCTTCAATTTAAAATAAATTTCTATCATTCTGGTTAATATTGTTTTTAACCTTTAAATGAGGTATTTTTCAAATTTTCATTCCTGAAAAGCGTGTGGAAATTGTCGCGGTTTTTCAGTTGTTTTCTTATAGAAAGCGTCGATTTATATAAAACAAGACAGTTTTGATGCAATTTTCACAAAATTTTTATTTTCACAGAACTTATTAAAACCTTATTAACATTTTGCTTTAATATTCTAACAAAATATTGATTATGTAAAACAACAGTACATGTCTGTTTTTACATGTGTTTTAAATCTCTCTGTCTCTATTGTGAACTTGTGTGTGTGATTTTTTCAAATATGTCTACCAGGAAAGATAAAATAATGCACCTAATAAAAAAAGCTAACTGTAAATATCTCATGTTGTATTTAGCTGTAATTAAATATATTTCTTTGTTTTTCAGTGAAGTGTAGTATAATTTAAAACTGATTGTGACTGGTAAATTAAATCCAGTAGATTTAAATCAACAAATAGTGATGGAAACTTATATTTTTATCTCGGAATCGGTCGGAACTTCATAGCCTTTTTAATTTCAAATTTAGTTGCGTAGAGGCTTGTATTTTTATTTTCCTGGTATGACAAGTACAACCGGAGATATTCTTTTAAAAAATTAAAGAAAATCGTGCTTCAACAGATAAATTGTTCAAAAAAACATGTTCCGCATTTTCCAAAAATTTCATTTAATTTGTAATTTGAAATATTAGGCTTTAAGGTTTTAATAGTACTATCGACAAGAAATGTGTATGAAAACAAATACTTTGATAAAGAATATATAGCGACAGGCTATAGAGATCTGATAACTGAAATATTTAATGTTGACTAAAGTTTATTAAGTGCAATATGTTTACGTAATTATCAATAATCAAGAAAAAGGACAAAAGTACAAGTTCGACATCGTACAATACTCCGTAAAAAATTGCATGCAGAAAACCATTTAATGCCGATATGGTTACGATGAAAAGCTTATCTTTTATATTATTTTCGTCTGGTTTACTTGACTGCTATGATATTTACTTGATATCGATTTATTTACATTTTTGTAGCAAGAACAATTAATGACAATGAGAATTAAAATCCCGCTAATTCTGCGGAAATTAATTCAAATTGTGCAAAGAAGAATTTAGGCACTTTATTATATTCGTACAGACTATATTATGCATTACTTCTCTCTTATCACAACCAGATGTTAGTACCTGCTTTTCTATTGCGGTCCTTTTGTAGTAAACACTGACGACCCTTTTAAACACTCGTTGAGAGAAATAATACAGAACTTTTAAATGCGCTGATAGTATTCTGTTTGTTAATTGATAATTTTTAATTGTTTATGGACATAGATACATAATATGTTACAGTGTCCTACAAATAGTTAGGAAAGGCGTCGCGCTTTTATGATTGAGAAAGTAAACTTCGATTTCTATATAGGTGGTACAGTAGTACGACCAAGTCGGAGCATCAGTAATAAAAATGCGGGAGATTATTATCCATATGCATACTGCAAAGGGATGTTTTTAAAAACGTACGTGAAACGCCATGCAAAGGTATGCGTTTAAAAAAAATCAAATTGCACAGCATCAAGTGGCAACCATATCTCGATTATTTATCATTATTCTCAATTATTTTCTACTTGTTACTTTTTTAACCTTTCCTCTAAGTTTTTAGTCCATTAATTTTTAAATTCTAGACTGAAGTATGGCAGTTCTAACCACTACTTACTTTGATATTAATACCCGATTTGTTTAAATACTTATTTTTATATATGACTACTCTTAACTATGAATGTATAGTCCAAGTAAGGACTTCTCTGCACTCAAAAACGCAACAAAAACTTTACGACATAATTATATCGCCGCGGGCCATGCGCCATGCCTGTCATCAAACGACCAGACGCACATTAAAAACCTATAAAGGTAAGCGAGCCAATTTGCGAACAGCAGTATAGTTGAAGTAATCAGTTCCCGACAAATAAAAAACGCAACAAAAACTTTACGACCTCATTAAAATACCGGTACTCTTTGTACTGCTGTTCGCATATTGACTCGTTTACCTTTATAGGTTTCTAATGTACGTCTAGTCGTTTCATGACAGACATGGCGCCACGGCCCGCAGCTATATAAATATGTCGTGAAGTTTTTGTTGCGTTTATTGAGTGCAGAGAAGTCCTTACTTGAACTGTACAAAAAGTATCGGTATTTTAATGAGGTCGTAAAGTTTTTGTTGCATTTTTCATTTGCCGGGAACTGATTACTTCAACTTTCTTTTCTTTAATTATTCGTTAGACCTGGATATGGTGACAAACATGTGAAAATGTCTATTATCTAATATGATTGACTTTTTTTTCTTTTTATTTGGTGTATGCTTGTACAATGTACATAATATATATGCATGCAATTTTCATTGTACCAGCATCTTGCTCTATTTTACTGTAAATTTAATACTGCATACTATGATTCACACATATTTTGTTATTTTATATGTTTTTATATGGTTATAACCTATAACTACTTGTTTGTTTTATAAAACATTATATATAATTTGACTTTCATATATATATATTTTTCTAGCTTATTGGTGAATAAAGTATTATTAATATTATTATCATTATTATAATATGTTATAGGTAGAGTATAACTTACTCAATAGGAGTATTTCATTTTTACTTTTCCATATACATAGTATATAACGAAAGTATGTTGATCGTGCAAAAATTCGAGTTTGAGTTTTTGATGGATTTACGCGTTTTCAAGTCTCTTGAACCAACAAAAGTGGTTTTTAAAAAATGTCTGTCTGCCGTCTGTCGCCCCACCTAGAGGCCAAATTGCTGCATCGAGTTTTACCTGTGTATTCAAGACGGCCACATCTCGAGGCGAGATCGCAAAATCGATCCTAGCTCAAATATGGGGGGAGTGAACCCCTAAAAACAGGGAAAAAATAGAAAATAATTTGTTTCTCTAAAACTGCTCTAAAGATTTTGATTAAATTTGGTACATGGACACTTCCCTACTACCGATATGAAATGACATGACCAGTTGCTCTTAGAAAATACCAGGAAGGAAGCCGTGGGGGGAGAGTTGAGTTTTAAATAATTTCATAATTTTTTTTTAAAGGGATCTAACAATTTTAATCAAATTTAACACATCAATACTGACTTAGTAGTAGCATAAGGTAACATGACCGGTTATACCTAAGAAATGTAGAAAGGGAGTTGCGGGGGGAGGGCAAGGAGAAATTAAATAATTTTTCTTCTAAAGCGGCTCTAACGATTTTGATTAAATTTGGCATATGGAAACTCCCCTAATACCGCTTTCAAATGACATGACCAGTTGCTCCTAGAAAATACAGGGAGAGAAGCTGTGGGGCGATCTACTCCTAAATGGGAAAGTTTGTCCGAGTTGTCGCGGACTGATTTTTAAACTATAAAACATATTTTGATTGATTGATTGGTTGATAAATAATATTTAATACACCCATTATGCTTATTCAAAGAATACAATTCCTAGGTTTAAATTCAAATTCTCTATAATAAGTTAATAAGCGGATAAAATAGTCCCTATTAGTGATACACTTGAAATTCTAGTGCTTGCTTTCAATAGTAAATTGGTCTATTTGGTAGCTCATTAGTGCAAGGAAGTTTAATATCTTTGCTATTATGAGGAATATGAAAAAAAAATTTAAGTAAAAGTTATAGAACATACTTTGTTGCCTATTTTTAAAATACGTGAAATATACAGTGGGTTTATTTAAAGTGAGACAGCTTGAATGACAACTTTAAAATAACATACCCGGTTTACACCACTTATTTCAGCGTAAAATTTTACGTTTGGTATTAATTTTTGTTTTGAGAAATTTATAAGATTGTCAAAAATATGAAAATTTACGCAAAAACAATGCATCACAAATGTCACTAAAATACCTTGTTAATAATAGCTAAGAGGAACTATTTAGTAAATGCAAACATAGGGGTGAACTGAGATATCTGAGTAAAGCAAAAGTTTATTTTTATGTACAGGAGATTTTATACAGGGGCATTAACTTGCCAACCTCCATATTATATCTAATGCTTCATTTTTTCCAAAGGAACACCCTGTATATTTTTTCGCCATTTTGCACAACTATTTTGTTTCTTTAATAATAATTAGTTAATATGATATTTCTCTAAAACTGATAGTTTTTGAAATATTTTCATTTTAATTGATTAACTTAAAAATAATTGCGCCTATTTCACTAGTAAGTTATGGCTTTGCCGTCATTTAGTAATTGTAATAATTTAAATAATTACAGTATATAAAAATAATAACGGTAGCTAGAAAAAAATGTATAAATAATTTCTTAAATGACGAATGTTCCAAATGTATTATGTATTTTTCCTAGTTACCGTTGCTCTTATATTTGAATATTTTAATTATTTAAATTATTTTCCAGCTTTAAAATCGAATTAAAAAATATAATTCTGAATCATTTTCATTTGGTTTTCATTTTCAGTACTAAAATCTTCATTTACTATAATACAATAAAGTCATAGCTTTCTTGTGAACAAAGAAAAACACAATTATTTTTAAATTATCGGTTAAACTGAAAATGCCTCAAAAACTATTAGTTTTGGAGACTAATATCATAAAGGACAATATATTCGTGCATAGTGGGATAATGTACTTGTTGTTCTATTTGTAAAAACGATGTTCTAGATATTTGTAGGTTTCCAAATTAACGCCCCCGTATAAAATTCCTTGTAGATCCATCCAGTCCACTACATTTCAACTATCCCTTATCTTTGCCCTTACCAAATATTTTCTCTTAACTGTTGTTAGCAAAGTTCATTTTGTAGCATTTGTGATGCATTGTTGTTCTGTAAATTTTCATACCTTTTGCAATAACTTGGCGACGCCACAGTATTTTCAAAACGAAAATTAATGCTGAACATAATTTTACGCTGAAATGGTGTAAAGATATACAAGATATCGTCTAAATATTAACTGTGGTATTCTGTTTATATTCTTTTCTCTTTTTTAGAGTTTTTACCATATAGATCTTCTAAAAAAATATCACATCAGAATTTACAAAAACACAATTATTCAGTATAATGAAAAAATAGCCTCTGTGTCTATGATGTTTATGTCAAAGGAATAGCCAGAAGCTACTTCTTGCCAACTAATATAAATTATAACGAGAAAAATAAATGTAATATACCTATATCGCTGACGTTTAGGGCACTAAATCTTTTTCGAAACAGATTAGAGGAAATTCTTATGGGCTGTGTATGTTAAACATAGCCCCTAAGATTTTATTTATGTTATATCCATAGCTACTTATTATTTACACAGAACTGTTGATATTTTATTCTAAACATCAAACAACCTTAATACCATTTAAAATCAGTTACATTATATTTCAAATATTATTAGATGAAAAAAAATCTCACTACGTAAGAGTTTAATATTTTCTGAAATATTGATTGATCAGAAGAGTAATTCTTTATTTTCACCCAATTTCATTCCAAAATTCGAAAAAAATGTTTTTAAAGGCCTTCCAAACCACCTGAATGAGTCTTTTAAATCTTAGATATCTAGAAAGATTTCTCTGAGTGAAAGACTAGGGGACATAGATTCAGACTTTAATTTAGTTTTAATAATAAAATATTTGCCAAAAGCTGTGTTCAAAATGTACATTTTCTGCCTACTAAGAAGTTATAAAATTATGACCATCGTTTTCCAGAAACTTACAAATTCAAATGTGGGTTCGATAATGTTTATATATATTAACAACTACAGATAATGGCGTTACGTTTTGACCTCCGAAAATTTGGCAACATTGCTAGAGGTATTAACGATGCTTCAGTTTCTACTCATATATATGTATTGGAGGTGAGTTCGTATCTCTTGTATCCTGTATATATGATTACAAAAAAAATTATAAATCTTTTCCCCTCTTTTGAGATTCGTATTCTGGGGGTCCCCCTAATCACAAATATATAAAATTTATAGCAATATATGCACGGGATAACATGGAGGTCAGGTCGTCCTTTCTATGTGCCGGAGGTGACAACTTAACTAGCATCAATATATATATATATATTTTATTCTGTTTAATAGAATATATAGAATTTTTGATTTTTTTATAAAATTTATATATTTAGTTTTAATTATTCTTTTATACCTCAATACCTTTTGATATACCTAATTTAAAAGCATGAGCAGACTGTGCATTGCCTGCAACCAGTTCTCCTAACCTCAAGAGCAGCTTCAAGTATGGGGTTTAAATAAACAAAGAAATGTTGAAGATAGTTTTATGATAACGATATATTTTGATATTGTGGAGAAAATTTGACAAATGAAATACCTATTTATTCTAAGAATTGAAAATTTACCTATTTTTTAGTTTTATGATTTGCTCGAGACTTATCCACTAAGTAAGCTTACTTGTATGTCCTTTTAAAAACTTCAGATATATTATTGTACAACTTCCTTTTGTCTTCTTTCTTATTACTAAATTCTATCTTCTATTCTCCTTCCTTTCTCTTATATCCAACTCTTACTTTATCTTCTTTTAGTTAAAACTTCTCTCTTCTATTTCTCAATCTTCTTCTGCTATTTTATATATCCTTTGATTTTATTTTAAAACTCCCTTTCTACCTTCTCATTTCCTTCTTCCCAATTATTTCTGACGTACAATCTTTTTTTCAAATTATATTCTTTTCTTTTTCTCTATTTCCCTCTGCTGTCTTATATATATCCTATTTTAAAACTCCCTTACTACCTTCTCGTTTTCTTCTTCCCAATTATTTACTGACTATTTCAATCTCTTTCAAATTATATTATTTTCTGTCATCAAAAAAAATCTTGACAAATCACCTTTCATACCGGCAATGCCCTCACTGATTTAAAATATTTTAGTGCATATGAAAATTTTCAATTCAACAAAATTTTTTAAAATTACCTAAACTGTATAAAATTTCCTCCACCTATTCAAACAACATGCTTAATCAAATTTATAAATTATGATACCAAACTATAAACAATAAAATAAATCTAAAACAATGTAACCCATATAACATTTCTTTATTTATTGAAACGTGCAAATTGTTGATATAATGCTGGTTGCACACAAACACCAAACATTTCACGCAAAAAAACATCTTCAAATTGAAATAACAAAAGTAACAATTTAAACATTTAGGATATCATAATATTCCCCTCCCAAGTTAAATAAATTTTTAAAATTTGAAAAATGTATTTAATTTTTGTAAGTCAGGTATGATATTCACAATGTTAATTCATTATCTGAACCTGGCGTATACGGGTAAAGCATCTCTATGTGAAACTTTCCTCTACTAATATTTTCCGTTAAGTGTTTTAGTTCATATGTGTTCGAGTTTAATACTTTATCAATTATGTAGGGCCCTTCAAAAGGATACATGAGCTTAGCACACTGTCCCAGTTTTCTATTTGTGTTCCTTAAACCTTTAACTATGACTAGGTCACCTTCTTTAAATTTGGCTCTTTTTTTATTTTTTTCTTGTTCTCGTTTTAAATATCTTTGTGAGTTTTTTGTAATGCGTTTTTTAACCGTAACTTCATATTCTGAGAGACAATTTATTTCAAAATTTTCAGGCTCATTTACGCTATTAGTTTTATCTGTAGACATCGTTTCTACTGTATGAAGACTGGCTCGTTTGCCATTTTTTTCGTTTTCGGCTTGTTCGCCGTTTTTCGCAAATTTATTTTCGCAAGTAGGTATTATTTCACCCTTATTATTACCGCACATAGGTATCATTGTACCTCGTAATTGCATGAGACGCTCTCCCATGTCAATTTTAGCCCTTAATTTCGTTAATAGATCTTCTCCTATGACCATGTTAAAATTCATATTGTCAACTATTACAAATTCCCCATCAAATTCCTCACCTTGTACAGTGAATTTAGAATGAATCAACTTCCCACATTCGCCTATTTTCTTTCCGTTTACATTTATTAATTTTATCTTTGGAATTCTCATCGTTTTATCTTTGAAATTGTTACTATGTGTATTTAAAAAGTTTTCATTTACTAAACTTAATTCAGCTCCCGTGTCTACCAATGATTTTATTTTAATATTATCCAACTTTACTTATTTATTTATTTATTTATTACCCAACAGTAAAACCAATTACAGGGTAAAACAAATAGTGTATATAACATAAGACAAAAGATAAAAGATCAATTAATGGTAAATCACTCGTATATGTACTATCCGTTATCCCGTTATCATTTTTCGTGTCAATAAATTCCCGCATATGTTCATACGATGTCGCTATTATATGAGATTTAATTAATATAGATTTGACGGTTGTTGTGCATCTGCGCTACCATCTTTATTTGATTTTGTTCCGAGGCTGATGCATTGTAGTTTTTTGACTCGTCTTTACCAATATTTAAATTTGCTACCTGTGCGTATGTTCTTGGCTGATCATCATATCTAGTCTTCTGTCTGTCTTGCCGCCTAACCTGTTTTTGATCATCATTCACCGTTTCTCTTTGCGTGTTACGCTGATTATTCCTATTTTCATAATAATTTTTTGGCTTGTCGTTATTGTTATAGTTTTTATTATAGTTATTATAACCACTATCTCTATTATATTCATATTTTTGTTTAGATTCCCAATCATTATGGGTATAATATCCTTTTTCGCGGTTATTATATTGATCATCATTATACATACGTTTGTCATTGTAAGTTCGAGACGATGGTTTCCTCCACCCGATTTTAAAATCGTCGATATCTTTTAGATATTCTATTAACACATCAAGTGTATTTATGCGTTGGGTTATGATGACTTTATGTATGTCATCACCAAAATGCCTAGCGAGATATCTAACCATTTCGTCTTCCTTAAATTTAGGATCAAGATATCGAATATTATATATCTTTTTTATGATGTACTTTTCCCGTGAAATACCCTAACTTTCATTGTATTTCCCATTAAATAGATTTGAGCGTACCTTTCTCTGGTTATATTCTCCCCAATATTGTTTGATAAACAGAGCTTCGAAATCCTCGAATGTATTTATTTTATCGTAAACCATTTCAAACCAAACTTCAGCATCTGCTCGAAGTCGTTCCTGTATATATGTTAGATAATGGATTGTAGAAATCACTTTTTAAAAACTTTATTTACTTGGGAGTCAAGCTTGACTCTAGGTACAATAATGAACAATAATAAATTTAGAATGTATTAGGTCGAAAATGAGTATATGACTGAAGGTACAAATGTCTGTTGGTTGTATTTATAACATAAGAGAACAAAGAACATTAAATTGGCAATTCAGCATGATAAGGGATTACCAAGAAAGAAACATTAAGCTCAGCCAACGTGAGCGGTTATTAGAGAAGAGCTGTTACGCAATCTGTAACGTGATATGTTTGAGAAGGTTAAGCCTGTCTCGGTGATATTATATATCATAGTATATTTCTAATATAACAGCTTCCCCCTTATAAAAAAAGTTGGTGTTTTATGCAGCAACTTTTGAAATGAATATAAAATGTATATAAAAGGTAATGGTACAAGTTGGAAAAATATAAAGAGTACAAAAATGTTAAGTCGTAAAGTTTAAAATACAGAGTATAACCTTAGCTTCTAAAATATGAAATGCAAGCACAATAAGCTTGATTCATAAAGTAAAATAACATAAAAATGTTAGAGTTAAAATATAGCTTTAGCAAGAAAGCGTAAAATACAAACATAATAAGTTTGTCTTAAAATGGGATAAAAGATTCCCAAGGTTAAAATATAGCTTTAATATAAAAGCATAAAATATGAGTATGATAAGTTTAAATGAAAATAACGTAAAAATGTTAATAAAATTGAAATTAACAAAGGATAGAAAAATAATGAAATATAATGATTAAACAAATGAAATGAAATTCACTGAAGAGTCTAGCACTAAAAGTCAGTAAAAAGGCACAAAACAGTTTGTCTTTAGTTAAGTTCTATGTCTTCGGCTTCGTTGTCTTCTCTTCTTAAGGTAGGTCGTCTTCGTTGATGAAACAGGCTAGTGATTGTCCTGAGGGGTTCACTAGGCCTTGGTGGAGATGGAGGAGTCGTGGAAACGTTGATGACTAGTCTTCGTCTTCTTGCTTTACACTTACAGAATAGATACAAGAATAAGAGTCCGAAAATTAGCACTATGGTAAGATAGGTAAACCAAGAAATGTCTCTCGTGATGAAAGGTTCCTTGATTAGGTCGTCTAAGTCTTTTGAATATTGGTCTAATTGGTGTTTGGCGACATCGAGGTCTTCGGTGTTCAGATCACTTAGTTTTAGTGGTTTCAGGTTGGGCACTCGAACTTTGTCCGGAACCTGGTTGCAACACTCGAACGGGATTTGTATAGGCTGAGCGTCGTTCTTCACGTCTGTCGTTTCGCCTGAGCTGGCTTGGATCTTCGTGATACCTATGAAGGCGTAGCAATTTGGTTGTAATTTAATTATACAGTTTTTGAGGATGGTGTCGGTTTTTGGGGTCTCTTTCGGGCAATTGATAGTCATCTTTAGTGGCTCTGTATTGACGATCATCCACACGTTCTCGTCTAGTTCTTGGATGTTGTATCCTTGGCCGATGATAGTTGACGTTTGACAGTTTTCTGGTAGAGTTTGTAGATCCTTGAAAAGGCGGGCTTCGCATATGGCGTTGTTGTCAATTGGATATGCAAACAAATTTGGACATAATTTAGTATTGGTATGGAGTGGCTTGCATTCTCTGAGGTCAGCAATGGGTATGTACATCAAAGAATCATCATCTCTCGCGATATATTTTTGAGAAGTTGACAAAATATGATACAGACCAGTTCTACTATCTAAGATAGGAATGGGGTATAATTGGAAAACAGAGTACGTTTGAGGGTCTACTAGGGGTATATCTAATACAAATACTAATTCCGAGTTCATTTGGAAAGCTTTTAATTCAATAATATCTAAACACTGTGCAATTTTTGAAAGTTTAATTGGGAGTGGCAAATTGTTGTTTTGTAGGTTTTGTGAAATTTCCTGCAACGAGTTTACCAAATCTTGGGGGTTAATGATAGACGTATGAATTACTTTGAGTCTCGCGAAAGTGATCGAATTTAAAATATCGTTGAGGTTGTCCTCTATAAATAGGTAGCTCGCCATGACTTGTTCACAAATTTCCAAGAATTTTAATTTTGTTTCAACTGCTCGTACGTTATACGTAATGTCTAAGATTGCGTATTCGATTTCTTTTATGTCTTTGTTGAATGTCTCCTCGTCTATTAGTAGTTTTTGAATTGTCGTGTTAAAATTTTTAATAACTGAATTTGTAACTGATATTTGATTTTTCATCAAATTTTCTATCTGATGTTCGTCTTGGTTTAATTTATTGATACAGTCAGAGTAGTATTTACCGTCTTCTGCGTCTAAATTTCCGGTAATTGCTTTGAATATTGAACCAATTCCGTTTATGATTCCGCGTTTGTAGCGTTTCGTGTCGAGATGTATTTCGTCAAATTTAGTTTGTATGGATTTTGAGATTTGTCCTAGGAGGCTTAAATGCGTTTTAACCTCACTCGCGAATTCGTTCATGTTTTTGTATGCTGGGTCAAGGGTGGTAAGGATTGTCTGTAAGATTTTGTCGTGACTGTCAAGAGCTGTCTTAAAGGTCGATATATTTTTATGTACGAGTAACGTCCATTTCTTGTGTGAGATGACAATGTCCGTGTCTTTGTGATAGTAAACACCGATAGTATTGTTTATTGGTGTTATTTCGTATTGAGAAAATGCTGATCCGAACAGCAGTAGAAACCTGAAAATAAATTTTAATCTTCAGTATATGGTTTCATTCTATCAAAATTTACTTTACTTGTTTGATTTGTCTCGGGATTTAACAAAGTGGCAGAATTTTGGAAGATTTCTTTGATCTCGAAAGGGCCGTTGAATTTATTTTGTGACTTACTTTTGATTTGGGATTCCTTTACATATACTTCGTCTCCAACGTTATACGTGGGGCGATTTTCTGGGATATTTCTGTCGAATCTGACTTTAGCTTTTTGTTTTTGCGCTTCAGTCCGACTGCGTGCAATTTGGTAATAGTGGGATATCCTATTATTTAAGTCCCTAACATATTTAGTTATTAGGTAGGTCTTTTTGGTTGTACAGGGTCTCTGGTGGTCTATTAGCTGTGTGTCCAAAGATCAGTTCGTATGGCGTAAAACCGTGCGTTTTATTAACCGAATTATTATAGCATATTACTGCATACGGCAATATGGTAAAAGGATGTTCATTTGGGTTTTCAGTTTTGTGAATTCTGATCATTTCGGCTAAGGTAGCATGAAAGCGTTCTATAGAACCGTTAGATTGGGGATGTCCAACGCTAGAATATGTCAGTTTTATATCGTAGAGGGTACAGAGGTCTTTTAGTAAGTTGTTGTCGAATTCACCGCCGTAATCACAGTGAATCCTCAGTGGGGTACCGTAATGTTGAAAATATAACAATAGGGTATTTACCACAGATTTTGCGCTTTTATCCGGTACTGCATAGGCTTGTGTGAATTTTGTAAGTTCGTCACGGATAGTTAGAGCGTGAATTTCGTGTAGGAAATTCGAATAGGTCGACGTTAATTCTTTCGAAAGGCGTTCTTGGAGTTTCAGTGATTACTAGAGGGTTGTTAAGGTTTTTACGGCAAACGTTAGTCCGTTGACAAATTTCGCAATTTTTTATGAAATTTTCAACATCTTTGGTTAGTCCTTGCCAATTGTATTTATTTTTGATCCTACGCATAGTCTCGTTTATTCCGCGATGCAGGTTGTTTTTGCCGGTATGGTTTTGGTCAAGAATTATCGGTCTTTGGTCTTCGTCAGGTGTTTGTACTAGGTTTTGACAGATAATGAGTTTTAGGTCCTTTTCTGCGAAGATAAATGACAGAATTTCGAGTATGGGGAGGTCTAAGTTATTTTCGACATGGTAAGTATTAGAAAGATCTAATTCATTTTGATTTTTGTATATTGCTAAGAACAAATGTTCTACTACGGATTCAGGGTCAAAGGGTAGAGGAATGATATAGTATTTCCTATGTCTAACCGATCTACTAGAGAGGATATTTATTTTGTCGTCGTAAAATTCGGGGTTTTCCTCGAAAATGTCGTCAATAATTTGGTGATGAAAATCTCTTAGGTTATTTTGTTGAAAGAAAGTTATGACGTGTTTGTTTTCTCGGTCCAAGAGTTGTTTATTTGAAGTTTGAATTTTAGAGTAGTCAATTAAAGATTTGGTCTTGTATAGTCGGGAGAAAGTATTAAATTCTTGAATTAGTTGTTCGTTTGTGATTTCATCGTCATTGTCTGGATTTCCGTCATCGTCTGTGTCCTCATTCGCGGCTAAGATTTTGGAATGGAATTTAGAACATTTGGAAAAATGGTTTATTTTGATTCTAGAGAGGGCATCGGCATTTTTATTGATTTTTCAGGGCTTGTAAACGATTTCGTAGTCGTATTCCTCCAGTTTAAGTCGCCAGCGGGCAAGTCTACTTCCTGGGTCTTTTATTGAGAATAACCAGGTAAGTGGTCGATGGTCGGTGACTAGTTTGAACTTTCTACCGAATAAATATGGTCTAAAGTGTTTTACCGACCATACTATGGCCAATAATTCCCTTTCAATGGTGGAATACTTTGTTTCCGCACCGCATAAAGTTCGGGAAGCGTATGCAATTGGTAGATCTTTGCCTATATTTCCCTGAGAGAGTACCGATCCGATGGCGAATGCGCTCGCGTCGGTAGTTAGGATGAAAGGCTCATCAAAATTAGGATATATTAATATCGGAGTCGTCGTCAATGTTTGCTTTAAGTTGTCGAACGAATTCATACAATCATTGTCAAAGTTAAAGGGAGTGTCTTTTTGTAGTAGCTTGGTCAGGGGCTTTGAAATCTTAGAGAAATTTGGAATAAAGCGTCTATAATAGCCCGCTAAACCTAAGAAGGATTTAATGTCCTTTTGATTTTTCGGGTGAGGAAAGTTTAAAATGGCATCTACTTTACTGGGATTTGGCTTAACACCGTCTTTTGTTATAAGATGTCCTAGATAAGCGACTTCTTTGCGTAGAAATTCGCACTTGTCGGGTTGAATTTTGAGGTTAGCTTTCCTTAAGCGTTTGAATACTTCTGTCAGTCGGGAAATATGATCGTGAATAGTAGGGGAGTAAATGATAATGTCGTCCATGTAAACAAGGCAGCGTTCATTCTGGATTCCTAACAAGATGTTATCCATCACTCTTTGAAACGTTGATGGAGCATTCTTTAAACCGAATGGCATTCTAACGAATTCGAAATGACCGTTTTCGACTGTGAAAGCAGTCTTTTGAATGTCTTTCGCGTCAATTTCTATTTGGTGGAATCCGGAAGCTAAGTCTAGTGTGGTAAAATATTGGCATTTGCCTAGTTGGTCTAAAAGGTCAGAAATATTTGGGAGAGGGTATTTATCGTCAATAGTCAATTCGTTTAGTTTCCTGTAATCTACTACGACTTGCCATTTTTGTTTGCCAGAGGCATCGAGTTTTTTGGGTACAACCCAAACAGGAGATGACCAGGGAGAAATTGAAGGTCTGATTATGCCTTGGTCCAGCATTTTAGAAACTTGTGTTTTGACTTCTTGTTTATGGCATTGAGGGTAGCGATACGATTTTGTAAATACAGGTTTAGAATTATTAGTGTCGATTGAATGTTTAATCTCGTTAGTGAAAGTCAAGTTGTCTCCTTCCAGGTAAAATATTTCAGAAAAGTCTAGGCAAAGTTGTGTAATTAGTTCACTTTCCTCGTAGTTTAGATGATCTAAACGTAACTGGTTAATAATTTCAGATGATCTGTCGGTCTGTATGTGTTAGTCGGAATTTTGAACATTTAAATTAAAATCGATTTAAATTTTTGCAATGGTTCTAATTTTAGATTAGAAAAATTTATAATTTTCGGAATGGCGTTTGCATTAATTACGGTTGTCAAAAGTTCTCCATTTTCGTTTACCCTAACAAGAGCATTAGGCAAACGAACTTTTTCGTTTTCCTGCGCTGACAGTACAGCGTCAGTGTTTCTAAGATTGCATTTTAGTTTGTAAACCTTTTCCGTGCGACCGTCAATTTGGATTGTATTTTGGCTAGAATTATAATTTTGTCGGATTTTGTTGATTTCGGGTGTTGGAGAATCGTCAGTTACTTTGAAGATGGGCAATGTTTTAAAATTTGTAATTAGTTGCCTGGTTTTGAAATCTATTCTACATTCGTAGTGTTCCATGAAGTCGGCACCTAATAATCCGTCAAAGTCTATGTCCAAGTCGTGAATATAGACTCTGTGCGGGTCGCGTGCGTTAAATGGTATAAGAACAGATTCGCTAATTTTAATTTTTTCGTCGGTTATGCCTTGTATAATCGCGTTTTCTGGAGATCTATTTTTAAAATTTTCCGCTGTCTTATGCTTAAAAATCGAAATACCTGCGCCAGTATCAATTAAGAGTTTAAATTTGTTCGAAATGTCGTTTATGAAATAAAGATTACTAGAATTCACGGTCAATAGTGTGTGTGTAGGCCAATTTAAGCGAAGTTCTGGTCTGAGAAATTCAGTAGGGGGTTGTAATTGTCGTTCAGGTTTAATGTTTGGATTTGGTTGGACATTTGGTCCACTTCGAAATTTATTTCTTGGGTTGGAGTATTCATGGAATACTCCGGGCCTAATGGAAAATCCTGAGGAGCAGCAGTATAATCCTGCGACATCTGAGAATTAGCTGTATAATTCTCATTTTGGTATGGCATGTTATCGTCGTTATTTTGCGGGAAATGGGGGTAATCGTCATAATTTACTTGTGGCATGTTTGCCATATTATCAAGGCTAGAATTAGTTTGATAGTTTCCGAAGTTATGGAATTGTGGGTCACTGAAATTATCAGTTTCATGGTAAAAATTAGTATCATAATTTTGAGAGTCGAAAATTGTGGAGGACTGGCAAAATTGTTTTGTCTAAAGTTCTGATTTTGTTGTGAGAATTGTAGTCTTGTACGGCACTCATTAAAATTGTGCCCGTTACGTTTGCAAAAATTACAGAATTGTTGGGAGTTGGGACGCCTCTGTTGATTCTGGATGGGGTTTTTGTTGATAGTTTGTTTTGGGAATTTTTGTGACTCGAAGTAGGACAGTTGGAGTTCGCGTTTGATTCTATTAATTGCTTCTAGCATGTCGCTGGGATTTCCGGCACGGATTATTTGTCCAAGTTTGGGTTCTAGTCCGGTAAGTAGTGTTGTTAGAGTCATGGTTTCAATTAGGGATGATTGGGCTGTCTTTTCTTCCAACGTCGAAGTCTGTTTTTGCACAGCAGCGTGCATTTTGGCATTATGTGTTTGTAAACGAGATACGAATGTCAGGGCAGTTTCATTAGGTAGTTGGTGAATCCGTTGTAAGTCTTGTATAAGGGCTGTCAAGTCGCGTGAATCACCGAAATGCGCCTCAAGTAGGCTTTTAATTTCTGCCCAAGTGGCAGGGTTCCTCGAATTTATTAATTCGGCAGCTTTTCCCCGAAGTTTATTTTTTATGTGTAGAGTAAGTAAAATACGCTGGTCCTCTATTGACATTCCGTTCGCGAAAACACGCGGAAATAAAGGTTTGTAGGAAAATGGGGTTCCTCTGGAACTATTGAGAAAATCTCACTTAACCTGTAGGGTTCTATGGTAAGGGTTTCATCAGCGTTATTGGTATTATTTGCTGTAGTATTATTTACTGTAGTATTTGGTTGGTTCGCCATTTTGTATTATTAAGATTTGTATATAAATTTCAGATAAACAAACAAAAATTAATTTGGTACACACAAAAAAATAATAAAAATTAATTGTAAAAGGTGCAAGAGTACGCCACTGGCAATAATAATGAATAAAAGGAAACGAAATTGTATTCTTTTCTTTATAAGGTATGTAACAAATTATTTTGCGATGGTATTTGCACTTATTCAGATATTATAGTCATATGGTATAAACAATACGTTAACCTTTATTAGTAGTAGTAGTAGTAGTATTAAATTGCAGTAAAAACGTTACAAGATAAAGATTAAACTTGATATATGTCAAATTAATATATTGATTGCATTGAAAATATTTATGTGTTAAAATAAAATAAAATATCGGCTAAAGTAATACGATATTTAGATAATATATTCAACTAAATTAGATTGCAGAACTGTCGTGGGTTTAATGCAAATGTGAATGCAATGTACGAATGATAAAATATAAATGTTTAGTGCAGTTTGAAATAGAAAATAAATCGAGATGATTCTTAAATTACTTACATTACTATCTTCATGCCTGGGGTCCAGATGGAAGGTCGAATGCGGTTTCGTGAGCGTTGCTACACGGATGTACCGTCAGGGGTATCACTAGGTGTTCCTATCCACGGCGACGTGTTCCAAGTGCCGAAGACACCGACTTTCAGGGGCCAGGAATGTTTCTTACTTGCTAATTATTTCTCGATGTGTATATGATGCTTCTTGTGAGCTTGTTGAGACGTTGCTTGTCTGCTTGAAATTGTATTTTTCTTGTTTCTCGTAGATTCTTTGCTGATTGAAGGATTGAAATCCACCACCTCTGGGTTACAGGGTGTTTTTCAGATCCTACCGACTGCGCCAATGTTAGATAATGGATTGTAGAAATCACTTTTTAAAAACTTTATTTACTTGGGAGTCAAGCTTGACTCTAGGTACAATAATGAACAATAATAAATTTAGAATGTATTAGGTCGAAAATGAGTATATGACTGAAGGTACAAATGTCTGTTGGTTGTATTTATAACATAAGAGAACAAAGAACATTAAATTGGCAATTCAGCATGATAAGGGATTACCAAGAAAGAAACATTAAGCTCAGCCAACTTGAGCGGTTATTAGAGAAGAGTTGTTACGCAATCTGTAACATGATATGTTTGAGAAGGTTAAGCCTGTCTCGGTGATATTATATATTATAGTATATTTCTAATATAACATATATTGTTTAAACGTTGTGTTTGGTGCTCTGTTTTGCATATTTTGTTTTATGCGTGTGATAAAAATTTGAGGGTGTATGCGTGAATCGCCGTAGCAATTAACTTCATTTTCTTTCCTTGTAATGAAATGTATGTTACTTGTTGTAGTGTCTTTTGTCATTTCTAATATAATTCTCGTATTTGTTTCTATCTTTTTCTCCTGTTCTTTTATACATTCATTGATTTCCTTGTTTTGCTGTTCCACTTGCTCATTCAACACAGTAAAACCTTGCTCCAACAAAACACTTACTTCCTGTCTCACCTCTATACTAATATTTTCCTGAACTTGAACCAATTTTCCTTGTATTTCATCCCTCACCTCTTGCCTAAACGTGTCCAATTTTGTTTCAATTTTCACATTGTTTTCATCTAATTTTGCCTTTATATCCATGTTCGTTTCTTCTATTTGTTTTTCTATTTTTTTATTATTTACTTGTATATCTTGCTTTAATCCTGACATCATTTGCAATATTTGTGTGAGTATGTTATCATCTAGATTTGCAGGTGTCATGTTCCCAGCATGTTGTATTGTATCGATGTCGGCTGGTGAATTAATGTCTTGCGTGATAGTATTTTCTGATTGTTGTAACATATTCGGTGTAGTAATGTGCGTTTGTTCGTTGCTCTCAGCCATTTTTGTTACCTTACCCGTGCGTAGTTTCATATGCTAATATTAAAAACATGAAAACAATACCTGCCTTACTGATATTTTATTATATTTAAACCCCTTTTATCAATACGCCCCACGTTTTGGACGCCATTTATTCTGTTTAATAGAATATATAGAATTTTTGAATTTTTTATAAAATTTATAGATTTAGTTTTAATTATTCTTTTATTGAAATACAAACCCAGGGCGCCAATACGATATACCTAATTTAAAAGCATGAGCAGACTGTGCATTGCCTGCAACCAGTTCTCCTAACCTCAAGAGCAGGTTCAAGTATGGGGTTGTAGATTGTTTTATGGGGTCGTTTGGCTTCGAACAGCCTTACTTCACTTGTGATTTTCCTGGGGGCTAATTTCCCTATGTCTTCAGGCGTTAATTCCGCCTGTTCTAGGAATTTTAGCCTAATACGGACTAACACCTTGCATTCACAAAGTATATGTTCCGCAGTTTCAGTTGCAGTATTGCAATATCTGCATTTGTTGTCTACTGCCTTGCCCATATTCTTGAGATGATATCTCAAGGGGCAGTGGCCAGTTAGGAGGCCTGTGATTAGCCTTAATTCGGACTTTTCAAGTTCGAGAAGCCTTGTGGCATTCTTTGTCGAATAAGTTATAAACTTTTTCGCTTGTCTTTGACCTGGAGTATTCCTCCAGTAGGACTTCTTCTGGTCCTTTTCCCATTCTTGAATCTCCTCCGCTATGTGCCCCTTGGCCAGGCCACAAAACGGTTCGGGTCCAATGAATGGTGCTTTAGATCCTTTTTTTGCAAGGCTGTCAGCAAGTTCATTTCCTTGTATTCCCTCATGCTCTGGCACCCACATCAAGGTAACCTTGTTGTTGTTGGCCAGTTGCTTCAGGGATTGTCTACATTCCCAGGCAATTTTAGACTCAAAGGTATAGTACCTTAGAGCTTTTAGTGCTGCCTGGCTATCAGATAATATATAGATCTTTGCCCTTCGGATGCCTTTATTTAGGCATTCCTGGGCACACAGATCTATAGCGTAAATTTCTGCCTGGAAGATGGTTGGGGTGTTACCGAGGGCTTTGGATAGCCTACATTTAGGCCCTGCTATGCCCACTCCTACCCCTTCAACCATCTTAGATCCATCTGTATACCAGATGAGTGACCCTTGTTCCAATCGCAGTGCCTCTATCTTGCTCGTCTGACGGTTTTCAATTAGCACGTCAAACGGGCAGTCAAAGTCTTGTTTGATTGGCATTGAGTCAGTGGGTTTGGTCATGGACTTCAAATGGATTAACTCCAGAATCCTTAAGTGACCAACCAGATCCCCTGGTTTAAATTTATATGCCTGGTGCAGTCGTAAAGCACTGAGTGCTGCCTCCTTCCTTACATGCAAGTGCAAGGGAAGTAGGTCAAGCATAGCTTCCATAGCTGCTGTGGGACACGAGTGCATTGCTCCTGTAGTCCCTATACAGGCAAGGCGTTGCAGTTTCTGCAACTTTCTCTGTGCTGTTTTTTCTTCTGTTTTTGGCCACCATACGCATGATGCGTAGGTTACCATAGGTCTGACAACCGAAAGATAAGACCAATGTGTCATTTTCGGTCTTAGACCCCAAGTCTTACCAAACAACCTACGGCACGTCCATATTGCCGCTGTTGCTTTAGTAAGAGTCCTTTCCAGATGTGAGTTCCAGGTAAGTTTTTGATCCAGGATTACTCCCAGATACTTGACTTCACTGGAAAAATTTAGTATTGTTCCATTCAGTACAGGAGTTCTAAGATTGAGTTTTCTCCTTTTAGTGAACGGGACAATAGTTGTTTTGCTCTGATTGACATTGAGCCCCTCTGACGAGCACCATTTGGATATTATATTTAAGGCAATTTGCATGAGGTTGGAAATCATGACCTCATTTTTACCTCTCACAGTGACGACCAGGTCATCTGCATATCCCTGGACGTTGAAGCCTGAATTACTCATTTTATATAGGAGATCATCGACCACCATTGACCACAGCAAGGGCGATAGGACTCCACCTTGTGGACAACCTCTGACTGCAGTCACCGTAGCCGACTCATCCCCCACACTTGTGGTAATAATTCTGCTTCTAAGCATGGATTGTATCCATTTAATTGTAGGAGACTGTATTCCCCTTTTTTCCGCGGCTTTTTGTATGGATTCATAGGAGGTGTTGTCAAAAGCACCCTCTATATCTATGAAAGCACACATAACCACTTCTTTTGCTGTAAATGTCTTTTCAATGCCTTGAACCAGGCAATGTAGAGCATTTATTGTTGATTTGCCAGGTTGATAGGCAAATTGTTTTGCATGAAGCGGTGTTCCTGTAAGGATTTCACTTCTAATATATTGATCTAAAAGTTTCTCCATTGTTTTAAGGAGAAATGAGGTTAAGCTAATGGGGCGATATGACTTAGGCTCGTCTGGTGGACGTCTGCCTATTTTCGGAATAAACGCCACCTTGACTTCCCTCCAAGCTCGGGGAATATACCCAAGTATATAGCTAGCCATAAATATACTTCTCAGGCATGGGATAAGCTCCTCAATTCCATGTTGAAGTAGGGCAGGGAAGATGCCATCTCTGCCCGGTGATTTAAAGGGCTTAAAGGTAGATACCGCCCATTTAATTTTATTGGGGGTGAATATTTTCCTAGCTAGGCTTCTTCCTTCTCTGGTAGGATGAGGAGCATCCTCATCCAGATAGTCCTGTGGAAATTCACCCTGAATTATGCGACAGCCTGGGAAATGAGTACCTAAAAGCACTCTTATATTTTCCTGCTGACTCTCTGTGTATTCGCCATCGGGCTTTTTGAGTAGCCCTATTCCATTTGAGTGGTCTTTTGCAAGGACTTTTTGTAGGCGGACTGCTGGGGCTAGTTCGTCTATCCCTTCGCAGAACCGTCTCCATGATCTTCTTTTAGACCTTCTCAATTCTTTGTTGTACTCCGTAAGGGCTTTTTTGTAGTCCTCCCAGTTTCCAGTGTTTTTGGCTTTGTTAAAAGCTTTCCTAGTCTCAGCCCTGAGACGGCTGAGATCTCTGTTCCACCAGGGCACATCTCTTTGGATTGCCCTTTGTTTAATGGGACAGCTTTTTTCATAACATGATGTCATGATGTTTTGTAGTTGATATGAGGCTATATCCAGTTCCTCTATTGTGTCGATGGAATGCGTTACATCTTCGACCTCCGTCCTCAAGTGTTCTTTATAAACACTCCAGTCCGTCAGTCTAGGTATTCTACATTCCCCGAGGCTTGTTACAGCTGCTTCCAAGTCGAATCGTATGTGTCTATGATCCGACATGGAAGGCTCATCTGAAACATGCCAATTTTTAATTAAGTCGATTATGAGTGGATCAGCAAGGGTTATGTCAAGAACCTCTTTTCTAATCGCATTCATAAAGGTGGGTTCATTGCCCTTATTGATAATGTCGATATTATTTGCCAACAAATATTCAAACAGGCACTCACCTCTAGTGTTTGTATCAGTACTTCCCCACATATGATGGTGAGCATTAGCGTCGCCACCTATTATGTAGGGTTTTTTCCTCCTCTTGCACCAGTTAATGAGGTTTCTTACCTCTTCTGGGGGTGGATTGCCTTCTTCACCGGGGAAATAGGCGGAGGCCACTACGACCTGCCTTTTTCCCCTTTCTGTAGGCACTTCCACAGCTGCTGCCACTAAGTCCCTCGTTATGAACTCTGAAAGGAGAACAAAGTTAGTATCCTTGTTGAACAACAGAGCTGTTCTAGGATAGTCATGCAAGGTTGAATAAATTAACTTGCATGATTGTGTAGGGAGTCCTTTGATACGTCCTCCAAGTGCCCAGGGCTCTTGGATTAGCCCGATATTTAACTTCCTCCTAATAAATTCCCTGCTGAGCACACTCGAGGCTGCTTTTGCATGGTGGAGATTTATTTGGAGGCACTTCAGATTATTTAGGGCCATTATGATGGCGTGGGGCCATTCTTGTGGCCCCTTTTAGCTGTCTTTTTGCCCATGTTATTGTTAATTAAATCGGGCTTCATAACAGTCCCACGAGTAGCGGAGGAAAAGCGGTTTACCTGAGGCAGTGCTCCGCATACCACAGGCAGACATTTATTTAAACCAGGGTGCGTCAGGTGCCCTGGAGTCCGCATAATAACGACTAAGCTTCCCCTTAGCCACGCAGTCATAGACTTATGCTGTTCCACCTTTGACTTGGGGGGAGTTTTATTGTGGCTCCCATCCACTTGGTCGGCTGGTTAAGGCAGACCCCCACGTGGAGCAAGCAATCCTCAACAACCACCCACTTGCTCCACACGGTTTATACCAGGCAGGTTTCCACGACAGAGCTCCAGCCTCTCGCGCGCCCGAACCATCCGACCTTAATCAGACGATTCCGGCACCCGAGCGACTGAGTCCCCGTCTCCACGCTGTTGATCCTAGTATAGCTCCAGGACGTTGGGTAACGCTACCTCCCATACTGCATCACTGCAGCCTGTGACGGAGCTTGTTGCGACCTGTGATACCCATCCACAGATGTAGATAGATGTCATACCCATCCACAAACGTACACAGATATCCCAGGGCGTCAGTACCGGTGCGTGAACCCCAAGCTCATGCCGGATTTACCTCCCTGGTCACTTGTGGTGAAGAGGAAGATAATTCCGGATTAGTACCAAGTATGGGGTTTAAATAAATAAAGAAATGTTGAAGATTGTTTTATAATAACGATATATTTTGATATTGTGGAGAAAATTTGACAAATCAAATACCTATTTATTCTAGGAATTGAAAATTTACCCATTTTTTAGTTTTATGATTTGCTCGAGACTTATTCACTAAGTAAGCTTACTGGTATGTTCTTTTAAAAACGTCAGATATATTATTGTACAACTTCCTTTTGTCTTCTTTCTTATTACTAAATTCTATCTTCTATTCTCCTTCCTTTCTCTTATATCCAACTCTTACTTTATCTTCTTTTAGTTAAAACTTCTCTCTTCTATTTCTCAATCTTCTTCTGCTATTTTATATATCCTTTGATTTTATTTTAAAACTCCCTTTCTACCTTCTCATTTCCTTCTTCCCAATTATTTCTGACGTACAATCTTTTTTTCAAATTATATTCTTTTCTTTTTCTCTATCTCCCTCTGCTGTCTTATATGTCCTATTTTAAAACTGCCTTACTACCTTCTCGTTTTCTTCTTCCCAATTATTTACTTACTATTTCAATCTCTTTCAAATTATATTATTTTCTGTCATCAAAAAAAATCTTGACAAATCACCTTTCATACCGGCAATGCCCTCACTGATTTAAAATATGCTTAATCAAATTTATAAATTATGATACTAAACTATAAACAATAAAATAAATCTAAAACAATGTAACCCATATAACATTTCTTTATTTATTGAAACGTGCAAATTGTTGATATAATGCTGGTTGCACACAAACACCAAACATTTCACACAAAAAAACATCTTCAAATTGAAATAACAAAAATAACAATTTAAACATTTAGGATATCATAATAATATATATATGGCAGCCCTTCCACCTCTTCCATCTCTACAGGTTCAATCCCGTCTATTTTATTTCTTAAGCTACGTATGTTTATGTAAATGAATTTCTATTTGTTTTTGGTTTCTATCAGTAGTTTTTTTATACTGTTCTACTTTTTCAATCTTGTAGGAACTATAATATTACTTGTTTCATCTTTTCGAATGTGACTTTTCCCATTTTTGACCAAGACGAATTTGTAACTATGATTTTTTTTTCAGATTTAAAGCAGATTTAAATATTAGCTGGTTTTGTTTCGTTAATTCATGATTAATATATATTCTTCTTTGTTTCTCTAACTTCAATTTTTGATACCAAGTAGGTTGGAGCTTTGGTCTTTATTATATTAACAGCTAATACAATGTCGCTCATGAAGTTTTAACATATTGTTATGTGCTGCCCTCTAACAGAGAGGAGAGTGTAATTACTTCCTGGCAGTTATGTTAGAATAAATAAATATTTCCAAAAAATGTGTTTTATTGATAATGTAGAACTTTACAACACAAGCCAAAGCGAAAGAGTAAATATAATATATTTATTTTAATACAGAAACGGTAAGAAAAGCAGTGTCAGCGTTTTAGCGAGGTTCATGGCGAGCACAGCAAGGCGTCCAGCGGCGCGCAACTGGGTCCAGTTTAGGGGCCTACATAACGCCTTCCTCCTAAGAATGGAAAACAAGGGACGATGGTTTTCCTTGCAAATTTCCTTCCAGGGTCCCGTCTGGAGTCGGTTCGGCAGTTGTCTCCTTTTTAACTTTCTTGAGAAAATGGAGATACCATTTTATTATAAAGTATAACATAATGGAGAAACATATCGATATTATCACATATGTTAATACCCAAGTATGGGTACTGGCTCGGTTAGTTGAACCTAGGGTTCCGAAATTTAGATTGCCGATGTCAACCTTTAGTTTGGATATTTCTGCTAAACCTACTTCTTTTAGCTGTAATGGTTGAATCGAGCTATTCTCGGTATTGGTTATGTCAATTTGAGGCAATTTGTACTGAATAAATGTTTCACTTTTTCCTATATTTTTATAAGTTTGTCCATCAATCTGTGTGGAGCATTTTGACGGAATTGTTATAATAGCGGGTTCATGAATTTCACGTAGTCCATTATTGGTGCAAAATATACGAAGCTTTATCACATTTTTTGGTACAACAATCAAGGTTGCTTCGTCGACAACTTCAATTATATTTTCTTGTATTTGTACAGGCGTAAACGGGCACGTATTTGCTTTCCCGTCTAGTAGTTGTGTAATGCAATCAACTTCTTGTAATTGATCTTTAATGTGATAAATACATTCTCTGTCGATAATGTGACATTCATAGTAAACATAAAAGTGATGCGTGGAATTTCTCAGAAGGTAAGGTTTTTTTGGAATTATCATGACACTTTGCTTAGGAATAGGGATTAAATGGAATAAATCGTAAACAATCGGTGATATTATAGGAAAATGTATGGTAAAAACGATTTTGTCTTTTTGAAAGAACACTTGGGTTGGTAATATGTCGTAGTAAGATAAGATATTATCGAAGGTAGGTATACAATCCTTAGAATAATTTATTTCTAATTCCCTTTTTAGTTCAAACATAGTCGTAACAGGGACGATAGAAGTATGTAAGGTTCCTAGCCTAGCAAAAACTACAGAATTCTCAATATCATCCAAAAATAAAATAATGTCTCTACATGTTAACATTATTAAATTAAGAACAGTTTCATGTTGAACATCATGTGTAGCGGTTATTATTAGGTCTATTTGCTTTTGTATAACCTTTTGGTTTTGCTCTAATCGATAAAGTGTATTATTATATTTTTCCATTAATTGTTTTGTCATGCCTAACAATTGATTTTGATTTGCTAACATTTTACTTTGATTTTTTACTTTTTTCGCAAAACACAAACTATTTAATGAAAACCAGTTTGGTTTTCGAAAAGGACGATCAACATCGAATTGTGTAAACAAATTTTTAAACTTACTTTATGATAAAATGGATAACAGCGAGAAAACCATTGGTATTTTTCTTGACCTTAGTAAAGCGTTTGATTTAGTCTCGCATAAAATTCTACTAGATAAGATGGCTAGATATGGGGTAGAGGACTAGCACTAAACTGGTTTTTTAGCTATTTAGAAAATCGACCGCATCTGGTTAGTATCAATTCCCATCAATCAGTTGGTGTCCCACAAGGATCTATACTAGGCCCTTTGTTATTTATCATTTATATAAATGACCTAATTGCCCATAACATATTTCTATTTGCTGATGACACATCTGTGATTGTAGCTGATAAAAACTTAAATAATGCTGTTCGTAGGAGTAATGAGGAATTAGAAGTAATTTATAAATGGCTAGTGAGTAACAGGCTTCTATTAAATACAAAAAAGTCGGTCTTAATTAATTTCAAAAATACTCTGCCAACCTCTGATAGCAGCCTATATATAAAAATCTCACATAAGTCGCTTATACAGGCTGATTCAATAAAGTTCTTAGGCTTATGCATTGCTGAAGATTGTAGGTGGGGGACCCATATTGAACAGATGTGTAAGAAATTGGCTCCGGTTTGTTACTGTATCAAAAACCTGAGGGACGCTGTAAGCATTGATATCTTAAAAATGTACTACTATGCAAATTTTCATTCAATTATGTCATATGGAATCACTGCTTGGGGGTTTTCAAATGAGAGTTTAAGAGTGTTCAAACTTCAGGAAAAAACAGTTAGATATATGTGTGGTGTAAAAATGCGGGATAGTTGCAAAGAGCATTTTGTAAATTTAAATATCCTTACGTTGCCCTCAACATTTATTATGAATATTCTCACATATGCTAAAACTGAAAACTTTCAAACTCTAAGTGAGTTTCATAGGTACAATACAAGAAACGATGAACTTCTAGAAATACCTAATCACAGAACCACGCTTTATGAACACTGTCCAAAATATCTGGCCATTAAGGCTTACAATAGACTACCAAATGAACTCAAATTATTAAATTCTAATCTTTTCAAAAAGCGTATAAAAAAACTGCTCATTGAAAAAGCATATTACTCGATCAATGAGTTTTTAAATGACAGATTGTGATTTTATTATAAATTACAATTTACAACCCCACATATACTTGTATCACTTGTATTGTATATACGTATATTATATACTATATGTTTTATGTATTTACTTAATATCATATATGTCTTTACACTTTTTTATCTTTATATATATTTTTTATTTTTGACTTGAAATAATGTATAAACGTGTGATGTCTGTCTGTAACTCGACCGTTGCCTAACTGACGAGATAAAATCGGGTTGGTTATGGTATCAACTACTACTTCGTGAGCATGATGGAGCTTCATTATCAAAGTTAGTACTATAATTATGGTCCATGTTGACAGCATTCCCTGAAACAATAGGTGGATTTAATTTCCGTGCAGGTTTCAGTTTCGTTTTATGATATACCTTATTACCCGAAGTCATGAGTTTATTATCTAAGTCTTGTTTAACTTCAGCTGTTTTATACTTTGGTGTTATTTTACTTTCTCTGAGATTTCTTTTTTCATTTTTTTCTAGTCTAGGTGGGTGAGTTCTCGTATCATTCGTTTTATCGATAACCCGAGCCTTATCGTTATTTATTTTAACTCTTTCAAATATGGTAGATATAAAATTTTGGTGGTTTTGGACGTACTGCGTTACAATCTGATCGTCGCTTAAATCAAATGGTGAATGTCCGTCTTCGTCACTTTTAATTATCTGAAACGGCGTATACTTCGTGGAAGTATGATAACTATTATTGTATCCAATTATCGCGTAAGACATCAATACTTTTATATTTTCACTAGGATTAGTTAGTTTTAAAATTCGTAAGTCCTCGCCAATAGTTGAATGAAATCTCTCGATAGGACTGTTACTATTCGGGTTATATATTGTTGTAAAATGTAACTTAATTTTATGTTTAAATATTGTCTGAAAGTTATTTGTGGCATTCTTCGAATATTCTTTCCTATTATTTGGGTTTTCTACCACATGTATTATTATCCTCTTCAAAACAAATTACCGAATCTACAAAATAATAGAATTATTGGGAAAAAACCTCTGCGCCCGTGACGTTTACGCCAAAGGAAAAGTCAGAGGTTATGTTTTGCAAATAATATAAATCGGAATAAACAGAGAAATAATGTATTTCTGCCAAAGAGATTACTTTCCGAAACGTCAGCTAAATACATTATTTCTCTGTTTATTCCGATTTATATTATTTGCAAAACATAACCTCTGACTTTTCCTTTGACGTAAACGTCACGGGCGCAGAGGTTTTTTCCCAATAATTCTATTATTTTGTAGATTCGGTAATTTGTTTTGAAGAGGATAATAATCCATGTGGTAGAAAACCCGAATAATAGGAAAGAATATTTTATGTTTCTTACAAAATTCTATTAAAGCACGATTATGAAATTCGCTACCTCCATCACTTGTTATTTGTTTAGGGATACCAAAATGCGATATAAATATCAAAAGCGAGTTCAGTAAATCAATTGAATTTAAGAGGATAGGGTACGCTTGTGCATATTTGGAAAAACTATCTACAATAGTTAAAAACGCTTGATTTGAGATTTTGAAAGTATCAATATATATTAAGTCGAATGGTTTGTCGCCGATCAGTGTGTTTCGAAATTTGATTTGATTTGGGTGCCGTTCGTATTTAGCTTTCTGGCATATTTCGCACGAATTAATGTAAAGTTTAATATCGTCTATCATTTTTGGCCAATAATAAAGTTTAGATAAGCTAGTCTTTACCTCATTTATACCTTTAAGGCTTGTTTTACCTTCATGATGGTACTTGATTAATTCCTTTTGTTTGCTCTCTTCAGCTATATCTTTTAACAATATATTACTTTGCCTGAATTTAAGGTTATCATGTTTAAAATGATTTTGAATGGTTGTTATTACAAAAGGCATTATGTCTCGGTCTATAAATTTTAATATGTACGTCATACGTGGAGTGAAAAATTGTTTGAGAGCACCTACTAAGGCTTCCTCATTTGGCACTTTAGGAATGATAAGGGTATGTCTAGTGTGGCCGAAATGATTGTCATGTGATTTTCTTATGAGAGTGGCAAGTGATTCCTTTGAATGTGTAACTAATAATTGATTTTTATACATGTTTACTGGGTCATCAATAATAGGTACATTAATTATGGGATTTTCTAGAGAGGAGTGTTGGGTATTACCACTACTACTAGGTTTTGTGTTATTAATATTTTCGTTCGGTTCGGGACCCGTTTCTGAAAAATCGGTCACTAGCCTATTGTTTTCGGATAAATCGTAGTTTGGGAAAACTGATTCGTTTTCGTGAACATTTATTGGAATTCTTGACAAGCAGTCAGCGTTAGTGTTTTCTTTACCTTTTTTATAAATAATTTTATAATCAAACTCCTCAAGTTTCAGGCGCCATCTCACTAAGCGCGAATTTGAGTCTTTCATATTGAAAAGCCAGACAAGTGGTTTATGGTCCGTTACGATGTTAAACCGTCTTCCGAAGAGATAAGGCCTGAAAAATTTCGAAAAATTTACGATACTGAGCATCTCTCTTTCTGAAACACTGTAGTTTTGTTCAGCGGGGTTTAGTGTACGCGAGGCGTAAGCTACAGGGTGATCACTTCCTATAGGGCCTTGGGATAAAATAGCACTAATTGAATGCGCACTCGCATCGGTAGTTACATTAATTCTTTAGTAAAGTCAGGGTACTTTAAAATCGGTTCATTGATTAACAACTTCTCACATTTTTCGAAACATTCGAAGAATTCTGGGGTGTGCTCAATTTTTTGTCCCTTTTTTAAACACTGAGTAAGGGGCTTAGTCAATTTGGCAAAGTCGTTAATAAAACGTCGGTAGTAACCTAATAAGCCTAAAAATGATTTTAAGTCTCGAGCCGTCTTGGGAGTTGGAAAATTTTAAATTACTTTTATCTTGTTGGGATTTGGTTTTATCCCGTCCATTGTTACGACATGTCCCAAGAAATCAACCTCCTTTCGAAGGAATTCGGACTTGTCCAATTGTATTTTTAAATGAGATTCCTTTAATTTGTCAAATACTAATTTTAAATTTGCAATATGTTCCTGTAAGGATGTCGAAAAGATGATAATGTCATCCATATACACCAGACATATTTTTCCTTGCAAATCTTTCAATACGTCGTCCATGACGCGTTGGAAGGTTGCCGGCGCGTTTTTTAACCCGAACGGCATTCGGAGATATTCGAAATGACCGTGCTCAACGTTGAATGCCGTTTTCTCAATAGAATTTTTACTCATCTCTATCTGATGGAAGCCACTGGCTAGATCTAATGTTGAAAAGTAGTTGCACATATTGAGTTTATCTAAAATATCCGTTATATTCGGAATCGGATACCTATCATCTACCGTCTTATCGTTTAATGTAGTCGACTACGATTCTCCACTTGCGCTTACCGCTTGCATCGGGTTTTTTCGGCACAATCCATATGGGACTTGACCATGGGGAGGAAGATGGCCTAATTATTTCATCTTTAAGCATTTGATCAATTTGTGTTTTTACTTCTGTTTTGTGACAGTATGGAAACCGGTACGATCTGGTATGGATGGGTATTTCGTCTTTAGTCTTAATATCGTGCTTGATTTTATTTGTAAAAGTTAGTTTGTCGTTTTCCCTGTGAAAAACATCACTATATTTTTTGCACAAATTAATTATCGCTTTACGCTCTTCAGAGTTCATATGGTCGGTTCGAATTAAGTTAGAAATTTCAGATTTTTATGGCATTTGATAAGAATTGTCATAGCCAATATTAATATTATGCATTTCAAATTGATTACACAAAGGAATAACTGCAAAAGGTTCTGCCAGATCCACAGTAATGGTTTTTTCCATGTAATTATAAATTTCAAAATAAGCTCTAAAATTTTTTGCAAAAGTTAAGGTTTCTGGAATAATTAAATTATTAATTTTACAGGGTGGTACAATTATTTCGCCATATTCGACACTGACAGGATAATCTTTAATTAAAGTTTCCGTAGGTGGTATCTCAAATTTAAAAGAGGTTTCATCGGGTTGTCTATAATAAAACGGAATTTCGTGATATTCATTTACCAATCTTTGATTTTGAAAATCGATACCTAGGTTCATACCAATAAGATCTTTAAGTCCTATTATGCCGTCATAGAATTCGTGAAAATTAAATAGTATAAAATCAATTTCATAATTACATTGGAATTCGTCAAAAGCCGGTATTTTTGCTCTGTAGCGAATTAACTTTTCTCCTAGACTAGTTTTAATAACTGAAGGTGAATGTATGATACAATTTGGAAAGTAATCTTCTATTACCGAGGGTTTAATTATTGAGGTGAAACATCCGGTATCAATTAACAATTTAAGAGGAGGTGATTGAATTTCTATGTATGATAAAGCGTTTACGCTATTGGCATTCACTTCAATTATGTCGGGTGGTCTGTCTGGTTGTCCATAATAAAATTTTCAGTTTGATTTGTGTCTTCATAAAAATAAGGATTTAAATAATTTTCATTTGATGTTTATTCAAATATTGGATTTTCGGATAACTGATGAATTTGATGTTCAGGGGCATTTGCGCTTGGTATGTTACAATTATTAAAATGATCTTTAGAGTTTTCGGTCATGTTATCTGAAGTAATTGGCTCAAATGAATCAGAATAGCAATATTCCTGATATTCATTCACATTATTTAATTCACGTGATTGTCCCTGAATTGGTTTAAATGGTTGATTAAAGTTCGAATAAAAATGATTATTTGGATCTCTGCTTAAACTAGTTCTACTCTGAATTGACATCGGTTCCGGTTTATAATTCATTACTTGATTTTGCCGTGGTTTAAAGACATTTTGCGACGGACCAAAAACTTGCCTATTTGTAGGAAAATTATGGGCTATTTGTCGCGGTTGCACGTTTATTGGCTGACTAGGAAAAGTCGGACGTGTCTGAAAACTTCGACTGGGTATATTAAAATTTGGTTGATATTGTTGCTGGTTAAAATAGGGAGAAGCTGGATATGCCATTGGCTGACCTATCTTTTCTCTATTAAAATTTCCATATAGATGTGTATTCGAACTATTAATTTTATGGACCGGTAGCTTAGTGGCTTGATTACTGTTACATTTTTGTAATTGTGGAGCGTTGTAATTAAAATTTTCCTCCTCGATTACAAAGGCAATCGCTTGTTCGATGGTAGTAGGTCTTCTTAATCTAACGATGGTTTTTGTTTCACCATGTAAATTCCTAATAAAAGTGTTTAACGCCAATTTATCGTACTGATTCAGATAAATTAATTTCATGTCCGCACTTAGGTTTGAATCTGCTCTTATTTTTGAATTTAATTTGCTACATATTAATTTTATTCTTTCGCTTAGATCTATGAGACTTTCATTGCACTTTTATGTAATGGTTATTAAATCTTGTTCCAAAGATTCCCTATCGCGGAGTTCCCCAAAACTAACTCTAAGGGCGTTTTTTATTAAATCCCATGTACTTAACTCAGGACGAGAGTAAATTAAATTTTGTGCATCATTAGTCAGTTTGCTAGTAATGGCCAAGACTAAAAAGGAATTAAAATCGTTCTGATTTTCTTTATAATATTGTATTATAAATCAGTCACAAATACTAAGAAAGTTTTCTAGTTTGTTGGGATCGCCATTAAAATTCGGTATAAGGGAAATATGTTGCGTTAATAGACTGGTATTAATTGGTGTTGAAGGTTGCTAGGTAGCGTCTGCCGACGCCGACGGTCCGGGCATGTTGGGTACCTGATCATTTCTGGTATTCATGTTACTTATTTTTAATTTGCTACTCAAATTTAAAGAAGTATTTAGTAAATTGCTTAAGTCGTCGATATCAGACATTAACTAAACAATCAGTAATGGTTTATTTTACTTTAAATAAAATACGTTTAATTTAATCGCTTTTGTACATTGCCAAACAAATAAACCAAATATATCTCTATGATATTTTCAAAATTTAAAATACAATTACTTAAACAACGTTGTCTTTGATAGACTGTTTCCTAAATCTAATTGTCTTTGATGACTGTTTTCTAAACCTAATTGTCTTTGATAGACTGTTTTCTAAACCTAATTGTCTTTGCTAGACTGTTTTAAGTTTTTTTTTTAACACAATGTTAAACCCAACCAGACAAAATCGATTTTTATCAAGATAGGAAAGAACTGAAGATTCTAGGACAGAGAAATTTCACTTACCACTGTGGTTATGTATAAAATCCAGGTCCTAGGACTTTTTCACCTTAGCTTCTTAGGAGGCTAGTCGATTCACCCCCTGATGTCTTCTCGGGTGCCTGCTCAATCCAGCACTCTGGGTAACTTCAGCTTCACAATGCACGATGCACTAATTAATCTTTAAATTGTCCAAAAAGCACCACAAAAGTTCGGTTCATTTTATTTCACCTTAGAGTTTGTCGCGAAATTAATGTGGACACTAGCACATTAACCCGGGTGAAATCCTATTTGACTGCGCCAGTTATGTTAGAATAAATAAATATTTCCAAAAAATGTGTTTTATTGATAATGTAGAACTTTACAACACAAGCCAAAGCGAAAGAGTAAATATAATATATTTATTTTAATACAGAAGCGATAAGAAAAGCAGTATCAGCGTTTTAGCGGGGTTCATTGGCGAGCACAGCAAGGCGTCTAGCGGCGCGCAACTGGGTCCAGTTTAGGGGCCTACATAACGTGGCTAGTAGGGTGGCGCCATCTGTGAGCCAATTGACGAACAGCCATCTAGCACGTAGTAGAAAACTCCTTCCAGGAGTTCAACTTACCATTGTATGAAGAAAGATAACGTTATTGCCTCGACGTATAATTTTTGCGAACTCTGGCGGATTATCAATTAAGAGGATTTAGTGTACAAATAAAATGTAAATATGTACAGATGAATTTAAATCATAGAAAACCAAGGCACAAATATATATCTTTTATACTACATATAGAATCGGTGCATTTTTAATTTTGTAAATAGAGATTTTTTTTTCAAGCAGGTTTTCACTTTGTTTTAAGTTTCCTGTGAATTTATTAGAAAACATACGACACTCCTTCAAAAAATTTCGCTTGATTATTTAATTATTATAGCCCAGTGGGAACACAAAAGATAAATAACTTAAACATTTTGGAAAGTTAGAAAGATAGGAAATCGGAATTTGTAATTTATGTCGTTTGGCAAAACATCGGCCGACCGTATTCGCTTCGTGGCGTAATGCAATATGTAACGCGTCGGGTAATATATTTATTGTAAATAAATGATATATAATGACATAAATACATGTAAATTATAACTCAATAAAGAATTTTTAAATGGCAAAAAGAAGTGAAGTTGAGCAAGCAGAACAGTTTACTTGAGTATACAGTACAGTTCTGGTATACAGAGAGAGAGTTTTAGGTTAGGTAAGAGTTGACAAGTGATTTAAAAGTAAAGTACAGTTGTGATTTAAAAGTAGTGAATTTATATTAGATTAAAGTTATTATTAGTTGTGTGAGTTATAAGGATTAACTATTGTAATTTTAGTGATTAATAAAATAGTGGTTAGTGGAGATTCTTGTTGCAAGTTATTTGAACCTACAGAGCGTTTACTGAAAATTGTAAACACGTAACAATATTAAAAGATCTGATATAAGGTGTGATAAGATCCCGCCTTGGAACAAAACGAATCAACCTTACACAAGAGTTTTTAATGATCTGCAACCTATTTTTATCTCTTTGGCTGAGATTAGGACCATAAACACAGTCACTATAGTTTGAAACAGATAACACTAAAGCCTCAGTTAATAAAATTTTTGCAGATTCATTAAGGCAATTTCGATACTGATATAACTGTTTTAACTTAAAGTATGCAGTTTGACATAGTTTGCCTACATGTTGACTGAATGACAAGTTTTCGTCAAAAACTACACCTAGGTTTTTTACATGAGTGATTTCCTGAAGTACCGTATTACCAAGCTTAACTTGAAGATTCAGGTTCTTAATGCTATGTACACGATAGGGAGTTCCAATATACAGAAAGGTACATTTCTCCAGATTCAGTATCAATGAGATACTTCTTTACCAATCAGACAAAATGTTCAGATCACGGTTCAGAGATTCCACCATTTCAGGTGCCTCATCTAAGTTCATATGAGTATACATTTCAAAGTCATCACCATATACGTGAACTTTTGAGTGCAGAGGTGAATTTTGAAAATCTGCAATAAAGAGGCTAAACAATATCGGCCCCAGAACAGACCCTTGAGGTACGCCAGATTTGATATTTTGTGGTAGCGAAATATTATTTTGGTCCAAAATAACAATTTGCTTACGGTGAAATAAATATGTGCTGAACCATCGTATTAAACTTTCAAAAATGCCATAAAATCTTGCAATAATAATAATAATAATATAATAATAATCGTCTTTATTAGAAAAAAGAAACTACACAAATATAGGCGATGTTTAGCTTGACAAGCTATTCTTACACATAACCTATACAATGTAACAAAATTTGTAACTATATTAAGCATACAAAAATATAAAATACCCCTACATACCTTAATATAATATGAACAGCGCCGGAATCTCCAACAGGTCATCCAGTCGATGCCCCCATGTGCGCGTCACCTAGTATTGCAACCCGTAGACGGGGACATCGACCAGCGACCCAAGGAAGAACCAGCCACTGTTATAACCTAAACAAAGAAGAATAAAAAGAAAAAAAAAACCCGTTCTCGATACCCACGCTATTACGTGACTGTCACTATCATTTAAACTGTCAAAAATGATTGTATGTAATAATGCTTTAATTTGCGCTTGAAGGCAGCACAACTTAAGCTTTTAAATTCTGTATTGATTTGGTTGTATTTTTTAACGGAATTATAGGAGAATGATCGGCGAAAGGTGGACGTAAAATATCTTGGCATATTCAAATCACGGTTAGACCTAACATTAATGGGGTGTAAGTTGAACCGATATGATATTTTTGAGCGGAGGTAAGAGGGTTCGCCTCGGAGTATTAAACGATGAACAAAGTTTAATAGGGTAGCTCCCAAATTTGGCTCATAGGCAGCCAATTAAGAATCTTTAAATTCGCAGATATTCTGTCATATTTTCTTAATCCAAAAACCAAGCGGCAACATGTGTTTTGAACTTTTTGTATGCGATATCGGTTAATTGAATCGACACAAGGACCATAAACAAAATCAGCATAATTAAATAAAGACAGCACGAGAGACTCACACAAGGTCTTCTTTAAATTAAAGCTTAAAATATGTTTGTTAGCATAAAGCAGTTTAAGGGCGCAATATGATTTACTTATCAAACTGCTAACGTGTGCCTCAAATCTTAAAAGCGGATCAAAAATGATTCCCAGATTTTTATGTTTAGTAGTATAAGGCAACAAATCATTATTTATTTTAATTCCAATATTGGGCAATATCATCTCAATATGTTTACTATTACCGAATAGCATGTAAAATGTTTTATTTGCATTCAGTTTTAAATTATGTGAAACAGAGAAGTCAAATACTACTTTTAGATCGGTATTGATGCGGTTACAGGCTTCATGTATACTATTAATGTCAAAGCTGCAATAAATTTGTGTGTCGTCTGCATATCCCTGTATCTTACAATGTTGAACATCACGAAACAAATCAGTGGTGTAAATAACGAACAGCAAAGGCCCCAATATACTACCTTGTGGAACACCTGTAGTGATATTAGATACAGAGGACGAATGACCATCGATGATGACTTTCTGCTTACGGTTACTAAAGTAAGAGCTAAATAAATTGACCACAAAATTATCACAACCTATATATTTTAATTTAGCTATCATGAGACGATGATCCACCGTATCGAAGGCTTTAGAAAAATCCAGCAGTACTAAAGCTGTTATTTGTTTTTTATCCAGTGCCTGAAAAATGTCATCAGTGACATTTAACAGAGCAGAAGTAGTACTGTGGGATTTCCTAAAACCTGACTGACATTTGGGAAACATATTATTGAGCATTACAAAGTCATTTAGCTGTGTATGAATGATTCTTTCCAAGATTTTTGACAATATAGGGAGTATACTGATAGGTCTTAGATCAGTAATAGTAGTCGGACAACTTATTTTCGGAATTGGTTGCACTAATGCCATTTTCCAATCATTAGTGAAATAACCCTGCTCCAAGCAACAGTTGATTATGTGTGTGACATAAGGAGCGATGCAAGGAAAACAATATTGTAACATTTTTAGAGAAATACCATCATTACCAAATGCATTTGATGTGAAATTAAAAACTATATCTTTTATCTCTTCCGGTGAAACTAGTTTCAGATGGAAAGTTTTGTTAGCGGGGTGACGGTGTGTGTTATAAAAATTAGTTTTTTCCGTACAGTCATTGTTGCGATTGCTATTTACAAATGAAGCAAAAAAATGGTTAAGTTCCTCAAGATCAAGTAAATGAGTAGGTAAATCGGTATTTTTATTAGCCCATACTCCCAAAGTTTTTAAACCTTTCCATCCCACTTTAGCATTACCATCTCTAAATAGAGCTCTTAAGTAAGCCTTTTTCTCTCGCCGCACAGACGCTAACGTGTAATTTCGTAATGTTTTATAATAATTCCAATGCTCATCACTGTTAGTTTCCTTGTATTTACTTAATGCCTTGTCACGCTCTTTCATCATAACTTTGAGTGTTTCAGTAAGCCATGGTGCTTTAGGTTTACTTACCCTAATCGTTCGCAGCGGTGCATGTTTATTAAATAAAAATAAAATTGTATTAGTTAAAAATTCAACTTTCATATCAACATTAGGAAGATAAATTATGTCGTTAAGCGTGAGATTATTTAAGCCATTCTGAAAATCATTATAACTGAAATTTTTAAAATCCCTAATTGTTATGATACTTTGACTCTTTCTGGGTGACCTAGTTTTTAAATCACAATATACTAGTCCAGTGGTCCGAAATGAGATCTGCGTTGATAATACCTTGTGTCGAAACAATATTCGCATCGCTAACAAAAATTGGGTCGAGTAAAGTTTGCGAAGTTGCGGTGACTCTGGTTGGCTCATTAATAAGCTGTACAAAGTTATATGCATCGAAGCACCTAGTTAGAAGATTATTATGATTAAATAAATTTACATTAGTATCGTCACACACAACTACGTGATCCACTGTGGGAATAACATTTGATAAGATTTCATCTAACTGTTCAATACAGGTAGATAAATTTTTATCAGGTGGCCGATATATAATGCCAATAGCAAGTTTTTGGTTATTGGCAGAGACTTTAAGCCATAAATGTTCAAAACTATAACTATTACCTATATTAATTACAGAAACCTTACACCTTATGTTATTACTCACGTAGGCTGCTACCCCTCCTCCGCGCTATCCGTCATTTCTATCCACCCTGTATAGTTGATAGTTAGGAATATGCACCGTATTGGAATTGATGTTAGTTGACAACCAAGTTTCTGTTAAACATACAATATCGAAACCATTCTCCCTAATTAAATTTGAGAAATCACAAAAATTTGGAACTAATGAGCGAACATTAAGCTGTGCAACCTTCATGCAGACCTAAAATAATAAATCATAATTACAAGCATTATCATGAAAAATGTGTGATATATCTCAACTAATATTTGTTTGTTATGAATAGTAGAAAAGTAATGAGCGATAAATATAAAAGAATAAGTGTAGAATAAAGTCGAAAACAAGATCAAAACAGTGATAAAAAGCTATAATAAAAAATTAGGTGGGTTTAAGAGAACTGGTTTAGATAAATGTATAAAAAAAACTGAAGCAAAAGCTAATTACAAAAAAGCAAAGAACAATGAGAGCCACAAAAAAATGGCTAAAAAGAGGTATTATGTAGACGGAGTACTATCCCTCCAGCTGTGATCAATCTCCTAGATAGAGAAAATTATATCAAAAAGTATAACTTACATATATAGGTAACGTGTTTACAAGTTTTTTTATTTATTTATTTAAGAGATTACACAGTAAATAAAACTATACATAATCTACATTAGTTTACCAAAGTTGCCGTGTAAAATATACTTTATACCTCCAGCATTGCTGACATAAGTAAATTATAAAAATGAGTACAAGGGTTAATGTGAAAAATAAATAAATATAAAAATTGCAACGTGGAGAAGCTGATAAGTAGTGCACTACGTGCGTTAAGCCTCACGGAGTTGAATAAAACAAGAAATTAGTAAACAGTATATAAATATACGTGAAAATAATTACAATAAACATAGCAATAAATTTTAGTAAAATATCCGCTTCAAAATCACATCGAATTCATTTCATGCAGAGGTGCAGATTGTAAAATATTAGTAAGCATTAATATTTCTATGAATTAATATTAGTGGAAGTTAGGACGTAAGTAATTATATAATTACATAAAAAGAATCATAGTACAAATGTGTAATAATGCCAGAGCGATGCTAAAAAAGCAAGCAAAAAAGAAATATATAGATACTTGTCTAAGCACTGATATTGGTTATATCGCTATCTCCTCCTAAACGATGCACCACTCCTTTACTCTTGACGAAAATATTGCCATTTAGGCACCAAACATTTTTAATGGTAAATTTCTTGATGGCATTATCCATTAAGGCAAGTCTGTATTTAGTGAGGTCCTCTTTGATCACAATGCCGGTAGACTTTAACATTTTCCTATTCTTGAGAACCAGCTGGCGCGCGGCATCATCATTGAAACACAACAGTATAGCCGGTGGCTTATCAGCTCGAGGTGTTTTTGCGTTGACACGATAGCACTTTTTAATATCCGTATTTTTAATATTGATTTTCAATTTCTTATTAAAGATTTCCTGCATAACCTCGCTTACATTTTCTCCTTCTTGAAAAGGAACCCCAAAAATCCTTACATTTAGATTACGTGAATACTGCTCATAGTTATCTATGTTTTTTTAAAATTGCATTTTCTTCTTTCAGTTCAAGTACCTCATTTTTTAACGTGATTATATTTGATTCTTGTTCGTTTATAAATGTCCCATACTTTTCATCAATAATACTAGTTATGCTATCAGATATACTTTGCAGTACTTGCTCCTTAAATGTATTTTGTGCTTGTTGAATAATTTTTTTAATCTCATCAAGGTCGACCCTAGTTAACACCATTTTGAGAAGTTAATCACTACAAGCGTGGATTCGTTTCTTGAGAAAATTGCACTTATTAGAGATTAATTTAAGGATTTAATTAAAGAGCACACTTCAGAAGACTTTAGAGTTCACTATGCAAACACAGAGATTTTATTATTTTGTTAAATCACAATTTTAAGAGCTAGTTTCACGCACAGCAGAGGAACGATGTACACACTACTCGTATGCGTCCGCCATTTTTGACATAAGACAGTCAAAAGCTTTTGACATATCAAGCAATATAAGTACTGTTATTTTGCCATTATCTTGGGCTTTGAGAATATCATCGATGACTGTTAAAAGGTTGTCATTGTGCTGTGTTGCTTGTGAAAGCAGGATTGATTTTCAGGCAGAATATTGTTATCATTGAGATAATCTATTAGCTGCCCATGAAGTGCTGTTTCTGCTATTTTAGAGGCCACACATGATAAACTTATATTTCTAAAATTTCAAAGTAAGAATATGAGGTAGGTGAGGATTTTTTCGGGATAGGCTTACTTAGACAAATTTTCCATTGATCTGGAAGAGTACCGATTTCAAAGGAATAATTTATTATATGGGTTAAGTATTCAATACAAAACTGAAGTGATAGTTGTAGCATTTTGCCAGAAATTTGGTCAGCTCCCGTACAATGAGGCTTTTGTTTAGGTAATAAATCTCTGATTTCCTATGTACTTACAGGTCCATAAGTGAAATTTGCAGCTGGATTGAAATGATTTTCATTGTAGAATAGTGTTTAAATCAGGAGGAGGGCAGGGACAGAGTCGATAAAGTAGCTGTTAAAGTTATCTGCATTATACATACTGGGTGAAATTTCCGCAAAACCATTTGATGAGTTAATTGGTGCCCATCTTCTTAAATGTGCCCAGAGAGCCATACTGTCATTAGAGTATCTCAGCAGAAATTTTTTAAAAAAAGCCTGCATCTTCCTTTTTAAAGCAGTATTTAGTAATTTCTAATATCACAGAAATATTGCCTATATACTGGTAGTGTGGTTCGTTTAAATTGATTCCAAGCACTACACTTTAATCTAATATGATTTAAAGTTTCAGTAAACTACAGTATTTTCTTTTTGTTGGAACTTATTGAGATTGTTTTGAGAGGGGCATGAATATTGAAAAGATACTCCAGATATGATTTAAAACAATTAAGTTTGTCATTAATATCACCCATTGCGTATATGGCATTTCAATCCTGTTGCAAAGCATCCTGATTAAAATACCCAACATTTTCCTTTTGTAAAGCCGTATTGTTTGGCAGACATTAACTTGTGTTTGTTTAGGAATGAATGTAATCGATTTAACATGGCTTTCTCAATTATTTTGGAAAAAATTGATATTAAGGATATTATTAGCCTATAGTTATCTGATGTGGTTTTTTTTTCTCCTTTTTTGTAAATAGGTATAATTTTGCTTACTTTCAGAAGTTCAGTAAAAATACCAAATTGAAAACTGTTATTTATGATATACGCAAGTACCTGCGCTATACTGTCTTTGCATTCTTTAACTAGTAGAGTTGTTACTGCATCTGGGCCACTTGCATTTGAATTTTTTTTGAGTTTATAATTTCAATTATTTCAGAGCTTGTAACAGGTTTTAAAAACATGGTTTCATTATATGTATGTGCAGCAGGTGTAGAGTTATCAGGATCAGCTGAGAGATTTTTTGTTATGGTTACTGGTATATCAATGAAATATTTTATAAAAGAATCTGCCATACTCGTAGGATCTGAAATAATGCTATTATTAACGGTTAAGAAAGGAATCTGTTTGTTTGTGTTGCCATTCTGATTTGAGTTACTTTTTATTACATTCCACATAGCCTTTGTTTTGTTTTTTGTGTTAAAAAGGTAATTATCATTGTTCATTTTTTTAGCCGTTTTTATCACCCTATTGTAATTCTTTTTGTATGCTTTGTAACGTGTTAAATCAGTTAAGCCTTTTTTACTTAGATAGGACATATTTTTTAGGTTGGCTGATGACTTTCTAATACCTGTGGTTACCCAAGATTTTGATTTTTTATTGACATTAGTAGAAGTACAATTTAGCAAAGGAAATGATAAATTTATATAATGATGTAAAGTGCTGTTAAAGTTTTCAAATTGTTTGTCAACATCAGTTATGTTTACATAGTAGAATACATCTAATAGTACAATTATAGTAATGGGTGATTTTAATATTGATATTTCTAAAAATTCTTTTTAGAAAGAAAAATTATTGCAATCTATACGTCGAATGGGTTTACATCAAATAATTAACCAATTTACAAGAGTAACAGAGAACAGCAGTACTATCATTGATTTAATTTTGACTAATAACAAGAGTTTAACTCATATGATACATTTAATTTAATATTAATATAATATCTGACTTATTTTTAAACCAAATTGTTTAAATAAACATGCACCACATAAAATTATATCTGTAGGAGCAAGTTTAAAAGGCTGGTGGTGTGCTGAAATTAAAGACAATACAAAGGAGAGAGATATATTATTCAAACGAGCAACTATAACGAGAGCTGAAAATGACTGGGTAAATTGTAAAATAAAGAGAAATGAGGTTGTGAGTTTAATTCGAAGACATAAAAGAGACTATTACAATAAAAAAATTGATGAATGGAAGACACTCAAAGATCTTATAAAAGAGAGAAATTAAATTATATTTGATGATAATGTTTTAAACGATGAAAATTTAACATATGTTGTAAGGAACATTCAACCAGCACAAAATACAATTACCACGATTAATACTGTTGATATGGCTTCGCTTAAAAAAAGCATACATAATATGCCAAATAAAGGTAGTGATATTAATGGAATCTCTACAAAGGTATTTAAAGCTGGCTTTTGATGCTGTAGGTAATCGACTATTAGATATATTAAATGTCTCACTACAGTATGGTGTAGTTCCTAAAGAGTGGAAAGTATCCACTATAATACCAGTAGAAAAAAAGGAAAATACTTTGTTAAGTCATGAATTTCATCCAATTAATACCCTGCCTCCATATGAGAAACTACTAGAAATTTTAGTAAAAGAGCAACTGCTAGATTATGTCGAGGATAATGACATATTATCGATCTACCAGGCTGGATTTAGGAAACAAAACTCTTGTGAAACAGCATTACAAACTGTTTTGGTTAGATTGTTAGAAAAAATAAGTAGTCAGAAACATGTAGGACCAGTGTTTTTAGACTACAGAAGAGCTTTCGACATGCTCAATAGGAGTTTATTATTTAAAAAACTGGAGAAAATTGGTATACAAGGAGTAGTGTTGCAGTGGTTTGACTCATATTTAAGTGAACGATATCAAGTGGTCAAGTACAAGAATAGTCTATCTAGCAGAAGAGAAGTAATAAATGATGTGCCCCAAGGATCAGTTTTGGGTCCTATATTGTTTATATTGTACATTAATGACATTGTTAATATCCCATCCCATTGTCATATTCAATTGTTTGCTGATGATGTATTGTTATATGTTACTAACAATGATGTTGGTGAAATTATTAATAACTTGAATATTGATTTAGCTAAAATAAAACTTTGGTCTAATGAAAATAATTTAGCGATTAATTTGAATAAAATTAAATTCATGTTGTTGACCAGCAAATATAACAATACTATCGATCCTGACATAACTGTTAAAATTGATGATTGTCTTCTTGAACGTGTTTCAGAGTTAAGTACCGGGGAGTAATAATAGATCAAAATCTAACTTTTTCTAATCATGCTAATTATATCTTGGAAAAGATCAAAAAAATTATTTTTTTTCATAAAATTTCAAATAATTTAAGTATTTGGACAAAATTATTAATATACAAAACAATAATTCTTCCACATTTTACATATTGTCCCAAATATCCTGTTTACACTTTATAACAATGAATTGAATATGCTACAGGTGAAACAGAATTTAGCGTTACGAACAATATTAAATTGTGATATTTATTCACGAATAAAATTTATGTTAGACTCTTTAAATCTATTATCTGTTAAACAAAATTTGATGTTGAATATTTTTGTTTTTTTGTTTAAGCTTTTAAATAACATGTTGCCTCAACACCTTTTGCAGTTTTGCACATTTGTATATGAAGTTCATGAATATCACGCACGAAATCGTGATCATTTTTATATAGAGCGATCTCATAATAGATATGGTGAAAATCGGTTATTTATAAAAGGCCTCAAATTATACAATGATTTACCTAATACTATAAAAAAATTGTAATTGATTAAATAAATTTAAGAACCTGTGTGTGCAGTATGTTAAAGATACTTGGCCTGTTTAAATTGTGTTTGTCTTTTGTTATTATTCAAATTTATATTTATTAACGGTGGTATTATTATGTATGTAACCTTTTGTTTTCTTTGTAATTTAGCCAAGCTAATAAAGATTTTTTTAAAATTATTATTATTATTACATTGTAGACGTTCTCCCATCTTTCTTCAGGTAAAAATAATTTAAAACTCATAATCTTGGTTAGAGTAAAATCTCCTTTTGAATTGAGTTTTAGGTGGTTTTATTTTAATAGGAATATGTAAGAGTTGCCCGCTATGATCCGACAGACCATTTTCATGACCATAGTTGTGCTAAGACAAGTTAGTACATATATAGTCTATAGCTGTTTCGGAAATAGATGTTATTCTTGTGGGTTCATGACAGGTTATTGTTAAATTGGACTAAAAATGGAAACTGTTGAATATTTTTTGCTAAAATTTGGCAGGCTATTTCTCAGTTATATAGGTTACTTTCGTCTAAAATTTCATCATCAAATTCGGTTTAATTTTGGCCAAGTTAGCCGTAATTCAATTTTTTGCGTTTTTTTTTTCTTTCAGTATATTTATACAAACATCGTGGGTGGCGGTGAACCGATGTTCGCGAAATTTGAACTGAAGGTTCCTTGACTATCGACAATAAAAGGGCAGCATTCTCGTTTCTTAATTAGCATTTTAAAGGGTCTAAAATAAATAAAAAATGAAAAACCACCCTTAAAAATGAATAATTTACCCCTTTTTCGCGAAAAATAAAAAGGGTTCCCCCACCTACTCGAACTGGAAAACTCAGGGTATGCTTAGTTTCACCAAAACAAACTTATTTTTTTATGTCGCGTTGCTCCATGTAAAATTTTCTCTATCGCCTTATTTTGGGCTATTTTTACTCCACTATAGTAGCCACAGGGATTTAGATATAGCAAATGCACAGGACTTTAAGAAATATCAGATATCTCATCGGGTCCAGCCCCTTTTTTACAATCTAAGTTATTCAGCTTGTTTAAAACCTCTGGACCTCTATTCTGTAATTATGGGGAGAGTGAGCATTCATCATGCGAAGCGAGATCTCACATCACACGCAGAGTGCTTAAGTTAATTAATGCCAATTTAGACATCGGGAACTACTCTTTTCACCGCTTGGGTCAATTCAAAATTAATAGTCAGCGTCCCGTCAAGATCCTACTCGACAGTGAACAACAGGCGAAAGAAATACTAAAAAAGCCCAATAATGTGAATTTGCAGAATAAAGTTGTCGTCTCTCAGGATCGTACTCCAAGGCAGATTCAGTATTATAAAGAAATTAAAAAGCAGCTATTAGAACGCCGTGCAGAAGGTGAATCCAATATCAGAATCAAATATGTAAGGAATGTGCCAAAGATTGTTAGTGTGGAAGAAAGTGCATCTAGTTCTTCTAATTTAAACTAGAAAATCCCAGCAGTACATGGATTAAGCTATATTACCAGAATGTAAGAGGTTTAAACAGCAAAATCAATGACATTTACTGTGCTTCGTCCATGGCTGAATTTGATATTATATGTTTTACCGAAACCTGGTTAACCAGCAATGTTAGCGATTCCGAATTGTTCAATAAAGATTATATAGTATTTCGATGTGATAGAAGTCTAACAAGAGGAGGTGGAGTGTTATTGGCTGTAAAAAGTGCATATCAAGTTTCCTCTGTAGACCTTTCGCATCTCATTCAACTTGTACCTGATATAAATGTAGTTGGTTGTAAATTAATGATAAACTTGGTGTCGTTTTTTATATTTGTTTTATATATTCCTCCCGCAACTAGTACGGTAGATTATATTAAGTTATTAGAATACTTTGAATTATTGGAAATTATATATGGCAAGAATATTATAATAGCAGGAAATTTCAATATTCCTACATTTAATAATGTTAGTAATGTACCAAATGATCATAAAAAGGAATTAGTTCTTAACTTTATGGACTTTTTGGATTTGAAACAATATAATATAGTTAATAATGTAAATGGTAGGCTTTTGGATTTGGTATTGTCTAACTGCCACTGCAAAGTTATCAGAGAAGATAACCCAATGACTGGTGAGGATGGTCATCATCCAGCTTTAGATGTCGATATAAAATTGAATGTGGAGCATGTCAAAAATTTTCCTGTCAATGAAAACAATAAATCATATAACTTTAAGAAAGCAAACTTTGTAGCGCTTTACAACGACATGTTGGCTGCTGACTGGCACCATTTGGAGGATTTTAATGATTTAGATGAGCTATGTGATCAATTCTATAAAGTTATTTACTCGATTATAGATCGACATGTTCCATTATTCAAGAATTACAAACGACGTTTTCCAACCTGGTATACTAGCGACATATTTAAATGTTTAAAAAGGAAAAGCAATCTTTACAGAAAATATACTCAAACAGGAAATGGGATTTACTATATTGAATTTAAAAACCTAAGATCTCAGATAAAGCTAAAAGTAAAAGAAGCATTCTTGAAATATACTAAAAAAATGGAGGATAACATCAAACGTGATTCCAAATCCTTCTGGTCATTTATTAATCAAAAAAGAAACAGGGCCAGTATTCCAAGACAGATGAGTTTTAATAATAATGTTTTTGATAAGCATTCGCTGAATATTTTGGTAGTGTATATGATAATGTAAATAAATAAATAAATAAATAATCCAACATATCCTATTGATCCTCCAACTGAACTAACTAGGCCATTCAATACTCCGATAAATTTACCTAATTTTACAGAAAACGATATTATACTTATTTCTAAAAAATTAAAACCAAAAATGTCTAGTGGCCCGGATGGTTTTCCGACCTTTTTCATTAGAGATTGTATAAATGTGTTAGCAAAACCATTGTGTAAAATTTTCAATCTATCTCTAGCCCTATGTTCATATCCTACTCGATGGAAACTTGCAAAAATTTGCCCAATTTTTAAGAAAGGAAATACGGCCGATATATCAAACTATCGTCCTGTGTCATTAATTTGTGGATTTTCTAAATTATTTGAAATGTTAATGTATGATTATATTTTTTCTAAAATTGAGCCACTCCTGTCAGATGAGCAACATGGGTTTGTGAGAGGTCGGTCAACGGCTACCAACCTGGCCTGTTTTGTGCAATATACTGCTGCATTGCTGGATTGCACAGGCCAGGTTGATGTGGTTTTTACCGACTTCTCAAAAGCCTTTGATAAAATTAGTCATCCAATTATTTTACAAAAAATTCACTTATTTGATTTTGGTGAGGGACTTGTTAGCTTTTTTAGGGCATACTTAAGTGACAGGAGGCAATTTGTGCAATATAATGGCCATAGGTCAGATCTGTTCAATGCATCATCAGGAGTACCACAGGGCTCTAATCTAGGACCACTGCTGTTTCTAATTTTTATTAACGATATTACATCGGTAATTGATGTAAAATATCAGTTATTTGCCGACGATTTAAAAGTATATACTGTAATACATTCTGTGGAAGATTGTAACAAGCTGCAAGATAATTTCAACAATATACAAAGTTGGTGTGACGTAAATAACTTGAGTCTCAATATATCAAAATGTTCAGCAATGTCTTTTACTCGAAGGTTTAACCCAATTTATTATAACTATCAAATAAATAATATTTCTTTAAATCGGCCAGAAACTGTCAAGGACCTAGGAATTACGTTAGATCACAAATTGGACTTCAACATTCACAATCAAAATATTGTTTTATCAGCCATGAGAATGCTAGGATTTATTATTAGAAACTGTAAAATGTTTAAGAGCACTGAGACTTTAAAAATGATATATTTCTCATTGGTACGTAGTAAGCTAGAATATGCATCGCTAATATGGTCTCCTTATTATCGAAAAAATATAAATTCCATTGAACAGGTGCAAAGAGTGTTTGCAAAGTATCTCTTTTTTAAGCTGGATGGTGAGTATCCTCCACAGGGCATTGAGGAGCAGGTTCTATTAACCCGGCTAAATATGATGTCTTTATATGGTAGGAGAATAGTAAATATGTGTATTTTCTTATATAATTTAATTAACAATAAAATTAAATGTCCGTTGCTATTAGGGGAATTAAATTTTTTAGTACCTCGAATAGCTAGTAGAAACAGTCCTTACTTTTATCTAAGTCAAGCAAATACTAATATTATGTACACTACACCAGTTTTTAAAATATGTTCAGCCTACAACTCCATTTGTCAGACTAATGATTTTAGTTTTTCATTTAATTGTAAGTATTGTAAGATCATCACTTGAATAATTGCTATCCCATACATATTTTTGTACATTTTATAGTCATTTCATATTATGTGTGTATAGTATTTGCATGTATATGTATATTCAGTATATTCTTTTTTGTTTTTTGTTGTATGTACTTTCTATTATATGTGCAATGTAATATCACTTTCGGCCTTATTAATGGACCATGTCTGTTGGGCTTTGTATCAAATAAATAAATAAATAAATCTCACCCTACCGTCCTAGATTGTATTCTGTAATTGGAGTGAATAGGTGGTGAACGTGATGTGATTCAGCGAGAATAGCCAAATTTACAACCAATTAGGTTGGCGCAAAAGCATCGGTTGTTCAGTGCTCAATTGTTGTCATTGTCATGTCACATGTCATTATTAGGTAAAAGGTGACACAATAAATTTTTATTGATCAAAAATTCCATGAGGATATACCCTCGTTATGGGTAATATATATTTATAAAAACATGACTATAATAAAGCTAAAAGAATAATTGTAATATTTGCTAAGAATTATATTATTATTACCTCGTTGGCGATGAGCAAATCCGCAATATCCATTCTGATTCCCAGATTTGACGACAATAATTTTTGACTGATGCAAACTGTCATAAAGTACGGTTAGGATCGCCGTTCTCCCAGGGAACTGGCGGATTCCCTCACGATTTACCAGTAGAAGTAAGTTCACGCATTTTTCGCACAATGTGATCACTCCCGTAGTTACAGAATAGACTTTTATACATTTTCAAGTGACTTCTCATGGGAATGTGCTTTCACGCTTTTACAGAATAGAGGTGCAGATATATTTATATAAAAGCTACTGATATTGACAGAACGAATATTATATTGTGAATGATTATAATTCGGTGGGGCATTCTAAGTGTTAGTGTCTGAGTAGAAAAAAGAAAAATACTTTCCAAATAGACTAGCTGTTACGGGCCCATTATCAACAATTTCTTCAAGATATCTAATATTACCAGGAATAAGATCTTCTTTATTCTTAACACGTACATAGCCCCAGAAGACTCTGGATTCAGATAATATACTGTTTTGTACATTATTTATATAGTAGTTATAACATCTAACTGACTGTTTTTTACAGAGTGCTCGCAAGATACTGAAATCGTTATAATCATCCTGGCAATTTGTAATTTTATATTTTCTGTGTGCTGCTCATTTATTTATTACATTTTGTTTCAATTCATCATCGAATCAAATCGGAAATTTAAAATTACTTTTTAACTTAACCTAAAAACTTGTCAATACACTGTATTAACAATGTGTAAAAAACTTCCACAGCACTATTTGTCTCAGCATTTAAGACCAGGTCCCAGTGAGCATTTATAGCATTTAAATCGCTATTTTAAAAATTCTATAAAAACTTCATATTCTAAATGATCGTATGAATGATCACAATTAATAAGTAAAGCAATTACTGGATGATGTTTATCACATTTTATGAGTTCCTCAAAAGCACTAGCTACATTCACCTTAAGAATTGTTAGAAAAAATTAGGTCTAGCATCACATTATTAGCATTTGTAATTGTGTTGAGTTGAAATAAGTTTAGATAGGGGAATAATTCTAATAGACAGCCAGCTAGGGAATTATGACCATACGAAAGTAGACCAAGGTCATCATTATGCCAGCTAATTTCTGGAAGATTGTAATCACCAACAATATAAAGCATTAAAGGTATCTTCTATGTAGAGGAGTTTTTTATATGATAAAAGGTAAAACAGGTTCAAGATTTGGTTGAAAGTTTGAAGTGCTACAAGAGTCTACTGCTCGATAAAAATATTTATGCATGCATTGATCAATAACAGGTGGTAATGGAGAGTGGATATACAGGATGTAAGGTTACCCAAATAGCTTATAAAATATTTGTATTTCGATGATTTCGTGTAGCGACTCGACATTGTCCTTTAGTTACAATCTACAAGGCTGAATAGATTATTTATTATACTCAAAATATTCCGTAATTTGTTTTTTTAGAATCATCTCAAAGATTTTTGCTAAAAAAGGAATAATTGAGATTGGAAGATAATTTGAGGCGTCTTCCTTGGAACCCTTTTCATTTTTAAGTATTGGTGCTACCTTGGCGATTTTAAGTTGGTCAGGGAAAATATTATTACGTATACATAGGCTAATAAAATCAGTTAAAGGAATTAGTTTTAAAAATTTTATTATTAAGATTTTCATATTAATATTATAGGCATCTTTGCTATTTGTCTTTTTTTATTTTGATATTATATCAACAACTTTGTTATACCTAACTTCTTTAAAATAGATTTTGGGAGAAGGAATTTGAAATTTTGACAAATCTAAAAAGCTATCATAATTTATATCACACTGTAGTAGATTTTCAATGATCTCATTTGCGAATTTGCGATATTCACAAAATAATCATTGAAATTATTATTATAATTTTATAATCTTTTGCAGGTTGTTAGAGCTGTTAATAAAATTATAGTGTGCAATTCTTTTAATCTTCTCTAAATCATTATAATTATATTTACAGTCCTTAACTAACACTCTTAACTGCTTCGATGAATTAACACTATAAATATCTTATAACAAATGAAGATATGCCCTTTTCTGTCTGAGATCATTGTTAAACAAGTTTACTTTATGGCAAAATACTTTATTTAATAGATTAGTATTCATGGGAAACTGCTTTCCACCTATTGCAATATACATGTCCCTAATAAACATCCAGTTTACACTTGATAGATTCTCATGTAAATCAAACAAATCTTTGTCCATAATGGATCTAAATTATTCTTTCAGATTTTACATTTATTCCATTTGTGTTAAGTCTATAGATGGCGCATCGAGAGTAGTTCATTCTAAGACGCTCTCCCATAAATAGTTAAATTAAGTGATTTATAAAAAGTTATTTCCACTGTAATCTGCCATAAGTTATTTGCGAAGTGTTACGAACATGTCGCCAAAAGTAAAAAGTGCTTCTAATGCAGTTGCAACGGAAGATGTTAGCAAAGAGCTCTCAGCACGCGTCGAGAAGCTTGAGGAGCACCTACAAGCTGGATTAAATGAGCTAAAAAAACAAATATCATTTGCTCGTGGCTCTGACAGCAATGATGATGCAAGTGTGTTTCTAACTAAACTTAGTGCATTTGAAAATAAAATGCAAGATTCTATTAAGGATATCAAGTCAGAAATTAATATGGCACAAAAACAAATGGAAAGAATTGGAAAAGAGACAGAGAACTTAAATCAGGAAAGGATGAGAAATATTTTAGTGCTGTATGGTTTGCAGGAGAAAGAGAAGGAAGATTTATGCGACGAAGTATGTAAAGTAATAAAAAGCAAACTTAATATAGCACTATCTGTGAACGATATCAATTATTGTTTTCGCCTTGGTAAAAAACTAAATGATGGTGACAGGAAGAAAAAATCAAGACCGACAGTTGTTGTGTTTACTAACAGGTGGAGGTTAGAAAATGTTCACAGGGCCAAGAAAAATTTAAAAGGTAGTGAATATGTTATAACTGAAATGCTTTCTGTGAGAACTCATAATGTGTACTTAAAAGTGCGGGCCGCCGTAAGAGCTAAGAATTGCTGGACAATGAGAGGTAAAATATTTGCTATCATAAACAATATAAAAAAACTTATTGTGTCTGAAGCTGATCTAGTCAATGTCACATAATCAAATGATCACAAATAAACAGTATATAGTTGTAAAGATACGGGAGTGTCGAGAAGAAATTGTTTTCGTTTGTTTTCTTTGGTGTAGGGAATAAATTATAGATTATACTATTTAAGTTTAGCTTTACGTGTTTTAAAATATTGTATTTAGTTTATATTATCCTGTATTTTGGTGGATACTTCAAGCAAATTCCTTTATACTTACATTATATTGGTTAGGTTAGATACTGTTGAACTCTTTTGTTTCTGAGAGATTTTACCATTTATTAGTTTTTAACCTTTAAATTGCTTTAAAATACAAATTTTATATTTTCACACTATCTACCACGATTTGTTATGATTTGTTACACTCATTAGTTGCTTTTAGGCCTGCTATCATTATTGTTATTATTATTATTAAATGTTTGCTGTATTATATATGCAATTAAGCTTCTTTCTCAGAATTTAATTATTCATTTTCTTCTAAAATGATGTTTAAACAACTTAAATGTGCTCATTGGAATGTTAGATCGCTAATTCCACACTTTAATGATGTAAAAAATACTATTTTACAATATGATTTGGATATTATAGGAATAAGCGAAACGTGGCTAGATAATAATGTGTCGAGTAATATCATAAGTATACACGGGTATGATTTTCTACGTGTGGATAGATTAGGCAGAGGCGGAGGTGTAGGGGTTTATATCAAATCAAATATTCAATATGAAATTCTAACAACTGATCATAACATTGAACATATATGGCTTAAAGTGAACGTAGGATCCTTATATATGGCTGTTGGAGTTGTATATAGACCTCAGAGAGTTAGTTATTTAAACTTTATCGACGATTTTGAAACCACTGTATCTACGATTATTCCATTAGTTGATGATATTCTCTGTTTAGGCGATTTCAATATAGACTTGCTGGATTATAATAATAAGGCAGTAGAAGCTGTTCATAATATGCTTGATGGGTTGAGCTTAACACAAATTGTCAATCTGCCAACAAGGTTAACAAATAAAACAGCCGCACTTATAGACTATGTGTTGGTTTCTAAGGAGGACGTGATAACAGAGGTGGGTGTGAAACATATACCAGAGGTGAGTGATCATGAATTAATTCTATTTACTGTAAAATACAGATTAGAAATTTCATCTGTAAAATTTATCAGCACTAGAAATATTAAAAATCTTAATTATAATCAGTTTGATGCTGATCTAAGGTCCATTCCCTGGGATATCATTTATCAGTTAGATGATGTGGAAAGCAAAATAAATTTTTTAAATGATAATATTATTACTCTCTTAGATATTCATGCTCCTATGAGAACTTACAGAATTACAAAGCCTTATGCACCATGGCTTACCGACGCCATTAAAGCAATGATTTCGGATAGAGAGAAAGCCTTAACTAGATACAATCGTACCAAAAATCAGGTTGATTGGCGCAATTATAAACAATTACGTAATATGGTTACTGCGGCTATACGAAGAGAAAAAAAAACATTTTATAGTAGTAAAATTAAAAATAAATCTTCTAAAGAAATATGGAATACCTTAAAAGACTTGCTGAATGTCAATAAAAACACAAATACCTTACCAAACAACCTAAGTAATGTTGATGTGTGCAATGATCACTTTGTCAATTCTGTTCCCAATATTAGAGCGGATACTGATACTAATTTATTTTATAAAAATAATATTAATGGCCAGTTTCTGAAACGTAAAATAAAGTTATCTATTAATAAATGTCATAGTAACAATTGTTGTCACAATTGTAACTATGACAGTAAACGAATAATTAACTCTATCTAACGTTTCAGAAACTGGCCATAAGTCGTCCATTAGATCCCAACTTACTTTTGAGCCAATAAGTGAAATTGATACGCTTAAAATCATAAGCACCATAAAAAGCAAGGCTGCTGGTGCCGACAATATTAATATTTTAACATTAAATCTCTGTTTGCCTTTTTTATTACCGTACCTAACCCATATAATTAATTTTTGTTTAAAAAACTCAGTCTTTCCAAGTAGCTGGAAAAGAGCCCATGTAATTCCTTTACCTAAAAGTTCAAATCCTTTAAATTTAAACGATATAAGGCCGATAAGCATTTTGCCAACCTTGTCCAAAGTGTTAGAAAAAGTAATTGAAAAACAGCTGCAAAAACATCTCAAGTACAATAATGTTATCCAATGAACTCAATCAGGCTTTAGGTCAAGTCATAGTTGCACTACTGCTTTGTTAAAAATTACAGATGATATAATAGAGGCTTGTGATAAAAGTAAACTAACTATATTGATATTACTGGATTACTCGAAGGCTTTCGATACTCTTAACCATGAACTCTTAATATCAATTTTACATTTCGTTGGGCTTAGTGAATCTGCTTTAACCTTATTTTCTGCTTATCTCACTGACAGATTTCAAGCTGTGAAGTATCAAGGTAATATTTCAAAATTTTTAATAATTAACAAGGGAGTACCACAAGGCTCCATTCTGGGGCCTTTATTATTTAGTATATATACTTCTAGTTTTCCAACTGCTTTTACCTCATGCTCACAACACTATTACGCCGATGACACCCAATTATATCTCTCTTTTAATCCAGACGAATGTGAGCAGGCTGTTACTGCATTAAATTACGATCTAAATAATCTGGGAGTCTTCTCCAAAAATCATTATTTAAATTTAAATTCAGCTAAAACTAATATGATAATTTTTGGGAAAAATAAGATAAGAGAACATTTTCTGGCAAACTACTCAACAGAAATAAAAATGAATGATTTTGTATTAAAGTTTTCGGAAAAAATAAAAAATCTAGGACTATGGATTGACAAGAATTTGAGATTTTCGGATCATATAAGTAACAGTTTGCAAAAAGCATATATCAATTTAAAAGTTATATATCGAAACAGGCATATTTTGGACCTGAAACTAAATTATTGTTATGCGATACATTAATTCTATCACAGATGAACTATTGTGACGTTATTTATGATCCATGCTTAAACTCACTAGATATTAATCGAATACAAAAACTTCAGAACTGTTGCTTGAGACTTATTTATGGCATAAGGAAATATGATCACATAAGTCATGCCTTTATAAACAGTAAGTGGCTAAATATGAAAAATCGTAGATACATCCACGCTGCCTGTCTTTTCCATAAAATTCTGAAAACCAAATCGCCAGCCTATCTTTATAATAAAATTACCTTTCGCACAGATGTGCACAATGTTAATATTAGATATAAAAGCACCCTAACCCCGCCAATGCACTATTCACAGTTTTTTAAACGTTCGTTTACATATAATATGTGCAAATGTATGAATGACTTACCCTCCAACTTACGGAACTTCAACACATTTAAATTTAGGAAGGAAGTAATTAAATTTGTAAAAACAAACAATTGAATTAATAATTATTTTGTGGAATTATAAAATTGTCTCTAGTATGTACTGTTACGTGCTTACAATTTTCAGTAAACACTCCGTGGATTCGAATAACTTGCAACAAGAATTTTCACAAACTACTGATTTATTTAATCACTAAAATTACACTAGTAAATACTTAAAAGTCACACAACTAATAACAACTTAATCTAATATGAATTCACTACTTTTAAAACACTATGTACTTTTCTTCCTAAACTTGACAACTTTATCTAACCTAAAAACTCTGTATTGCCTACTTCACTCAACTGAACTCTTCTTCCACAAACTGTCTCTGTAACCAGAACCACAGATTACCCAGAACTGTACTGGATACTAAACTGAACTGTTTATCCTTCACTAAACTGTACTGTACTGTTCCCCCATCTGCTGGCTTCACCTCTTTATATACCCACTTGGAATGTCCAGAATATCATTGTAGAACTTTCCAGAAATATACTGGAATTCTCTATAATTTTCTTAGGCACTACTAAATGGTGGTTCGCCAGTTGGCCCACAGATGGCGCCACCCTTCTGGCCAGGGAGTAATTACAACTCTCCTCTCTGTTAGAGGGCAGCACATAACAGTACTAATATTGCTATGAATCTTGTTTTTTTTATTATTAAGTTTTAAGCACACCGTATTATAAATAACAATAATACTAGTTTATTCTTTTTACCATTACAAACCAGTGCTGTCTGTAGACTTTTTCAGGGTTAGGTGGAAGAACAGACAGTCACCTGAATCGTCTGTGGTTCAGGTTGCTGAACTGAACCTCGCCCAAATTAATCTATTTTTTTTCTTTTTATACATATATCGAAAATTGTTCTGTACCTAAAGATTAATAAAGACCTTTATTATTATTATTATCCTAGCCAGATGGTCTGATAAACCAGTGTTAATTGTTGATTGGTCAGATTTTACAACTAAACTACGCATTTAAGCTTTTCTTCGTAATTAAAAAAAAATTCATTAAAAATGTAAAAAAAGTACTTTGCTTAAAGTCAGTTTCGTATTATCTCATTTTAGTAGGGTTTAGAGTAGAGTGTACATGGCCCCGATACAAGGTTTAGTAATAAGATATCGTTGGGATATTTTACGACCAGAAAAAAGTAGAAATGGAGTCAGCTACTTTGGCCCCTCTTTGTTCAACAAACTCCCACTTCACATTATTTCTTTACCATATAACCAGTTTTGTAGCCAGGTTAAAAAGTTACTAATAGTTATTAGTTAGCTTTCTATAATTTTCAAGATTTTTTATTGGCTGATTATTCAACTGAAATTGTGTAAAATTGTGTATTGATTTTAAAATATTTTAATGTTATATTTTAAGTTTTTTAACTGTTTTTAATTTGTTTGTCAAATGTGTAATGTTATACCTGCAATTTGTGTTTATAAAATGAATATTACTCATCATCAATATTCTGTATTATTACAATATGATTAATTTGACTTCTGAAAAACTGTTACAAGTTCTTAACACCAATAAATTATTTCTATCCATTTATCTTAAGTTTGACAACTGCTGATGGCTTCCTAAGACAAAACCCTGTACAATAAGATATACTTAGATCAATTATATTAGTAGGTATTTTAAAAGATGTAGAGAAATGTAAACAAATATGTGGTCACACCATTGTTACCATTGTTTTGTAGGTATCCAGTGGTGAGCAATATATGTGTGTTCTTTGTATTGGTACAATTTGCTAGTAAAATACAACGTTTTATATATACAGAGAGATCCAGTTATTTTTGTGCCACTTTCCTACAAATTTCTTTGATTGTCAATTCTGCTCTCATTTTATGAATGATGGCAGAATTATTTGATAATTCTCAATCTAAACCTAACCTAATTGATTGTTTTTTGGCCTATGAACCTGATAACAAGTGTTTCATGAATTTACGTTTGACAATTTGTTTGTTCTGCAGAATTTCAATATAAAAAATGCTAATTATCAGTATTTTTAGTTGTGGCTACTCGCAAAGAATTTAATTTAAACCGACAAAATGATGACACCTGGTATAATTGGTTGACAATTATTGTCATTAATTTAATTATACTGCAGTGTAATTGAGGAGGTATATTTTGTAAATTTATTTTTTTTATTTATGAAATTAACAAACGAAACCACTAAAGTGCAGTTCATCGAATTTGAATGTATGACAAGCAGGGTACCACCTCTCTCATAATTCTGAGTTTCCGAATTCCTTCATTTTTAAAGTCACTTCTCTCGATCCTTAGAATTAAGTCTAAACATGTAGGAAGTTATGATAATTTGTGTCATAGTCATGTTGCCGCTCGTGAAAAAACTGAAATATTTTCAATGTTTTATATTGATATTTAATTACGTTTTTAAAGTGTAATATTATATAAATTATATTAGAAAATCAGTTTTCAGGCACCAATTCACCAAATCAGAGTTTGGTTTGATGAATAGATAAAATGGAAATAAGTTTTGATTATGTTGATGTCTTTGTTTGCGATGTCACCTTCAGTCATTCTGTATCTCTTTGTAAAAGGGATAAAAAATTGGTACTATTTTACTCTTTTTGCAGCAAACTTCGCCATGGCAGTCATCATCCTTAGCATCACCTCCCGAACAAACCCCTCTTGTAGATCCTTGGGCTCCTGCACTCTCAGTCCAAAAGCCAGACCCCTGGAATGCATCTACAGTTAATACTAACTCCTCACCAGTAACAACTTTACATACTACTCCGGCAAAGCATGACCCTTGGTCACCAACTAGTCAGAGTTCCTCAACAGATTTGGATGAATTTGATGTGATAACTAACAGAAATAAATCAGCCTCACCTAGAACTAATGGTACTAATAATAATACTGGTAGTGATCCATTCGAACTGAACTTGTTGGGAGAGACTTTACCTTCAGTAGGACAAGATGTGTCAACGGGTGCAACAAAGAAGACCCCATTGAGCTTTTTAGGAGAAAATTCAGCACTCGTTAATTTGGATAATCTAGTTACCACAAGTAAGCTCAATATATCTATTGAATATCTGTACACTGGAGGTAAAATGCACCAAATCTATTTCTTTTTTTGATGATTACCTTTTGATATATTTCATATCATTTTAGTTAATGAAAACATGGACGGTCATGGAATTTAAATATATCATTTTAGTGGAATCCCTGAATAGAATAGTGATATCATTTACATAATAAATTATTATTTGTTTGATGCATTATTTAACCCGGTATTAATAAATAAATAAGTAATAACCCAAACATACATACCAAAACATGATAAAAACTAACAGAAAGTAATATTCATAGGTAAACCAACAAATCCGACCCTAGCGGCGAACCCATTTTCAGATCAATCGACCACAACACCACCACCAAGGCCAGTTTTCAATCCTCCAGCACCTAAACCATCAATCAACGAAATCAAACAGCAATCATTTGCACCTTTCACAACTCCTGCAAGTACAGGATTTGCCACTGGAACAGTAGGTGCAAACCCTCCTCCCTATGGCTTAAATGCTCAGTTTTCTGCAGGCAGTCAATCATTTGGACCTAACACTATGGCTTTTCCGACTGCACCGACATCTCAAGATCCTTGGATGCCAGTAGCTAGTAATGGAACGGCCAATATAAATTCCTCTTGGGTGAAAAGCAATGAACCAGCAAATCCCTTTTTATCTTAACCCGTTTGGAAGTAATTAATTTAAAAGGAACATGTAAAGGGTGAGTTTTTGTATAAAATAATACACCACCGAAATTAAAGGAATAATGTCTAAAATGTCAAACTTAAATTGACTCTAAAGTGTTGATATTGAAAATTGCCCATTGAACGCTTGAAAAATTTGTGTTACAATCAATTATAGTTACAGCTGTGTCTGAAAAAAAATGTTTCTAGTGATCGGATTGCAAAAGTGCAAGAATTGAAAATTGCTTCTGATAAAATTTCAAACAAAATTAGTTTCTGGAAACCAACCAGGTTGTTAATTATCTTGTAAATAAATAAAATATTGGCGGTTTTAATGTATTTTGGAGAATATTTGTTGGATATATGCTGCTAGTGTAATAGAACTATCGGAAAATTTAACCTCAAAGTAATTTACAGTGGTTTTAACCGAATTTTTTGTTTCATTTTGAATCTTGTTTTTTAATATATTTTTAAAATTTTTTATAAACAAAAGAATTTTTCAATTAAAACTAATCATTTAAAATAAAAGCTTTTCTGGTGATGAAAAGCATATTAAAAGATGAGAATAAAAAAAGATTCTAGTATGATAGTTATAAACGAAAATAATGTGGCATTTCTTTCATTTGTTAATAAGCAATTAAACATTTTAATTTGAACTTATCCATGTTGAGTCTTACGTTTACCATGTAATTTTTTTTTAAAAGCTTTTATTAAACTTGCAATGTGTTTGTTTGTTTGTTTGTTTGTTTGTTTGTTTGTTTGTTTGTTTGTTAGTTAGTTTGTTTAGGTCAAATCTTGCAATCAAAATTTCGATATGTTCTAATTAAACTATACTTTGGCCGAAAACTCGAGTCAGTAACGCAAAAAATAAGCGGCACTTCGTTCTACCATATAATCCCATTGAGTCGAGAGAAATATGTTAAGTTTTATCCACCTACTGGAAATGGAAACCACGACTACCAGAAACAATTTTAATGACCTAGTCGACCGCATAGAGTAAATGATTTAAGAGTTGGTCGGAGTGTATTAGTCATCCATGCTTCCAATTTTAATTGTAAACGACTTCACGTCAATAAAATGACGCAGCTGAATGTACGGTGTGCTTGGAAGGCGAGAGATAGAGATGTAGTAGAATATGACACTGGACAAATTTATTATACCTAATCTTTAAATTTCTCTGTGCATTTGAGGACATTAGGGCTAATTTTATTTTAGTTCTACAAAAGGGAAAATGTTTATTTTAATGATACCTATGCGGGACGATAAAAATTATTTTAAAATTAATTATAAAATAAAATTATAATTATTAATTATTAAATTATTTATTTTTGCAAGTCGATAATAAAAAAAAATATAATAATTTTTTTATATATACTTTTTTTCTCTCATCGTCCCACATTGTAACACGTTTTTAATGTCTTTTAGTGAAAGCCGTTTTTTAAAATAATGATTTATATGAGAGTAATTTGCACAGTCTTTCCGGCGTATATCCGGAGCGCTCTTAACGTGCCGCCTTTATACTTAATAATTTGCTCGACTAACTATTCAGTCGTAAACAAACTTGGAAATAAAGAAAGAAATCGTATATCCCGGGCACTCAGTGGAGCCACATACATGTTTATGTATTTATAAAATAAAAAATAAGTGTAATTAAATTTGTTGTTGTTCTTATTGCACAGCAAGGATCAATGTGGAGGCGTGAGCATATTCCTTGCCTGGAAAGGATGGTGATATAGTTGTTAATTAGGGAGTAACAGGCTAAAAAAGAAAATAAATAAGTAGACACAAAATATAAATAACTGTTCTAACAACATAAATAAACTTTCTTGTTAAAATAGAATAATTAAAAATAAAACATACCAAAGTTAAAAATAAATAACTGTTTTAACAACATAAATAAACTTTCTTGTTAAAATAGAATAATTAAAAACAAAGTATACCAAAGTTAAAAATAAATAACTGTTTTATGACAACATAAATAAACGTTCTTGTTAAAATAATATAATAAAAAACACCAACAATAATTTTCCACAATAAATAATAATACATAATATATATGCGGATGATACCTCTATAATTACCTCGGGAAAATGCGCAGAGGAAGTACAACATAATATAATTAGCATCATAAAACAATTTAGTGAATGGTGCACAAAAAATCAGTTAATGATAAATTTAAAAAAAACTGTCCTCATTAATTTCTACAACCGCATTGACAAATCCACTAACTTTCACCCGATTGTTCAAAATATTACTTTAACCCCGGTAAGTTCTTACAAATTTCTAGGTACTATAGTTGATAGTCAAATGAATTGGAACCTACATATCGACTTTACAGCCAAAAAACTTAATAAGGTCTTTTACATTATAAAGAACCTGAAAAATAAACTAGACACAGATTCCATAATGTCAGTATACTACACAAACTTTCACTCAGTAATTTCATACAACATTATTGTATGGGGCCGGTCCTCGGATATAAATAGAATCCTCATTCTACAAAAACGTGTCATAAGAATGATCTTCAATCTTGAGATGCGTACCTCATGCAGAACAACCTTCCGCGAAAAAAATATTCTAACAGTCACCAGCATATATTTACTAAAAATTCTACTACACATTCATGGAAATAAAATTGAACTAAATAAACCAGAGGGAAAAATGAGATATACCAAAACAAACATTATCACTCTAAATATGAAAAGTCACCTTTATACTCAGGCACCCATCTGTATAACCTGTTACCACTTGACCTGAAATGTCTACCTTTTCTTAAATTTAAAAGAAAGTTAAAAGGATATCTTTCCTCAAACTGTTTTTACACCATTGATGAGTTCGTCCAGGCCATCAAAGGAACCTCTACACTGTCTCACTAATTAATGAACCCAACTATTTTTATCCCTTGTTGATGTTATTTTATTATTTAATGTGTTTTATCATTTAATGTATTTTATTATTTAATATTGGATTTTATTATTGTATCTATTCATACCCTATTGTATTGTACCTGACTTATCTTATCTGCACTCGATGTAGCTTAAAAGATGAATAAAAATGTATTGTATTGTAATATCATAACATAATATCACAATCACTACATGACACTATCACAGGTTATCACTCACTCACTACTGTCACTATTACTGCTGGCTCCTACATTTATTATTATTGGCTCGATCACTGCGTCAATCCGAGTATCCGTATTCCACACTTTTTCTTCAACTTTTTGAATGTGCCTTATGCATTTTTGCCAATAATCAGTTGTAACTCTTTTTAATGCACTGGATAGAAGGCCTTTTACATGTTCTAATTTGAAAGTTCTATTTTTTCTTGCAACAGTCCCCTTTACTTCGGCCCAAATAAGCTCAATGGGATTGAGTTCACAGTGGTAAGGCGGCAGCCGTAATACCTCAATACCTTTAGCTTTAGCCATTTCGTCCACAATATTTTTCTTATATATTGGCGAATGCTGTTTCGCTAGGGTTAGCAGTTCGGTTTTCAGCAAAGCACAATTGAATAGGATATACCTTTACCATCTAACCATTCTTAAATTTGCGCTTTTCGCCTTGCACTTGTTGCTAATTTTTCCAGTAATCAACTGTGGTACGGGGCGTTATCCATAATAAGACAGATCCGGCTTCAATCTTAGCGAGAATTTTTGCAAACCATTCCTCGAAAATATCCGTATTCATGTCCTCATGATAATCGATTTTTGACACGAACGATAGAAGTCCATCTTTCACGAATTCTGAATCACTTCCTATGTGCGTTATTATTAAGCGTTTTCCTTTTCCTGTTTGCATTTTAAATGCTGTTGACCAATCTTCCATATGGCCTTAATGAACACTTTCTATCACTACATTTCTATCTTGCCAAAATTGCGTTACAGTATGTCCTTCATTTAACCATGTCTCATCTAAATAATAGCCCATTTTCTTCCTCTTTCACGGGCAGCTCTAATTGCCCAAATATAATTCCTTCGCCAACAAATAATTCAATTCAATAATATCATTTCTCTCAAGTAGGAGGCTATTTCTCTTTCCTTTTGCAAATACAAAGAATTTATGAACTTTACGTCGAATTCCATTTTTCTGGAATTTGTCTATTATTTTTTTTCTTCCAGACTTCCCTTTAGGTTTCTGAACATCCCCTTCATTTTTTTCCTTTCTTAAAATTCTGTAAATGGTCCGCTCACTCATGCCGGTATACCTTGAAGTCATGTTAACTATACCTGTTGATCCTGATTTCTGTACCATAGGATGATCTTTCTCCAATGCATGATATACATTGAAAATAATTTTACCATTTCTTTTAAATAACCAGGAACCGCTTCCATGTTTGCATATTTAAAAATATTACGATTTCCCACAATTACACTTATTTTCACTCAAGCACTGAAAAATAAAACTTTAAGGCACTGTGATACACCAATTTATAAACAAAAATTAATGCCGCCCAATTTATAAACAATTCACACTATAAATATTTCTCACGAAATAAAATTTTAAGGCACTATATCACAAATACTTAATTTATAAACAACAAATTAATTATTATTATTAGCCGTTACTCGAGTCCAAGTATAAAAACGTTACAGTCGATAAATTGTGTACAATAAAAAACAAGTAAAAGGTGTACTCTATTGTAATTCCCATTCATCTACGGTGCACACGACTATGGCTATAGAGGCCAATTCGGGAGAGCACATGTCGACCGCAGTCAGGACAAACATAGACCTGGTTAGGTCTTGGATTCGGCCTTCGTGCAGCAACATTTCCTTGATAGCTGGCCACAACCCCTCGCCATTCGGTTCTGTCCGCTGCAAGTTGTTCCCATTGCTCGTCTGCAATACGGCAGGATTTTAGATTTTCATGGAGAGCGTCTTTGAACCTCTTTCGTTGACCGCCATGCCTTCTTCTACCGCTTAGCAATTCACCATAAAGTGTACATTTAGGAAGGCGGTTATCATGCATACGATGAACGTGACCTGCCCATCTTAGGCGTGCTCTTGAAATAAGCACCTCAATTGGAAGGCTATTTGCTCTCCTGAGTACTTCCACGTTTGATATGTGATGGAACCAACGGATTTTCATTATACTTCTGAGGTGTCTTTGCTGAAAACGTTCTAATTCTTTCACATGATGACGGTAAGTGACCCAGCTTTCACATCCATATAGCAGTGTTGGAATGAGAACTGCTCTGTAGACAGCCATTTTCGTTGACAAAGCAAGGTCGTGGTTGTCAAATACTCTCTCTCTAAGTCCCCAGAGTGCTCTAGATGCAGCGTTAATTCTATTGCGAATCTCGCTGTCCATGTTTGCTTTGTCATTAACAACGTTGCCTAAGTAATTGAACTGATCCACCACTTCAAGAGAATTTCCGTTAAGTGTAATGTCTATTTGGTTCACTTGATGAGGAGTTGACATAATCTTAGTCTTTCCAATGTTGATTTTAAGTCCCAAGGAATCATAGCTCTGGGCATACACATCTAAAAGTTCTTGAAGCTCTTCCGGCGTAGAGGCTAAAAGTGCACAGTCATCCGCATACTGGAGATCACAAATGAATCGTGTGCGTGTCTTCGTGAAAGCTCTAAAGCGCCCTATGTTAAAGAGACCGCCATCAAAACGGTATCTGAGACCTATTCCTCTGACTGTCAGTTTGTTGTCAACAATAGTTGTTAGAGCAGTGGTAAATAAATTAAAGAGTAGGGGTGCCAGGACACATCCCTGCCTAACTCCAGTGAGGGTTTGGAAAGGTTCGGTTGCCTCATTATTATACATAACCTGGGCGTTGTTGTTTGTATGTAGACTGCGACATACTTCCACAAATTTTCTAGGGTTACCTAAGCGGAACATAATTTTCCAGAGCACTTCCCTGTCCACCGAGTCAAACGCCTTGGTTAAATCAATGAAGGCCGTGTGAATTTCTCCTTGATGTTCGAGTGCTTTTTCTTGAAGCTGTTTAAGTGTGAAGATTAAATCCGATGTGCCTCGGTTTGGTCTAAAGCCACTCTGTGTTTCAGGAAGTAACTTTTCCATAACAGGTATTAGCCTATTTGCCATCGCTTTAGTGAGTATCTTCCCTCCAACAGCCAGGAGAGCTATACCCCTGTAATTTCCACAGTCCGCAGCGCTCCCTTTGTTTTTGAAGAGGTTGATTAAAAGTGTATCACGAAACTCCTGCGGAGCTTGACCACTTTCCCACACGACATCAAACAGTTTTTTGAGGTAGGGTATGAGCTCTGACGACACAGCTTTAAAGATCTCAGCTGGGAGCGAGTCGGTGCCGGGAGATTTGTTATTTTTTAGCTGCCCAATGGCGGTTAAGATCTCTTCTGTTGTTAGTGGTTTATCTAAGTCTTCGAAGGTGTCATATTGAGGGATAAGATTTATAATATCGTGATCAGCTTGACTTTGCTGGTTAAGAATGTTACAGTAGTGTTCTTTGCATCGGGCTCTTATTTCCTGGTCATCTTTGAGGAGATTTCCATTTAAATCTTTAATAGAGCACACATTTTTCCGACTGGGGCCGTACACTGCTTTTACTCCTTGAAAGAAATTCCTGTAGTTGTGTGAATCGGCGTACTTTTGAATTTCTCTGGTCTTGCTTGCCCACCACTCGTTCTTTATTCTTCTGATTTCGCGTTGCGTTTCATACTTAGATTGGGTAAAAGCTTCTGCTTTTGATGGGTCATTCGGGTGGTTGATAGCGTTTTGGAAGGCAGTATGTTTGCGGTCAAGAAGTTCTTGTATAAAAGCTTCATTATCATTGAACCAGTCCTCCTGTTTTTTACTTGCTGCAGTGCCAAGAATTTTCTCACTCGCACTTTTTAAACTGTCTTTAATTTGTGTCCAGGTAGCAGCGACATCTACAGAATTGGTTTCTTCTAGTGCACTCAAATTCTCTTGAACTTTTTGCTTTAGCTGTTCGACGGTTTGTTGGTCACGCAATTTACTAATACAGAGACGGAGTCTACGTTTTACTTGAGTTCTTCGGTGTTTGGGTCTCATAACAATTTTCATTTTAGAGACAACAGGACGATGATCGGTCCAACATTCGCTATCAATGCGCGCCTTTGTAATTTGGACGTCCTTGAGATGCTTCCTACTTACGATAACATAGTCCAGTAGATGCCAGTGACCTGATCTGGGGTGACGCTAGGTGCCTTTAAATTTATCCTTTTGTCGGAAAATGGTGTTTGTTGTAACTAGATCATGTTCGGCGCATTTAGTTAGGAGTAGTTGACCGTTAGCGTTCATGTTGCCCAAACCGTTCTTGCCTATGATGCCTGGCCAGGTGTCTGCACCTCTCCCTACTCTAGCGTTAAAATCGCCAAGAATAACGAGTCGTTCCGTTTTAGGTATTTTACAGAGGGTTTCTTCCAGCTGTTGATAGAAGCTTTCCTTGGTTTCGTGACTTGCATGCAGAGTGGGAGCGTAGGCGCTTATTAGATTTACCGCGTTGCCATCTGATAGCTCATGGCGTAGCAGCATTAGACGCTCGGATAGGCCTTGTGGTACTTGTGTTAAGTTGGATACAAGTTGATTCCGAACGGCAAATCCTACTCCATGTTGTCTTCTTGAATTGGTGGGAAGACCTTTCCAATAGAAGGTGTAGTACTTTTCTGTGAGAGAGCCTTCCACCAAAAATCGAGTTTCGCTGAGAGCTGCAACGTCAACATTGAGTCGGTGAAGTTCTCTATCTATTAGAGCAGTTCTTCTTTCAGGCCGATCGGTGCGCGTGCTGTCATTCAAAGTACGAACATTCCAAGCGCCGTAGATGAAAGAATTAGTTTTGTTGGATTTAACTTGTCGGTGTTTTTTCGACATTCGATGAGGTGTCCCTATTTTTACCGCACTCTTCGTGAGAAGGTGGATGTGCTCACGGCAAAAGGTAAGGGTTATTCCGCCCTTACTCGGTCGGGGGTGTAATGGGGTAGTGAAGCGCAAGTTATAGCCTCTCTTACTCAATTGTTAACCTCACCTTCGCGATGAGTTCAACTTGAACTTGGTGCACCCTGTTTTCACTAACGAGGCTCTAACAAATTAATAGTGTCCAACTGATAAACGACTGCATTCTATGTACACTGTTTTTAAACTGAGTTATAACGGTTTAACGCACCAAACACCGCTGAATACATGGAGAATGTTGCCAGATTTAAGCATAATATTTTAAATTTAAGATATGGTAGTTCATGCATAGTTAACTCAATCCGAGGGCTTTCATTCCTTCGAAATTTATGTTATTCGTCAAAATTCTTCAAACTTAAGGAAAATAAATAGGTAACAGGGTAAACATGTTATATTAGGGAATTTACAAAACTCGTAAATCCGCATGCCCCTGGCTCTACTGACTAGAGCTTTCGACCGAAGTATAGAGCTTTGAAATTTTGTAAATTGAATGTGTATAAGTCCGGTGACAATACACTTTAACATTTCATATAAGAAAAAAACAAGATGGCGGACAACTTTATCGTTTATGATCCGATTCGACTCAAAATCTATATCTGAGGGCTTTTCGAGATTGCCAATTATGAATTCTTGGTCAAAATTCAGAAAAAATGGCGGCGCCAATATGGCTGACGACTTTTGTTATTTAGATCCAAATGGATCAAACTCAATATCTGGGGGTTTTCGGGTTCGCCGATTATGAATTTCTAGTCAATAATTTAGTTCAGGATGGCGGCTTTATTTTCGGGTTCGCCGATTTCGAATTGTTAATCAAAGATTTAGTTCAGGATGGCGACTTCAAGATGGCGGACGACTTTATCGTTCATGATCCGATTCGACTCAAAATCGATATCTGGGGGTTCTCGAGATCGCCAATTATGAATTCTTGGTCGAAATTTAGAAATCGAAAATGACGGCGCCAATATGGCTGACGACTTTTGTCATTTAGATCAAAATCGATATCTGGTGATTTTCGGGTTCGCCGATTACGAATTTCTAGTCAAAAATTCAGTTCAGGACGGCGGTTTCAGAATGGTGAACGACTTCATCGTTTATGATCCGATTCGACTCAAAATGGATATCAGGGGGTTTTCGTGATCGCCAATTATGAATTCTTGGTCAAAACTCAGAAATTCAAAATGGCGGCACCAATATGGCTGACGACAATTAGATCCAAATCGATCAAAATCGATATCTGGGGGTTTTCGGGTTCACCAATTACAAATTTCTAGTCCAAAATTTAGTTCAGGATGGCGGCTTCACGATGGCGGATGACTTTATCGTTTATGATTCGATTCGACTCAAAGTTGATATATGGGGGTTTTTGAAATCGTCAATTATGAATTCTTGGTCAAAATTAAGAAATTCAAAATGGCGGCGCCAATATGGCTGACGACTTTTGACATTTAGATCAAAATCGAGTTCTGTGGGTTTTCGGGATCGCGGATTATGAATTTCTAGTTAAAAATTTAGTTCAAGAGGGCGGATGACTTTACCGTTTATGAGCCGATTCGTCTCAAATCGATATCTGGGGATTACTGCATATGAAAAGACTAAGAAGTAAAAAATAAAATTATATAAAAAAATATTTAAAAAAAAGCTTTTATTTAATGCTCTACAAAGTAGAAAATAAACTTTGAAGTAAATCAAACCCATCATTTTGTTACATTATATAATTGTTTTATGATATAAAAGCTTGTCGCGAGCAATCTTCTTTACACAGGAAAATCACGCGACAAGCTTTTATATCATAAAAATTACATAATATAACAAAATGATGGGTTTGAATTACTTCAAAGTTTATTTTCTACGTTTTAGAGCATTTAAATAAAAGCTTTTTTAAAAATATTTTTTACAAAAATCAACTTTAAACATATTTTTTCACACAAGAACAGTTTTTGTTGTAAATGATAATTTTTAGTTGAAAAATCCTTTTGTTGATAATTTTTTTTTAAAGATATAGATAGTTTAAAATGAGAAAATACATTTTTTTGTAAAATTTATTCAAAAACCTTTTAAATTAAAAAAAAATATGTATCCATTTGAACCACACGAAGATTTGCCTTAGAGGGTTATTGCTGTTTATTTACACCCTTTTTATGAATAACATTATAATGTAATATTTTCTCTAATATTGTATATAAACTTTTTTATTATTATTATTATTTAGAGCAACCATTTACTGCAGGGAGTTAAAATAAACAATTTAGTCATTATAATAAACATTCTGAGTTCAAATTTAGTGTGGAAGTTGTAACCCACTGGCAGTATGTAGTCTACTAAGGGCTAAATTATTAATAAGCTGTTAAGGTATCTGATAAAGACATCTCCGCTTAGTATAAAAATAGAAAATATAAATACCCTGTTAGAGATAACTAGAAGATAAAATGGTGCTAACATGAACCTTATTTATCAGCCGGTTCACCTGGCCGTTTGTATTTAATCTGCAAGTCAATTTTAATATGATATTAATAAAATTTATCTACCTGCTAACTAACAGTCACTTTAACAGCCTATTAATAATTTGGCCCTTAGTTCAATTATCTTTATTGTTTTGGAAGATCTGTCAATTTGTTAAAAATCAATAAGCCTGAATTTGTTATGTTTTTTAAAAAAAACAATTAACAAACCAATTGACTTCCCGAATCTAGTTTTATTCGAAATTTGATCAAATTTTCAATTCTTGCAGCTTTGCGATCCGATCACTTGAAACAAAGATATTTATGAAATGCCGCCAAAGAATGCTAATTTGTAAAAAAAAATAAAATTAAAAAGCATGTTCCTCGATTTAATTCTACAAAACTTAACTACATTATTTTTATGTCCTGAACGAGTGTCAAAAAAGCAGACCCATCTGGGACAGATTCTGAACAAAACTTATTTTGCTTCCACTATTATTGTTCTTATTACAAAATAGCAGAAATATTTCGGTAATATAGGAATATTAATTGTAATTAAGTTTCAACTATAATTTCTGAAACAGATAAATAACAAAGATATAAATGATCAGAAGTAGACTAGTGTAAAATTAGAAAAGTTTATCCCAGTGACTATATTATAGGTTGAAATTTTCATGAATCAATACGTGACCTGTAATAGGACATCTGCACGTCTTTCAAGGTCGTTGTTTGGAGGGAACACAAATCAAGGAATGTCAAGTGTCATAACCGCGAAACATAATAACTGTTTAAGAGGTGATATTTATAACAAGGAACTAAAGTAAAATTATAATATGTTGCTTGTTTTCCCTCCAAGCAGTGACCTTGAAAAATGTAACGTCAAATGCGTATGCCCTGTGACAGAAATACTTTATCAATGTCTTATGGCCACTATGAAACAGAGAGAAGATACAAAAATAATGACATAAACATAAGAAATACGACATTACTGTTAACTACATATAAGATTAGAGATGTTCACGGTAGGGTTATTCATTATATTTCTTACACTTACAATCTTCAAAGCATACCGCTCATGTTGGCTCATGTGGACAGAGAAGTGATACATCGGTTTATGCCACACGTTGAGTTTCTCCGCTCCGCTCCGAGGCGATGATGCGGACACCGTTATTAACTTGACATCGCTGCAAATTATATCTATCGTTGTTATCTTAAAGCTTAGAATAAATCCATCTCATTCATTCACATTATAACCCGGTATGTAATTCTGGGCTTGCCAGGAGTGGAACGTATGTCAACGTAATGTCAACTTTATAGTACAATCAAACATAAGGACCAATCTTGAAAATCTACTGTCTTCTTTCAACCTCCACAAGATTTTTACAGAGCCGTCAAGAATTACAAATATCTCACAGAGTTGTATAGATAATATTTTCACCAACATAGATATAAAGTATTATAAAGTTAAAACAAATACAGTGAATCTACATGTATCAGACCATTTGGGACAGCTCCTTGAAATTCCACATGAAGTCGGTAATTCCAATAAACTGAAAGAGGTTGAATATAGAGAAATAAATGACTACAATAATTACCAATTTAAAAAGTATTATAAAGTTAAAACAAATACAGTGAATCTACATGTATCAGACCATTTGGGACAGCTCTTGAAATTCCACATGAAGTCGGTAATTCCAATAAACTGAAAGAGGTTGAATATAGAGAAATAAATGACTACAATATTTACCAATTTAAATGCAAAATGGTGGCCATAGATTGGAATACATTATTAGAAGCAAAAAATGCCTCTCAAGCATATCAGTGCTATTATAATATCTTCACAAAACTTTTTGAAACTCATGTACCAAAAATGAGGAAACGAGTCATAGAAAAGAACAACACGAATAACAAGTGGTACACAGAAGAATTGAAACAAATGAGAAATCAATTAGATGCTTTATCTACGATACAAAATGTAAGAAAAGATCAAGATTCTTTAAATGCCTATAAAAATCTCAAAGAGGCCTACATAAAGCGGATCAATGAACAAAAAAAGGTAGCAAATCAAAATTTTATAGCTGATTGTGAAAATAAATCTAAAGCAATTTGGACAATAATTAAGTCAGAAACCAGAAAAAATCAAAACTGTGATAACAACCAGGAGCAAACAACTCTAACAACTGAAAATATTAGTATCTTTTTTGCAAATATCGGATTAAACATTGCTGCCCAATTAAAACCATCCAAACAACCTGATGAGCTATTAAGAAATCAAATAATATCCGACTCTAAGTCTATATATTTGGAAGAAGTGGATGAAAACGAGATTAGAAATGTTATACAGAACATCAAGTCTAAAAAAACAGAGGATATACATGGTATATCAACTTATATTTTAAAGAAAATTGGAGATGCTCTGGTAACACCAATTACAATAATAATAAATAAATGTATTCAAGAGGGAATATTTCCCAATGATTTAAAACATGCGAAAATTATTCTGATATATAAGAAACGTGACATCAATAACATCAATAATTATAGACCTATCTCTATCCTACCAGCCATTTCAAAAATATTTGAAATTATTTAAAAAAAAAGACATAACATTTTTTGAGAAATTTAATATATTACATAGCAGTCAACATGGGTATCGTAAAGGGAAATCAACTACCACTGCCCTGATAGAAGCAGTAGAAAAAATAACAGAGGCTCTCGACTGGCAAGAAGAAACAGAAATAATCTGGTGTGACTTAAGTAAAGCTTTTGATACGGTTGACCATAAAGTTTTACTTAGTAAACTACACTATTATGGCGTGAGAGGAACTCCATATAAATTGTTCGAATCATATTTATCAGATCGATATCAAACAGTATGGTGGAATGATAAAAGATCAAACCCAAAGCTACTAACCCGAGGTGTGCCACAAGGCTCTGTGTTGGGGCCAGTACTATTTATAATATATATCAACGACTTACTCTCTAATGTTAAGAGCTATGGGGCTTGTTTATATGCCGATGATACAACATTCATAACAAAAGGGAAAAATAAAACAGAGTTGACAACCCTATCACAAAATATATTGCACGAAGCAAATATTTGGCTCATGGCAAACTCATTGGCTTTAAACAGAAAAAAACGCAAAATATAATTTTATCTACAAAAAGAGAAACGGAGAGGTTATCGTTGAAATTCTTAGGCTTAACATTAGATAGTAAATTAAATTGGAAAGGCTATATTGAAGAGCTCTGCAAAAAACTTACCATTAGAATACTAAAAAACGTATCCACCAACCAATCCATAAAAATAGCATATTACTGAAATTTTCATAGCGTCGCAGCATATGGAATACTACTATGGGGAACATCATCTGACGCTCAGAAAGTCTTCATCCTACAAAAGAAAGCCATCAGAACATTATGTGGCATGAATTATAGAAAGAGCTGCAGAGATGCCTTCAAAGAACAAGGTATTCTCACTATGCCAAGTTTATATATACTCAGTTGCCATAAGTATGTGCATTCACATAAAGATAAATTTAGTCCAAATCTTGAAAATCACCACTATAACACAAGAAACAGGGAGCAGCTACAAATTCCGCATCACCGACTGAATATAACAGCAGGGAGTGGACTACCGGGGTCCAAAATTATATAATAAAATTCCTCTCGAGATAAGAAATAAAAAATTTAAGGCGTTCTCCAGTTGGGTAAAAAACTTGTTGGCCACAGAAGTGTTTTACTCTCTTACAGAGTTTCTAGAACATTGACACTTTACTGATTGTTCATTTGTTACTTATATATATATATATATATATATATATATATATATATATATATATATATATATATATATATATGTATATATATATATATTTGTGTTTATATATACTTATGTGCGTGTATTTGTCGTGACAAAACACAATAAGCTGTATTGTTATTTATATTTGATTTCATATTACTGTATTTCGACGCTTCCTGTAATATTCTTTTTACAAAATAAAGTGCTATTATTATTATTTGCACATTCTAGCTTGTCGTTAGTTTATGTTTGTCTATTGATTCGTCCAGTGAATAAATTTAGTGTTTTACAATACAATACAATAATCTTTATTTCTTTTTTGACTCATACAGAGTATAGGTATTGTTAATACAATAAATAAATAACATTACAAATAATAAATGTATCACATGACACATTTAAGATAATGGACAAACAGACATATACTAATATAATAAATAACAAGCCTTAAATTCTATTATTAAAATATTCGTCAGTAGAATAGTAGGCATGATTGGTGAAATACAGCTTTAATTATTTTTTAAATTTTATTTGGTTTTGAATTCCATGCAGATGTGAGGGAAGGTGGTTGAATGTTTTTATTGCCATATAGTGAGGGCCCTTTTCGAATAAGGCAGTTCGATGTCTAGGCACACTCAAATGATTTACGTACCTCGTTGCTGTGATGTCGTTAAACATTCATTTTTACAAAGAGTGCAAGATTGTATAGATACAAGGAGTAAACTGTCATTATTCCCAGCTTTTTGAATAACGGTGAACAATGTTCTAGATATTTAGCATCAGCTATTAATCTTACAATTCTTTTTTGAAAGATAAATAATCGGTTTGTTTCACTTGAGGAACCCCATGCAATTATAGCATAATTTTAAATGACTGTGTACACTCGCATAGTAGAACAGAAGAATAGAATGTAAGTTTAACGAGTTCTTTAACATAGAAATTGCATAGTGAGCACATTTAAGTTTACCTGCTACATAGTTTATGTGGTGATTCCAGGTAAGATGGTTGTCGACCTCCACTCCAAGAAATCTTGTATGCTCGGCAACAGAGATGGTTCTATTTTGTAATCTCACTAAGAGACCTGATAGGTTTGCCCTACTGTATGTATTTGTAAATTGTACTATTACAGTTTTTTTTGGATTTAGTAGTAGCCCATTTTGCACACACACTCCTACATTCCAGTGGCGGCTCTACATAAGGAGCATGTGAGCATATGTACTCCCTGGGCTCAGTTTTCTTTAATTTGGTAGCTTGGTGTTGGTGCAACAAACGTTTATTGCCGCTGTCCTTTGTTTCTTGCGCCCTCCAGTAGACCCAGTTGCAACTTAAATCGGCACCGAGCAGTCCGAGCACCGCCCGTCTAATAAATCAGAGCAACTTTTACCGCTGCTCATATACTTAACACTTACAATCGCAGATATTGTATATTCCTCGATGCGCGCACTGCAATTTTGTTCACTTAAATTAGCAAAGCTTGGAGCAAAACGTAGTTAGTGCTCACATCATTCTTCGCTAAAGTCGGCACTGATCGGCCATAGTCGTATGCTCGTATGTAATTATGTATATGCGAGATCTGAGAGTTTACGTTTAGTACTGTTCAGTATGCAATGATTAGGTGTTATCTGCAACTAGTGCATTTATTTATTCTTATTCGTTTTTGTAAAATGTTGTTATGGCCAATACAATTGACTTCTTATTGCAAAATTCATTTTCTCGACATACTTATGATGAAAAAGGAACAATTAAAAATCTTAAGAGGCCAACGCCGAGTTTGAATTTAGTTCATAAAGAATCCGATAAAGGAAAAGAAGTACTTCGTAAATTTAATGTTGAAACATATAATAAAAACAATTGAATATGTGGGTGCGAAAAACGCAATGCATTTTTTTGTTTCCCTTGTGTTTTATTCGGCGGGGATCCGGCATGGACCAAAAATGGGGTAAAAGATTTAATTCATATAAGCATGAAAATCAAAAAACTTCACGTAAAAAATATTTTAAGTTTAAATTTATTGGGAAAAACTAATATACAAAGTCAACTAAGTTCGGCATATTTAAGGTCAATTCATGCTCATAATGAAGAAGTGACAAAAAATAGGCACATTTTAACATTAATAATTAATTGTGTGTGATTTTGTAGAGCTTTTGAGTTGGCATTGAGAGGTCACGATGAAAAAGATAATTCGACAAACAAAGGTATATTCCGGGAACTAATAAACTTTAGTGCCGAGTTAGACAATGTATTAAAAAATCACATAATGAATGAGTCGACACCATTTAAAGGTACCTCGAAAATAATTCAAAATGAATTACTGGAATGTATGTTACAGGACGAAACCATTAATTTATAACAGATTTTAGAATTTTTGAAAAATAATAAAAAAATTATTATTCATGGTATGATATTTTAATTATAAAATGCTAAATTGTTCAAATGTTCAAATATTATGATTTTGGGGTTATTAAAATTGTTTAGTTTTAAAAAAAGCTTGCGCCCACTAAACCTACTTTTTGAAAACAATATAATTTTAAATCAAATTTCTAACTTTTTAGTTAAGGCCGTTTGACCTTGAAAAATTCAAAATTTTCGCCTGCGGCGCTTTTCCCCCTCCCCACACAACCTATTTAGCTTAGTGTCATTTTTCACAATAATGCACTCCCTCTCAAAAGTAGCTGGAGCCGCCACTGCTACATTCTATTTGTCACCTTGTTGGACAGGGTCACCAATGTATTTTCGTTGCTGCCTCTGACAATAAAGGAGGTATCATCAGCGAACTGGCATACGCCAACACCTGTTATGGACTGAAAGTGGTTATTAAGGTCATTACTGAATAAGAGAAAGAGAAGAGGTGAGAGTATGCCTCCCTGTGGCACTCCATGTTTGTTTTTTAGGATATCAGATTTAACTTTACTATTATGCACATTTCCTACTTTACCTGTCAGTTGAACATATTGATAGCGACCCGTTAAATATGATTTAATCCACCGAAATGCTACACCTCTGATCCCATAGTTCTGTAGTTTTTTTAGCAGTATATCATGATTTATAATATCAAGGGCTTTTGACAGGTTGAAATAAATGCCAATAGTCTGCGATTGTTTATCAATAGCATTAATTATTGAAGATAATGTGTCAAATAGCGCGCAGAAGTGGTAGATTTTCCCTGTCTAAAACTATGCTGTGAATTAGATATAAGTTTAAATTTATTGATGTAGGAAGTTAGTCTATTAAACATGGCCCTTTCAAATATTTTAGAAAACGCAGATTGGAGACATAGGGGATGATAGTTGTCTAAATTATCTTTGGACCCTTTTTTATGCAGTGGAATGCATTTTCCCTCTTTTAGTTTATCAGGAAACACATCTTCCAAAAATGACTGGTTGATGATATGTGCAAGTGGTTTAACTATTAAATTGGCGACGTAGCCTATTACCGTACAGGGTATTCCATCAGGACCCTCCGATTGTTTCTTAGTACAACTTTTTATCAGCTCCACTAGTTCAATTGTATCCACTGGCATAAGAAATAAATTATGGTTAGTGATTTTTTCAAAATAAATATGAATTATTCGCAGGAAGAAATGGTTGACATGATTTTTATTTTGGGGGAGTGCTCAAGGAACAGCCTCTTAGCATCCCGAGTCTATAAAACCACATATCCCGAAAGGAGACACCCTTTAGAACCTGCATTTAGTAGTCTTAGAGACAGATTTATCGAAACTGGTGAAGTGCAGTACAAATCTCATGATGTTCCAGCAAGAACAGTGACTGAGGAAAATGAATATCGGGTTATGATATTCTTAGTTGAACATCCTACCACCAGTAATAGAGAATTGAGCAATAATTTAGACATAAGCTGGACAATAGTAAGGCGGATCGTAAAGAAAAATAAATTCCATGCTTACAAAATTCAATTACATCAAGAATTACTTGAGGATGGTTTTTTAAACAGGGTGAATTTTTGTGAATGGTCTAATTTCATGCTCGATAATGATCCCGATTTCATATTGATGTTTTCTGATGAGGCTACATTTCACAAAAATTGTTGTGTCAATAGACACAATTTTCATTATTATTCAGATGTGAATCCTCATTTATTAAGAACAGTTTCCCAACAGAGGTGGCCATTAAATGTATGGGGTGTTGTAGTAGGGCCGATTGTTATTGGACCTCATTTCTTTAATGGACCTTTAAATGGAAGAATATATCGCGATTTTTTGGAAAATGAATTGCCGGTTCTCCTAGAAAACGTTCCTCTTGATATACGGCAAAAAATGTGGTTTCAACAAGATGGAGCTCCACCTCATTTTGCAGCAAATGTCAGAGAATGGTTAGATCGTAACTTCAATGATATGTGGATAGGGCGTGGTGCAGCAATAGCATGGCGTGCAAGGTCGCCCGACAAGTATGGACTTTTTTTATGGGGCTATGTAAAGGATATAGTTTATCGCGACACTCCTACCACTGTTGATGACATGAAAAGTAGGATCAGACGTGCCTTTGCATCCATTACTCCGCAGATGCTGCAAGAAATGCGTCATTCATTTAGGAAGAGGATTCAGATGTGTCTCGATCGAAATGGTGAACATTTGTTAAAATAATTGTTTTTTTTATTATGAGTAAATTCTTTATTACATACGTGCTGGGATTAATTTCAATTCTTTGTCCAACAATTCTAATTAAAAAAATAATAATTCAGTTCAACATTTCAGAAGACTAATAATTCATTATGGAAAACTGCTTGTACTACTACACAATTAGTCTGATCCAGACAATTAACCTTAATATCTATGCAACCCCTAAAGATAAATACCTACTATGATATATTAATGGAAAGATAATTTAACGCTTCATTAGATGACAGAACTGAAAATAGTACGTCCCATTTGAAAAAATTGAATTACGGCCGTTTTTATTAGCGAAAAAATGAACTCAATTTTTTCAGCACTGTATAAGATTAATGTTAATAACGTTTCTACCCTACTAGCCCTTAATATGCCCAACATAACAGTATAAGCAGAATTTTGAAAACTCTCTTGTCTATGAAATCAGAGGTACTCAAAAACTTATCCGCAAACCTCACTTTCTGTCAAAAAATCTCTTTTATTTCGTAAACGGTTCATTTTAAGTACCTACCACCTTAATAGAGTTATGAATATAATTAGATGGGTAACTTGATAAAGGAAAAAAGTATAGGGTGTTCCATTTAAAATAACGAAGTTGATGCCCGGCCAACCAAAACGGAATACCCTGTATAATTGTACATATTTTCTGGTTATTCAGAATTGAAAACCAAGAAAATAATCGATAGACAATATCTTTCCACCATTTCAAATACAGCCGTAATCGACAAAATTCAGAACTTTGGCGCACCCTGTATAAGGGTTGATAAGTGTAAATTTTTTTTTACATATCAGGCAAAACATCAACAAATATGCACATAGGTTATTTTAGGTTTGTGATGGAAGCGCAGTAATTGATTGTTAAATAGTATGCTGTGGCTGATAATATGACAACATTGTTATTGTTTGACATTTTGTATTATTGTTTCATCAACAGGGGTTACACAGAAATAGAAAAGTTTGATATATTTTGCTTGAATTTTCAAAAATTAAAAAAAATGAAAAGCTGTAAGAAGAGATAGCACCTAAATCGTCTGGCTGCTAGTGAAAACACATTTTTAAACACTTCTTTTCATGTGAGAGAAACTGATGGTTTTAAAAGAAAAAATGTAGCAAGTGAGCAAACGAAAATGAGGAACGTTATATTTTGAATTTTTTTGAAGGTATATTACTATAATAGAGAAATCGCACCACAAAATTTCTCTGAAAATTTAAGTCTGTGGGGGTTTTCATAGTAAAATATGCGACCGATTTTATTTGATAGCTTATCATTAATTGTGTTTATGTGTAAAGTTGGACAAAAATTGGCCTGGGAAAAAGGGCGTTATTCAAAATTTTCGAAATATTGATACTGAACGATTGTTACAAGTAAATATTTTGGCACAAAAATTATCGAAAAGTCTGAAAAAAAATATTTAATAAAAGAAAATGCATTGACGCTTATGGCAATTTAAAACTTTGAACGTCTGTATCTGGCTTCGAAAACCTTGACGAATTGTAATTTTTCCTTATATTTTAGCGTTCCACAACCAATATTTCGAAAACAGGCACTTAAATCGAAAAATACGTCTCTTACAATATATTCGACTAGAGTTTCTTGCTTACAACGGTATAACTTTTATAATTTTTGAACGTTAGATAGCTTAGGGAAATTAATAAATGTAAAACAATCCGTGAATCTATTTACATCGCGGCAGCCGACTGTAGAGCTACCTTCCGCATCCCGCTCGCTACAGTTGTCTAAGTTCTGTGTAGACTAAATAATAATTAGTTCAAATGTGCTTTTAGAGGGCGGAATATTAGACATAATATTTTTAGTCGCAAACTCCTCTATAAATCCTTATTTTACTATAAGGAACCTAACCAGACTGCAACCAACAGCTACTCTCCGGGCTATGTGCCCCGCCGAGCGCTGAATTACAAGTTACAAGCCTGACGCGTTAAGTGCAATAATTGCATATTACCATCAAAACGCTAATGGTTCGATTGCAACAAACACCAGCCGAAAGACTGATCCTACTTAAAGGAGCTCCCTTGCCAGTCGTCACATACCACTTGCAGACTGCAGTTTCGAGCTGTTGGCTCTCGTCAGTGCAGACTAAAAATATTATGTCTAATATTCCGCCCTCTAAAAGCACATTTGAACTATGCTAAGCCAAGTCAGGCTATTTATTTTTCGATTGCAACAGACACTGGACCGCTAGATGGCGCCTGCTGGCTGTTTTACATGTCGCTATTGTAAAGATACCGGGATGTACTATAGTCAAAGGATTCTCATGTCGGTCGTCGCATACCTACCTTGCACCTTCGAGCTGTTGGCTCTCGTCAGTGCAGACTAAAAATATTATGTCTAATATTCCGCCCTCTAAAAGCACATTTGAACTATGCTAAGCCAAGTCAGGCTATTTATTTTTCGATTGCAATAGACACTGGACCGCTAGATGGCGCCTGCTGGCTGTTTTACATGTCGCTATTGTAAAGATACCGGGATGTACTATAGTCAAAGGATTCTCATGTCGGTCGTCGCATACCTACCTTGCACTGACGAGAGCCAACAGCTCGAAACTGCAGTCTGCAAGTGGTGTGTGACGACTGGCAAGGGAGCTCCTTTAAGTAGGATCAGTCTTTCGGCTGGTGTTTGTTGCAATCGAAGCATTAGCGTTTTGATGGTAATATGCAATTATTACACTTAACGCGCCAGGCTTGTAACTTGTAATTCAGCGCTCGGCGGGGCACATAGCCCGGAGAGTAGCTGTTGGTTGCAGTCTGGTTAGGTTCCTTATAGTAAAATAAGGATTTATAGAGGAGTTTGCGACTAAAAATATTATGTCTAAATAATAATTGTTTGGTAATTATTCTTCTGTGCTCATATCAATGCCCATAGATAATGTAATATAAGTATAATGCGTAAGATGTTTAGAGGTTTTATCAATTGTAAATAAATTCTTTCGTGTTAAAAACTAACATATTGGGTTTGACTTGTAGTTGTTATTCTATTGTTAGTTTAATCATACAAATAATAGTTTCAGTTAGTGTGCAGGTAAGTCGAATTTTCTGAATTTAAAAACATAATATGGGCATCATTTTGATGCGGTCTACAATAAATAATTAAAAATGGATCAAGGATCGAAGTGGAAGTTCAACATGCGAAAGTGAGATAGAGTCAACATTTCGTGTTTTACAAACAGAAAATATTAAAAATTGTTTAATATGTAGAAAGTCTTCCGGCAGCTTAGTTAAGGAAAACGTTAAAAAGTCTTAGACAAATGCTGAAAATTAGACATAGTATCTGTAGCAACATCCAATTACATCAAAATATTGCTAACATTTAAAATGGGGACAGAACATTATTAATTTTACACAAATCATGCTACTCTAGTTACATTAGCAGTATTGAAGTGCTGCGCCGAAATTTTGAAAATAAAATTCCATTTGAGGAATGTAAAATTTATGGAATCGAACCTTCACCTTCAGTACGAAAAGTAATAGTTAATATAAATAAGTGTGTAGTTTGTCAAAAGAGGCGTAATGACGAAAATATGTCACAAGTTCTGACTACTAATATCGAAAGTAAGATAAATATTACGGCCCAGCTCCCTTATGAAACGTATTGACGATTATGATTTAATTGCTATGGAAATAAAATATCATGCGAAATGCTTTTTAAAATCTTGGAGGGTATTAAAAAAGGGTACAGATCCACAGATTTCCTCTAACGACAATGCAGCACCTACAGATCGCATTGAAATATTGTTTTTATAAAGAATTGAGTACTGAGTTTGTGAAACAAAAGGGATACTCTGTTTCGTCAATATATGCTAGATATACAGATCTCAGAGGAAATTTATCAAAGAAACAGCTAATTAACAAATCAAAGATACATTTCGATGATGACCTTCAAATTATCAAGTCTACAAAGGGTAATAGATCAGACATAATAAAACTATAATGATCTGTTTGATGTGCAAGTGTAGTTTGTGTGCCTCTAGATTAATCGATTTGTCACCTATTCAAAAGTGTTTTTAATTAACAATTTTTGCATACAGTATTAATGAGAGCTCCCTACCACCATCTGATATGTTCATCCTGCAAAATATATAACTACATGTGCTATTACATCAATGTAACAAATTGTATGCTCACATAAAGTGAACTAAAAAAGAAACCAACAATCAACAAAAACTTACCTACTTAAAACCTACAAAAAACAAGCAAGCAAATAAATTAGCTATTTACAAATCATTTTACACCAGGACCGGACTCTGACTTTTATTTATTGCACATAATTTTACGAAATGTTCTGCATTAAATGTGGAAGTATCGATGACTCAAGTTTTATGCTGTGCTGTGACAGCTGCAACCGCAACATACACAAAAAACGCTCTGCTCTTTCGGCCTCTGAAGTAAGAGTGAATGGATTGATTAATCAATTTTAATTTTAACACATTAGTTATTTTTTCTGTTTGATATCTTGTCGATTGTGAACGTATTCTATTCAATATTCATATTGTTTATTACAAATTTTGTCCAGGGATGGCATGCGCACTCTAAGTTGTAAATAGCCTAAGCGTGCAAGACGTATGTCGCGTTTTGATATGCATTACAGGCGTAGGATTGAAGTGAACAACCAACATGCACGTAGATTTATTATGATTGAATTCACGATTTCTCAGCGATGCTTGCCCGCCCTGACTTGACGCATACACTTTCGACAGTATTACGTCCAACTAACTTTTTAATTGTAATATTGCGATTACTTAACCGCAAAATTTTACTCGATAATTTAACTACAAAAATATATAAAAATCTACATATATATTTATAACTACCGCTTATGTTATTGGGTGGGCACTGCCTACCCTGCCATCCCTGACGGGCCGCCACTGAAAGGCACATATAGGTTTGAAGCACAATGAAGGTGTGGATTGTTTAGCTAAGGAAAGCATCGATACAGGAATAAATATGAGCTACAAAATATGTCTTACTGATGCAGATAATTTTCTTAGAGCTAAACTGAGAAATAAGTATATTTCATAAACCCGACTAGATACCCGCGAATTCATTGTGAATTACCGTACAAGTTTTGGCATGATAATTATAACTGCTCAAGGAAGTATATCACCACAATTATACAAATGAAATTTGGTCATGCATGTTATCCTGCACGTTTGTTTAAAATTAAAATTGTTAACTCAGATATCTGTGAATACTGCAATGTCCTTGGTGACCTTGATCACATATTTTTTGGATGTAAAAATTACATAGTAGCCACTGATAATCTGTACAACAATATAATAAAAGAGAGCAACGTTTCGACACCCTTCAATTTACTTCACCTTTTATCCTTAAACAGGAAGGATATATTTAATCACCTAATTGCGTTCTTGCAAGAGACGAAAATTAAGTTATAGGCTAGCTTTGTTTTATACCTGTGTGTTATTATACCCTTCTATCCGTGGTCTAGTTTTGTGTGTGCTGAAAAAAAAATGTCCTGAAGGGCCCCTGGACGAGAAGTTTGTGACCCTTGTTGTATCCTTTGTTTAGCTGATTATTACATCATATTTTTTTTTCTTCTGGTATGTAGGTAGGTTGGAGTAGGTTTTTCTTTTTTGTGTTCTAGTGCTTGCAATAATTTAAATAAGTACGTGGCTGGCTGAATGGCTTCGGCCGTAATGCAAAAAAAATACAACAAACTAACTACATATAATTCTTAAGTGTCATTATAGATCAAAAAATGACTTGGGAAAAACATATTGAACGATTAGCATCTAAAGCAAGTACCATCTGTTTTATTTTTAGGCAATTGCACAACACTGTAACGTTTGATAAGCATACTTTGTGGTCTAGTTCTGTCTAGAATAAGCCATGGTTTCATGTTTTGGAGTAAGTCAGCTCACATAAATAAAATTCTTATGAAACAAAAAAAATATTATAAGATGTATGATGGGAAATCAAATCATTCATTAACATCATGTACAATTATTTAAGGATTTGCCAATTTTAACAGTCCCTTGTCTTTATATCTATCTGATAATCTTACATGTAAAAAAGGAAGAACATCTCCTTTTAAAAAATAATTCAGTGTACAATTATAACACACGTAACAATGGCAATCTATACCAGCCATTTTCAAGATTAGGTGTAGGTCAAAATTCACATTTATACCCAGGGAATTATATGTTTTAACAAATTTAAAAAAAAACTTTTAAAAATTTTATTGATTTTAAAAATGTGTTGTATATATATTTAAGTCAGAATGCTTTTTATACTATAGATGAATATTTACACTCTTAGTTGTTTTGTATTTTAGTATATATATGTATCTGTTCATTGTATTTAAATTTAATTTCATTTTCTTCTTTGAATTATCTGTGACCAGTCCGATAAGCTTATACTTTTGTGTAAAGTTTATGTGATGAATAAAGTATTATCTATTTATCTATCTATACCCAAACTATTCGAGAGTCTTGTTACCGAATTTTTGATTCCTCAAATTGACTTAATTATTGTTGACCAGCAGTTTGGTTTCCGGTCGGAAAGATCTACTGAATTGAATTTACTTTCATATACCGACTTCGTATTGGTTGCTGTAGAGAAGGGTCATCAAAAGGTCATCGTTAAATTGTGTCGTTGGTTAATACACACTGTATATTGAGTTAACCCATATCTTGTTTTAGTTTTCATATAAAAGAACCACCCCTAGCTCACCGCAGATTAGCCAGCCGGCTCGTGCGTAAATTCTTTTGAATATTTGTTCTTGGCATTTTATAACACTGATAGGTGTTAATTTCCGCACGATTTTATAACGCATCATTCCTCCTATTGCAATTTTGGGGAAATAGTATTATATTCTTTTACAAAAACTTTTGTGATATTTTTAAGCAAACTCCATTGGTATTAAGTAAAATAACAACATTACAAAATGAGGTGCTGAATCTCATTTTGTAATGTTGTTATTTTACTTAATACCAGGAAGTTAAAAATCTCAAACAAGAAGTTACAAACCTTAATGAAGAAAACAGAATTATTAGAACTCAACTTGAAAATTCTAATAATGCAGCAGATATCGATAATAACAGAAATAGCCTCAGTATGATTGTACAGGAAATACATCAAAAACAAACTAGGGCATTTAATCTTATAGTTTGTAATATTCAAGAATCTAAAGAGAAAAACGGAGTTGATAGGGCTAGAGAGGATACTGAAAATGTGAAAATGGTTCTTGGGAAGTTAGTTGAACATGTGACTATTAAGAAAACTTTTCGGTTGGGTAAATACGTAGGCAACAAAAACAGTCCAGTTAAAGTTATTATAAACGGTGAGGAAGAGGCTCTATATGTTTTGAGAAACAAGATAGAAATCACTATACCAGGGATAAAGGTCTTTGCCGATCAAACGAAAATGCAACAATACTATTTACAGATAAAGAATGAGTTAAATTGTAATTTTAAGTCAGTGTGTAACAAATAAAAGTATCAAATATGTAAATGGTACACCTACCATAGTTGAAGTAACAAAAAACCTAATACAAGAGAATCCTATTATAGCTTTCAATAGCGATATAATTTATGCTAACATACAGAGCTTATATACAATTCATGATCAACTTATAAATGATGTTATGTGTTACAAACCTTCAATATTGTTATTAAGACAACATCTAATATGGAAAACTTTGAAATCAACATTGATGGTTACAAAATGATTCGATGTGATTCAACCAGTCGTCATTCTGGAGGTATAGTGGTTTATTTAAGAAATGTACTTAGTTTTAAAGTTTATAAAGAAATTGTAATAGATAAGTGTTGCTGGTAATAATTAAAGTAAATTTTCAGGGTGAAAATTTCCTACTGTATATATTGTATAGGTCACCTAACAGTGATTTTAATTTGTTTTTTAATAATTTTAAAGATTGGGCAGATGACTTTTTCACCCAGAGTCATAAATGTATTATTATTGGCGACTTTAACTTGGATTTTAGTAATGGTAATAGAAATGTAGTTAATTTTAAGAATTACATCTTGAGCATTGGGGTCGAACAAGTTGCTCAGGAACCCACAAGAATCACTGATACAAGCGAAACATTGATTGATTATATATTAACTAATAGTGAAAATATTACACATAAAGTTCATTCGGTCCCAAAAATAACTGATCATTGTATAATTTCAGCATCTCTAAAAACCCAAACTGCTAATAATCACAAAATTGTAAAAGCTTACAGAGATTTTAGTCAAAATAAACTTAATTTATTAAATGAAAAATTAATGTTAACGTGAATGGGATTTAAATACAGTAAATAGTAATTCAATTTACGATGAAATTGAGCGCAATATCAGTCAATTGGTTAATAATATTTCACCTATAAAATATTATACAAGTTATAGAAATCAAGTACCATGGCACGAAAATGAAATTGCAGTGTTAACTCGTAATAGGGATATGGCATATAAGTCTTTCAAAAAGTCTCTTATTAATGAAGAGAAAATCATTATGTGGGAAAGATATAAAACTGCAGAAATGCAGTTGTTAATTTATTAAAAAAGAAAAAAATAATAATTTGAAAACGCTGTTGATCGCTGTTTAGATTAAAAAAAAATATGGAAGACTCAAAAAAATTGGTTAAACCCTCAAATGAAACATTACCCGATGAAATTGTTTTCAAAATACAAGATATTAATACTATAGCTAAATTAGATACAGTGAAAACGGCCTTGTTTAATTCGTTTTTTGTCAACAGTATAATTGAAATTAAAGCCAGCATACCTCTTACAAATGATGACACAAATAAATTTTCCACAAATTGAACATAGAATGAGTAAATTTCATACTTTAACATTAAATGAGTTAAGAGTGATTGTTAATGATCTGGAGAATAAATGTAGTCTTGACTACATAATTAATAACAAAATTATAAAATCTGTGTTCCCAGTCATTGGTCATGTAATATTGAATTTCGTAAATTCTTCCCTTGTTACTGGTGTATTTCCTGATGAACCTAAATTAAGTACTGTTATACCAATTCCTAAGATCTGCAATACCAATGAAGCCATTAATTTCAGACCAATTAATACTTTGCATGGGTTAGAAAAGGTATTAGAAATTGCTGTATGCAATCAAGTCTGTAGTTATATTGAAAATAATAATCTCCTTATGGATTACCAATCTGGTTTTCGGTTCATTCAGTTAACACTCAGTAAATGGAAATTAACAGTAGATGAAAATAAATACATTGTAGCTGTATTTCTGGACTTTAGAAGAGGTTTTGAGACTATTGACATTGATCTACTATTAAAAGAACTTAAATACTACGGTATTACAGAAAATGTATACGTTTGGTTTCAAATCTATCTTCTAAACAGACGCCAAAGAACAAAAATTAATGATGTTTTTTCTTCTGAAATACCAGTACTCTCTGGAGTCCCACAGGGCAGCGTGTTGGGACCTCTTTTGTTTATATTATATCTAAATGATATTCATTTTATTGAAGATTGTTGCTGATGACACACTAATTGCCGCTAGTGATCATAATTCGGAAAATGCTGTTAGTAAAATTAACCGTTCGCTTATGATATAAAAAAATATAAATAGTGTTAGACAATTCAAGAAACAATTAACCATTTTTATTAAGTCTAAGTAACTGCAAATTTTGGGAGACATTTGAGATACATGCAGGTGTTGAACTTGCCTTTCATATTCCACATAATAAATAATATTGTTAAGTATTGTCTATGTAATATCTCAAGGAATATAATAAAGACGTTTATTGTTTTTTTTTTTTTTTTTTTTTTTTTTTTTTTACAAAAAACCAGTCACCCTACTCTGTGGCTCCGACCCTCACAGAGGGGAGCTGGTAATACCAATAGCCACTCCCCACGCCCGTGGGGTGAGTGACTACCGGGTCCGCGAATCGTGTAATGAACCGAGGATGACAGCCTTCTGCATTCTGCCGGCTAAGATCTCTGCCGAATCTCGGCATGCCGGTATGATCTTTAGTTCTGAAAGCAGCGTCTGTCTCATTCCACCGAGGGCTCCTATAATCAGTACCACTATTTTAACAGAATGGCCTGGATAAAGCCTGCGGAGTTCGAAGAGCAAATCTCGATATTTTGTCCGTTTTTCCTCCTCTTTCAAGACAATGTTGCTCTCAGCGGGAGCTGAGAATTCCACGACATACATTGTCTTGAGTTGGTGGTCGAGGAGTACTATGTCAGGCTTGTTGGCTTGTATTTGCCTGACGGTGGGAAACGAGTAGTTCCAATAAATTAGGCACTTCTCATTCCCCACAACGGACTCAATATCCCCCGGAACGTAAGGCAGCACTGGTGTTTCGTCTATCCCATACGAGTGCCTTAAATGATAGTAAAGCACTCGTAATGCTGCGTTGTGTCTATGAATATAGGCCGAGACTGCGTATGTCGGGCAAGCCGACAGTAAGTGCATTACAGTCTCCGGCGCCCTGCGGCAGGCCCTGCAGCTGACATCAGGGACCTCCATACCCATGACACGACGTCGATAGACGAGAGTGTTAAATACACCATCCTGGCAAGCCATTATGAATCCCTCGGTCTCAGACTTCAGCCCAGCTGACCTTAAGAAGGCGAAGGTCAGCCTTTCGGATAAGCCGAGGTCTTCTATATTTTTATAGAAGATCCCGTGCAATGGCTTATCCTTATGGAGCTGCAGAAGGATGTTGTGTTCTGCAGCTTTAATGTGGGCTTTTAGTCGAACGGGTTCCAACTCGGTGACAGAGTCGGGGTTTACCCGCTCGACGTCGAAGATGAGACCAAGTTCATTGGCTGCTCTCCGTGCTGCCTTAAAGAGAAAAGCTCCTACCTCTGCATTTTCATGGTTTCGGACCATGCAGAGGAGGGGATCCGAACTCCTGATGACCTTACATGCTCCCTCCAGAACCATCCTGCTATGGAGACTCTCCAAGCTCAAGAGTCCACGGCCTCCCCGATGTCGTGGGAGATATAACCGTGGAACGGACGATTTAGGATGCAAGCTCCTATTGAGATGCATCTTCTTGCGGGTTACTACATCGAGTTGACGCAGCTCTTCTCTAGTCCACTTCACTACTCCGAAAGAGTAGAGAAGGATCGGAACGGCAAGCATATTTGTAGCAGACACCTTGTTCTTCCCCGACAGTTCTGAAGACCAGATCTGTCGGAGTAGGTGCTGATACTTGCCGCGGAGAGCGTTTTTCACTACACTCACTTCTTGGGTGGAGCGTTGCTCGACACCCAAGTAAGTGTACGACTCTCCGGCATCTAGATGGTGTAGGATGCTTCCGTCCACGAGCTGCGCGTCCTCTCCATAGTCACCGCATCGTCCTCTCTTGAGATGGATCAGTGCGCATTTGTCCAACCCGAACTGCATACCGACAGCCTGCGTATACTCCTGTACCACCCTAAGGGACTGTTGGAGATCCCTCTCTCCAGAGGCATAAAGTTTAAGGTCATCCATATAAAATAGATGGGTGACCTTATGCCTCCTGTCGCCGGGGGTACCGCAGTTGTAGCCACGGGTTTTCCGGAGCGAGACGGATAATGGCAGTAGTGAGATGCAAAACAGAAGAGGGCTGAGGGAATCTCCCTGAAATACTCCTCTTCTGAATGTTACCGACTCTGTTTGGACTCTATCGTTACCTGATGTTATGGTAAAGCGAGTCCTCCAGAGCGGCATCAGTTCTTCAATACATCTCACTACGGGACCGGGTACCACAAGACATCGGAGCAAGTGAACAATGAGCTCATGCGATGTCATGTCGAATGCCTTGCGGTAGTCGATCCAGGCCATAGAGAGGTTCCGCTTATACTGCATGGAGTCCTGCGTGACACATCTGTCAATCAACAGGTTCTCCTTGCAGCCAGCGACACCTCTCTTCGACCCTCGTTGCTCAAATATCCGTTCGTAAACCGGTTCAACTGCGTGGAGCACCCGCATGTACAAAATGCGTGTAAACACCTTGTAACATGCGTTTAGACAGGTTATCGGTCTGTAATTCTTTGGGTTGGACAAATCTCCGTTCTTGGGGATCAGCACTGTCCGCCCCTCAACAACCCAAGAAGGGATTTGCTGCTCCCCATTTAACCAGGAATTAAATATTCTGGCCAAATGGTGGTGGGTGCTCGATAACTTTTTCCACCAAAAGTCATTTATCCCATCGGGACCTGGAGCAGCAAAGTTCTTAGAGCCATCAAGAGCCCTACGAACCTCTTCTGGGGTTATTGGTTCGCACACTTCCTGTGGTTGCTGAAGCCTTTGACAAAAGGCTTCAAAGTGTGCAAGGGCAGGAGAATCTCGGTTGAGTGGAAGCCTCTCCTCGTACAGCGTTTTCCAGAAGTTCTCCACCTGATCTGCAGTCGGCGGATTGTTTACAACACGCGGAGGCGGTTGGAAAAGGCGCGAGGGCTTCTCGCGGAACAGTTTATTTTCCGCAAGCCCCCTCGCCCGCCTCACTAATGACTTTTTGCAAGTCACTAGCATCCGTATCCTGTCGAGACAGTGCTGTTTGGTGGTTCGCAGCACTGCCTCATTGAGTGTGTGATGGACGCGTCTTAAGTTGGCGGCTAATCGACGCACTTTAGGCGTGAACGGCCTGTTGGCCGCCATATAGTCCATCACACATTGGATACGGGATGCGTGTTGCCTCGCCGACTGGATCTTGGCTTCCATCTTTTGTATGCGCCGCTGCGCTCTCTCCTGTGGGGAAGAGGTATTTCGCCTCTCCACCTGAGACGAGCGTTGAGCAGCGGCATACACGGCACAATTTATGTGCCAGATGTCAGCCTCTTCTGGTAGCGCTGTACGAAGTTCAGCGTTCACTCTGGCCAGGTCTTGTGGCCCGGGGGTTTTCAGACGGTGTAACCCCCTTCTGGTACTGAGACCCTCTGGTATTGGCGGAACGAGGAGAGCCACGTCCTCAACCGGTGAATGTGGCGGCTCTTCGGCCACCTCATTCACCGGCCCAGGAGCAGCCCTCACGTAGCCCCTACTACGAAGGTGGGATACGTTTATTTTTATTTTTTTTTTTTTTTTTTTATTTTTTTTTTTTTTTTTTACAAAAAACCAGTCACCCTACTCTGTGGCTCCGACCCTCACAGAGGGGAGCTGGTAATACCAATAGCCACTCCCCACGCCCGTGGGGTGAGTGACTACCGGGTCCGCGAATCGTGTGCCCTGAGTAGACGTAATGAACCGAGGATGACAGCCTTCTGCATTCTGCCGGCTAAGATCTCTGCCGAATCTCGGCATGCCGGTATGATCTTTAGTTCTGAAAGCAGCGTCTGTCTCATTCCACCGAGGGCTCCTATAATCAGTACCACTATTTTAACAGAATGGCCTGGATAAAGCCTGCGGAGTTCGAAGAGCAAATCTCGATATTTTGTCCGTTTTTCCTCCTCTTTCAAGACAATGTTGCTCTCAGCGGGAGCTGAGAATTCCACGACATACATTGTCTTGAGTTGGTGGTCGAGGAGTACTATGTCAGGCTTGTTGGCTTGTATTTGCCTGACGGTGGGAAACGAGTAGTTCCAATAAATTAGGCACTTCTCATTCCCCACAACGGACTCAATATCCCCCGGAACGTAAGGCAGCACTGGTGTTTCGTCTATCCCATACGAGTGCCTTAGATGATAGTAAAGCACTCGTAATGCTGCGTTGTGTCTATGAATATAGGCCGAGACTGCGTAAGTCGGGCAAGCCGACAGTAAGTGCATTACAGTCTCCGGCGCCCTGCGGCAGGCCCTGCAGCTGACATCAGGGACCTCCATACCCATGACACGACGTCGATAGACGAGAGTGTTAAATACACCATCCTGGCAAGCCATTATGAATCCCTCGGTCTCAGACTTCAGCCCAGCTGACCTTAAGAAGGCGAAGGTCAGCCTTTCGGATAAGCCGAGGTCTTCTATATTTTTATAGAAGATCCCGTGCAATGGCTTATCCTTATGGAGCTGCAGAAGGATGTTGTGTTCTGCAGCTCTAATGTGGGCTTTTAGTCGAACGGGTTCCAACTCGGTGACAGAGTCGGGGTTTACCCGCTCGACGTCGAAGATGAGACCAAGTTCATCGGCTGCTCTGCGTGCTGCCTTAAAGAGAAAAGCTCCTACCTCTGCATTTTCATGGTCTCGGACCATGCAGAGGAGGGGATCCGAACTCCTGATGACCTTACATGCTCCCTCCAGAACCATCCTGCTATGGAGACTCTCCAAGCTCAAGAGTCCACGGCCTCCCCGATGTCGTGGGAGATATAACCGTGGAACGGACGATTTAGGATGCAAGCTCCTATTGAGATGCATCTTCTTGCGGGTTACTACATCGAGTTGACGCAGCTCTTCTCTAGTCCACTTCACTACTCCGAAAGAGTAGAGAAGGATCGGAACGGCAAGCATATTTGTAGCAGACACCTTGTTCTTCCCCGACAGTTCTGAAGACCAGATCTGTCGGAGTAGGTGCTGATACTTGCCGCGGAGAGCGTTTTTCACTACACTCACTTCTTGGGTGGAGCGTTGCTCGACACCCAAGTAAGTGTACGACTCTCCGGCATCTAGATGGTGTAAGATGCTTCCGTCCACGAGCTGCGCGTCCTCTCCATAGTCACCGCATCGTCCTCTCTTGAGATGGATCAGTGCGCATTTGTCCAACCCGAACTGCATACCGACAGCCTGCGTATACTCCTGTACCACCCTAAGGGACTGTTGGAGATCCCTCTCTCCAGAGGCATAAAGTTTAAGGTCATCCATATAAAATAGATGGGTGACCTTATGCCTCATGTCGCCGGGGGTACCGCAGTTGTAGCCACGGGTTTTCCGGAGCGAGACGGATAATGGCAGTAGTGAGATGCAAAACAGAAGGGGGCTGAGGGAATCTCCCTGAAATACTCCTCTTCTGAATGTTACCGACTCTGTTTGGACTCTATCGTTACCCGATGTTATGGTAAAGCGAGTCCTCCAGAGCGGCATCAGTTCTTCAATACATCTCACTACGGGACCGGGTACCACAAGACATCGGAGCAAGTGAACAATGAGCTCATGCGATGTCATGTCGAATGCCTTGCGGTAGTCGATCCAGGCCATAGAGAGGTTCCGCTTATACTGCATGGAGTCCTGCGTGACACATCTGTCAATCAACAGGTTCTCCTTGCAGCCAGCGACACCTCTCTTCGACCCTCGTTGCTCATATATCCGTTCGTAAACCGGTTCAACTGCGTGGAGCACCCGCATGTACAAAATGCGTGTAAACACCTTGTAACATGCGTTTAGACAGGTTATCGGTCTGTAATTCTTTGGGTTGGACAAATCTCCGTTCTTGGGGATCAGCACTGTCCGCCCCTCAACAACCCAAGAAGGGATTTGCTGGTCCCCATTTAACCAGGAATTAAAAATTCTGGCCAAATGGTGGTGGGTGCTCGATAACTTTTTCCACCAAAAGTTATTTATCCCATCGGGACCTGGAGCAGCAAAGTTCTTAGAGCCATCAAGAGCCCTACGAACCTCTTCTGGGGTTATTGGTTCGCACACTTCCTGTGGTTGCTGAAGCCTTTGACAAAAGGCTTCAAAGTGTGCAAGGGCCGGAGAATCTCGGTTGAGTGGAAGCCTCTCCTCGTACAGCGTTTTCCAGAAGTTCTCCACCTGATCTGCAGTCGGCGGATTGTCTACAACACGCGGAGGCGGTTGGAAAAGGCGCGAGGGCTTCTCGCGGAACAGTTTATTTTCCGCAAGCCCCCTCGCCCGCCTCACTAATGACTTTTTGCAAGTCACTAGCATCCGTATCCTGTCGAGACAGTGCTGTTTGGTGGTTCGCAGCACTGCCTCATTGAGTGTGTGATGGACGCGTCTTAAGTTGGCGGCTAATCGACGCACTTTAGGCGTGAACGGCCTGTTGGCCGCCATATAGTCCATCACACATTGGATACGGGATGCGTGTTGCCTCGCCGACTGGATCTTGGCTTCCATCTTTTGTATGGGCCGCTGCGCTCTCTCCTGTGGGGAAGAGGTATTTCGCCTCTCCACCTGAGACGAGCGTTGAGCAGCGGCATACACGGCACAATTTATGTGCCAGATGTCAGCCTCTTCTGGTAGCGCTGTACGAAGTTCAGCGTCCACTCTGGCCAGGTCTTGTGGCCCGGGGGTTTTCAGACGGTGTAACCCCCTTCTGGTACTGAGGCCCTCTGGTATTGGCGGAACGAGGAGAGCCACGTCCTCAACCGGTGAATGTGGCGGCTCTTCGGCCACCTCATTCACCGGCCCAGGAGCAGCCCTCACGTAGCCCCTACTACGAAGGTGGGATACATAGTCACGCAGATTTTGTGGCGTGAAGGCGCTATGCTCTGGTAGCCTCTCACACCACAGAGCATGCATCCGCGCCATGTACCCCCTCCGCGCGGGCTCACTGCTTTCATAACAATGCAGAAGCTCATCCCTCAGTTCATCTGTCCACTCAAAGCGTCCTTGTTCATTGCGAACGTCGTCAACGGGCGGTCTATCCGGTTGGGCCCCACCACCTTGCCCTTGACCCCTATCCGAACGGGGTCGATCGTGGGGGCCCAGTCTTCGGCCTGCCGGAACCAAAGGTTAGAGCCTGTGGGTGGTTAGCCCTGCAGGCCCACGACCGACACCAGAGGGGAAGATGCTTTCCCCTCCCGGGTGCACTAGGGCTGCCGGTTCGGTTTTGCACCCCTAGCTGGAGTAAGTGGTGGCGCTACTCACCAAAGGCTTAATAGATGGAAGTTAGCCCCTCCTGCTTTATGTGTATGTTTTATTATAAATTTGTGTCAACTTATCCATATGTATATTAGGAGTTCCTATTTAAACAAATAAATAAAAATAAATTATTTGTAACATAGTTCCCTTTTCACAATTATTTTTGATGTAAAACAAAAATGTAAAAGAGGACAAGCGTATGTGTATCCCTGTCCACTAAATTTAAATATTTGTTTTATCGCATTGGGAAGGATATGTAAACTTATGCCACTTGTCACTTTTGAAATGTTACTTATGTCTTTTGGCTCTAAGTAAATCATACACTTGGAATGTGTTTAGAGTTATACCCCCTTTCCCACACAATTGCATTAACATTTCAACGCAATTGGTGCAGATAGGTCGAATCCACTATTTTTCACTTCATCATTCGAGGCACCAGCCATTTATTCCTTTACTTAACTTTGCTCTGGTTATAAGTCAACTAACTTGAACTTATTTTATTTCATCATAGTCACAGCAGTTGTATGTGTCAGCATATTTGAGTTTTATAAACATTCTCAAGACTAACAGAGGTGGTTCAATTATATTTAACAGGATTTAAACGAATTCTTTTTGTATATAACTAATACTCCCATTCAAAAAAGACGGTCGTCCTTGTAATAGTTCCAGAGCATATCCAGTAGGGAAAGAGTTATCCCAACATTCGCTACTATGGATTGGGAAAAACCCCTAACTTGAAGAACCCAACCAGGCCTACTTTCATTGTTTTTGTTCAGAAACTTCTTCCAAATCCATTTTTAAACGAAAGTCCATAAATCTAGGTGCTGGAAGTGGTTTGGTAAAGGAATCCACCAATTGCTCTCCTGTTGGTACATAATTAAGTATTATTCTCTTGTTCAATTTGTTCCCGAGAAAAATTGTACTTAATATCTATGTGTTTGGAGCGTCTATGAGAAGTTGGATTATTTACTATTGATATACAACCATTATTATCCTCATAAGTAATTATAGGCTCTTAAAGGTTGATGTTTACATCACTTAAAAGTGATAAGGCTTCTCTCAGTCCTTCAAACAGTGCCATCCATATATTCAGCCTCTGTTGATGAGGCAGCAACTGAATTTTGTCGCTTTATATTCCAACATATTGTATAATTGTCAGATGGCTTAAAAATATAACCCGTCGTACTTCGATGATCAGTTTCATTACTACCCCAGTCATAATCAACAAAACCACTCAAAAGTTGATTATAACTGCTACGTTTGTACACTAATCTGAGATTAATGGAACCTTTAAAATACCTTAATATTCGTTTAAGGCATTGCCATAGTTCTTTATTATTTTTTATTTTGATATCTGCTTTTGGCTGCACATAAATCTGGTCGTGTACATGACATACATCAAACAACCAATCAGATTTCTACAGGGAACCTTGTATGGTTCATCTGCATTTAAGGCCATATAATTTAACTTAGTAGGTAAAGGTGTACTAACGGCATTACAATTGCTCATTTTAAATTTATTGATAATTTCTTTTAAATAACTACTTTGATTTAATGTGATTTGATTTTCATTTCGCACAATTCTAATACCAAGAAAAAATTTTAATTCTTGTAAATCTTTCATGCGAAATTATTGTCAGCTGTAATTATTAAAAGATCATCAATGTATAAAAGAAGAGCTTTTAAATAGGTCAAAACATTCGAACCAACAACGAGCTGATTGTTTCAAGCCATACAACGGTTTATTTAACTTGCTTTTTGTCGGGTACATGCACACATTAACTCACCATTTAAAAATGTTGTTTTCACATCCATTTGGTGTATTAATAAATTATGGTGATTTGCAAAACATACAAGAAATCTAAAAGTAGAAATACATGCAAAAGTTTCATTACAGTTTAGTAAATAATAAATAAATAACACCACAGGTAATTACGACCCACTTTATCCCAGAAGGCTCTAGAAGAGCCTTGTGTGGGAGGGGGCTACCACATTTAGAGACAACGGACACACACCCAATATTCGTGTATAGTGGAAAAATCCCTCTCTCAGTATTTTCGACTGCCACGACCGGGCATCGAGCCCGGAACTTTTGGGTGAGAGGCAAGTGCGCTTACTTCTCAATCATCTCTAACTCTCTAACTAAAACCTCGCGCTACTAAACGAGCTTTATATTTACATGGATTTCCATAGACATCATTTTTTATAATAAATATCCACTTACAGTCAACTATATTTTTAACAAAATATTAATTTTATTTTACGTTTTCCAATTGAAGATGTAGTATGTCGGAAGTTATAGGACATTATTTTCAATTGATTTGGAAACGCACATTGTGCACATTGATTCGTGGCAATGAATCAATTTCCTTTCATAGGAAATACTGGACTGTCGTAGTACGTATATTTTTACGTTACGACAAGTATTAAATTCTTAGGTGTAGTCTTAGACCAGAAGCTTACTTAGGAAATGCATATAAGTATGGTATGCTCTAAATTAAGCACTATTAACTACATAGTAGGGAGTCTCAGAGACACGGTTAGTACCAATGTCCTGAAGACTATATATTATGGATTAGTACAATCTCGGCTACAATATGGACTCATTTTCTGGGGTAGTTCTTCATATTTTGATAGAGCATTTCAGTCTCAAAAAAAGATCATACGGACCATGTGTAAAACTTGTCCTTTAACCAGTTGCAAACTACTTTTTAAAAATTTGCAAATACTTACGTTACCAAGTCTATACATTTACCAACTAATAATGTTTATTAAAGAAAACGAATGTAAGTTCCTTAAAAATAGTGATGTTCATGTTCATACATATCATACAAGAAACAACAACAAACTTTATCAGCCTTACTCCAGACTTGCTCTGGGAGAAAGCTCACCAACCCACATTGGGATCAAGTGTTTTAATAAAATAAAAGAATTTGTTGACAGTAGTATTAGTAGCAAAATGGCATTTAAAGGAAAAGTATTTCAATTCTTATGTGACGAAACGTTTTATGATGTAGAGGACTTCCTGAACTGCTAATTTTATTTTAACTTTATTTTAATCTATCTAGACTGTGCGTTCTGTATGAATGAAATGTGTGAAAGAATGTAATTAAGTTTGTTTGATGACTAGTTTAGTATATATATGGCACTGTTTAATGATAAGTTATGCCCCTTTGAACACAAAAATCTTTTAATTCCTTTGAATGGTATTTACGGCCATTATCTGCATATAAATTTACAATTTTTAAATTAAAGTGTGCTTCGCTCTTAGCTGCAAAATCCCTAAATGCATTAAAGACTTTAACGGATTTAAATGTCAATAAATAGGTGACTGTATAGTGGGTGTATTCATCGACAAAAGTAAATAACAAAATATGTTTTAAGAAAACATTTTATCAATAATGGGTGGAGTTATAGGGCCACACACATCTGTATGTATTATAAATAATGGTCTTTTAACATACCTTTTATCTTTGGAAAGGGAGCCTCGCTTGTTTTCCGAAAACACAAATTTCATTTGTGGAAAAAATGTTTTTTAAATTATTCTTATCTCCTAACTTTTCAAGTTATAAAATTTTGTGTTTACTAATATATTATGTTCCACATTTTAAAATTATTCAACAATAAATTCGTACTTATGGCATATTTAATTGTGGATTGTGTTATTATGAGTACATAAAAACATGGCGCTGCTCGCGACGCCATCTTGGAAATATTGTGCATGAATTTCGAGAATTAGTCATATCTTCCTTACCGTACGTTTTATTAGAAAGATACCTCTAAAAATTATTCCTTATAAAATTACGTACAATTTAGCTCTTTACTATTTTTTTTGTATGATCAATATTTACAGAGATATAGCTTCTCAAATTCTATCTATCTATCTGTTGGCAATGTTTGCACGATGTTAGCGAGACAATGTTTTATCACCTATAGCGATGCTATTTGTGGAAAAAAGTTGTAGGTTGTGATATTTTCTCGTTTCCACGCCACCTATGAGGTAGAGAAATCGGCGTGTTTTTTTATGTGGTATCCCTAGTAGGCCTAATCCACAGTTCTGACTCTAAATCAAAGACCCGTCGGACCGGTGCAATCATCATCCGACATCTCTGCATCTTCTATGACATCACGTCAAGTTCGTCGTCATCCAAACATATGTTGTCGGCTACATTGCTGCATGCATTTCGATTGCAAACAGCATACGTTGTTGGTGGTAGAGGAGCAAGATGGAAGGTACCTTTTGCAACACACTTGGCAAAAAGGTTAAACCGAAGTGAGTTGAGGGCGGAATTGGTTTCAAAATTTTTCGCGTATAATTCAATAAAAAAAATTTCACCAGCTATGCTGGCAAGTTCAGCATCACGACTTTTGAAAATTCCAATAATGTCAGTGAGAGATCGAGAGTTTCCGAGTATTTTAAAAGATTTCACTTTTCCCTGATTGTAGATAGACGATGTGGTATCGCAACCACTGAATGCATGAAGAAACAGAATATTGTCTACTACAGTTTCATCATATTGTAAGCTGCGTGAGGTGTATATTTTCTCGGATCTCGGAGATTTTATTTTTATTTATTTTATTTATTAGATACAACCACCCAACAGGTAACCAGTTACAGGGTGGGAACAATTACAATAATAATGTATATAAGCTACAAATATTACAGATCAGTAGAATATAATAAATACAATAAACAGCATGTAGAGTTATAGAAAACAGAATAGGTGAAAAAGACAGAGAAAAGACGTCACAGAAGATTCAGAGATGTCGGATGATGATTGCGCCAGTCCGTCGGGTCTTTGATTTAGAGTCAGAACTGTGGATTAGGCCTACTGGGGATACCACATAAAAAACGCTCCAATTTCTCTACCTCATAGGTGGCGTGGAAACAAGAAAAATATCACAATCTACAATTTTTTTCCACATATAGCGTCGTTATAGGTGATAACATCGTCAATAGTTGGTGAAACAATTGCTTTATATTTATTATACAATGGGAAAATTCTTTTTTCCCGAATTTGAGATCTCTGTAAACATTGGTCATACAAAAAAATAGTAAAGAGCTAAATTGTAGATAATTTTATCAGAAATAGTTTTGAATAGAAGTATTTTTCCAATAAAACGTACGGTAAGGAAGATATGGCTAATTCTCTAATTTCATACGCCATTTTTTCAATACGGCGTCGCGAGCGGCGCAATGCCGTGTTCGCAAAATCAGGTGGTCATTAAGGACCTCAAGATCTAGGTATGTGCCAAGCTTCAAAATTGAATAAAATTAGATTATTTGGGACCTTACCTGTTATAATGCATTTCTGATCTCTTTTAATGCTCACCCTACCAGTTTTGTCAAAAATAACAGTCATACCAGCTTTCTGGATAGGTCTTACGGAGAGTAAGTTATATGGGACATCTGCAGCATACAGGACGTTCTCAAGATAAGATAAAGATAAAATTTAATAATGTTAAAATTATAAAATATACACGTCAAAAAAGGTTTACACAATTTCATTTTACATACATATAATATAATATCCCGCCTAAACTTACTTTAATTTGTATAAGAACAGGTATAGTTACTAACAAAACAGAAAATAGAAAACGGTACAGTACAATAATATAATATCACATTCTTATATGTCCAATTTCTCTTTCAATTTCTTCTAATGAGAAGAATGCGTTTTCTAGAAAAAAGTCTTTAATTGTAATTGCTAGGTAGTAGGAGATTTTAATGCCATAATATTTAACACCGGTTTGTCCCCTGGTAAGCCTAGTGAATTCAGGACATATATTATCTTTATATATATATATATATATATGTAAATCAGCATGAGTACTAAAATTATTTAAGTTATTATGTATATATGAGATACATTGCAGCGCAAACAAACAAGGTAATGTAAGTATTTTAAGTGCAATAAAAAGGTGCTAGTATCATCTCGATACCCTATACCACCCACAATCCTTATGGCCCTTCTTTGAAGATCAAAGAGTCTGTGCTTGCCAGTAGAGTGGCCCCAGGCAAGAATGGCATAAGACAATCGAGGGTGAGACGATGCAAAGTAGACTGTTTTAAGCACATTGAGTGATAAGGAATTAGACAATTGCCTTAGGCAATGTATATTTTTTGATAACTGTTCTGCAAGATAATCGATATGAGCATTCCATCGTAGAGATTGGTCGATGAATACTCCTAGAAATTTAGTGTCTGTTGGGTTATTCGGTAGCTTTCCCAGATCGCGTGTACTTGAGATCATTTTAACTGTTTTTTCTTCATTAAGTGCTAGAGAGTTAGATGTGAACCACTTTTTGGCATTGGAGAGCACATCGTCACATTTCAGCATTAATTATCCAGATTATAATCTGACATTAGAAGTGTTGAGTCATCAGTATAAAGTATACAAGTGAAATTCTCAAGTGCATTTGGCAAATCATTGATATAAATTAGAAATAGGACAGGGCCCATGATCGAGCCCTGTGGCACTCCTGACTTAATATTTAACTCCTCGGATGTTATTCCATTTAACGTGACCGTTTGTTTTCGGTTTTCTAAGTAGGACTTGATAAGTGAAAGACTAGAGTTACTGAAATTATATTTGGACAACTTTTGAATTAATAAACAAAGAAACAAAGTAGAGTCCTTTTTCGAAACACTCTAATGTGTATTCTGTAAATTTTAATATAGCATCTGTTGTTGACAAATTTTCATGAAATCCAAATTGATGTTTAAAGAGTATTTTATGTTTCTCGAGATATTCAGTTATTTGATTTTTAATGGCCTTTTCAAAGATTTTCGAGATAATTGAAAGTAGAGACATTGGCCTGTAATTACCTATTTCCTCTGTATCACCTTTTTTGAAGATTGGAATAGCAGATGCAATTTTAAGTGCATCTGGAAATATGCCAGTCCTGTAACTTATGTTCATTAGTTTGGTTAAAGGAATTATAATATGATTTTTTACAGTTTTTATCAAGTCAGTATTTAGGCCATATATGTCCTTACTGTTATTGTTTTTTATTGAATTAAGTATGTCTCTAACTTCATTGTATGTTATCTCACAGAAGCAGAAAGATTTATTGATATTAGCCTGTTCGATATAATGCAGGGGGTCAATATCTTGTTTGGGGAGTCCAGCAATAACATCTCCAGCAACATTGGCTCAATGTGTGATGTCTGTATAGAATCCTAGTATCCTAGTAGAATTTATTATTTGCCACATGGTTTTTACAGGATTACTAGATTTTTTTATATTATCATTTGATTTCATTCTCTCAGTTTTTAATGCATTTTTATATCTTAGTTTAAAATCATTTCAATTTTTTATTTGCTTCAGTGTTGTGAGTTTTACAAACTTCATTCAGAAAGTGCAAATAATCTCGCATTCGTCTCAAGTCATCTGTAAACCATGTGACTTCAAAAGACTCGCTGTTTCTGAAAGGAACTAGCTTTTTTGGAAAAGAAACACTGTAGGCTTGTAAGAGTATATTTAAGAATAATTGAAATTTTTCATTTATGCCATGAGTCTCATTACCGATAAAATCCCATGAACATCTAGATATAATTTCAAGAACACCAGATACCCCAAGATTTGTTGTTACATTTATTGTGCCTTGTACAGTGGCTGCAATTGTTTTAGCTACTGAAATCCTTAGGGATTGTTTCAATCGCTGTGCAGTTGTAAAAATCTCCGCTTGATTTATCAAATGATCAGTTTTACAGGTGCTAAGTTTAGTTTGTAAAAATTTAGCTCCCATCATAAAAACGATTTTTCTGTTTCGCAATAAACATTTTGTAAGGTTCGTGTACGTTCTGATGCTCCCTGTTTTTGAAGTGTCTTCTTGTGGAAATAACAATGTTTCTTTATATGTCCCTTGCACCCACAATGCCTGCACTTAACTGAGTAATGTGATTTCTTGGAAACTCTGTTTGAATAACGATTTGGGAAAAATTTTCTGGTATTCTGAGAACTATTAGCTTTTTATTTATCTTCTTGTATTGTTCTTCTTTGAACTTTGCACATCAACCTTTGCTGCTACTTTGTTCAATCTTTAGTTTAATTTCATAATTAAGAAATTTCGTCTTCACGAATACAAGACTTAAGGGCGAGCGGAGTGGGATGTGTATTTGCGAGAGAGAAGGGAGAGATGTGGGAGCGCTAGGCTCCACCCCCTGCATCTTGCTGCTAAATTGCTGCACTCATTTTTATAAATGTATCACGCTTGTGCAGGCGCTAATGAAGTTAGAGCTTCGGGGTAAAAAAATCTTGAAAGTGAATTGATTGCCCTTGAAAATGAGCCCGGCCCAGGGAAACTTGCACTTCTACGGGGCAAAAACTTTGCGGGCCCCCCTCTCCCCTCCTCATTCGATCGAAATCTGGTTGGGCTTAAATCAAAGAGAAAGAAATTCCACATTCGATGGTGAAAAAAAGAATCTCCCCTACTCTCTCTCTCTCTCTGGTCGATAGCCGAGTGGGTTAAGGCGTGAGGTGGCAATCGCGATTAATCACACGGACATCGCACCACCGGGTTCGAATCCTGGCTCCGGCACTGGCTCTGTCGGAGGAAATGGTTGTATGTCCGCGTTTTTTCAATGTGTAACCCCCTTCCGCCCAAGCCCTGGCTTCTGGAATTGAGGGTTGTCTAATTTATGTGGTGTTTATTTATTATTTATTATTATTATACCCCTTTCCTTCGTGAGGCCCAATTCTCGACTTTGTTGGAAAACCTTCTCATGAGAAAATATTCCCAGGGCTATATTCCTATGGCATCATCATTTGGTACTCTCGGAATGCACTTTCCCCAGGGGAACTGTGATTATACGTATATCTGATATTAACTTGATTCATTTCATAAATCGACCAATGGCATCAAAGATTCTGGTGATTTTTTCAAATTGTAATAATAATTTATTGCACTTATTACAAACAGACATAACAGTTGCATACGCCAGTCAACAGAGAGATATACAGAGTATATAAATAAAATCAAATAAGAAAAAAATATGTAGCTATATGCCAATAGTTAAATAAAATAAAAATACATCGTTAAAAATCACAGCTAGTAAAAACACATAGGTATATGTAAAGAGACTATATGACTATTGCTGACCAATCCTATTATTTAAGAACTCATTAACAGTGTAAGGTTCTAATTCACAGAGAAATATTGAGAACAGTGAAAAGGATAGATACGTAACCACCAAATAACCTAACCTATCAGACAGTTTTCATTGTGTAGTTTTAGTAGTACAAAAATTAAAATATTCCCTTGTTATGATGGATGCAGGATGATACTGAAAAGAGAAAAAGCTGCTATACTACAGGCGCCAAAACAAAATGCTTATTGGGTTTTGGAGAATGATGAGGCATTTCATGCGGCAAAATTTATAAATAACTACATATCAAATCTCATTTTGGATTATTAGCCAACTTTTCAGCAGCTTCGTTTAGGAGAATTATTTCATCCATTGCAAGAATCTGAAGATTAATCAACACAATAAATATTATAAATATAAAGCAATAAACAAACTACGATTAATATAATATAGGTTCTGTTATTATCGTTACCGTTTTATCACAGCTTATAAAATATCTCTTTCTATGCATGCTGTGTTTCTCTCTACTCGTGGAGTGCGCATAATCTTAACAGATTATGCAAAACACATTAGCACATTATGCGCATTGTAGCCAATTATCCCATTGGAAATATGAATTACCCAGCCCTTTCATCATGTGAATATATTCTCACACTTTTCGTTGGAAAATATTCCTATGAGTTGCATCGAGAATACAAAATATAAATTCCCATGGGAAAGTTCTGTTTTTCACATTGGAATAAAATCGAGAATTAGACCACTGGCGTAAAATGACTTTTCTAATAATAATAATAAATTGGTTATTTCGCAACTATTTGTTTATTTATGGCGAAAATTAAAAATACATGAGCGGAACTCAAAGTAGGCACATTAGTATACAATGTCACGTCAGTACTTAGGTCCTGAGTGTCTATCAGGGGAAGAAAAAAAAAAGTCGCCAAGTCACTTTCTTCCCTGAAAAAAACGTGAAAATGGCTCTCGCCGCAGCGAAAAATCTGTACAACAAATCGCAATATCTCAGGAACCGCTGGACCGATTTCGACGAGTCAAAATTCAGTTTACACGCATTGGTAAGCCCTTCATTTTATCCCTGCACAATTTTTCGATCCAAATCAAACTAAACGAGTTATGTCCGAAAAACTGATTTTCCATACCTTTACATGTAAATTTTCCTCCCCTCCTCGTGAAAAGATCAGGAAAATTTTCCAACTTCAAAACATCACAAAAAAAAATCGAAAAAAACGAGTCCGTTTCAAGCCATTTTTAATGCCAGATCGACTCCACTAATTATTATATAGAAAGAACATTCTCGATCAATGGCAGCGATAAAATAAAGACTAAATCTATCAACACACACTACATAGGGATTGGCATATTTTACAACACAATGGAGAGATTATTAATAACAGGTGGAAGTTGAAATTAAATAATTGTTTTGTGGATTTGAAATTTTTAAAAATCAACAAATTATAGATAATGATTTCATTTATTATGCAGAATAATATCCATGATAAAAAAGACATGTCCATTTTATTTTTTATTGTTTTATAAGTATAAAAAAAATCAACTCGCTCTTAAGCGTCTGTTACACAGGGCGAATTTATTTGGCATCACTAGTAGCAGAAACTACTTCTTTTAAGCTGAAAGGAATCAAATTTTCTTTAAAAAAAATTATGCTATACCTGATGTATTGATGAAGCATTTTTATCTGTTATTAAAGGACATCATGATTCGTGAATATTGACCTGTAATAAGGTAGTTTAATTTCATTGATTAGCTTGGTGGTTCGTTACTAAAGTGGATTGAGAGCTTTTTAGTGGGTCATACACAATCCGTTAAATTAGGTAATTTTATATCATATAACATCGATGTATTATCTGGGGTTCCTCAAGGTTTTCATTGTGGCCCAGTGCTCTTCATCCTATTTATTAATGATATTATGTCTCATATTAAATATAGTGAGGTGTTGTTGTTTGCAGACGACCTAAAATTATACAGACCAATAAAATCTGATTATGATGCAACTTTACTTCAAACTGATTATGATGCAACTTTGCGTCAAAAAGATTTACACAGCTTATATAGATAGTGTTTACTGAACTTAATGACCTTAAATATTAAAAAATGTTTCTCCATAACTTTTTCTAAATCAAAGTCTCAGATTTGGTACCCGTATACTATTAATAATTTACAAAGTGTTACACAAATCCGAGACTTAGGAATAAATTTTGATAGCAAATTAACTTTTAACTCTCATTTAATTAAGATGACCTCAAACTCTTTTAAATCACAAGGCTTCATTATACGATCATCAACCCACTTTAGTACTTGAACGATGAAATTGTTATATTGCTCATTGGTTCGCTCTTCTCTTGAATATTGCTCTATAGTGTGGAACCCATATTATAATGTCCATGTTGTTAGCATTGAAAAAATTCAGAAAAAATTTCTTCGCTACATAGCTTATAAACTTGGACTTAACAGAGATGAATATGATTATAGGGATATTTTGGCTAATTTAAATATTGCAACTCTGGAAACAAGAAGGAGTAATGCTCTCCTACTATTTTTACACAAACTTTTAACTGGTAATGTCGATTCGCCTGAGTTATTGTGTGAATCTAGTTTTAACTCTATACCTAGACTCACTAGGAATATGCTATTATTCCATATTCCCTTTCACTCAACTAACTATGGTTACTATTCGCCTATCTCGAATATGTTTAGACTCGGCAACACCTATAATTGCCTACTGAACTTGTTTGACCCATCCCATAATAGCTTTAAATTAAAATTGAAAAGACTGAATCAATAATTTGTACAGTGTAGTATTTTTCATTAGTCAGTGGTATATTATTAAATTCATCAACTCTTTGGTAGTAGTAGTAGTAGTAATTTCAGTAAGTTTACTCATAGTATTAACTTTGTTATGTTTATATTTAGTTGTTACATAAGTAACTTCCTTTTTCTTGTTTGTACTATATTTTTTGATGTTGTATATTACTTCATTGGGGTTTTCCCGTTAAATAAATAAAATGATTAAGATAAGAAAGGATAGAGTATCGAAAAATGAATGTATCGAAATGATTGGTATTTAACGCAATAATTACAATTTCACAATAGTGATGGTGGGGTACCCTTATTTATGACCAATAATAATTATTGACTATCTATTATTAGATCCATGGTTTTAAAAAAGAAATGTCAATTTTTAGTGTATTTCTGAACCAATTTAAATATGAAAAATCTTTTACAGCCGGTTTCACAATCATTAGTTATAGGAGGTAAGTAATAATTTTATATAAAAATCTGTTTCACAGTGTATGTTTAATTTCAAGGTTGTGGTTATTTTATGAATAAGAAAACCAATAGATAGGGTACTGGTTAACTAAAAATAAAAGTGTCTTGACAATTATAATGTTGTTTTTTTTGCTATGCGATAAAAGAGTTTAGTTTTTTCTAATAATAAGTATTTCACCATTAAGATGTGAATGCTTACAGCAATGAGGAAGCTATGAGGTCTAGAATATCTAACGATATATTATGTGTAGTTTTCAGGGTAGTGGGAATTTGACAAACAGTAGAGATAATCCCTGCAGAGATTCCAAGTAGTAGCTGTATCTGGTATTTACAAGTTAATAACCCAAAATTCTTCTTGATTCCTAAATAATAAATGCAGAAAATGAAATACAAATTCAGTAATAATATACCAAAAGTATATTGCACTGGAACTGGAACAATTTTAATATTTTCTATACATTTTTACAAAAAATGGAAGATTCTAATAACAATGAATTAATAACAAATAAAATTCTTAAAATAAAGAAAACAACTACTGAATGCGATAAAACGTTTAATATTTACGTTGCTTCATATTTTTCTTGGTAAATCAAAATTGATTTTTCTTTCTAAATCAACAGTTTTATAACAATTTCAGTGAGTTTCCGGAATTCAAAACATTATTACAGACAGATCTCCATTTATAGTTTTTAAATTTATGTCTTCTAAGGAGCGTAATTCCGCATCCAGTATTTAGGCAATATGGCGGACCTTCTTAATCAAAATCTCAAAGAACTCATATTAACCATTTGAAATTTAATCTTAACCATTGGTTACATTACTAAATGTTGTGAAATGTTTACTAATAGTTACCTCTCAGGTTCAGGTTATTCAACCAGAAAGATAACTGACAGATATGAAACTGGCTGTAAAAGAGTTAAGCCGGAGTTGATATTTATGAATCGGGTGAGTGAGAAGCTTGCATTAAAAGATTTATCATTTCCAATGGCTTAACTATGCTAGGGCAGTTGGGTGCGGTTTATAGGGGCCTCGGGATTGGAGCCCCACAAGTGTTCCAAACCCTAATTACCTCCAATATCACCACCATCAAAAACATTGAAATTGTTAATATCTGCTCTGAATATTTTGAATCAGGGCCCATCAACCCTAGCTACGCCGCTGGTCATTTCCTTTAAATTATGTGATAACTCATATTCATAATTTTTTTTTTTTTTTTTCAGGTTTACATTGTGGAAATATTTTCATAACCAGAATAATTAATTGAAATCGAAAATATACATGAGTGGTGCGTTTGTAACAGTAGCTTTTTATGTTTCATACTTTCTATGAAAACAATAAACTTTCGATTAAGAACAATTTTTCCAACAGGAATATGTAATTGCTTTGCTACATGTATGAAGTTTATTGATTAGAACTTGCTCAGTTATTTTGTAAAAATTATTCTTTTTTATATTATACACCGACATCTATATTTTATTATAATAAAATTTATTTTTGAGATTATAATAGCGATTCTGCTTAAAGATGCTTTCAATTATTAAAGTCCGTCACAAAATAGACTGAAGTTTCTATTATACCTATTGTAAATTGTTAAAGAATGATTATAATTAATTTTATTTTGAATATGAATTTATTGTATTGTAAATTGTACTGCCTCATGTTTATTTATTCAGACTTAGAGAATTCCCAACATATTTAGCGTAAAAGTTATTTTATCTTATACAGTATTTTAATTTTATTTGCCCAAACTAGTTAGCAATATTGTTTTCAATTGTGAAATAGTTGTTTTTTGTTCTGTAAAAATATATTTAGTTTTTAAGTATGATTAAGTAATATATTTTATTGTAATTAATTTGCTATATTTGTATATACCAAAAAATATTTACAGATTGTTATTATAATTATGCGATTTATTAATTTTTAAACCTAACACAACCTGTATATAGTATTAATTCTATTTTTTTAGAATAAGGTTTTGTATTATAAAAAGGAAAGGATCGTTAAAAAAGGGTATAATGGAATTTGTATCGTATCGTGATAGCTATTTTCACTTACATTCGTAAAAGAAATAAATTATAAAAAATAAATGTATTTTCTTTGTCCTTAAAAATTAATGTAAGAACGTGTATAAAACTTAAATATGTTATTACTGGAAGCGGTTGTTACAGTTATGGCCAATTATTTTTTGAAATGCCTCCATTTCTTAATGACAATTAGAAAATTGTGTTGACTCTGCTTACACTGGCGTTCCAGGCAAAAACAAACAATTTGAAGTTCTATTATAAAAATACAAATTACATTTTTATATGAATAAAGTAACAAGCTAATCCACAGGAATAAGGCTGATATTAATATAACAATTGTCACTTTGTGTGGCCAAAATATTACATAAAATTGGGGGCTCCAAATATACTTTAAATTTTAATGAACAGATTACATCACAAGATAGGAAATGAAAAAATCGCACTCCGTAGCAATGGTCACACATTCTGCTTGAGATTCCCAGATTGCTTCTTCAGTGTTCTGTGTGATAAATAATATCTTGTATTATTTTTTTTTTTGTGGTGGTTAAGAAGCGAATTTTAATAAGACTTCGACCAACCTACTAGAAGAAGTGGACTGGAATGATTATGAGTTTTTTAACCAAAGTCATCAGTTTATGAGTGCAAAAATTACAGAACTTGAAGTGGCCAGGGACCTAATTATCGAAATCAGTTAATGGCATTCTCATGAGAATGGACGTATTCTTGAATACAAGTGACCATTCACATTGCATATAACAGTAGAACATGCCTCTGCTATTTTTTGAGGCAACGGTGCAATCTTGTAAGAGAATAAATAAACATCCCAGAAATTTGACAACCCCCCTAATTCCAGAAGCCAGAGGTTTGTGCAGAAGGGGGTTACACATTGAAAAACGTGGACATGCAACCATATCCTACAACAGTGCCGGAGCCGGGCACTAACCCGGTAGCGCGATATCCATTCAATCGAATGGGTATCATAGAGGGTACGATATCACCTCCAAATATCGGCAACATCGCGATGAATGTCGGGATATTCAACACAACAGAAATATACCCGCGTAGCGTTGTGCCGGAATGGGCATTATTAAAATCTCCTAAAGAAATGTATCAAGTTTAAAAAATTACAGTATACCGGATTGGGGACTGCCCATAATGCCTACATCCTAATACCATAATAATGCCATTATTACACAGGTAAGTTTCAACAAAACTCAGCGGCTTCTATCAGAAAATTTCCGTAATCTCGGTTTATAATATTTTATAGTAAAACTATAGAAAAATATTATTCCTTTAATATGGAGCTAACGGGTCAGAGAACCGTTTAAAAAATGTAAATAACACAATAGTATAGGCCACGACAGCTTCAAAGTCTTTTATAAATGATTTCTGTTTGCATTTCGATATTAACAGCTAAAACCTATTTCAAATAATTCCTTAGCTTCTAAAACACCAAAATCTGAAGGTCGTCAACATATCGTCCTGTACGGGGTGGCTATAGGGGATGAAATGTGAAAAACACACTAAAAATTTTTTTTGTTCTATTTTAAACTACAAAACACGAAAACATTAGAACATTAGAAAAAAATATATTAAACAATTCTCAAAGCATGGAGTTAAATGGACGACGTTTACGTTTAAAGTGCTCTGGTGAAAAGAATCTTATTGCACAGGCAATGTTTTCTTTTACCACCGCCCTAGCTACTTTATTCTTAACGTGATAAAAAAATACTCATTAATAACGTTGTAAATTGGAGTTTCAGGATGCTAAGCCTTTTTTTACTTTTTTGTTCTGATCGCTCTAATTTTTCAATAACTTTTTAAAGAGCACCTGCACAAGATCTGCTAAGGTCGACTGTCATTTGTATTCGAACTGCACGAGGTATTTTACGGCACAGTATCGCCTGTTCTCGCAATAAATAATTGTTGATTTGACTGTTTATATGAATAATAAAAACTGAGCTTGTATAAACACACACAATGTTATGTAGTTTGTTTGAACAAATCATTAAAATGATTACATTTTATTATACGTTTCGAGTTTTCGCAGAATAGTATAATGCATTTGATCGGCATTTCTAAAACCGTATATATCACTCGTGGAGAAAAAAAATCATATCATTGTGTTAGTGACCAAATTAAGCAACTTTTGAAGTGTCTATGTCCGTCCCTCACGTTTCTTGTAAGTATGATAACTTGAGAAGCACAGTCTGATTTGAACAAAATTTTAACAGTTAGTTAGTGCTGCTAGTGAAAGAACCCTATTGTTTTAAAAAAATTGCACAGTAAACATAAAAATATGAAATATTTTATGAAAATAACTATATACAATGTAGAGTATTATAACATTTGACAAGATTCTACAGACACGAAAATAATACATAATAAAGGTACTGACGAACGTATCACCAATCAAGACAGTATCATTAGGAGATAATTAAAATTGGAAATATAGCAAAATACGCAAAAATGTGAAAATTATATTATGGAATTTTGAACAAATATATAAAAAATTGAGATAATATGTTTACTCAAGTTATATTATAATTGTTCAATCTGAATCCGAGGACTCGTAAACTATTTCGGAAGTAAGACGAGTTTCCTTAGTGTTGGGGTTTTTACAACATGGTTTTTGTCCCATACACTTGCAGAATCCGATGCATGGTAATGTCTTCTTCGTACAAGAGCATTGCAGGCCACTATAACCTATAAAATTTTACTGAAATAGTTTAGGGAGTTTCAAAATATAATAATCAACAAACCTTGTTTACAGTTACATGTAAATAAAATTATGATTTATTACTAAAAACAGGGTTAATCTTATTATCAATAATTTTCCATCCTCTCTGAACTAGTACTACTTAAGGTGAGAATTTCCAAGAGAGAAAGGTCCGATAGAGAAATATTTACTCATTTTGATCATAACTTCTTATTCTAACATACATATTGCGAACAAACTATAAGACTACCTAAGTAGAACTATAACAAGAGTAGTGTTATAAATTTTCACTCAATAATTTCAGTTGTTTGCAAAATAGTTTTAATTTTAAAAATCATGTCAATTTCCGTATTTCCTAAATTTAAATCTAACTATTTCGCATATGTTTGAAATTATTTAGTGAAAATTTATAACACTACTCTTGTTATAGTTCTACTTAGATAGTCTTGTAGTTTGTTTGCAATATGTGTGTTAAAATAAGAAGTTATGGTCAAGAACAGTAAATATTTTCCTATCGGACCTCTCTCCCTCTCTTGGATATTCTCACCTTAAAGCACCTATATCCATAGGTCCATATAAATTTTCTAAAACACGAATAATGAAATATTTTGAAAGTTGTTAAAGTTCACATGCTACCTTAGATCTTAATAAGTAGTAAAATAGAGCAGCAAATTTAAAATAATTACTCCACCAGGACTAAACGATTTTAAATTATTTGAACACCAACAAACACTAAGACAATGCCCAGGCAGGAATAAATTTATCTCAGAGTACAAAAATATCCCCATATATGCAATAATATATCAAAATATCAAATAATATATCAATACTGTGTGATCGTACAGGCGATACTAGACATTAAAATACCACGCGCAGTGAGGAAACAAGCAAAAGTCGACCTTAAAAGATTCTGTGCCGGCGCTCTCACAAAAATTATTAAAAAATTACAGAGCGATCAGAACAAAAAAGTAAAAAAGGCTTAGCATTCTGAAACTCTAATTTATAACGTTATTATTGAGAATTTTTTTATCACGTTAAGAATAAAGTAGCTAGAGCGGTGGTAAACGAAAATATTGCCTGTGTAATAAGATACTTTTTACCAGCGCACCTTAAACGTAGACGTCGTTCATTTAACTCCGTGCTTTGGGAATTGTTTAATATATTTTTTTTCTAATATACTTGTTGCTCTTAGGCATATCGTGCTTCAACACAATAATTCTCATGTTTTGTAGTTTAAAATAAAACAAAAAAAGAATTAGGGTATTTTTCACATTTCATCCCCTGTACCCACCCCGTACAGGACGACATGTTGACGACCTTCAAATTTTGATGTTTTAGAAGGTAAGGAATCATTTGAAGTTTTAGCTGTTAATATCGAAGTGCAAACATATCACAATTTGATATCCTGTGGACTCCACTATAAGGATAAAATGAAAGGAAGGTGCGATAGTGATAAAATTTGGTTAAATATAAAAAATAATAGCAAAAGTTTAATTTGCATGCGTTACAAATAATAATGAAGTCATAACTTCTCCAAAAATCAACATATTGTTTTCAAAGTTTTAACTTACTTAGTACATTTTTCATAAAAAAATCATGGATGAAATAACACTCATGCTTTATATGAGAATGTGTAAAAAAATGTTCCGTTCTCGCGATATTTTAAAAAGTATTTTACCCCTTTTGTTCTCAAACTTTATGGGCCAATCAACGCGTGACTTAAGTACGCATGCGCGAAAAACGGCTGAAAACAACTAGTAGGAAGAATCGAATTAACTTTAGTAGTGAAAACAGGCGTCTTGTCGCGTTTGAAGAGGATTGTTTTAGAACTTGTGGTGAAAGACGCGCTTTGCCGCTCTTCCCGAGTAAATAGTTTTATACACGTTTTATGCTGTGTGGTGTTCCTCCCCTTTGGATTCGGATTCAACAAACCCCAGGTACCTGGAAAAAGCAGTGATTGTGAAGCAACCAGATCTTTGGACGTTTTCTTGAGTGTGCATTGCCACCAAAGGTAACGGCCCCTTACTTGTAATTATTATTTAAAGTTGGTGAACAAAAGGTTTGCCTGGTCCTTCAAATATTTTAGTCTTTGATTTCGCGGTTCATAACAAAAAATGTAGGCACGTAATTAAATGTTCTACAAAATTATGTGGGAAATTTTTTAATTTTTCCAATGACTTTTCCGCATTAAATAAAAAACTAACATATGTATATCCAAAAATTGTATAACAATCACTTATCAAGAAAATATGCATTTTCTCGAAAAACCACAAAGAGCAAAAATACTTAGATCAACATTTTCAATAAACAGATAAAATAAAAATCCATAATATTTCATGCATTATCACCGAAAAACGAATATTACATACATTAAATATCGATGGTATTTCGAAAACTATGCAATTTATCAAAATACGCCAAAGAAGGAAAAGTATTGAAATCAACATTTTCTACAATAGGGTAAAGAAACATTCATAAATTTTCCACTTGCCTTTCCACGATTGTACTGGAAAAACACGTGAAATTTTACAAATCTCATTATCATATGAAAATTGGGAATTTTTTAAGAATAATGGGGAACAAAAAGTGTTTAAATAGATGTTGTCTACGAGAAAACAACGGAAAAACTGTAACGTTTTAAATACCTTTATTCCACAAAAGCGCGTGAAATTGTCTTGAAAACTTTGTACTCTTTCTATAAATGTCAAAGAATGAAAAGTATATAGTTTGATGCTTTGAGTAGAAAAATAATTAAAAATATTAATTTTTGAAGTATTTTTATGCAGTTACATTGAAACGACATACAGGGTGATTTACCTAAACATGCGGAAAATTATTCAGTGGGTTGTCCCCACCAAAAGGAGTTAAAAAAATTAAGAAATAAAAAAATTAGGAAAAAAAATTACCTTTTTCTCAGGGTTGCTTGGGGACTACCTCCTGAGTATCCGATCAAAAGATCATACTCGAACTCCTGGTACGATTTGTGATATAGGTAGGTATGCGTGGTTTCCTAAACATTTTTAAGAGCAAAATGATGTTAATAAAAGTTGTAGAGGATCAAATTCTGAACAACTCTTCTTTAGAAAATTTTTGTATCTCTATTACTTAACGAGTTACTGTGCATTATGTGTCAAAAATTGTGTACGCTGCAGGGGTGGTCTGTAAACATATTTTTACAAAAAAAATATATAAGGAAAAGTTGTTGAGAATTTGATCCTCTACAACTTTTATTAAGGTAATTTTTTTGTAAAAACATGTTTACAAGACCACCCCTGCAACATGCGCAATTTTTGTCACATAATGCACAGTAACTCAACTTTTATTATTTTGCTCTAAAGAAATGTTTAGGAGACTACCCCTATAGCGCAAGTCGTACCAGGAGTTCGAGTGTGATCTTTTGGTTGGGTACTCAGGAGGCAGTCCCCAAGCAACTCTGAAAAAATCATCCTGTCTGGAATTTTTTTTTAATGACATCTTTATTGGATTAACTGTATGTATCGCATAGATATTTTTAATTAACAAAAACACATTTTATTTCTTTTCAGTGACAGTTTTAATTTTACAGAATTAACTTAAAAATGTATTTTAAATAGATATTCTGAGCATTGATAAAAATCTGAATAAAAACAGATTTGTTTTCTGGAGAAATTCATGTATCTCCTTGAAAAATAATTTGACATTGTCAATTTTTTTTAATAGTAGGAGAAGGCACAGAAAACACAGAAATTTTAAAAATTTGCGGTATTAATGTATTCTTTACAGGCCAGAGCAGTCTATGAACAGTAACAATGCACCGAAATAAAATATAGCTAGCGGAGGAAATATTGCAACAACCTCTTTATGGTGCCAAAAGCACAGTGAAAATTTAGATAAGTTAAGATTTTTAAACTTCAGCAATAACAAAGCACGACAAAGCTTGAGTAAAAATGAGTTTGGTTGTTTACCACTTACGTCAGATGCTGCTGTCCAGCACAACTTGCCAGTTTTTTTTTTTATCAAATTCAAGAATGGCTAGGCAACAAACTGACTCCAACATCATGGTTTGGAAAAAACATGGTGAGGTTTTTCGACCTATAATAATGACGAAACCATGCAATTGCTCCGAAATTTGTCCTTGAAATAGTACAACTGTAGGAAGTTATGTAGCTACAAAAAAGTAGATCTAAACTTCTCCAATTTGTGTGGAACCTGTCAAGGAAATACAAGCAGCAATGTCTATGAAACAGAAGTGCAAGAGTTATAGGACGACGATATAGAATATTAGTATTTTTACTATAATGAAGTACTTGCCTTTCATTTTAAAGTAGTATTTTTTTCCGTTAAGATAATATAATTATATTGTACAATGTTTCTGATGTCTTCTTCATGGTTCATGTCCTCCTGTTCTTTTATCTTGAAGAAACACTAAGGTTTGAATTATGAGGTGTTGAATAAGCTGGCTTATAGAGAGCGATAGCAAAGGGCCTAGCCGGATATCTATGTACAATCTCTCCCCAAACCAAATCAAATTTCGTATCAATCCTTTCGAAGCACATGACTTGAGATTGGTTTTCCCAGATTATGAGATCGTTAGCCGCCATATTCGAAGAGTAATGGCAGATTCTGTAATAACTTTTTTTTGCTCTTAGGGCAATGCATGCAAATAAAAATCTTTAAAAAATCACAGTGCTTTTCTTTATCGTTACAAATCTATGTAGTTTTTTTTTAAAATTTGTCTATAATATTCCGAATGAAATTTTGTCATTGTTAAAGTTGCGGGACCAAATAATTCTTATTGTTATAAATGAGTCACTCCAAGATACACATTATGGGGTTTATTAAAATTTCTACAAAGAGTGATGGAGGCAGTAGAGATATTATAGAAACCTGTTTTTGTTAATATTTGTTATATTAGTATTAAGACAAAAGATTATAGGTACCGTTCATATATTTTTTCACTATTATATTTATCTCTAAATTTATTTCATTTTCAGTGTTGCAAGAAAATATGAGTAAATTTTCGCACATAGTTTTATAAATTAAAAAATGAAAATTTTTCAAGTTATGGAACTAAACAAAGCGTGAAACTAATTTAAAATTGGAAATTGACAGAAGTAAATGCATATTCAAATAATCCCCCACCCAGCATCTAATAAGAGATTTGGAACTTAGAATTGGTTAGGGGGACGGTCAAAAAAAAATATTGAACCACAGCACTTAGGTCTCATTGGACCCCTTGTACTACCTCCCTATATGTAGACTTTCACCTAGGCATAAAACTAATCTAATCTTGCAAAGTAGGTGGTGATGCCCTTACATCGGCCAAAGTAGACCGTTCTCCCAAAATGGATTATTTAAGTGATAAGACAGCAGAACAGCCACAGAGGACTTGTCTTACCGTCTCATCTTCTTGTTCACACCCCCTGCAGAAAAAAGTTTTTCCCATGGTCCTCTTAGTAGTACAAATCCACATCGGTCCCCAGTAAATCAGTTGTGAAAAGGTCTATTTGTTTGTTAACCCAACTCCTGCTACATTGAACACATATTACGATCATATAAGGCAAAACTACATATGACCGTTTACGTTTGAGTAATTGATGTGCACTTGTAGTACAAATCTACATGGGTCCCCAGTAAACCAGTTGCTAAAAGTTCTATTTATTTGTTAATTCAAGCCCTGCTACATTGAGCACATATTATGATCATATAAAGCAAAACTACATCTGACCGAATACGTTTTGGTAATTGATGTGCACATGTAGTACAAATCAACATGGGTCCCCAGTAAATCAGTTGTGAAAAGGTCTATTTCTTTGCTAACCCGACTCCTGCTACATTGAGCACCTATTATGATCATATAAAGCAAAACTATATATGACCGAATACGTTTGGATAATTGATGTGCACATGTAGTACAAATCCACATGGGTCCCAAGTAAATCAGTTGTGAAAAGGTCTATTTCTTTGTTAAACCAACCTCTGCTACATTGAGCATCCATTATGATCATATATAGCAAAACTACTGACCGAATACGTTTGCGTAATTGATGTGCACATGTAGTACAAATCCACATGGGTCCCGAGTAAATGAGTTGTGAGTGAAATGGTCTATTTCTTTGTTAACACAACCACTGCTACATTGAGCATCTATTATGATCATATATAGCAAAAATACATCTGATCGAATACGTTTGGGTAATTGATGTGCAAATGTAGTACAAATCCGCATGGGTCCCGAGTAAATCAGTTGTGAAAAGGTCTATAACTTTATCAATAGAGCCCCTACTACATTGAGCATCAATTATGATCATATATAGCAAAACTACATCTGACCGAATATGTTTGTGTAATTGATGTGCACATGTAGTAAAAATCCACATGGGTCCCGAATAAATCAGTTGTGAAACGGTCTACTTCTTTATTAACACAACTCCTGCCACATTGAGCATCTATTATGATCATATATAGCAAAACTACATCTGACCGAATACATTTGCGTAATTGATGGGCACATGTACTACAAATCCACATGGGTCCCAAGTAAATCAGTTGTGAAAAGGTCTATTTCTTTGTTAATCCAACTCCTGCCACATTGAGCATCTATTATGATCATAAATAGCAAAACTACATCTGACCGAATACGTTTGAGTAATTGATGTGCACATGTAGTATAAATCCATATGGGTCCCGAGTAAATCAGTTGAGAAATGGTCTATTTCTTTGTTAACACAACCCCTGCCACATTGAGCATCTATTATGATCATATATAGCAAAACTACATCTGACGGAATACGTTTGCGTAATTGATGTGCACATGTAGTACAAATCCACATGGGTCCCGAGTAAATCAGTTGTGAAAAGGTGTATATCTCTGTTCACCCAACTCCTGCTACATTGAGCATCAATTATGATCATATATAGCAAAACTACACCTGATCGAATACGTTTGGGTAATTGATGTGCACATGTAGTACAAATCTGCATGGGTCCCAAGCAAATCAGTTGTGAAAAGGTATATTTTTCTGTTCACCCAACTCCTGCTACATTGAGCATCTATTGTGATCATATATAGCAAAACTACATCTGATCGAACACATTTGGGTAAATGATTATTACAAATCTGCATGGGTCACGAGTAAATCAGTTGTGAAAAGGTCTATTTCTTTATTAACACAACTCCTGCTACATTAACCTTCTATTATGATCATAAATAGCAAAACTACATCTGACCGAATACGTTTGAGTAATTTATGTGCACATGTAGTACAAATCCATATGGGTCCCGAGTAAATCAGTTGAGAAATGGTCTATTTCTTTGTTAACACAACTCCTGCTACATTGAGCATCTATTATGATCATATATAGCAAAACTACATCTGACGGAATACGTTTGCGTAATTGATGTGCACATGTAGTACAAATCCACATGGGTCTCGAGTAAATCAGTTGTGAAAAGGTATATATCTCTGTTCACCCAACTCCTGCTACATTGAGCATCTATTATGATCATATATAGCAAAACTACATCTGATCGAATACGTTTGGGTAATTGATGTGCACATGTAGTACAAATCTGCATGAGTCCCGAGTAAATCAGTTGTGAAAAGGTATATATCTCTGTTCACCCAACTCCTGCTACATTGAGCATCTATTATGATCATATATAGCAAAACTACATCTGATTAAATACATTTGGGTAATTGATTATTACAAATCTGCATGGGTCCCGAGTAAATCAGTTGTGAAAAGGTCTATTTCTTTATTAACACAACTCCTGCTACATTAAGCTTCTATTATGATCATAAATAGCAAAACTACATCTGACCGAATACGTTTGAGTAATTGATGTGCACATGTAGTACAAATCCATATGGGTCCCGAGTAAATCAGTTGAGAAATGGTCTATTTCTTTGTTAACACAACCCCTGCTACATTGAGCATCTATTATGATCATATATAGCAAAACTACATCTGACGGAATACGTTTGCGTAATTGATGTGCACATGTAGTACAAATCCACATGGGTCCCGAGTAAATCAGTTGTGAAAAGGTATATATCTCGGTTCACCCAACTCCTGCAACATTGAGCATCTATTATGATCATATATAGCAAAACTACATCTGATCGAATACGTTTGGGTAATTGATGTGCACATGTAGTACAAATCTGCATGGGTCCCGAGTAAATCAGTTGTGAAAAGGTATATTTTTCTGTTCACCCAACTCCTGCTACATTGAGCATCTATTATGATCATATATAGCAAAACTACATCTGATCGAATACATTTGGGTAATTGATTATTACAAATCTGCATGGGTCCCGAGTAAATCAGTTGTGAAAAGGTCTATTTCTTTATTAACACAACTCCTGCTACATTAAGCATCTATTATGATCATAAATAGCAAAACTACATCTGACCGAATACATTTGCGTAATTGATGGGCACATGTGGTACAAATCCACAGGGGTCCCAAATAAATCAGTTGCGAAATAGTCTATTTCTTTGTTAACACAACCCCTGCTACATTAAGCATCTATTATGATATATAGCAAAACTAGATCTGACCGAATACGTTTGGGTAATTGATGTGCACATGTAGTACAAATCCACATGGGTCATAAGTAAATCAGTTGTGAAATGGTTTATTTCTTTGTTAACCCAACTCCTGCGACATTGAGCATCTATTATGATCATATATAGCAAAGCTACATCTGACCGAATACGTTTGGGTAATTGATGTGCACATGTAGTACAAATCCACTTGGATCCCGAGCAAATCAGTTGTGAAAAGATCTATTTCTCTGTTAACCCAACTCCTGCCACATTAAGCGTCTATTATGATCATATATAGCAAAACTACATCTGATCGAATACGTTTGGGTAATTGATGTGCACATTTAGTACAAATCCACATGGGTCATAAGTAAATCAGTTGTGAAATGGTTTATTTCTTTGTTAACCCAACTCCTGCCACATTGAGCATCTATTATGATCATATATAGCAAAGCTACATCTGACCGAATACGTTTGGGTAATTGATGTGCACATGTAGTACAAATCCACTTGGATCTCGAGCAAATCAGTTGTGAAAAGATCTATTTCTCTGTTAACCCAACTCCTGCCACATTAAGCGTCTATTATGATCATATATAGCAAAACTACATCTGATCGAATACATTTGGGTAATTGATTATTACAAATCTGCATGGGCCCCCAGTGAATCAGTTGAAGAAAGATCTATTTCTATATTAACACAACTCCTGCTACATTGAGCATCTATTATGATCGTATATAGCAAAACTACATCTAACCAAATACGTTTGCGTAATTGATGTGTAGTTGTAGTACAAATTCACATGGGCCCCAAATAAATCAGTTGTGAAGAGGTCCATTTCTTTGTTAACCCAACTCCTGCTATATTGAAAAACTGTTATGTTCATATAATGCAAAGCTATATGTGATCGAATACGTTTCTGTAATTGATGTGCACATGTAGCACAAGTCCACATGGGTCCCAAATAAATCAGTTGTGAAATGGTTTATTTCTTTGTTAACATAACCCCTGCTACATTGAGCATCTATTATGATCATATATGGCAAAACTACATCTGATGGAATACGATTGCGTAATTGATGTGCACATGTAGTACAAATCCACATGGGTCCCGTGTAAAACAGTTGTGAAAAGGTATATTTCTCTGTTCACCCAACTCCTGCTACATTGAGCATCTATGATGATCATATATAGCAAAACTACATATGATCGAATACGTTTGGGTAATTGATTATTACAAATCTGCATGGGTCTGAGTAAATCAGTTGTGAAAAGGTCTATTTCTTTATTAACACAACTCCTGCCACATTGAGCATCTATTATGATCATATATAGCAAAGCTACATCTGACCGAATACGTTTGGGTAATTGATGTGCACATGTAGTACAAAACCACATGGGTCCCGAGTAAATTAGTTGTGAAACGGTCTATTTCTTTGTTAACACAACTCCTGCTACATTGAGCGTCTAGTATGATCATATATTGCAAAACTACATCTGATCGAATACGTTTGTGTAATTGATGTGCACATGTAGTACAAATCTGCATGGGTCCCGAGTAAATCAGTTGTGAAAATGTCAATTTGTTTATTAACTCAACCCCTACTACATTAAGCATCTATTATGATCACATATAGCAAAACTACATCTGACCGAATACGTTTGGGTAATTGATGTGCACATGTAGTACAAGTGCACATGGGTCCCAAATAAATCAGTTGTGAAATGGTCTATTTCTTTGTTAACATAACCCCTGCTACATTGAGCAACCATTATGATCATATATAGCAAAGCTACATCTGATGGAATACGTTTGCCTAATTGATGTGCACATGTAGTACTAATCCACATGGGTCCCGTGTAAATCAATTGTGAAAAGGTATATTTCTCTGTTCAGCCAACTCCTGCTACATTGAGCATCTATTATGAGCATATATAGCAAAACTGCATCTGATCGAATACGTTTGGGTAATTGATGTGCACATGTAGTACAAATCTGCATGGGTCCCGAGTAAATCAGTTGTGAAAAGTTCAATTTGTTTGTTAACACGACCCCTGCTACATTAAGCATCTATTATGATCACATATAGCAAAACTACATCTGACCGAATACGTTTGCGTAATTGATGGGTAAATGTGGTACAAATCCACAGGGGTCCCAAATAAATCAGTAGCGAAATAGTCTATTTCTTTGTTAATACAACTCCTGCCACATTGAGCATCTATTATTATCATATATAGCAAAGCTACATCTGACCGAATACGTTAGGGTGATTGATGTGCACATGTAGTGCAAATCCACATGGGTCCCGTGTAAAAGAGTTGTGAAAAGGTATATTTCTCTGTTCACCCAACTCCTGCTACATTGAGCATCTATGATGATCATATATAGCAAAACTACATATGATCGAATACGTTTGGGTAATTGATTATTACAAATCTGCATGGGTCTGAGTAAATCAGTTGTGAAAAGGTCTATTTCTTTATTAACACAACTCCTGCCACATTGAGCATCTATTATGATCATATATAGCAAAGCTACATCTGACCGAATACGTTTGGGTAATTGATGTGCACATGTAGTACAAAACCACATGGGTCCCGAGTAAATTAGTTGTGAAACGGTCTATTTCTTTGTTAACACAACTCCTGCTACATTGAGCGTCTAGTATGATCATATATTGCAAAACTACATCTGATCGAATACGTTTGTGTAATTGATGTGCACATGTAGTACAAATCTGCATGGGTCCCGAGTAAATCAGTTGTGAAAATGTCAATTTGTTTATTAACTCAACCCCTGCTACATTAAGCATCTATTATGATCACATATAGCAAAACTACATCTGACCGAATACGTTTGGGTAATTGATGTGCACATGTAGTACAAGTCCACATGGGTCCCAAATAAATCAGTTGTGAAATGGTCTATTTCTTTGTCAACATAACCCCTGCTACATTGAGCAACCAATATGATCATATATAGCAAAGCTACATCTGATGGAATACGTTTGCCTAATTGATGTGCACATGTAGTACTAATCCACATGGGTCCCGTGTAAATCAGTTGTGAAAAGGTATATTTCTCTGTTCAGCTAACTCCTGCTACAGTGAGTATCTATTATGAGCATATATAGCAAAACTGCATCTGATCGAATACGTTTGGGTAATTGATGTGCACATGTAGTACAAATCTGCATGGGTCCCGAGTAAATCAGTTGTGAAAAGTTCAATTTGTTTGTTAACACGACCCCTGCTACATTAAGCATCTATTATGATCACATATAGCAAAACTACATCTGACCGAATACGTTTGCGTAATTGATGGGTACATGTGGTACAAATCCACAGGGGTCCCAAATAAATCAGTAGCGAAATAGTCTATTTCTTTGTTAATACCACTCCTGCCACATTGAGCATCTATTATTATCATATATAGCAAAGCTACATCTGACCGAATACGTTAGGGTGATTGATGTGCGCATGTAGTACAAGTCCACATGGGTCCCGAGTGTGTTAGTTGCGAAATAGTCTATTTCTTTGTTAGCACAACACCTGCTACATTGAGCATCTAGTATGATCATTTATAGCAAAACTACATCTGACCGAATACGTTTGCGTAATTGATGGGCACATGTGGTACAAATCCGCAGGGGTTCCAAATAAATCAGTTGCGAAATAGTCTATTTCTTTGTTAGTACAACTCCTGCCACATTGAGCATCTATTATTATCATATATAGCAAAGCTACATCTGACCGAATACGTTTGGGTAATTGATATGCACATGTGGTACAAATCCACATGGATCCCGAATAAATTATTTGTGAAATAGTCTGTTTCTTTGTTAACACAACTCCTGCTACATTGAGCATCTAGTATGATCGTATATAGCAAAACTACATCTGATCGAATACGTTTGGGTAATTGATGTGCACATGTAGTACAAGTCCACATGGGTCCCAAATAAATCAGTTGCGAAATAGTCTATTTCTTTGTTAGCACAACCCCTGCTACATTGAGCATCTAGTATGATCATTTATAGCAAAACTAGATCTGACCGAATACGTTTGCGTAATTGATGGGTACATGTGGTACAAATCCACAGGGGTCCCAAATAAATCAGTAGCGAAATAGTCTATTTCTTTGTTAATACAACTCCTGCCACATTGAGCATCTATTATTATCATATATAGCAAAGCTACATCTGACCGAATACGTTAGGGTGATTGATGTGCACATGTAGTACAAGTCCACATGGGTCCCGAGTGTATTAGTTGCGAAATAGTCTATTTCTTTGTTAGCACAACACCTGCTACATTGAGCATCTAGTATGATCATTTATAGCAAAACTACATCTGACCGAATACGTTTGCGTAATTGATGGGCACATGTGGTACAAATCCGCAGGGGTTCCAAATAAATCAGTTGCGAAATAGTCTATTTCTTTGTTAGTACAACTCCTGCCACATTGAGCATCTATTATTATCATATATAGCAAAGCTACATCTGACCGAATACGTTTGGGTAATTGATATGCACATGTGGTACAAATCCACATGGATCCCGAATAAATTATTTGTGAAATGGTCTGTTTCCTTGTTAACACAACTCCTGCTACATTGAGCATCTAGTATGATCGTATATAGCAAAACTACATCTGATCGAATACGTTTGGGTAATTGATGTGCACATGTAGTACAAGTCCACATGGGTCCCAAATAAATCAGTTGCGAAATAGTCTATTTCTTTGTTAGCACAACCCCTGCTACATTGAGCATCTAGTATGATCATTTATAGCAAAACTAGATCTGACCGAATACGTTTGCGTAATTGATGGGCACATGTGGTACAAATCCGCAGGGGTCCCAAATAAATCAGTTGCGAAATAGTCTATTTCTTTGTTAATACAACTCCTGCCACATTGAGCATCTATTATTATCATATATAGCAAAGCTACATCTGACCGAATACGTTTGGGTAATTGATGTGCACATGTGGTACAAATCCATATGGGTCCCGAATAAATTATTTGTGAAATGGTCTGTTTCTTTGTTAACACAACTCCTGCTACATTGAGCATCTATTATGATCATATATATCAAAACTACATCTGATCGAATACATTTGGGTAATTGATGTGCACAAGTAGTACAAGTCCACATGGGTCCCAAATAAATCAGTTGTGAAATGGTCTATTTCTTTGTTAACATAACCCCTGCTACATTGAGCATCTAGTATGATCATATATAGCAAAACTACATCTTATCGAATACATTTGGGTAATTGATGTGCACAAGTAGTACAAGTCCACATGGGTCCCAAATAAATCAGTTGTGAAATGGTCTATTTCTTTGTTAACATAACCCCTGCTACATTGAGCATCTAGTATGATCATATATGCAAAACTACATCTTATCGAATACGTTTGGGTAATTGATGTGCACATGTAATACAAGTCCACATGGGTCCCAAATAAATCAGATGTGAAATGGTCTATTTCTTTGTTACCATAACCCCTGCTACATTGAGCATCTATTATGATCATATATAGCAAAACTAGATCTGACCGAATACGTTTGGGTAATTGATGTGCACATGTGGTACAAATTAACATGGGTCCCGAGTAAATTAGCTGTGAAATGGTCTATTTCTTTGTTAACACAACTCCTGCTACATTGAGCATCTATTATGATCATACACAGCAAAACTACATCTGATCGAATACGTTTGGGTAATTGATGTGCACATGTAGTACAAGTCCACATGGGTCCGAAATAAATCAGATGTGAAATGGTCTATTTCTTTGTTACCATAACCCCTGCTACATTGAGCATCTATTATGATCATATATAGCAAAACTAGATCTGACCGAATACGTTTGGGTAATTGATGTGCACATGTGGTACAAATTAACATGGGTCCCGAGTAAATTAGCTGTGAAATGGTCTATTTCTTTGTTAACACAACTCCTGCTACATTGAGCATCTATTATGATCATACACAGCAAGACTACATCTGATCGAATACGTTTGGGTAATTGATGTGCACATGTAGTACAAGTCCACATGGGTCCCAAATAAATCAGTTGTGAAATGGTCTATTTCTTTGTTAACATAACCCCTGTTACATTGAACATCTATTATGATCATATATATCGAAACTACATCTGATCGAATACATTTGGGTAATTGATGTGCACAAGTAGTACAAGTCCACATGGGTCCCAAATAAATCAGTTGTGAAATGGTCTATTTCTTTGTTAACATAACCCCTGCTACATTGAGCATCTAGTATGATCATATATAGCAAAACTACATCTTATCGAATACGTTTGGGTAATTGATGTGCACATGTAATACAAGTCCACATGGGTCCCAAATAAATCAGATGTGAAATGGTCTATTTCTTTGTTACCATAACCCCTGCTACATTGAGCATCTATTATGATCATATATAGCAAAACTGGATCTGACCGAATACGTTTGCGTAATTGATGGGCACATGTGGTACAAATCCACAGGGGTCCCAAATAAATCAGTTGCGAAATAGTCTATTTCTTTGTTAATACAACTCCTGCCACATTGAGCATCTATTATTATCATATATAGCAAAACTACATCTGACCGAATACGTTTGGGTAATTGATGTGCACGTGGGGTACAAATCCACATGGGTCCCGAGTAAATTAGTTGTGAAATGGTCTATTTCTCTGTTAACACAACTCCTGCTACATTGAGCATCCAGCATGATTATATATATCAAAATTACATCTGATCGAATACGTTTGAGTAATTGATGTGCACATGTAGTACAAATCCACATTGGTCCCATGTAAATCAGTTGTAAAAAGGTATATTTCTCTGTTCACCCAACACCTGCTACATTGAGCATCTATTATGATTATATATAGCAAAACTACATCTGATCGAATACGTTTGGGTAATTGATTATTACAAATCTGCATGGGTCTGAGTAAATCAGTTGTGAAAAGGTCTATTTCTTTATTAACACAACTCCTGCCACATTGAGTATCTATTATGATCATATATAGCAAAGCTACATCTGACCGAATACGTTTGGCTAATTGATGTGCACATGTAGTACAAAACCACATGGGTCCCGAGTAAATTAGTTGTGAAGCGGTCTATTTCTTTGTTAACACAACTCCTGCTACATTGAGCATCTAGTATGATCATATATTGCAAAACTACATCTGATCGAATACGTTTGTGTAATTGATGTGCACATGTAGTACAAATCTGCACGGGTCCCGAGTAAATCAGTTGTGAAATTGTCAATATGTTTATTAACTCAACCCCTGCTACATTAAGCATCTATTATGATCACATATAGCAAAACTACATCTGACCGAATACGTTTGGGTAATTGATGTGCACATGTAGTACAAGTCCACATGGGTCCCAAATAAATCAGTTGTGAAATGGTCTATTTCTTTGTTAACATAACCCTTGCTACATTGAGCAACCATTATGATCATATATAGCAAAGCTACATCTGACGGAATACGTTTGCCTAATTGATGTGCACATGTAGTACTAATCCACATGGGTCCCGTGTAAATCAATTGTGAAAAGGTATATTTCCCTGTTCAGCCAACTCCTGCTACATTAAGCATCTATTATGAGCATATATAGCAAAACTACATCTGATCGAATACGTTTGGGTAATTGATGTGCACATGTAGTACAGATCTGCATGGGTCCCGAGTAAATCAGTTGTGAAAAGTTCAATTTGCTTATTAACACAACCCCTGCTACATTAAGCATCTGTTATGATCACATATAGCAAAACTACATCTGACCGAATACGTTTGCGTAATTGATGGGTACATGTGGTACAAATCCACAGGGGTCCCAAATAAATCAGCAGCGAAATAGTCTATTTCTTTGTTAATACAACTCCTGCCACATTGAGCATCTATTATTATCATATATAGCAAAGCTACATCTGACCGAATACGTTTGGGTGATTGATGTGCACATGTAGTACAAGTCCACATGGGTCCCGAGTATATTAGTTGCGAAATAGTCTATTTCTTTGTTAGCACAACCCCTGCTACATTGAGCATCTAGTATGATCATATATAGCAAAACTACATCTGATCGAATACGTTTGGGTAATTGATGTGCACATGTAGTACAAGTCCACATGGGTCCCAAATAAATCAGTTGCGAAATAGTCTATTTCTTTGATAGCACAACCCCTGCTACATTGAGCATCTAGTATGATCATTTATAGCAAAACTAGATCTGACCGAATACGTTTGCGTAGTTGATGGGCACATGTGGTACAAATCCGCAGGGGTCCCAAATAAATCAGTTGCGAAATAGTCTATTTCTTTGTTAATACAACTCCTGCCACATTGAGCATCTATTATTATCATATATAGCAAAGCTACATCTGACCGAATACGTTTGGGTAATTGATGTGCACATGTGGTACAAATCCACATGGGTCCCGAATAAATTATTTGTGAAATGGTCTGTTTCTTTGTTAACACAACTCCTGCTACATTGATCATCTAGTATGATCATATATAACAAAACTACATCTAATCGAATACGTTTGGATAATTGATTATTACAAATCTGCATGGGTCCCGAGTAAATCAGTAGCGGGACTCCCGAAATCTCGATAGCTTCAATGTCGACTTCGAAAATATTTCGATCTCGAAGTCGATAGTCTCTAATCGTAATATAAAACGGTACTCTTGAAACCGTTCGAGATTGCACTCGTACAACTTCGGCAAAACGCCAGCTGATCTCTTATACCACCACAGTTGATATCCAAAATTACTATTTGACAATCAATGTTCCCAACATTACTTTCATGAATTTATCTTGCATTTCATTCTAATACGTAATAATTGTTTTCCATTTCACTCTTATCTTATTGTTTATTTATATGAATTTTCCAACTAAGTTAAAATTGTCAAATATCATTTAACAAAAAGAGTTAGTTATTTGCGAATTCAAATGTTACCGGTGAATATATTAATTGCACAACGCCTTGAAGAAAGAGAAGTTATAAGAAATGCAAATATTCAAAGAAGGCACTTAAGAGATTTAAATAACCCGTTCTCTATTCCTAATAGAAGATTTGTGGAATTATTTCGCTTGAATAAAGATATGGCACGCAATTTAGTAGCATCATTAACACCTCAACTAAGACAAGCAAGAAGGACATCTGCGATTCACCCAATTTTAAAAATATTCTCCGCCCTTAGATTTTATGCAACTGGTGAATACCAGAGAAGTATAGGAACTAGTAGGTTACATGCTATGAGTCAACAAGGTATTAGTAGATGTATAAAAGAAGTTAGTACAGCCATTTATGAACACCTTCAAATTTTTTAAAATATTTACTGGACGGTTGTTGTTCGAAAACTAAATAGAGAATCTATTATTTTAATTTTAGTAAGGAGAGGTTTCCAAAGGGATATTTATGATAATTTATTACTATTGCACAAAACCTAAAGATTAAAATATAGACATGCATAAAGGCACTTACAACCCTTAACTTTCAGTACCCTCTTAAGATAAGGGAAGAGATAAACAAATATACTTAGCTTTAAATGCATTGGTGTTTGTTTCGTATGCCTTTCATTGTTGAGTTTTATCTTATATTTATATAAACACGTCGGCCGTGGTTTTAACAATATTATCGTCCACATCGGACGTGGACGTAGACAGTCCCTTTATATTATAGGTATATTTTTTGGTTATGTTATTATTATGACATGGGACTCATGGGAGAGAGAATAAAAGTATTTGGACGGTTAAACAGAAATAACAACATTTATGTGTGTATTAAAAAAGGACAGTAAATCATTTCGGGCAGTCGCTACTTATCGAAATCAAGTCGAATGTCACGGGTATGACCTTCGTAATTATTTCGATGGAAATCTGTCAAGAGTACCAAACTATCGACATTATTTCGATCTCGATCATCCGACTTCGATTCGAGATTTCGGGAGTCCCGCTACAGTTGTGAAATGGTCTATTTCTTTATTAACACAACTCCTGCCACATTGAGCATCTATTATGATCATATATAGTAAAGCTACATCTGACCGAATACGTTTGGGTGATTGATGTGCACATGTAGTACAAGTCCACATGGGTCCCGAGTATATTAGTTGCGAAATAGTTTATTTCTTTGTTAGCACAACCCCTGCTACATTGACCATCTAGTATGATCCTATATAGCAAAACTACATCTGATCGAATACGTTTGGGTAATTGATGTGCACATGTAGTACAAGTCCACATGGGTCCCAAATAAATCAGTTGCGAAATAGTCTATTTCTTTGTTAGCACAACCCCTGCTATATTGAGCATCTAGTATGATCATTTATAGCAAAACTAGATGTGACCGAATACGTTTGCGTAATTGATGAGCACATGTGGTACAAATCCGCAGGGGTCCCAAATAAATCAGTTGCGAAATAGTCTATTTCTTTGTTAATACAACTCCTGCCACATTGAGCATCTATTATTATCATATATAGCAAAGCTACATCTGACAGAATACGTTTGCGTAATTGATGTGCACATGTAGTACAAATCCACATGGGTCCCATGTAAATCAGTTGTAAAAAGGTATATTTCTCTGTTCACCCACCTCCTGCTACATTGAGCATCTATTATGATCATATATAGCAAAATATATCTGACCGAATACGTTTGCGTAATTGATGGGCACATGTGGTACAAATCCACAGGGGTCCCAAATAAACCAGTTGCGAAATAGTCTATTTCTTTGTTAACACAACCCCTGCTACATTGAGCATCTGTTATGATCATTTATAGCAAGACTAGTTCTGAACGAATACGTTTGCGTAATTGATGGGCACATGTGGTACAAATCCACAGGGGTTTCCAATAAATCAGTTGCGAAATAGTCTATTTCTTTGTTAATACAACTCCTGCCACATTGACCATCTATTATGATCATATATAGCAAAACTACATCTGACCGAATACGTTTGGGTAATTGATGTGCACGTGTGGTACAAATCTACATGGGTCCCGAGTAAATTAGTTGTGAAGTGGTCTATTTCTTTGTTAATACAACTCCTGCTGCATTGAGCATCTAGCATGATCGTATATGTCAAAACTACATCTGATCGAATACGTTTGGGTAATTGATGTGCACATGTAGTACAAGTCCACATGGGTCCCAAAAAAATCAGTTGTGAAATTGTAATGAAGTATACAATACTACAGGAATACTGTATACTTTCATTCCAGTTTAACTTATTTTAATCATGCATGGATCAAGTAGTTCAGTTTTAGATTAGGTCAATACCTGATTAGTTCTTTTGTTAACTTTTAATTCTAACTTCACCAGGCTGCAACTTGCGTGCCGTGTGCATTTCGTGCCGGGTGCAAAACCACGTGACCGTGATTTTTGGGTATAAAATAGCTAGCCAGAAACCAGTAAATTCAGAGCTTGACTTTCACCTTTCTCGAGTATGTTGAACTGAGATAACCGGAAGCTCAAGTTTCTCCGGCGTCGTGGCAGCCGCTGGCCAAGTATCTGTTAGGGTGGATCCGAGTGCGTTGAGCTGGACCTCCTGTCAGATTAATTCGAGTGTATTGAACTGGATCTCTCCTGAAACAGATTTCTTAGTCGCGTCTGTTATGTCCTGGAACTTCGATTAGAGAATTGGGGTTACGACGACGTACATAGAGGAAATATGTTACACTCTCTCTCTCTCTCCGATTACTATGATGTACTTATGTAATAACAAGATTGTCGCAACCTAAGCCATAAAAGATATGGCCACACTGTACATATAATTATTAGGAGAATAAATGTCTTATTTTGCATCTGGATTTTAATTAATAATAACATTGAACCCTGGAATAATCTCCAAACCGGCTACCCGAGCAAAACAAGCATCACATTTTGGCGCCCGAGCAGTTCAACAATCTAATCCAGATACGCTTGCTATTACATTTCACAACCAGGACAACTTTGTACAGAAATTGTCAATAGGGAGTTATCGCAGGTATATACCGTATTTACTGTTACGTTATTTTGACATGTAAGCATGCGCAGATCGTTGGAGGTTTACGGTAAACGTTATTTAGTTTAACGTGCTCCGTTATTTGAGAACGAATAGCGGGCCAGATTTTACGTTTACGGTAAGTCCTTCGGTGGTTCTCGTACTTCTCTCGGAGATTATCGGGTTAAATTAACAAGTATTTTGTGCAAGTTTTCTTCTTCTTCTATCTCCATTTCATTTCTACTTGTAATATTTTATAGGTTACGTCAGTTACTTATACGTTTTATATATGTTCTGTGTTTTATATGTTTTGTGCGTTTTATTACCTATTGCGCTGCCACTTAATTTTATTTTAGTAAAATATTTCTTTAACTGTTAAAAGATGACGGCTGTGATAAAGCAAAGGCTGAGATTTTCAGCCGATGACGATATATTGCTGTTAAGAGAGGTTTTGGGGCAAAACCCTTACACAGACAGCGCTAGATGGGCATTAATTCAAGAAAATATGCAACTGGTCTCGGGGAAGAAGTTTTCAATTAGAAGTATAAAAGATCATATTAATCTGTTGCTGCAAATTTGGTTGAAGAAAGATAATGCGAATAAAAAGAAGTAAGTATGTTGCAATGGTGTAAACGAGTACTTGCGACATATCTAATATTTAAAATTTAATTGTTTCTGAATTTTCAGATCAGGTATTGAGGAGGGATATACCGAAAAAGATAGTTTGCTTCAAGAAATTTTTGACATGTCAAAAGAACACATGGCAAATAAAACACTGTCTGTAAAAGAAAAAAAAAGTATAGAGAAGGGGAAAGAGGCAAGAGACGGCTGGGCAATGCTCACACTAGAATATAATAAAGAGAATGTGAATATTAATAATAGCTTTGACCACGTTTTGGACCATAACTATGGTAAGTGTTATGTACAGAAATGAAAGACAGTTACCTGCTTACTTTTAACTTTTTCAAAGTAAAAGCAGCATTGAAAACTTGTTTGCAGTGGACACAATGCACAATTTTGTGTAAACTGCGTTTTTGGTTTATTGAATGCTTAGTAGTATTTTGCACATGCTGACAGTACCTTGTAAACCTACAGCAACATGTATAATTAAATATCATATTGTTTTTATGGTCATGACTTTTGAAAAAAGTGCAGTGTTAATTGTCTCCATTTAGTGCAGTTTTTTTTGCATGTACATTTAAATTGGTACAATATTTTGAAAAATAGAACTGTTACTTTTTTGTTTGTTGCATGTACGTTACATTTTATTCCAAATGAACCATCGAAATGTTAATGTGTGATATACTTCATAGTGGTTTATTTTAGTACATCATGCGTCCAGTTCAAATACACAGTGTTTTTACACAGAAAGTGGGGTGGCTGAAGAAATCGCTCCACATTTTGTGACTTGTGACTCTTCAAATGTGCCACTCAGTACTCAGAATGAAAATGGTATGTGCGAAATGCCTTTATCAAGAATTGTGTCCGAACCAGAAAAAAGTATACCAGCCCCAACACTAACAACACCATCCCGGTCAAAAGTAATAGGTAGGTACTTACCTAAATATAATTACCTAAGTATAATTTAAAAAAATAAAATTTAAATTCTTGATTATTTTATTAATAAAATAAATGATTACTTTTCACACAGCACGATACAAAGAAACATAACAATATATATATATATAGGTATATAAGTACAGTAATGTTTTTTTTTTCTCTAAGCACTATTATTTGTAGGTCCGCTAAGAACACGAACACAAAAGAGTGGTCAATTAAAAAAATCTGCATTGGAATATCTAAATGAAAAAAATAATAGAGAAAGTAGGATGCGTAGCAGAGAGCTGGAGTTAGAAGAACAAAGAATCATATTGGAAGAGAGGAAATTAAAATTAGAGGAGCAGAAATTTGAGCTAGAAGCATATGAGCGGAAAAAAAAAATTGAGCTGGAGGAACAGAAACTGAAAATGGAATTGAATGAAAGACAAGAAATGAAGAAAATAATGGAAAATCAGCAAAAAATTATCGAAAAATTGATTTAACACAATTACAAAATGTATACAGCTTTTTATTTAAATAAATAATAAATAAATATCAAAAAACGTTCATTGCTTAGTACAGTGAAACATAATTATTAACTGAAACTGAAAGCAAAAAATAAAAAATTACAATTTATTGTGTACATAATAAAAAAAAAAGATGTGGTAAAAACATAAAAAAAAGAAAAGGCCAATGTAACCTACAAATTAAAATAAATTTACAACAAACAATTAATACATCACTGGCGGCTGATGAAATTTAGTTTAGCTAATCTCGGTATTGAATCATGAAACCCAAACAATACTTTAAGGCATGGCTACCAAGACTAACTGAAGAAGTTTTATGCAAAACAAATTCTGATTGAAATTAGCAACAAAAAATGGTGTTTAAAGCACCTCTTAAAATATTTGCCAAACTGATGAACAGATTTCGTTAGGAATTTATGAGTTTTTATAAAGTTAAACTTATTAAAATATAACTGTAAAATCTATCGAAAATAAAATTTCAAAAAGGTTAAGACATAAAAATCAATTTTTTAAAAGAAATTTGCAATCTGCCCATCAATTTTCTTCATAAGTAATAAATAACAGCACAGAAATTAGACAACCCTCAAATCCAAAGCCAAAGGCTGTCCGGAAGAGGGTTACACATTGACAAAAAAGTAGACACATCCAAACCCAGTGATATTGCCCGTATTGAAGCTGGGGATCGAACCCAGAACACGATAGACAGTTTCACCAAGCGTATTCTTTCACAATGCGCTCTAGCCCGCTGTGCTACCATGCCAGTAATCTGAGAAAAAATTTTGAAAATATTTTTGGCAAATTTAAATCACATTTTTTGTAAACAAAACTTTTTCGTTTGGTCTTGGTAGTGATTCCATACAGTATGGCTACGGTCCTATGCCCCAATACTAAGATATAGCTAACCTAAATTTCACCAGCTGCCACTCGATAAATGAATACTTTATAATTATTGACCAATATACTCCTCTAGTTGGGGAGGTACAGTCTGAAAATATTCGGCTGTTTGGCTACCATATAAACATGTATGGCAGTTTGTCAAGATCATTGCTGTGATATACATTTGTTCTACATCCTGTAAAAGTAACCTCTGATTTTTCCTAAAGTCTACAAATGCAAATTCTGCTATAATTTTCTGGAATCCCCATTCTACAGCTTGTCTACTTGCACTCATAGCTGTATTGAAATTCTGTTGTTCCCGAGTTATTCCTCTATTTGGATAGGGGCACAGTAACAACTCCCTTATGCCATACGCTTGATCTCCATATAAAACATACTTTTCTCCATTTGGGAAAACAGTACACCTTTCTAGTTGTTGGTACAATTGTGATTCCCTGAAAATGCCAGAGTCATGACGTCTTCCAGGATAAGCTCCTAAAAGGCTAACAACAACTCCATCTGGGCATATCACCGACTGATATTTCACACAATGAAATCTTTTATGCCCGGAATAATATTCTTCTTGGTTAATAGACGGTCTGCATATGGCTCTTGCAGTGCCATCTATAAAACCCCAACAGTTCTGAACAGGGGCTCCCTTTGCGGTAATTGCCTGGAAAATATATTGATTATAATTATTCCATTCCATCCAATAAGTGAATAATAAAAAAAATTAATTATTTCATAAGCCTCGAGTTATTACTCACCTCTGCATAATGCTGTAACTTCTCTCGATTTAACCACCGAAGATTATTGATATCATTAAGTAAATGTCCATGATGTTCATAAATAAAATTTGTCATGTAATTAGCAATCTGAGACAAAGACTGTGATGATAATCCAAAAAGATTTTCCAAATCGTAAAGGCGGTTAGGATATGCCAATCTTCTCAATAATATGCATAGTCCTTCAACACCTAAACCAATGAAATATTTTTTACAATGAAAATTATATAAATACTCAGGGCCAGTTGTACGAAAGCGGTTCAGCAAAAGTTCAGCTGAACTTGGTTCAAAAGCCAAGGATACCATTCTTGTAACAATTGTATCCTTGGATCTTAAACCAGGTTCTGTTGAACTTTTGCTGAACCGCTTTCGTACAACTGGCCCTCACTTGTATAAATACAAATTAGCATATTATATTCAACAAGTAGGCTCAATAAGTGCTGCCTAAGCCTTAAATTTGTCTACATTTTGACATATATTGTAGGGACACTTACCCGTAGCAACATGCCTAGTCTCAGTCCTAATGAAATTTGGTATTCGTAAAACTGTGGTTAGCCTTTCAATACCGTCTTTCTCAAAACGAAAATTCAATTTAACATCTTTTGGTGGCAAGTCATTTAGGTTTAATCGGTTTCCTCTATTTATTATTGCATTCTCTCCATTGTTAAGAATGTGGTAAAGAATTGCATCTTCTACATCGTTATCATTGGCCTCTCCCACGACAAGTGCCTCCAATATTTCTTCCATGGTCCTATTACGGTAAGAGGCTCTATTAATTTAAACAATTCAGTGACAACTAAATATTTTGCAATAATTATTTATAGGTACATTATATTAAAAGGTTTAAATAACTATTTATTAATCTTTAACGTAATATTTCATAAGCAAAGGAACCCTTGCCTCAAATTACATCGAAAATCACACACATGAAATCTTCTAAAATACTATTTTAATTACTTAATAATGACATGAAGGAGATAATTAGCAATAAAATGTAATTTGTTATATTTACCTGGAAAAAGTCTACTACCAAAGAAATATATTATTAGAGGCGAGAAATTTTAAAAATGTTAACCAAACTATTTGTGGTAACGAATTGACAGATTAAGCTCGGCACGGAGAGGTTATGTCAATACTACAATAATAAATGCGATAACTCTCATTTTCACAGAGATACGGTATTGAATAAAGGCAGATGATAACGTATACCGTATCGGTTATCTTGGCATTGCGATAACTCCCTAATATTACATAGTTTTTACGTTATCATAGTAACGGAGTAAAAAGATAAATATTTTAAGAAGGACAACTCACCAGTCCCACCAGAGAAACAATTAATTATCCGAAATGAGTTTGTCCGAATCGGAAGGGGCATATTGTCTCGAAGTTGTAGACGAAACTGTAGGATGGATCTACAAACTGAAGAAGGATGAACTACAGCAAGAAATTTCAAAACATGGTGGAAAAAGCACCGGAACGGTCGAAGAATTACGTTCAAGACTAAAAAACATTATTCGAGAAAACAAACCGGCCGCTAGCCCGAATCTCATTACTTCGAATCCACAACTAACACCTGTTAATGCCGCCCTCGACCAAGTCCGCAAGTGGAATGTCTATTTTGATGGGAAAAGAGATGCTATCTCATTTTTAGAAAGAGTACAAGAACTACAAGATGGCTACAATTTCTCTAATGAACAAATGTTGCGGGCTTTGCAAGAATTATTGCAAGGCGATTGTTTATTATGGTACCGGAATAATAAAAGTACTTGGATGACATGGAATAACTTTCTTACAGACTTTAAATCATTTTACTTACCTGCAGATTATAACCATAACCTGGAAGAAAAAGTAAAGTCCCGCATTCAAGGAGAATCCGAAGGTATAAAAGATTATGTCATTGCCATTCAAACATTGCTAAGACGATTAAAGAATGTCTCTCCGGAACAACAATTATACAGAATATACACGAATTTACGCCCTGAATATAGGAAATATATCAGGAGGCGTGATTTTGTGACACTCGCAGAACTTCTAAGCCTAGCAAACGATTACGAGATGGTCTGTAAACAAGAATCGGCTTTAAAGAAACCAGTACAGCAGACACAGATTTCTACACAACGCCCTGGTTATAACACTTACAGTAGAAATTTCCCTGATAACAATGAAAATAAAGGTACCGCAAGTTTCAATAGAAATGCACTAAATAACAAAGAAAGACCAGCCGGTTATTACACAAACGCTACACAACAGATTTCACGTCCCAACGAAACCAGAAATTCAACACAACCCTCTCAGCCTTCACCTGGAAATTATGACAGTAAAACTTCGTGTTGGCGTTGTGGTAATGTTGGGCACACACGATTTAATTGCGGATCTTCTCCAAGAAAATTTTGCTCGAGATGCGGGCGCGCAGACATGTTATCCCGAGATTGTAATTGCCTAGAACGTCAAAACATGGGAAACGGCGAAGGAACTACGCAAGTCCGAGGTCGGCGCAGTTTCGACTAGATTCTACCTCGTTTTCACAGATGACGTTGACGCACGAAGTAGACAACCGTCTCAAGTTACAACTTACTATCGAGAACTACTCGTTCGAAGCGTTAATCGACACCGGTTCGGCACGCTCATATATAGGTGACGCTGTACACACCTTGTGTGAGAGAAATAATGTAAGTCATTTTGCCTGTGACCAAAAGGCGGAGTTAGCTGATTGTTAAAGAATTGATATTAATAGAGGGTTCACTATTAAATACTCAATAGCTCAAAAACAATGGACGGACAATTTCCTATACTTACCTAAATTGGCCCCCGATATTATGTTAGGTATGGATTTTTTACTAAAACATGGATTTAGCGCAGATTTAGACAAACAGAAGTTCCGAATAATGGGAAATTGGTATGACATAAAGGGCACAACCAAAGAAAGTACGCGATTGGCGAGTATTACCCAGCCGACAATATCGGAACAAGAACGCCTGTCACAGTTCTTACAAGCAGAACTACCGAAGTTCAATCGAATTAAAGGCGTTACCCAACTGATCACACACAAAATACGGCTTATAAAAAATACCCCTATTAAACAAAGACACCGGCCTTTAAATCCAGCTATTCAGGAAATAGTCAACACAGAACTAGACCAAATGTTACAAGATGGTATAGTAGAACCTTCTAATAGCCCGTGGAATAATCCCGTCGTCATGGTTAGAAAAAGAGACAATAAATTTAGATTTTGCATTGATTTCAGAAAGGTAAACGAAGTTTCAATGAAAGATGCATACCCGTTACCGTTTATAAATTCTATCTTAGACAAGCTAAAAGAAGCTAAATTTATATCAACTTTAGATCTACGTTCTAGCTACTGGTTGATACCTTTAACCGATGATAGTAAACCAATAACGGCTTTTACAGTTCCAAGCAGGGGTTTATATCAATTTAAAGTTTTACCTTTTGGCCTCCACTCTACTACGAGCACATTTCAGAGACTTTTAGACAGAATTATTACTCCCGAAATGACGTATGCTTTCGCATACCTAGACGACATCGTGGTTATAAGTAAAACATTTGAAGAACATCTGAAACATCTAAAAGATATTTTCAAACGGCTTTTAGAAGCAAATTTGCAATTGAATCCAGATAAATGTAATTTCTGTAGAAAGGAACTTAAATATCTAGGCCACCTAGTATGCGAAGAAGGCATTAAAACAGATCCAGTTAAAGTTAAAGCAATTCTAACTATCCAAGCACCGAAAAACGTCAAACAATTACGTCGTTTTCTCGGAATGTCGTCCTGGTACAGAAGATTTATACAGGGATACTCAGAAATTGCTGCACCATTGAATAGACTTTTAAGAAAACACACACGCTGGAAATGGTCTCAACTCGAAGAAAAAGCTTTTAATACCTTAAAAAAATCATTAACCGAAGCCCCCATATTAAATTGCCCTGATTTCTCAAAAACATTCTACCTGCAGACGGACGCATCAACAGAAGGTTTAGGTGTGGCTCTCATACAAAAAATCGACAACCAGGATCGAGTTATAGCATATGCAAGCCGTTCTTTATCCAACGCTGAAAGGAAAATGTCGGCGGGCGAGCTCGAATGCGCAGCAATCGTTTTCGGAATAAGGAAAAACCTACATTATCTGATGGGATATCATTTTATAGTCGTAACAGACCATCAAAGTTTAAAATGGTTAAGTTCTATAAATTCCCCTAGTGGACGTTTAGCCAGATGGGCAATGGAATTGCAACAATACGACTTTGAAATAAAATACCGAAAAGGAGTACTAAACAAAGTTGCAGATGCGCTTTCCCGCCAACCAATCGTCGAACAAAATACAGATATCGACGAATTTCTTTTTACTATCGGAGAAGCCGAAAACTGTGAATGGTACCAGAACACCGTCAAATTAGTTAAAGAAAGACCCGATAAAAAACCAGACTACTGCTTGGAAAATGGAAATCTTTATCGTCATGTTTGGACAAATAACGGTTTTACTGACGACGAATTCTCCAACCCATGGAAGCTGTGTATCCCGCAGCAGAAAAAAAACAAATTTTGTTCGAAAATCATGTCGCACCTAGTGCAGGTCACTTAGGAATAGCAAAAACTATCACCCGAATTTCAAATAAATGTTACTGGCCTAGAATGCACAGAGATATAACCAACTATGTTAGACGATGTTCCAGCTGTCAAAAATACAAACAATCACAACAACAGCCCGCTGGAAAAATGCAATTTCCAAAAGTAAACGGATGTTGGGATACTGTTAGTATAGACATTGTAGGCCCGCTCCCAAGGTCTAGCAAAGAGAACACAAATCTAATTGTGATGCAGGATAGATTCACTAAGTGGGTAGAATGCCACCCTGTAAGAAAAGCAACCTCCACTACGGTCTGTACAGCCCTGAAAGAAAAAATTATCTCCCGTTTCGGATGTCCAAATAGCATTATCACCGATAATGGCAAACAGTTTACAAGTAATGAATTTACTAAAATGTTGTCTGAATATGGTATTACACACCGTACTACTACACCATATTCACCCCAATGCAACCCCGTAGAGAGGACAAATAAAGTTTTAAAAACCATGATAGCTCAGTATACAAAAAATGATCACCGGAAATGGGACCAATATTTACCCGAATTTATATTGGCCATGAATTCCGCCAGACATGAATCCACTGGGTTTTCACCAGCTATGCTGAATTTCGGAAGAGAATTAACGTTACCTGGCGTCCTTAATAAGGAACAACCCTCCGCAAATTTACCTGACGCCAATGTTCCACCAACACGCATAAAGAACCTAGAAAAATTGTCAGAAATTTTTGAACTAGTACAATTAAACTTGGCAAAGGCCTACCAATCACAGAGCCGACACTATAACTTACGCCGCCGAGACTGGACCCCACGTGTTGGAGACCGAGTTATGAAAAGAGAGCACCCGCTGTCCTCAGCAATCCGAAATTTTAACGCAAAACTTGCTCCAAAGTTCTCAGGCCCATACATAGTGGAACGGATTATATCACCAGTAGTAGTCGAGATCAGACTCCCTACCCGACGGAAAGTGGAACGAGTCCACGTTAAGGATTTAAAAAAGGCATATACATGAAAGAAGAGTTCCCAGCTCAGTCGTGCCGAGTCTTAGTTAGTGAAATGTCTTCACCAACAACTTTTGAAATCCCAGCACCCTCACTGCTAAGTTCCCCAAAAAGGTGTCCGAGACGAAAACGGGAAAAGAAGAGGAATCATGAGAGGAGACCTTTTCGTATCAAGAATCCCGACGGCACCGTAACGAGAATTTATAAGCCACTCGTCTCCGGCATTTCCCGTCTCCCCGGAAATCCACAAAATTTCCTCATTTATTTTCTCGCCAGGAAAAGATTAATTTCAATTTTATATTCTGTTTAAAATACATTTATTTCTTAGATTCATTTATTATATTTCATATAACTTGTTAAAAACAAAGGATAGTTTTTATATTTAAAGATATCAGTATCTCAATTAAATGTTTTATTGAATTTTTTTTTTGGATAGCTTATTTTGAAAAAAAAAACAAAAACTTATTTACCTGCTGTTTGAACCTTACTTATACTATGTTTCTTTGTTTTAAGATTGTTCCCACAGATGACTCCACGCCTGCATTGTACATATAACCAGAGGCGTACTACAATTTTTTAAGAAGGGCACCCTAATGTTTTGACCCGTTTCGAAATCAGATGATGGTTTCCGAAAAACTTGTTCACTTGTTGTATTATTGTTTATGTAAAATATGTAAAATAATTTTAACTTACCTGTTTAGCTTTAAGATATATGTTAGACAATAATAATAACAAGCATCACAAAATGGTCTATTTCTTTGTTAACATAACCCCTGCAACATTGAGCATCTATTATGATCATATATAGCAAAACTAAATCTGACGGAATACGTTTGCATAATTGATGTGCACATGTAGTACAAATCCACATGGGTCCCATGTAAATCAGTTGTAAAAAGGTTTATTTCTCTGTCCACCCAACTCCTGCTACATTGAGCATCTATTATGATCATATATAGCAAAACTACATCTGATCGAATACGTTTGGGTAATTGATTATTACAAATCTGCATGGGTCCCGAGTAAATCAGCTATGAAAAGGTCTATTTCTTTATTAACACAACTCCTGCCACGTTGAGCATATATTATGATCATATATAGCAAAGCTACATCTGACCGAATACGTTTGGGTAATTGATGTGCACATGAAGTACAAATCTGCATGGGTCCAGAGTAAATCAGTTGTAAAAAGTTCAACTTGTTTATTAACACAACCCCTGCTACATTAAGCATCTATTATGATCACATATAGCAAAACTACATCTGACCGAATACGCTTGCGTAATTGATGGGCACATGTGGTACAAATCCACATGGGTCCCGAGTAAATTATTTGTGAAATGGTATATTTCTCTGTTAACACAACTCCTGCTACATTGAGCTTCTATTATGATCATATGTAGCAAAATTCATCTGATCGAATAGGTTTGCGTAATTGATGGGCGCATGTACTACAAATCCACATGGGTCCCAAGTAAATCAGTTGTGAAATGGTCTATTTCTTTGTTAACCCAACTCCTGCCACATTGAGCATATATTATGATCATATATAGCAAAGCTACATCTGACCGAATACGTTTGGGTAATTGATGTGCACATGTAGTACAATTACACGTGGGTAGCGTGTGTAAATCAGTTGTGAAAAGGTATATTTCTCTGTTCACCCAACTCCTGCTACTTAAGCATCTATTATGATCATATATAGCAAAACTACATCTGATCGAATACGTTTGGGTAATTGATGTGCACATGTAGTACAGATCTGCATGGGTCCCGAGTAAATCAGTTGTGAAAAGGTATATTTTTCTGTTCACCCAACTCCTGCTACATTGAGCATCTATTATGATCATATATAGCAAAACTACATCTGATCGAATACATTTGGGTAATTGATTATTACAAATCTGCATGGGTCCCGAGTAAATCAGTTGTGAAAAGGTCTATTTCTTTATTAACACAACTCCTGCTACATTAAGCATCTATTATGATCATAAATAGCAAAACTACATCTGACCGAATACATTTGCGTAATTGATGGGCACATGTGGTACAAATCCACAGGGGTCCCAAATAAATCAGTTGCGAAATAGTCTATTTCTTTGTTAACACAACCCCTGCTACATTAAGCATCTATTATGATATATAGCAAAACTAGATCTGACCGAATACGTTTGGGTAATTGATGTGCACATGTAGTACAAATCCACATGGGTCATAAGTAAATCAGTTGTGAAATGGTTTATTTCTTTGTTAACCCAACTCCTGCGACATTGAGCATCTATTATGATCATATATAGCAAAGCTACATCTGACCGAATACGTTTGGGTAATTGATGTGCACATGTAGTACAAATCCACTTGGATCCCGAGCAAATCAGTTGTGAAAAGATCTATTTCTCTGTTAACCCAACTCCTGCCACATTAAGCGTCTATTATGATCATATATAGCAAAACTACATCTGATCGAATACGTTTGGGTAATTGATGTGCACATTTAGTACAAATCCACATGGGTCATAAGTAAATCAGTTGTGAAATGGTTTATTTCTTTGTTAACCCAACTCCTGCCACATTGAGCATCTATTATGATCATATATAGCAAAGCTACATCTGACCGAATACGTTTGGGTAATTGATGTGCACATGTAGTACAAATCCACTTGGATCTCGAGCAAATCAGTTGTGAAAAGATCTATTTCTCTGTTAACCCAACTCCTGCCACATTAAGCGTCTATTATGATCATATATAGCAAAACTACATCTGATCGAATACATTTGGGTAATTGATTATTACAAATCTGCATGGGCCCCCAGTGAATCAGTTGAAGAAAGATCTATTTCTATATTAACACAACTCCTGCTACATTGAGCATCTATTATGATCGTATATAGCAAAACTACATCTAACCAAATACGTTTGCGTAATTGATGTGTAGTTGTAGTACAAATTCACATGGGCCCCAAATAAATCAGTTGTGAAGAGGTCCATTTCTTTGTTAACCCAACTCCTGCTATATTGAAAAACTGTTATGTTCATATAATGCAAAGCTATATGTGATCGAATACGTTTCTGTAATTGATGTGCACATGTAGCACAAGTCCACATGGGTCCCAAATAAATCAGTTGTGAAATGGTTTATTTCTTTGTTAACATAACCCCTGCTACATTGAGCATCTATTATGATCATATATGGCAAAACTACATCTGATGGAATACGATTGCGTAATTGATGTGCACATGTAGTACAAATCCACATGGGTCCCGTGTAAAACAGTTGTGAAAAGGTATATTTCTCTGTTCACCCAACTCCTGCTACATTGAGCATCTATGATGATCATATATAGCAAAACTACATATGATCGAATACGTTTGGGTAATTGATTATTACAAATCTGCATGGGTCTGAGTAAATCAGTTGTGAAAAGGTCTATTTCTTTATTAACACAACTCCTGCCACATTGAGCATCTATTATGATCATATATAGCAAAGCTACATCTGACCGAATACGTTTGGGTAATTGATGTGCACATGTAGTACAAAACCACATGGGTCCCGAGTAAATTAGTTGTGAAACGGTCTATTTCTTTGTTAACACAACTCCTGCTACATTGAGCGTCTAGTATGATCATATATTGCAAAACTACATCTGATCGAATACGTTTGTGTAATTGATGTGCACATGTAGTACAAATCTGCATGGGTCCCGAGTAAATCAGTTGTGAAAATGTCAATTTGTTTATTAACTCAACCCCTACTACATTAAGCATCTATTATGATCACATATAGCAAAACTACATCTGACCGAATACGTTTGGGTAATTGATGTGCACATGTAGTACAAGTGCACATGGGTCCCAAATAAATCAGTTGTGAAATGGTCTATTTCTTTGTTAACATAACCCCTGCTACATTGAGCAACCATTATGATCATATATAGCAAAGCTACATCTGATGGAATACGTTTGCCTAATTGATGTGCACATGTAGTACTAATCCACATGGGTCCCGTGTAAATCAATTGTGAAAAGGTATATTTCTCTGTTCAGCCAACTCCTGCTACATTGAGCATCTATTATGAGCATATATAGCAAAACTGCATCTGATCGAATACGTTTGGGTAATTGATGTGCACATGTAGTACAAATCTGCATGGGTCCCGAGTAAATCAGTTGTGAAAAGTTCAATTTGTTTGTTAACACGACCCCTGCTACATTAAGCATCTATTATGATCACATATAGCAAAACTACATCTGACCGAATACGTTTGCGTAATTGATGGGTAAATGTGGTACAAATCCACAGGGGTCCCAAATAAATCAGTAGCGAAATAGTCTATTTCTTTGTTAATACAACTCCTGCCACATTGAGCATCTATTATTATCATATATAGCAAAGCTACATCTGACCGAATACGTTAGGGTGATTGATGTGCACATGTAGTGCAAATCCACATGGGTCCCGTGTAAAAGAGTTGTGAAAAGGTATATTTCTCTGTTCACCCAACTCCTGCTACATTGAGCATCTATGATGATCATATATAGCAAAACTACATATGATCGAATACGTTTGGGTAATTGATTATTACAAATCTGCATGGGTCTGAGTAAATCAGTTGTGAAAAGGTCTATTTCTTTATTAACACAACTCCTGCCACATTGAGCATCTATTATGATCATATATAGCAAAGCTACATCTGACCGAATACGTTTGGGTAATTGATGTGCACATGTAGTACAAAACCACATGGGTCCCGAGTAAATTAGTTGTGAAACGGTCTATTTCTTTGTTAACACAACTCCTGCTACATTGAGCGTCTAGTATGATCATATATTGCAAAACTACATCTGATCGAATACGTTTGTGTAATTGATGTGCACATGTAGTACAAATCTGCATGGGTCCCGAGTAAATCAGTTGTGAAAATGTCAATTTGTTTATTAACTCAACCCCTGCTACATTAAGCATCTATTATGATCACATATAGCAAAACTACATCTGACCGAATACGTTTGGGTAATTGATGTGCACATGTAGTACAAGTCCACATGGGTCCCAAATAAATCAGTTGTGAAATGGTCTATTTCTTTGTCAACATAACCCCTGCTACATTGAGCAACCAATATGATCATATATAGCAAAGCTACATCTGATGGAATACGTTTGCCTAATTGATGTGCACATGTAGTACTAATCCACATGGGTCCCGTGTAAATCAGTTGTGAAAAGGTATATTTCTCTGTTCAGCTAACTCCTGCTACAGTGAGTATCTATTATGAGCATATATAGCAAAACTGCATCTGATCGAATACGTTTGGGTAATTGATGTGCACATGTAGTACAAATCTGCATGGGTCCCGAGTAAATCAGTTGTGAAAAGTTCAATTTGTTTGTTAACACGACCCCTGCTACATTAAGCATCTATTATGATCACATATAGCAAAACTACATCTGACCGAATACGTTTGCGTAATTGATGGGTACATGTGGTACAAATCCACAGGGGTCCCAAATAAATCAGTAGCGAAATAGTCTATTTCTTTGTTAATACCACTCCTGCCACATTGAGCATCTATTATTATCATATATAGCAAAGCTACATCTGACCGAATACGTTAGGGTGATTGATGTGCGCATGTAGTACAAGTCCACATGGGTCCCGAGTGTGTTAGTTGCGAAATAGTCTATTTCTTTGTTAGCACAACACCTGCTACATTGAGCATCTAGTATGATCATTTATAGCAAAACTACATCTGACCGAATACGTTTGCGTAATTGATGGGCACATGTGGTACAAATCCGCAGGGGTTCCAAATAAATCAGTTGCGAAATAGTCTATTTCTTTGTTAGTACAACTCCTGCCACATTGAGCATCTATTATTATCATATATAGCAAAGCTACATCTGACCGAATACGTTTGGGTAATTGATATGCACATGTGGTACAAATCCACATGGATCCCGAATAAATTATTTGTGAAATAGTCTGTTTCTTTGTTAACACAACTCCTGCTACATTGAGCATCTAGTATGATCGTATATAGCAAAACTACATCTGATCGAATACGTTTGGGTAATTGATGTGCACATGTAGTACAAGTCCACATGGGTCCCAAATAAATCAGTTGCGAAATAGTCTATTTCTTTGTTAGCACAACCCCTGCTACATTGAGCATCTAGTATGATCATTTATAGCAAAACTAGATCTGACCGAATACGTTTGCGTAATTGATGGGTACATGTGGTACAAATCCACAGGGGTCCCAAATAAATCAGTAGCGAAATAGTCTATTTCTTTGTTAATACAACTCCTGCCACATTGAGCATCTATTATTATCATATATAGCAAAGCTACATCTGACCGAATACGTTAGGGTGATTGATGTGCACATGTAGTACAAGTCCACATGGGTCCCGAGTGTATTAGTTGCGAAATAGTCTATTTCTTTGTTAGCACAACACCTGCTACATTGAGCATCTAGTATGATCATTTATAGCAAAACTACATCTGACCGAATACGTTTGCGTAATTGATGGGCACATGTGGTACAAATCCGCAGGGGTTCCAAATAAATCAGTTGCGAAATAGTCTATTTCTTTGTTAGTACAACTCCTGCCACATTGAGCATCTATTATTATCATATATAGCAAAGCTACATCTGACCGAATACGTTTGGGTAATTGATATGCACATGTGGTACAAATCCACATGGATCCCGAATAAATTATTTGTGAAATGGTCTGTTTCCTTGTTAACACAACTCCTGCTACATTGAGCATCTAGTATGATCGTATATAGCAAAACTACATCTGATCGAATACGTTTGGGTAATTGATGTGCACATGTAGTACAAGTCCACATGGGTCCCAAATAAATCAGTTGCGAAATAGTCTATTTCTTTGTTAGCACAACCCCTGCTACATTGAGCATCTAGTATGATCATTTATAGCAAAACTAGATCTGACCGAATACGTTTGCGTAATTGATGGGCACATGTGGTACAAATCCGCAGGGGTCCCAAATAAATCAGTTGCGAAATAGTCTATTTCTTTGTTAATACAACTCCTGCCACATTGAGCATCTATTATTATCATATATAGCAAAGCTACATCTGACCGAATACGTTTGGGTAATTGATGTGCACATGTGGTACAAATCCATATGGGTCCCGAATAAATTATTTGTGAAATGGTCTGTTTCTTTGTTAACACAACTCCTGCTACATTGAGCATCTATTATGATCATATATATCAAAACTACATCTGATCGAATACATTTGGGTAATTGATGTGCACAAGTAGTACAAGTCCACATGGGTCCCAAATAAATCAGTTGTGAAATGGTCTATTTCTTTGTTAACATAACCCCTGCTACATTGAGCATCTAGTATGATCATATATAGCAAAACTACATCTTATCGAATACATTTGGGTAATTGATGTGCACAAGTAGTACAAGTCCACATGGGTCCCAAATAAATCAGTTGTGAAATGGTCTATTTCTTTGTTAACATAACCCCTGCTACATTGAGCATCTAGTATGATCATATATGCAAAACTACATCTTATCGAATACGTTTGGGTAATTGATGTGCACATGTAATACAAGTCCACATGGGTCCCAAATAAATCAGATGTGAAATGGTCTATTTCTTTGTTACCATAACCCCTGCTACATTGAGCATCTATTATGATCATATATAGCAAAACTAGATCTGACCGAATACGTTTGGGTAATTGATGTGCACATGTGGTACAAATTAACATGGGTCCCGAGTAAATTAGCTGTGAAATGGTCTATTTCTTTGTTAACACAACTCCTGCTACATTGAGCATCTATTATGATCATACACAGCAAAACTACATCTGATCGAATACGTTTGGGTAATTGATGTGCACATGTAGTACAAGTCCACATGGGTCCGAAATAAATCAGATGTGAAATGGTCTATTTCTTTGTTACCATAACCCCTGCTACATTGAGCATCTATTATGATCATATATAGCAAAACTAGATCTGACCGAATACGTTTGGGTAATTGATGTGCACATGTGGTACAAATTAACATGGGTCCCGAGTAAATTAGCTGTGAAATGGTCTATTTCTTTGTTAACACAACTCCTGCTACATTGAGCATCTATTATGATCATACACAGCAAGACTACATCTGATCGAATACGTTTGGGTAATTGATGTGCACATGTAGTACAAGTCCACATGGGTCCCAAATAAATCAGTTGTGAAATGGTCTATTTCTTTGTTAACATAACCCCTGTTACATTGAACATCTATTATGATCATATATATCGAAACTACATCTGATCGAATACATTTGGGTAATTGATGTGCACAAGTAGTACAAGTCCACATGGGTCCCAAATAAATCAGTTGTGAAATGGTCTATTTCTTTGTTAACATAACCCCTGCTACATTGAGCATCTAGTATGATCATATATAGCAAAACTACATCTTATCGAATACGTTTGGGTAATTGATGTGCACATGTAATACAAGTCCACATGGGTCCCAAATAAATCAGATGTGAAATGGTCTATTTCTTTGTTACCATAACCCCTGCTACATTGAGCATCTATTATGATCATATATAGCAAAACTGGATCTGACCGAATACGTTTGCGTAATTGATGGGCACATGTGGTACAAATCCACAGGGGTCCCAAATAAATCAGTTGCGAAATAGTCTATTTCTTTGTTAATACAACTCCTGCCACATTGAGCATCTATTATTATCATATATAGCAAAACTACATCTGACCGAATACGTTTGGGTAATTGATGTGCACGTGGGGTACAAATCCACATGGGTCCCGAGTAAATTAGTTGTGAAATGGTCTATTTCTCTGTTAACACAACTCCTGCTACATTGAGCATCCAGCATGATTATATATATCAAAATTACATCTGATCGAATACGTTTGAGTAATTGATGTGCACATGTAGTACAAATCCACATTGGTCCCATGTAAATCAGTTGTAAAAAGGTATATTTCTCTGTTCACCCAACACCTGCTACATTGAGCATCTATTATGATTATATATAGCAAAACTACATCTGATCGAATACGTTTGGGTAATTGATTATTACAAATCTGCATGGGTCTGAGTAAATCAGTTGTGAAAAGGTCTATTTCTTTATTAACACAACTCCTGCCACATTGAGTATCTATTATGATCATATATAGCAAAGCTACATCTGACCGAATACGTTTGGCTAATTGATGTGCACATGTAGTACAAAACCACATGGGTCCCGAGTAAATTAGTTGTGAAGCGGTCTATTTCTTTGTTAACACAACTCCTGCTACATTGAGCATCTAGTATGATCATATATTGCAAAACTACATCTGATCGAATACGTTTGTGTAATTGATGTGCACATGTAGTACAAATCTGCACGGGTCCCGAGTAAATCAGTTGTGAAATTGTCAATATGTTTATTAACTCAACCCCTGCTACATTAAGCATCTATTATGATCACATATAGCAAAACTACATCTGACCGAATACGTTTGGGTAATTGATGTGCACATGTAGTACAAGTCCACATGGGTCCCAAATAAATCAGTTGTGAAATGGTCTATTTCTTTGTTAACATAACCCTTGCTACATTGAGCAACCATTATGATCATATATAGCAAAGCTACATCTGACGGAATACGTTTGCCTAATTGATGTGCACATGTAGTACTAATCCACATGGGTCCCGTGTAAATCAGTTGTGAAAAGGTATATTTCCCTGTTCAGCCAACTCCTGCTACATTAAGCATCTATTATGAGCATATATAGCAAAACTACATCTGATCGAATACGTTTGGGTAATTGATGTGCACATGTAGTACAGATCTGCATGGGTCCCGAGTAAATCAGTTGTGAAAAGTTCAATTTGCTTATTAACACAACCCCTGCTACATTAAGCATCTGTTATGATCACATATAGCAAAACTACATCTGACCGAATACGTTTGCGTAATTGATGGGTACATGTGGTACAAATCCACAGGGGTCCCAAATAAATCAGCAGCGAAATAGTCTATTTCTTTGTTAATACAACTCCTGCCACATTGAGCATCTATTATTATCATATATAGCAAAGCTACATCTGACCGAATACGTTTGGGTGATTGATGTGCACATGTAGTACAAGTCCACATGGGTCCCGAGTATATTAGTTGCGAAATAGTCTATTTCTTTGTTAGCACAACCCCTGCTACATTGAGCATCTAGTATGATCATATATAGCAAAACTACATCTGATCGAATACGTTTGGGTAATTGATGTGCACATGTAGTACAAGTCCACATGGGTCCCAAATAAATCAGTTGCGAAATAGTCTATTTCTTTGATAGCACAACCCCTGCTACATTGAGCATCTAGTATGATCATTTATAGCAAAACTAGATCTGACCGAATACGTTTGCGTAGTTGATGGGCACATGTGGTACAAATCCGCAGGGGTCCCAAATAAATCAGTTGCGAAATAGTCTATTTCTTTGTTAATACAACTCCTGCCACATTGAGCATCTATTATTATCATATATAGCAAAGCTACATCTGACCGAATACGTTTGGGTAATTGATGTGCACATGTGGTACAAATCCACATGGGTCCCGAATAAATTATTTGTGAAATGGTCTGTTTCTTTGTTAACACAACTCCTGCTACATTGATCATCTAGTATGATCATATATAACAAAACTACATCTAATCGAATACGTTTGGATAATTGATTATTACAAATCTGCATGGGTCCCGAGTAAATCAGTAGCGGGACTCCCGAAATCTCGATAGCTTCAATGTCGACTTCGAAAATATTTCGATCTCGAAGTCGATAGTCTCTAATCGTAATATAAAACGGTACTCTTGAAACCGTTCGAGATTGCACTCGTACAACTTCGGCAAAACGCCAGCTGATCTCTTATACCACCACAGTTGATATCCAAAATTACTATTTGACAATCAATGTTCCCAACATTACTTTCATGAATTTATCTTGCATTTCATTCTAATACGTAATAATTGTTTTCCATTTCACTCTTATCTTATTGTTTATTTATATGAATTTTCCAACTAAGTTAAAATTGTCAAATATCATTTAACAAAAAGAGTTAGTTATTTGCGAATTCAAATGTTACCGGTGAATATATTAATTGCACAACGCCTTGAAGAAAGAGAAGTTATAAGAAATGCAAATATTCAAAGAAGGCACTTAAGAGATTTAAATAACCCGTTCTCTATTCCTAATAGAAGATTTGTGGAATTATTTCGCTTGAATAAAGATATGGCACGCAATTTAGTAGCATCATTAACACCTCAACTAAGACAAGCAAGAAGGACATCTGCGATTCACCCAATTTTAAAAATATTCTCCGCCCTTAGATTTTATGCAACTGGTGAATACCAGAGAAGTATAGGAACTAGTAGGTTACATGCTATGAGTCAACAAGGTATTAGTAGATGTATAAAAGAAGTTAGTACAGCCATTTATGAACACCTTCAAATTTTTTAAAATATTTACTGGACGGTTGTTGTTCGAAAACTAAATAGAGAATCTATTATTTTAATTTTAGTAAGGAGAGGTTTCCAAAGGGATATTTATGATAATTTATTACTATTGCACAAAACCTAAAGATTAAAATATAGACATGCATAAAGGCACTTACAACCCTTAACTTTCAGTACCCTCTTAAGATAAGGGAAGAGATAAACAAATATACTTAGCTTTAAATGCATTGGTGTTTGTTTCGTATGCCTTTCATTGTTGAGTTTTATCTTATATTTATATAAACACGTCGGCCGTGGTTTTAACAATATTATCGTCCACATCGGACGTGGACGTAGACAGTCCCTTTATATTATAGGTATATTTTTTGGTTATGTTATTATTATGACATGGGACTCATGGGAGAGAGAATAAAAGTATTTGGACGGTTAAACAGAAATAACAACATTTATGTGTGTATTAAAAAAGGACAGTAAATCATTTCGGGCAGTCGCTACTTATCGAAATCAAGTCGAATGTCACGGGTATGACCTTCGTAATTATTTCGATGGAAATCTGTCAAGAGTACCAAACTATCGACATTATTTCGATCTCGATCATCCGACTTCGATTCGAGATTTCGGGAGTCCCGCTACAGTTGTGAAATGGTCTATTTCTTTATTAACACAACTCCTGCCACATTGAGCATCTATTATGATCATATATAGTAAAGCTACATCTGACCGAATACGTTTGGGTGATTGATGTGCACATGTAGTACAAGTCCACATGGGTCCCGAGTATATTAGTTGCGAAATAGTTTATTTCTTTGTTAGCACAACCCCTGCTACATTGACCATCTAGTATGATCCTATATAGCAAAACTACATCTGATCGAATACGTTTGGGTAATTGATGTGCACATGTAGTACAAGTCCACATGGGTCCCAAATAAATCAGTTGCGAAATAGTCTATTTCTTTGTTAGCACAACCCCTGCTATATTGAGCATCTAGTATGATCATTTATAGCAAAACTAGATGTGACCGAATACGTTTGCGTAATTGATGAGCACATGTGGTACAAATCCGCAGGGGTCCCAAATAAATCAGTTGCGAAATAGTCTATTTCTTTGTTAATACAACTCCTGCCACATTGAGCATCTATTATTATCATATATAGCAAAGCTACATCTGACCGAATACGTTTGGGTAATTGATGTGCACATGTGGTACAAATCCATATGGGTCCCGAATAAATTATTTGTGAAATGGTCTGTTTCTTTGTTAACACAACTCCTGCTACATTGAGCATCTATTATGATCATATATAACAAAACTACATCTGATCGAATACGTTTGGGTAATTGATTATTACAAATCTGCATGGGTCCCGAGTAAATCAGTTGTGAAAAGGTATATTTCTCTGTTCACACAACTCCTGCTACATTGAGCATCTATTATGTTCATATATAACAAAACTACATCTGACGGAATGCGTTTGCGTAATTGATGGGCGCATGTACTACAAATCCACATGGGTCCCAAATAAATCAGTTGTGAAATGGTCTATTTCTTTGTTAACCCAACTCCTGCCACATGGAGCATTTATTATGATCATATATATTGCGAAATGGTCTATTTCTTTGTTAACATAACCCCTACAACATTGAGCATCTATTATGATCATATATAGCAAAACTAAATCTGACAGAATACGTTTGCGTAATTGATGTGCACATGTAGTACAAATCCACATGGGTCCCATGTAAATCAGTTGTAAAAAGGTATATTTCTCTGTTCACCCACCTCCTGCTACATTGAGCATCTATTATGATCATATATAGCAAAATATATCTGACCGAATACGTTTGCGTAATTGATGGGCACATGTGGTACAAATCCACAGGGGTCCCAAATAAACCAGTTGCGAAATAGTCTATTTCTTTGTTAACACAACCCCTGCTACATTGAGCATCTGTTATGATCATTTATAGCAAGACTAGTTCTGAACGAATACGTTTGCGTAATTGATGGGCACATGTGGTACAAATCCACAGGGGTTTCCAATAAATCAGTTGCGAAATAGTCTATTTCTTTGTTAATACAACTCCTGCCACATTGACCATCTATTATGATCATATATAGCAAAACTACATCTGACCGAATACGTTTGGGTAATTGATGTGCACGTGTGGTACAAATCTACATGGGTCCCGAGTAAATTAGTTGTGAAGTGGTCTATTTCTTTGTTAATACAACTCCTGCTGCATTGAGCATCTAGCATGATCGTATATGTCAAAACTACATCTGATCGAATACGTTTGGGTAATTGATGTGCACATGTAGTACAAGTCCACATGGGTCCCAAAAAAATCAGTTGTGAAATTGTAATGAAGTATACAATACTACAGGAATACTGTATACTTTCATTCCAGTTTAACTTATTTTAATCATGCATGGATCAAGTAGTTCAGTTTTAGATTAGGTCAATACCTGATTAGTTCTTTTGTTAACTTTTAATTCTAACTTCACCAGGCTGCAACTTGCGTGCCGTGTGCATTTCGTGCCGGGTGCAAAACCACGTGACCGTGATTTTTGGGTATAAAATAGCTAGCCAGAAACCAGTAAATTCAGAGCTTGACTTTCACCTTTCTCGAGTATGTTGAACTGAGATAACCGGAAGCTCAAGTTTCTCCGGCGTCGTGGCAGCCGCTGGCCAAGTATCTGTTAGGGTGGATCCGAGTGCGTTGAGCTGGACCTCCTGTCAGATTAATTCGAGTGTATTGAACTGGATCTCTCCTGAAACAGATTTCTTAGTCGCGTCTGTTATGTCCTGGAACTTCGATTAGAGAATTGGGGTTACGACGACGTACATAGAGGAAATATGTTACACTCTCTCTCTCTCTCCGATTACTATGATGTACTTATGTAATAACAAGATTGTCGCAACCTAAGCCATAAAAGATATGGCCACACTGTACATATAATTATTAGGAGAATAAATGTCTTATTTTGCATCTGGATTTTAATTAATAATAACATTGAACCCTGGAATAATCTCCAAACCGGCTACCCGAGCAAAACAAGCATCACATTTTGGCGCCCGAGCAGTTCAACAATCTAATCCAGATACGCTTGCTATTACATTTCACAACCAGGACAACTTTGTACAGAAATTGTCAATAGGGAGTTATCGCAGGTATATACCGTATTTACTGTTACGTTATTTTGACATGTAAGCATGCGCAGATCGTTGGAGGTTTACGGTAAACGTTATTTAGTTTAACGTGCTCCGTTATTTGAGAACGAATAGCGGGCCAGATTTTACGTTTACGGTAAGTCCTTCGGTGGTTCTCGTACTTCTCTCGGAGATTATCGGGTTAAATTAACAAGTATTTTGTGCAAGTTTTCTTCTTCTTCTATCTCCATTTCATTTCTACTTGTAATATTTTATAGGTTACGTCAGTTACTTATACGTTTTATATATGTTCTGTGTTTTATATGTTTTGTGCGTTTTATTACCTATTGCGCTGCCACTTAATTTTATTTTAGTAAAATATTTCTTTAACTGTTAAAAGATGACGGCTGTGATAAAGCAAAGGCTGAGATTTTCAGCCGATGACGATATATTGCTGTTAAGAGAGGTTTTGGGGCAAAACCCTTACACAGACAGCGCTAGATGGGCATTAATTCAAGAAAATATGGAACTGGTCTCGGGGAAGAAGTTTTCAATTAGAAGTATAAAAGATCATATTAATCTGTTGCTGCAAATTTGGTTGAAGAAAGATAATGCGAATAAAAAGAAGTAAGTATGTTGCAATGGTGTAAACGAGTACTTGCGACATATCTAATATTTAAAATTTAATTGTTTCTGAATTTTCAGATCAGGTATTGAGGAGGGATATACCGAAAAAGATAGTTTGCTTCAAGAAATTTTTGACATGTCAAAAGAACACATGGCAAATAAAACACTGTCTGTAAAAGAAAAAAAAAGTATAGAGAAGGGGAAAGAGGCAAGAGACGGCTGGGCAATGCTCACACTAGAATATAATAAAGAGAATGTGAATATTAATAATAGCTTTGACCACGTTTTGGACCATAACTATGGTAAGTGTTATGTACAGAAATGAAAGACAGTTACCTGCTTACTTTTAACTTTTTCAAAGTAAAAGCAGCATTGAAAACTTGTTTGCAGTGGACACAATGCACAATTTTGTGTAAACTGCGTTTTTGGTTTATTGAATGCTTAGTAGTATTTTGCACATGCTGACAGTACCTTGTAAACCTACAGCAACATGTATAATTAAATATCATATTGTTTTTATGGTCATGACTTTTGAAAAAAGTGCAGTGTTAATTGTCTCCATTTAGTGCAGTTTTTTTTGCATGTACATTTAAATTGGTACAATATTTTGAAAAATAGAACTGTTACTTTTTTGTTTGTTGCATGTACGTTACATTTTATTCCAAATGAACCATCGAAATGTTAATGTGTGATATACTTCATAGTGGTTTATTTTAGTACATCATGCGTCCAGTTCAAATACACAGTGTTTTTACACAGAAAGTGGGGTGGCTGAAGAAATCGCTCCACATTTTGTGACTTGTGACTCTTCAAATGTGCCACTCAGTACTCAGAATGAAAATGGTATGTGCGAAATGCCTTTATCAAGAATTGTGTCCGAACCAGAAAAAAGTATACCAGCCCCAACATTAACAACACCATCCCGGTCAAAAGTAATAGGTAGGTACTTACCTAAATATAATTACCTAAGTATAATTTAAAAAAATAAAATTTAAATTCTTGATTATTTTATTAATAAAATAAATGATTACTTTTCACACAGCACGATACAAAGAAACATAACAATATATATATATATAGGTATATAAGTACAGTAATGTTTTTTTTTTCTCTAAGCACTATTATTTGTAGGTCCGCTAAGAACACGAACACAAAAGAGTGGTCAATTAAAAAAATCTGCATTGGAATATCTAAATGAAAAAAATAATAGAGAAAGTAGGATGCGTAGCAGAGAGCTGGAGTTAGAAGAACAAAGAATCATATTGGAAGAGAGGAAATTAAAATTAGAGGAGCAGAAATTTGAGCTAGAAGCATATGAGCGGAAAAAAAAAATTGAGCTGGAGGAACAGAAACTGAAAATGGAATTGAATGAAAGACAAGAAATGAAGAAAATAATGGAAAATCAGCAAAAAATTATCGAAAAATTGATTTAACACAATTACAAAATGTATACAGCTTTTTATTTAAATAAATAATAAATAAATATCAAAAAACGTTCATTGCTTAGTACAGTGAAACATAATTATTAACTGAAACTGAAAGCAAAAAATAAAAAATTACAATTTATTGTGTACATAATAAAAAAAAAAGATGTGGTAAAAACATAAAAAAAAGAAAAGGCCAATGTAACCTACAAATTAAAATAAATTTACAACAAACAATTAATACATCACTGGCGGCTGATGAAATTTAGTTTAGCTAATCTCGGTATTGAATCATGAAACCCAAACAATACTTTAAGGCATGGCTACCAAGACTAACTGAAGAAGTTTTATGCAAAACAAATTCTGATTGAAATTAGCAACAAAAAATGGTGTTTAAAGCACCTCTTAAAATATTTGCCAAACTGATGAACAGATTTCGTTAGGAATTTATGAGTTTTTATAAAGTTAAACTTATTAAAATATAACTGTAAAATCTATCGAAAATAAAATTTCAAAAAGGTTAAGACATAAAAATCAATTTTTTAAAAGAAATTTGCAATCTGCCCATCAATTTTCTTCATAAGTAATAAATAACAGCACAGAAATTAGACAACCCTCAAATCCAAAGCCAAAGGCTGTCCGGAAGAGGGTTACACATTGACAAAAAAGTAGACACATCCAAACCCAGTGATATTGCCCGTATTGAAGCTGGGGATCGAACCCAGAACACGATAGACAGTTTCACCAAGCGTATTCTTTCACAATGCGCTCTAGCCCGCTGTGCTACCATGCCAGTAATCTGAGAAAAAATTTTGAAAATATTTTTGGCAAATTTAAATCACATTTTTTGTAAACAAAACTTTTTCGTTTGGTCTTGGTAGTGATTCCATACAGTATGGCTACGGTCCTATGCCCCAATACTAAGATATAGCTAACCTAAATTTCACCAGCTGCCACTCGATAAATGAATACTTTATAATTATTGACCAATATACTCCTCTAGTTGGGGAGGTACAGTCTGAAAATATTCGGCTGTTTGGCTACCATATAAACATGTATGGCAGTTTGTCAAGATCATTGCTGTGATATACATTTGTTCTACATCCTGTAAAAGTAACCTCTGATTTTTCCTAAAGTCTACAAATGCAAATTCTGCTATAATTTTCTGGAATCCCCATTCTACAGCTTGTCTACTTGCACTCATAGCTGTATTGAAATTCTGTTGTTCCCGAGTTATTCCTCTATTTGGATAGGGGCACAGTAACAACTCCCTTATGCCATACGCTTGATCTCCATATAAAACATACTTTTCTCCATTTGGGAAAACAGTACACCTTTCTAGTTGTTGGTACAATTGTGATTCCCTGAAAATGCCAGAGTCATGACGTCTTCCAGGATAAGCTCCTAAAAGGCTAACAACAACTCCATCTGGGCATATCACCGACTGATATTTCACACAATGAAATCTTTTATGCCCGGAATAATATTCTTCTTGGTTAATAGACGGTCTGCATATGGCTCTTGCAGTGCCATCTATAAAACCCCAACAGTTCTGAACAGGGGCTCCCTTTGCGGTAATTGCCTGGAAAATATATTGATTATAATTATTCCATTCCATCCAATAAGTGAATAATAAAAAAAATTAATTATTTCATAAGCCTCGAGTTATTACTCACCTCTGCATAATGCTGTAACTTCTCTCGATTTAACCACCGAAGATTATTGATATCATTAAGTAAATGTCCATGATGTTCATAAATAAAATTTGTCATGTAATTAGCAATCTGAGACAAAGACTGTGATGATAATCCAAAAAGATTTTCCAAATCGTAAAGGCGGTTAGGATATGCCAATCTTCTCAATAATATGCATAGTCCTTCAACACCTAAACCAATGAAATATTTTTTACAATGAAAATTATATAAATACTCAGGGCCAGTTGTACGAAAGCGGTTCAGCAAAAGTTCAGCTGAACTTGGTTCAAAAGCCAAGGATACCATTCTTGTAACAATTGTATCCTTGGATCTTAAACCAGGTTCTGTTGAACTTTTGCTGAACCGCTTTCGTACAACTGGCCCTCACTTGTATAAATACAAATTAGCATATTATATTCAACAAGTAGGCTCAATAAGTGCTGCCTAAGCCTTAAATTTGTCTACATTTTGACATATATTGTAGGGACACTTACCCGTAGCAACATGCCTAGTCTCAGTCCTAATGAAATTTGGTATTCGTAAAACTGTGGTTAGCCTTTCAATACCGTCTTTCTCAAAACGAAAATTCAATTTAACATCTTTTGGTGGCAAGTCATTTAGGTTTAATCGGTTTCCTCTATTTATTATTGCATTCTCTCCATTGTTAAGAATGTGGTAAAGAATTGCATCTTCTACATCGTTATCATTGGCCTCTCCCACGACAAGTGCCTCCAATATTTCTTCCATGGTCCTATTACGGTAAGAGGCTCTATTAATTTAAACAATTCAGTGACAACTAAATATTTTGCAATAATTATTTATAGGTACATTATATTAAAAGGTTTAAATAACTATTTATTAATCTTTAACGTAATATTTCATAAGCAAAGGAACCCTTGCCTCAAATTACATCGAAAATCACACACATGAAATCTTCTAAAATACTATTTTAATTACTTAATAATGACATGAAGGAGATAATTAGCAATAAAATGTAATTTGTTATATTTACCTGGAAAAAGTCTACTACCAAAGAAATATATTATTAGAGGCGAGAAATTTTAAAAATGTTAACCAAACTATTTGTGGTAACGAATTGACAGATTAAGCTCGGCACGGAGAGGTTATGTCAATACTACAATAATAAATGCGATAACTCTCATTTTCACAGAGATACGGTATTGAATAAAGGCAGATGATAACGTATACCGTATCGGTTATCTTGGCATTGCGATAACTCCCTAATATTACATAGTTTTTACGTTATCATAGTAACGGAGTAAAAAGATAAATATTTTAAGAAGGACAACTCACCAGTCCCACCAGAGAAACAATTAATTATCCGAAATGAGTTTGTCCGAATCGGAAGGGGCATATTGTCTCGAAGTTGTAGACGAAACTGTAGGATGGATCTACAAACTGAAGAAGGATGAACTACAGCAAGAAATTTCAAAACATGGTGGAAAAAGCACCGGAACGGTCGAAGAATTACGTTCAAGACTAAAAAACATTATTCGAGAAAACAAACCGGCCGCTAGCCCGAATCTCATTACTTCGAATCCACAACTAACACCTGTTAATGCCGCCCTCGACCAAGTCCGCAAGTGGAATGTCTATTTTGATGGGAAAAGAGATGCTATCTCATTTTTAGAAAGAGTACAAGAACTACAAGATGGCTACAATTTCTCTAATGAACAAATGTTGCGGGCTTTGCAAGAATTATTGCAAGGCGATTGTTTATTATGGTACCGGAATAATAAAAGTACTTGGATGACATGGAATAACTTTCTTACAGACTTTAAATCATTTTACTTACCTGCAGATTATAACCATAACCTGGAAGAAAAAGTAAAGTCCCGCATTCAAGGAGAATCCGAAGGTATAAAAGATTATGTCATTGCCATTCAAACATTGCTAAGACGATTAAAGAATGTCTCTCCGGAACAACAATTATACAGAATATACACGAATTTACGCCCTGAATATAGGAAATATATCAGGAGGCGTGATTTTGTGACACTCGCAGAACTTCTAAGCCTAGCAAACGATTACGAGATGGTCTGTAAACAAGAATCGGCTTTAAAGAAACCAGTACAGCAGACACAGATTTCTACACAACGCCCTGGTTATAACACTTACAGTAGAAATTTCCCTGATAACAATGAAAATAAAGGTACCGCAAGTTTCAATAGAAATGCACTAAATAACAAAGAAAGACCAGCCGGTTATTACACAAACGCTACACAACAGATTTCACGTCCCAACGAAACCAGAAATTCAACACAACCCTCTCAGCCTTCACCTGGAAATTATGACAGTAAAACTTCGTGTTGGCGTTGTGGTAATGTTGGGCACACACGATTTAATTGCGGATCTTCTCCAAGAAAATTTTGCTCGAGATGCGGGCGCGCAGACATGTTATCCCGAGATTGTAATTGCCTAGAACGTCAAAACATGGGAAACGGCGAAGGAACTACGCAAGTCCGAGGTCGGCGCAGTTTCGACTAGATTCTACCTCGTTTTCACAGATGACGTTGACGCACGAAGTAGACAACCGTCTCAAGTTACAACTTACTATCGAGAACTACTCGTTCGAAGCGTTAATCGACACCGGTTCGGCACGCTCATATATAGGTGACGCTGTACACACCTTGTGTGAGAGAAATAATGTAAGTCATTTTGCCTGTGACCAAAAGGCGGAGTTAGCTGATTGTTAAAGAATTGATATTAATAGAGGGTTCACTATTAAATACTCAATAGCTCAAAAACAATGGACGGACAATTTCCTATACTTACCTAAATTGGCCCCCGATATTATGTTAGGTATGGATTTTTTACTAAAACATGGATTTAGCGCAGATTTAGACAAACAGAAGTTCCGAATAATGGGAAATTGGTATGACATAAAGGGCACAACCAAAGAAAGTACGCGATTGGCGAGTATTACCCAGCCGACAATATCGGAACAAGAACGCCTGTCACAGTTCTTACAAGCAGAACTACCGAAGTTCAATCGAATTAAAGGCGTTACCCAACTGATCACACACAAAATACGGCTTATAAAAAATACCCCTATTAAACAAAGACACCGGCCTTTAAATCCAGCTATTCAGGAAATAGTCAACACAGAACTAGACCAAATGTTACAAGATGGTATAGTAGAACCTTCTAATAGCCCGTGGAATAATCCCGTCGTCATGGTTAGAAAAAGAGACAATAAATTTAGATTTTGCATTGATTTCAGAAAGGTAAACGAAGTTTCAATGAAAGATGCATACCCGTTACCGTTTATAAATTCTATCTTAGACAAGCTAAAAGAAGCTAAATTTATATCAACTTTAGATCTACGTTCTAGCTACTGGTTGATACCTTTAACCGATGATAGTAAACCAATAACGGCTTTTACAGTTCCAAGCAGGGGTTTATATCAATTTAAAGTTTTACCTTTTGGCCTCCACTCTACTACGAGCACATTTCAGAGACTTTTAGACAGAATTATTACTCCCGAAATGACGTATGCTTTCGCATACCTAGACGACATCGTGGTTATAAGTAAAACATTTGAAGAACATCTGAAACATCTAAAAGATATTTTCAAACGGCTTTTAGAAGCAAATTTGCAATTGAATCCAGATAAATGTAATTTCTGTAGAAAGGAACTTAAATATCTAGGCCACCTAGTATGCGAAGAAGGCATTAAAACAGATCCAGTTAAAGTTAAAGCAATTCTAACTATCCAAGCACCGAAAAACGTCAAACAATTACGTCGTTTTCTCGGAATGTCGTCCTGGTACAGAAGATTTATACAGGGATACTCAGAAATTGCTGCACCATTGAATAGACTTTTAAGAAAACACACACGCTGGAAATGGTCTCAACTCGAAGAAAAAGCTTTTAATACCTTAAAAAAATCATTAACCGAAGCCCCCATATTAAATTGCCCTGATTTCTCAAAAACATTCTACCTGCAGACGGACGCATCAACAGAAGGTTTAGGTGTGGCTCTCATACAAAAAATCGACAACCAGGATCGAGTTATAGCATATGCAAGCCGTTCTTTATCCAACGCTGAAAGGAAAATGTCGGCGGGCGAGCTCGAATGCGCAGCAATCGTTTTCGGAATAAGGAAAAACCTACATTATCTGATGGGATATCATTTTATAGTCGTAACAGACCATCAAAGTTTAAAATGGTTAAGTTCTATAAATTCCCCTAGTGGACGTTTAGCCAGATGGGCAATGGAATTGCAACAATACGACTTTGAAATAAAATACCGAAAAGGAGTACTAAACAAAGTTGCAGATGCGCTTTCTCGCCAACCAATCGTCGAACAAAATACAGATATCGACGAATTTCTTTTTACTATCGGAGAAGCCGAAAACTGTGAATGGTACCAGAACACCGTCAAATTAGTTAAAGAAAGACCCGATAAAAAACCAGACTACTGCTTGGAAAATGGAAATCTTTATCGTCATGTTTGGACAAATAACGGTTTTACTGACGACGAATTCTCCAACCCATGGAAGCTGTGTATCCCGCAGCAGAAAAAAAACAAATTTTGTTCGAAAATCATGTCGCACCTAGTGCAGGTCACTTAGGAATAGCAAAAACTATCACCCGAATTTCAAATAAATGTTACTGGCCTAGAATGCACAGAGATATAACCAACTATGTTAGACGATGTTCCAGCTGTCAAAAATACAAACAATCACAACAACAGCCCGCTGGAAAAATGCAATTTCCAAAAGTAAACGGATGTTGGGATACTGTTAGTATAGACATTGTAGGCCCGCTCCCAAGGTCTAGCAAAGAGAACACAAATCTAATTGTGATGCAGGATAGATTCACTAAGTGGGTAGAATGCCACCCTGTAAGAAAAGCAACCTCCACTACGGTCTGTACAGCCCTGAAAGAAAAAATTATCTCCCGTTTCGGATGTCCAAATAGCATTATCACCGATAATGGCAAACAGTTTACAAGTAATGAATTTACTAAAATGTTGTCTGAATATGGTATTACACACCGTACTACTACACCATATTCACCCCAATGCAACCCCGTAGAGAGGACAAATAAAGTTTTAAAAACCATGATAGCTCAGTATACAAAAAATGATCACCGGAAATGGGACCAATATTTACCCGAATTTATATTGGCCATGAATTCCGCCAGACATGAATCCACTGGGTTTTCACCAGCTATGCTGAATTTCGGAAGAGAATTAACGTTACCTGGCGTCCTTAATAAGGAACAACCCTCCGCAAATTTACCTGACGCCAATGTTCCACCAACACGCATAAAGAACCTAGAAAAATTGTCAGAAATTTTTGAACTAGTACAATTAAACTTGGCAAAGGCCTACCAATCACAGAGCCGACACTATAACTTACGCCGCCGAGACTGGACCCCACGTGTTGGAGACCGAGTTATGAAAAGAGAGCACCCGCTGTCCTCAGCAATCCGAAATTTTAACGCAAAACTTGCTCCAAAGTTCTCAGGCCCATACATAGTGGAACGGATTATATCACCAGTAGTAGTCGAGATCAGACTCCCTACCCGACGGAAAGTGGAACGAGTCCACGTTAAGGATTTAAAAAAGGCATATACATGAAAGAAGAGTTCCCAGCTCAGTCGTGCCGAGTCTTAGTTAGTGAAATGTCTTCACCAACAACTTTTGAAATCCCAGCACCCTCACTGCTAAGTTCCCCAAAAAGGTGTCCGAGACGAAAACGGGAAAAGAAGAGGAATCATGAGAGGAGACCTTTTCGTATCAAGAATCCCGACGGCACCGTAACGAGAATTTATAAGCCACTCGTCTCCGGCATTTCCCGTCTCCCCGGAAATCCACAAAATTTCCTCATTTATTTTCTCGCCAGGAAAAGATTAATTTCAATTTTATATTCTGTTTAAAATACATTTATTTCTTAGATTCATTTATTATATTTCATATAACTTGTTAAAAACAAAGGATAGTTTTTATATTTAAAGATATCAGTATCTCAATTAAATGTTTTATTGAATTTTTTTTTTGGATAGCTTATTTTGAAAAAAAAAACAAAAACTTATTTACCTGCTGTTTGAACCTTACTTATACTATGTTTCTTTGTTTTAAGATTGTTCCCACAGATGACTCCACGCCTGCATTGTACATATAACCAGAGGCGTACTACAATTTTTTAAGAAGGGCACCCTAATGTTTTGACCCGTTTCGAAATCAGATGATGGTTTCCGAAAAACTTGTTCACTTGTTGTATTATTGTTTATGTAAAATATGTAAAATAATTTTAACTTACCTGTTTAGCTTTAAGATATATGTTAGACAATAATAATAACAAGCATCACAAAATGGTCTATTTCTTTGTTAACATAACCCCTGCAACATTGAGCATCTATTATGATCATATATAGCAAAACTAAATCTGACGGAATACGTTTGCATAATTGATGTGCACATGTAGTACAAATCCACATGGGTCCCATGTAAATCAGTTGTAAAAAGGTTTATTTCTCTGTCCACCCAACTCCTGCTACATTGAGCATCTATTATGATCATATATAGCAAAACTACATCTGATCGAATACGTTTGGGTAATTGATTATTACAAATCTGCATGGGTCCCGAGTAAATCAGCTATGAAAAGGTCTATTTCTTTATTAACACAACTCCTGCCACGTTGAGCATATATTATGATCATATATAGCAAAGCTACATCTGACCGAATACGTTTGGGTAATTGATGTGCACATGAAGTACAAATCTGCATGGGTCCAGAGTAAATCAGTTGTAAAAAGTTCAACTTGTTTATTAACACAACCCCTGCTACATTAAGCATCTATTATGATCACATATAGCAAAACTACATCTGACCGAATACGCTTGCGTAATTGATGGGCACATGTGGTACAAATCCACATGGGTCCCGAGTAAATTATTTGTGAAATGGTATATTTCTCTGTTAACACAACTCCTGCTACATTGAGCTTCTATTATGATCATATGTAGCAAAATTCATCTGATCGAATAGGTTTGCGTAATTGATGGGCGCATGTACTACAAATCCACATGGGTCCCAAGTAAATCAGTTGTGAAATGGTCTATTTCTTTGTTAACCCAACTCCTGCCACATTGAGCATATATTATGATCATATATAGCAAAGCTACATCTGACCGAATACGTTTGGGTAATTGATGTGCACATGTAGTACAATTACACGTGGGTAGCGTGTGTAAATCAGTTGTGAAAAGGTATATTTCTCTGTTCACCCAACTCCTGCTACTTAAGCATCTATTATGATCATATATAGCAAAACTACATCTGATCGAATACGTTTGGGTAATTGATGTGCACATGTAGTACAGATCTGCATGGGTCCCGAGTAAATCAGTTGTGAAATGGTCAATTTGTTCATTAACACAACCCCTGCTACATTAAGCATCTATTATGATCACATATAGGAAAACTACATCCGACCGAATACGTTTGCGTAATTGATGTGCACATGTGGTACAAATCCACATGGGTCCCGAGTAAATTGTTGTGAAATAGTCTATTTCCTTGTTAACACAACCCCTGCTACATTGAACATCTATTATGATCATTTATATCAAAACTACATCTGATCGAATACGTTTAGGTAATTGATGTGCACATGTAGTACAAATCCACATCGGTCCCATGTAAATCAGTTGTATAAAGGTATATTTCCCTGTTCACCCAACTCCTGCTACATTGAGCATCTATCATGATCATATATAGCAAAACTACAACTGATCGAATATGTTTGGGTAATTGATTATTACAAATCTGCATGGGTCCCGAGTAAATCAGTTGTGAAAAGGTCTATTTCTTTATTAACACAACTCATGCCACATTGAGCATCTATTATGGTCATATATAGCAAAGCTACATCTGACCGAATACGTTTGGGTAATTTGTGATGCTTGTTTTGCTCGGGTAGCTGGTTTGGAGATTATTCCAGGGTTCAATGTTAATATTAATTAAAATCCAGATCCAAAGTAAGACATTTATTCTCCTAATAATTATATGTACAGTGTGGCCATATCTTTTATGGCTTAGGTTGCGACAATCTTGTTTTTACATAAGTACATCATAGTAATCGGAGAGAGAGAGAGAGTGTAACATATTTCCTCTATGTACGTCGTCGTAACCCCAATTCTCTAATCGAAGTTCCAGGACATAACAGACGCGACTAAGAAATCTGTTTCAGGAGAGATCCAGTTCAATACACTCGAATCAATCTGACAGGAGGTCCAGTTCAACGCACTCGGATCCTCCCTAACAGATACTTGGCCAGCGGCTGCCACGACGCCGGAGAAACTTGAGCTTCCGGTTATCTCAGTTCAACACACTCGAGAAAGGTGAAAGTCAAGCTCTGAATTTACTGGTTTCTGGCTAGCTATTTTATACCCAAGAATCACGGTCATGTGGTTTTGCACCCGGCACGAAATGCACACGGCACGCAAGTTGCGGCCTGGTGAAGTTAGAATTAAAAGTTAACAAAAGAACTAATCAGGTATTGAACTAATCTAAAACTGAACTACTTGATCCATGCATGATTAAAATAAGTTAAACTGGAATGAAAGTATACAGTATTCCTGTAGTATTGTATACTTCATTACACTCCCCCCCTTTCTTCGCAAAAATTAATCTCTCTCTACGAATCAAAAAATTATTGTCTAACATATATCTTAAAGCTAAACAGGTAAGTTAAAATTATTTTACATATTTTACATAAACAATAATACAACAAGTGAACAAGCTTTTCGGAATCCATCATCTGATTTCGAAACGGGTCAAAACATTAGGGTGCCCTTCTTAAAAAATTGTAGTACGCCTCTGGTTATATGTACAATGCAGGCGTGGAGTCATCTGTGGGAACAATCTTAAAACAAAGAAACATAGTATAAGTATGGTTCAAACAGCAGGTAAATACGTTTTTGTTTTTTTTTTCAAAATAAGCTATCAAAAAAAAAATCAATAAAACATTTAATTGAGATACTGATATCTTCAAATATAAAAACTATCCTTTGCTTTTAACAAGTTATATGAAATATAATAAATGAAATCTAAGAAATAAATGTATTTTAAACAGAATGTACAATTAAAATTAATCTTTTCCTGGCGAGAAAATAAATGGATTTCTGGGGAGACGGGAAATGCCGGAGACGAGTGGCTTATAAATTCTCGTTACGGTGCCGTCGGGATTCTTTATACGAAAAGGTCTCCTCTCATGATTCCTCTTCTTTTCGCGTTTTCGTCTCGGACACCTTTTTGGGGAACTTAGCAGTGAGGGTGCTGGGATTTCGAAAGTTGTTGGTGAAGACATTTCACTAACTAAGACTCGGCACAACTGAGCTGGGAACTCTTCTTTCATGTATATGCCTTTTTTAAATCCTTAACGTGGACTCGTTCCACTTTCCGGCGGGTGGGGAGTCTGATCTCGACTACTACTGGTGATATCGTCCGTTCCACTATGTATGGACCTGAGAACTTTGGAGCAAGTTTTGCGTTAAAATTTCGGATTGCTGAGGACAGCGGGTGCTCCCTTTTCATAACTCGGTCTCCAACACGTGGGGTCCAGTCTCGGCGGCATAAGTTATAGTGTCGGCTCTGTGACTGGTAGGCCTTTGCCAAGTTTAATTGTACTAGTTCAAAAATTTCTGACAATTTTTCTAGGTTCTTTATGCTTGTTGGTGGAACATTGGCGTCAGGTAAATTTGCGGAGGGTTGTTCCTTATTGAGGATGCCAGATAACGTTAATTCTCTTCCGAAATTCAGCATAACTGGTGAAAACCCAGTGGATTCATGTCTGGCGGAATTCATGGCCAATGTAAATTCGGGTAAATATCGGTCCCATTTCCGGTGATCATTTTCTGTATACTGAGCTATCATAGTTTTTAAAACTTTATTTGTCCTCTTTACGGGGTTGCATTGGGGTGAATATGGTGTAGTAGTACGGTGTGTAATACCATATTCAGACAACATGTTAGTAAATTCATTACTTGTAAACTGTTTGCCATTATCGGTGATAATGCTATTTGGACATCCGAAACGGGAGATAATTTTTTCTTTCAGGGCTGTACAGACCGTAGTGGAGGTTGCTTTTCTTACAGGGTGGCATTCTACCCACTTAGCGAATCTATCCTGCACCACAATTAGATTTGTGTTCCCTTTGCTAGACCTAGGGAGCGGGCCTACAATGTATATACTAACAGTATCCCAACATCTGTTTACTTTTGGAAATTGCATTTTTCCAGCGGGCTGTTGTTGTGATTGTTTGTATTTTTGACAGCTGGAACATCGTCTAACATAGTTGGTTATATCTCTGTGCATTCTAGGCCAGTAATATTTATTTGAAATTCGGGTGATAGTTTATGCTATCCCTAAGTGACCTGCACTAGGTGCGTCATGATTTTCAAACAAAATTTGTTTTCTTTTCTGCTGCGGGCTACACAGCATCTATGGGTTGGAGAATTCGTCGTCAGTAAAACCGTTATTTGTCCAAACATGACGATAAAGATTTCCATTTTCCAAGCAGTAGTCTGGTTTTTTATCGGGTTTTTCTTTAACTAATCTGACGGTGTTCTGGTACCATTCACAGTTTTCGGCTTCTCCGATAGTAAAAAGAAATTCGTCGATATCTGTATTTTGTTCGACGATTGGTTGGCGGGAAAGCGCATCTGCAATTTTGTTTAGTGCTCCTTTTCGGTATTTTATTTCAAAGTCGTATTGTTGCAATTCCATTGCCCACCTGGCTAAACGTCCACTAGGGGAATTTATAGAATTTAACCGTTTTAAACTTTGATGGTCTGTTACGACTATAAAATGATATCCCATCAGATAATGTAGGTTTTTCCTTATTCCGAAAACGTTTGCTGCGCATTCGAGCTCGACCGCCGACATTTTCCTTTCAGCGTTGGATAAAGAACGGCTTGCATATGCTATAACTCGATCCTGGTTGTCGATTTTTTGTATGAGAGCCACACCTAAACCCTCTGTTGATGCGACCGTCTGCAGGTAACATGTTTTTGAGAAATCAGGGCAATTTAATATGGGGGCTTCGGTTAATGATTTTTTTAAGGTATTAAAAGCGTTTTCTTCGAGTTTAGACCATTTCCAGCGTGTGTGATTTCTTAAAAGTCTATTCAATGGTGCAGCAATTTCTGAGTATCCCTGTATAAATCTTCTGTACCAGGACGACATTCCGAGAAAACGACGTAATTGTTTGACGTTTTTCGGTGCTTGGATAGTTAGAATTGCTTTAACTTTATCTGGATCTGTTTTAATGCCTTCTTCGCATACTAGGTGGCCTAGATATTTAAGTTCCTTTCTACAGAAATTACATTTATCTGGATTCAATTGTAAATTTGCTTCTAAAAGCCGTTTGAAAATATCTTTTAAATGTTTCAGATGTTCTACAAGTGTTTTACTTATAATCACGATTTCGTCTAGGTATGCGAAAGCATACGTCATTTTGGGAGTAATAATTCTGTCTAAAAGTCTCTGAAATATGCTCGGAGCAGAGTGGAGGCCAAAAGGTAAAACTTTAAACTGATATAAACCCCTGCCTGGAACTGTAAAAGCCGTTATTGGTTTACTATCATCGGTTAAAGGTATCAACCAGTAGCTAGAACGTAGATCTAAAGTTGATATAAATTTAGCTTCTTTTAGCTTGTCTAGGATAGAATTTATAAGCGGTAACGGGTATGCATCTTTCATTGAAACTTCGTTTACCTTCCTGAAATCAATGCAAAATCTAAATTTATTGTCTTTTTTCCTAACCATGACGACGGGATTATTCCACGGGCTATTAGAAGGTTCTACTATACCATCTTGTAACATTTGGTCTAGTTCTGTGTTGACTATTTCCTGCATGGCTGGATTTAAAGGCCGGTGTCTTTGTTTAATAGGGGTATTTTTTATAAGCCGTATTTTGTGTGTGATCAGTTGGGTAACGCCTTTAATTCGATTGAACTTCGGTAGTTCTGTTTGTAAGAACTGTGACAGGCGTTCTTGTTCCGATATTGTCGGCTGGGCAATACTCGCCAATCGCGTACTTTCTTTGGTTGTGCCCTTTATGTCATACCAATTTCCCATTATTCGGAACTTCTGTTTGTCTAAATCTGCGCTAAATCCATGTTTTAGTAAAAAATCCATACCTAATATAATATCGGGAGCCAATTTAGGTAAGTATAGGAAATTGTCCGTCCATTGTTTTTGAGCTATTGAGTATTTAATAGTGAACCCTCTATTAATATCAATTCTTGAACAATCAGCTAACTCCATCTTTTGGTCACAGGCAAAATGACTTAGATTATTTCTCTCACACAAGGTGTGTACAGCGTCACCTATACATGAGCGTGCCAAACCGGTGTCGATTAACGCTTCGAACGAGTAGTTCTCGATAGTAAGTTGTAACTTGAGACGGTTGTCTACTTCGTGCGTCAACGTCATCTGTGAAAACGAGGTAGAATCTAGTTGAAACTGCGCCGACCTCGGACTTGCGTAGTTCCTTCGTCGTTTCCCATGTTTTGACGTTCTAGGCAATTACAATCTCGGGATAATATGTCTGCGCGCCCGCATCTCGAACAAAATTTTCTTGGAGGAGATCTGCAATTAAATCGTGTGTGCCCAGCATTACCACAACGCCAACACGAAGTTTTACTGTTATGATTTCCAGGTGAAGGCTGAGAGGGTTGTGTTGAATTTCTGGTTTCGTTGGGACGTGAAATCTGTTGTGTAGCGTTTGTGTAATTACCGGCTGGTCTTTCTTTGTTATTTAGTGCATTTCTATTGAAACTTGCGGTACCTTTATTTTCATTGTTACCAGAGAAATTTCTACTGTAAGTGTTATAACCATCAGGACGTTGTGTAGAAATCTGTGTTTGCTGTACCGGTTTCTTTAAAACCGATTCTTTTTTACAGATCATCTCGTAATCGTTTGCTAGGCTTAGAAGTTCTGCGAGTGTCACAAAATCACGCCTCCTGATATATTTCTTATATTCAGGGCGTAAATTCGTGTATATTCTGTATAATTGTTGTTCCAGAGAGACATTATTTAATCGTCTTAGCAATGTTTGAATGGCAATGACATAATCTTTTATACCTTCGGATTCTCCTTGAATTCTCCAGGTTAAGGTTATAATCTGCAGGTAAGTAAAATGATTTAAAGTCTGTAAGAAAGTTATTTCATGTCATCCAAGCACTTTTATTATTCCGGTACCATAATAAACAATCGCCTTGCAATAATTCTGGCAAAGCCCGCAACATTTGTTCATTAGAGAAATTGTAGCCATCTTGTAGTTCTTGTACTCTTTCTAAAAATGAGATAGCATCTCTTTTCCCATCAAAATGGACATTCCACTTGCGGACTTGGTCGAGGACGGTATTAACAGCTGTTAGTTGTGGATTCGAAGTAATGAGATTCGGACTAGCGGCTTGTGGATTCGAAGTAATGAGATTCGGGCTAGCGGCCGGTTTGTTTCGAAGTAATGAGATTCGGGCTAGCGGCCGGTTTGTTTTCTCGAATAATGTTTTTTAGTCTTGAACGTAATTCTTCGACCGTTCCGGTGCTTTTTCCACCACGTTTTGAAATTTCTTGCTGTAGTTCATCCTTCTTTAGTTTGTAGATCCACCCTACAGTTTTGTCTACAACTTCGAGACCATATGCCCCTTCCGATTCGGACAAACTCATTTCGGATAATTAATTGTTTCTCTGGTGGGACTGGTGAGTTGTCCTTCTTAAAATATTTATCTTTTTACTCCGTTACTATGATAACGTAAAAACTATGTAATATTGACAATTTCTGTACAAAGTCGTCCTGGTTGTGAAACGTAATAGCCGGCGTATCTGGATTAGATTGTTGAAATGCTCGGGCGCCAAAATGTGATGTTTGTTTTGCTCGGGTAGCTGGTTTGGAGATTATTCCAGGGTTCAATGTTAATATTAATTAAAATCCAGATCCAAAATAAGACATTTATTCTCCTAATAATTATATGTACAGTGTGGCCATATCTTTTATGGCTTAGGTTGCGACAATCTTGTTATTACATAAGTACATCATGGTAATCGGAGAGAGAGAGAGAGAGAGAGTGTAACATATTTCCTCTATGTACGTCGTCGTAACCCCAATTCTCTAATCGAAGTTCCAGGGCATAACAGACGCGACTAAGAAATCTGTTTCAGGAGAGATCCAGTTCAATACACTCGAATCAATCTGACAGGAGGTCCAGTTCAACGCACTCGGATCCTCCCTAACAGATACTTGGCCAGCGGCTGCCACGGCGCCGGAGGAACTTGAGCTTCCGGTTATCTCAGTTCAACACACTCGAGAAAGGTGAAAGTCAAGCTCTGAATTTACTGGTTTCTGGCTAGCTATTTTATACCCAAAAATCACGGTCACGTGGTTTTGCACCCGGCACGAAATGCACACGGCACGCAAGTTGCGGCCTTGTGAAGTTAGAATTAAAAGTTAACAAAAGAACTAATCAGGTATTGAACTAATCTAAAACTGAACTACTTGATCCATGCATGATTAAAATAAGTTAAACTGGAATGAAAGTATACAGTATTCCTGTAGTATTGTATACTTCATTACAACTCCATCGTTTCTTATGGCACAGTAAACATTGAACTGCCAACTTTACTGAAAGTTTCGCTCTCTAAACATATGAGGATTTGAGTCACTCCAATAATGCGAATTGTGTCTATTAAAAAATGTATTTTTAGTAAATTTTGCTTCATCTGTCCATATAATATTTCCCAAATAAGAATCGTGACCCTCAGATCTTATTAGAATAAACTCACAAAAATTCTGTCTTCTTAGGAAATCTGTTTCTTTTAATCCTTGAACCATATGGAATGAAAACGGGTGAAACTTATGTTTTAATAAGATTCTGTGAATTGAATCCTTGTATAGTCCCGATTTCAGAGCAGCTTGTCTTAATGACATCCTTGGAAATGCATGAAAATATCCCAGAATGACTATTTCAATGTTTTCGTCATCAACAATAGGTTTTCTTCTTTGCATTTTTGCCTTAACAGAGCCATAATTTTTAAAATTTTCCAGTATGCATTTTACAGTGTTTGGTGACGGTTTCCGTTTTTCTGGATATCGAGTAGCAAATGTGCTGCAAGTTTTTGATATTACTTTATCACATTCTCCATAAATAATAAACAAATTTAAAAAGTCTTCGTGGGTGTAATTTAAAAGTGCTGGCATTTTTTGACATAAGATAATGACTGATTGTTTCTAATTATGGCTATTTTGATGAAATGATTACAACAATTCATGAATTTCTAATAAATTCGCAAATATTTCAAAAAGCTGTAACTTTAGCCCCCACAATGCTAAAAAGGGAATTCAATTTTACACAACTTTGACCTAAACAAGTTTTCGCGGTTTGAATTTGACAAAATGTAACGCGAAAAACGGAACACTTGGTATGATATTATTGAATTTATTTCAGTTATAGAACCTAGTTCTCCCTGTGTTCTTTTTATGTGACAAGAAGCAAAAGAGGATCTTTTACACGAAGAAAGTTATAACGGTTCTTGCAAACCGTTGCACCTGTCAAATTTTCTATAAAATGTCAAATATCTCTTAAACGGCTAGGTTTAGCTATAGGATATGCTAATATTTTCGACTCAGAATTTTATGCCCTTTTCGAAAACCCTAAAATATATATGGTGTTCCATTTGAAATAAGCAAGTTGGTATCGACTTCCGGTATAAGCGGAAGTGCCAGCTGCTTGTAATTATTTTAGTTGGATTGGCCATACCGACATTAGTAACTATCTAAATTTTCAAAATTTTCTGATGCGTACTTTTCTCTATATCGATCGATTCAGTTCCCAGTGAGACACCCTGTATAGTTGACACTACCGTTGACCATAAGTTGCAACTTCACAGATTTTGATTCTAACCTATTATCTACGACATTTTGACGAGACTTTTCAAGTTATTTTTGTAAAAATTGAGGGATTTTACTGAATATGTGATAATTTTATTAGTTGATTTGTGTACACTTCCAAAGTCTCTGGTAACAATAAGCATGTAAGTATAGAACTATGTGGTAATCAAAAATAAATCTTTGCCTTTGTTAATAATAAATTTTCAATAGCTTCCAATGAAATAATAACTGACTGCGTAAATAATCTAAATCTACTTATAAAGTTTTCGTATGTCCTCGGATGGGGTACCGCACTCTTGTAAACAATGTTATTTTTTAACAAAATATAAGACCATCGCGAAGTGAATTAATAATTGCAAAAATAAGTATGTAGTAAAATACATACTACGATAGACCAAAAATTCCACTGTTTCCTATAAAAGAAACTAAATTCATTGTCATCCATCAATGTGCGTTTCCAACACGATTAAAAATAATCCCCTGAAAACTTGTGACATACTGCGTTTTGTCTACGAAATAAGGGGTGTGGTTGTGAAAAAATAAAAATGTTTTTTATCGGAGACTGCGAATTTTGAAGTTTTATGGGCGCCAGCAGCCTCGACAGTAGTGTTATCGTAGATCTGTGAGTGTGGGCGAGTTCTCAGGGCCGATTTCTGAAGTTCTGTAGTGGTTTGACGATTTTTGGATTTCGGTGGGTATTGCTGCTACCCCCGTGTTGCAACTTTGTAAGCTGTCATACATATGCACCGCTTTTGGTGCAAGGTACCCCACTTTGTGCAAATGAACAGGCGCTTTTGCCTGGTAAATATCGATGCGAAGAAATAAAAAGTCTGTGTTCCAATTAATAGTAACGTTAAGCAGAACTCTGTCGACGTCGTTGCACAATTTAATTTAGTTTGGTATTTATCCCTAACTTTACTAGCTAACACAAATAAATAATATCGTTGAACGGTTGAAAGTCGCGTCGCGTTGACGGATATGGTCCTTCTCCTAACGCCAGCAGGGTTCAGATAAAGTGCAGGGACTAGTTCTGAGACGCCGTACTGTGTATCGGTTCGTCGGATGAAATTCTTGAAGAAATGGTTGAAGTTCTTGTAGACTGCTTGTTGATGTTGACTCGATGAAGGCTCGGAGTGAACTCCCTGCTGCTGGAACCTCGCCGCGATCCTGTAGACATCGGGGCGGACGGAGCTCTGAGCGTTAGGTCGGCTGGCGTTCTGAACGTCGCGCGCCGAATGAGCGGCTGGGGCCGCCTGCTGCGTCGTGTCGTCCCCGCCCAGTCATGCCGAGGCGGACGGGATCCCAAGCGTTGATATAGTCTTGGAGCGTTTATTGCGTCGTATTTATTCCGCGCTGTGATGCTAATGTATGAACATGTTAAAATATATAAATTGTGACTTTTAAAATTTACTTTAAAATTATTTTTGATTGCCTTTTTTGGCTTCGACAACACCCCCCCTTACTTTGGAAAAGGGCGGCGTTAGAGTTCTGCTTGCCCTTGTTACTTGCTTTTATTAACAAGTTTAAAAAATGGTTAGTGAACAATTTCAGTTCGTAAACTATTAACAATAAATAAAAGTAAAAATCCCGAAACAAAAGTTATACAATGCAAAAATGAAAATAATGAAAATAAAACGATGGTTCTTCTGTCGTGGGCACTACCGGAGCGTCCGCACTATAGTTCGTTGGGCACTTATGACACTTCGTTGAGGTGACCGGGGCTGGATTGGTCAACGACGATAAGTCTGGCTCGGCGTCGTCGTCTGGGGAATGATGGCTGGGCAGCTTGCTGACCTGTTGATGGTTGGGCAGCTGGCTGACCTGTTGATGGTTGGGCAGCTCGCTGACCTGTTGATGGTAAATCTGAAACAGATAAGTCAAAAGGTTGCCGGCTGGCAACATTAGAGCTCGTCGATGGCTGCGGCTCGGGCATCGCATCTCTGGGAGCATTGTCATGGTTGGGTAGTTGGACGCCTTCCTGGGGCTCCCGCGCTTGAGGGCCTGGTTGGTCATCGTCCTCATCTGAGTCGGAGTTGTTGGATTCCACGTCCGTGGCATCGTTGTAGTCTGACTCGGTCTCGCTAGCGAAGTCGGCTTCCTCGTTCCCCCTGGGAGCTGGTCGCAGGTGGTCCACATGAATGATAGAGATGTGGCCGTCTCGGTCCGCCTCGTATACCTCGTCGCTTAGCTTCTTGGCGATGGTGTGGGGTCCTGTCCATAGTGGTCCAAACGCCTTTTTGGTCTTGACGTGCACTTTGGTCATGACGGTGTCGCCTATCTGAAAAGTGATTGGGGGTTCGACCCCTGGGTTAGCATATTTAGTTTGAAAATTAAGCTGCCGCGCGTAGATTTGGCGGTTTCGCTGACGGCGTGGAGGAGCAGGTTCGCGCCGCAACGTGCGATATTGTGGGGTGTCCCACTCTCCTTGCCTGGGCAATTCATAACCTAAGACTGCTTTTGCTGGTGTCATACCGGTCGCGGCGTTGTATCGCGTCCGCAATACCTGGAGCGCCTTATGGAGATATCCATCCCAACTGGACTGCTGTTTCCCTTGGAGCATGACTCGCAGAATTTTTTTCAGTTCTTGAACGCGCCTTTCTGTCGGGTTTGCCTGCTGATGATAGATGGGTGAGAACATCTGGCTCACATGCTGTCGTTCGCACCATCGTCTAAGCGTAGCCCCCTGGAAGATGGAACCATTGTCTGAAATCAAAGTTTTTGGTAAGCCGTACCTGGTTACGATCTCCTCCTCAAGGTACTTTGTCACTGTTTTCCCCGTTACTTCTGGGTAGGCCTTGGCTTCGACCCACTTAGTAAACACGTCGGTAATGATGAGGGCATATCTGTTCTTGTTCCTCGTCTCCGGGAAAGGTCCCAGTACATCGATGCTGATGGTCTCAAAGGGACAGCTTGGACTGTGTGCCTGCTACGGGGCGTTCCTCTGCTTCTGCTGGGACTTAACTGTGGAACAGATGATACAGTTTTGGACATACTGTGAGACGTGTTTATGTAAATTCTTGCAGTGGTAACGTTGGGTGATTGCTCGTAGTGTTTCATCCCTGCCGGGATGTGCTGCGTCGGTGGCATCATGAAACTGGCGTATGATTTTCGTGACCATAGTTCGGGGAAGGATGAGTAGCTCGCGTCCCTGATATCTTCGCCAGAGAAGGTTGTCCGCTACCCTGTGTGTCCGGTGAAACGTGGCTTCCCTTTATTTTGTGGCCCGTAGTGATCGATGGCGTTCCACAAAGTTATGTTGTTTTGAATGTTCCTGGAGCGATTTTGAGCTTGGACTACTTCTCCGTACAACTGCAGGTGATCCATCACGCGTATTGGCTCTGCTGACGACGCTTCGTCAGCCGGGTGGGTGAATGGAGGAGGCAGCAGCTTGCGCTCTTCGATCGGCTCATGTTCATCGTTAGGACTTGGGTTTCTGCTTAAGAAGTCCGCCAACTCGTTGTCCTTCCCTGGACAGGGGACGACTTCGAACTGATACTCTTGCAACAGCAGGGACCAGCGCATCAGCTTCGTCTTGCTGTCCTTGTTCTTCTGTAGCCATGTTAGTGCCTTGCTATCTGTTAACAGAGTAAAAGGTTTATCTTCGAGATATATTTTGTATTTTTTTATAGCCCATAGTGTGGCTAAAACCTCCAATTCATTAACGTGATATTTTTGCTCCGCTTTCGTAAGCGTCGCACTGGCGTAAGATACTACAAGTTTGCTTCCTTGCTTGTCTTTTTGGTATAATGTGGCGCCGAGCCCACGGAGTGAGGCATCGGTCTGCAGATAGAAATGTTCCGCGAAGTCTGGGCGATGTAATACTAGTGGTTCTCTTAATATTATGGTCTTGAGTTTCTCGAACGCTTCTTGACATTCAAGCGTCCATTTGAATTTTACCGTTTTTGACAAGAGCTGCGTCAGTGGTCTTGTTAATTGGGCCGCATTCGGAATATATTCACGAATCCAATTGCATGTTCCCAGAAAACTTTGTAATTGCTTTTTTGTCTGTGGAGGCGTGAAATCTAAAATAGCGTCGATGTGCCTTTGCTGGGGTTCGGTCGTGGCTCCTCGAATGTGGTGACCGAGGTAGTCCAACTGTTCGGCAGCTATCGTGCACTTCTCCGGGGATATGTGTAGATTGTGTGTTCTTATCCTCTCAAACACGAGTTTTAAATGTTTGATGTGGTCTTCGATGGTTTCGCTGTAAATAATTATATCATCAAGTTATACATTGACAAAATCATGTAAAAAGCCGATCAGTACCTCTCGCACCATAAATTTTTGGAAGGTGGCCGGAGCTGTTTTCAGCCCGAAAGGCATGACGGTAAATTGATAAGATGCACCGTCTGGCGTCGTAAAGGCAGTGTATTGTTTGGACTGGCAGTCCATAGGTATCTGCCAGCTTTTAAATCCAGTAATGTAAAGTACTTGGCCCTGCCAAAGTCTTTAATCGTTTCATATATTTTAGGTAAAACTGAAGATTCGCATTCCGTTATTTCGTTCAGCTTACGGTAGTCTATACAAAAACGAGGTTTTTTATTCGGCCTTTGTACTAAAACCGGTGGCGAGCTATATTGAGAGCGGCTTGGCTCTATAACTCCGGCTTCTAGCATTTCCTCTACCTGCTCGTTGAGAATCTTTTTCTTCTCTGGAGACAGTGGGTAGGGTTTCTGGTGAATTATTCTGTCCGACGTTAGTTTAATTGTGTGTTGTACACTATCTGTGGTCGCCTTGGCAGGAACTTCGTCAAACAGATCCGCAAACTCACAGAATAGTGGTGTTAAAGCTGGTTTGTGGTCTTCCGGAATTATTAAATTTGTTGGTAAATTATTGTTTGATATTTGTGCCTTTGTGGCCGGATTACAATATATTGTGTGCCTCTGTTTGACACCTACATAAATACATTTTCTACTGTAATCTAGCGTCACGTCCTCCTGGTTTAGAAATGGAGCCCCTAGAATTACTTCTTCATTTAAATTATTAAAAACTTGAAAATTCCCTGTGGAATGCAATTCTTGTATATTATAATTTAAGTCGAGCGTCATATGTCTCACTGCCGCATGCGAGCGAAAATAACTGCTTGGTGCTGCTCTTTTGCAGGTTCTCAACTAAGTCTGCCCTGATGGCATTACTTGCTGCGCCGGAATCTATTAGGGCTGTGCACTCGTGATTATTTATGTTAAGGTTTATGCGAAATAAATATTTTAAGTGCGATGCACTATATAAAGGTAAAATTTCTTGATTTGACGTCTGAATACCTATTGATTTGTATTCAGGTTTGCCAAAGTTTTGTGAAAATAATGGTTTTAGATCGTAAGTTTCTGTGTAATCTTGATAGGTATTGTATGTGATGGTGTTTATTACTTGTTGAGAATTTATTCTTGTTGCTGTGGTGTTCTCTCGACGACTTCTTGTAATATTTGTTGCCGCTGCGGGGCCGTGTTCAGGGGACGGCGTTGTGTATTCTCCCCGGCCCTGAAGTAGTTTTTTGGCTGTTGATTTTGTTGCTGTGGTTGCTGTTGTGGCCTAGCAGGAGCTTGCTGTCGCTGCTGGGGCTGTTGTGATTGCTGCGGTTGAGAGGGCTGCCTGTTTGGACAGTCTCTGTTATAATGCCACCCCCCACAGTGGCGGCATGGTGATGGTGGTTGCTTATTTGGATTTGTTTGAGTGAGTCCCTGGGACGTCGTGGTTGGCGTACTGGGTACTTGACTTCTTCGGGGATTGTTGTCACGAGGTGTCGTGTTAATTTGCGTGGTTTCCTGACGAGGCCTGTAGGGTTTCCATTGTCCCTTGGCGTCTTCCTTGATATCGGTCTCGATCTAGGTTGCGAGCCGAATAAGTTCTTCCCAGGAGCGGATTGTGGCTCCCCTCAAGCGACTTCTCACTTCGGGACGAAGCTAGTCCAGGATTGTTTATTTATTTATTTATTTATTTATTACCCAACAGTAAAACCAATTACAGGGTAAAACAAATAGTTTATATAACATAAGACAAAAGATAAAAGAGAGTAGAGAATAAATCAAATTTACAAGTTAATAAGGATATTTAAAACAGGATATCGTTACGTATTAATATTATCACAATATAATATAGATTTGAGACTTGAAAAATTTATATCACAGTTATTGCTTAAATTATTATAGTTTGTGCACATGGTATTAATTGGAGACTTTAACATCATATTTGTTAAACATAGATTTGGTTGAAATGTAGTGGGATGCCTTGTAGATATTCTTGGTATATTAAATTTGATTTCACTTAACAAGTTGGGGCAGTCAATATGATAGTGAATTAAATTATATAGGAAAGTTAGAGATGTATTAACCCTTCTAGTACTAAGAGATAATAGGTCAAATCTATCCAACAGAGAAATATGGTCTGCATCTTGAGGCGGGTATGTCCGATCCACTCTATAGGCCAGAAACTTGACAAATTTACGTTGAATCGATTCAACTCTATTTATGTAACAGTCATAAATTGGATTCCAGATTAGTGAGCCATATTCCAACTTAGATCGAACATAAGCGAAGTATAGTGTTTTTAGGCACTCTATGGTAATAAAAGACTGAGAGTTACGTATGATAAATCCCAGCATTCTCGACGCGGAATTACATATCTGATCAATATGTGTACAGAATGACAGTGATGAATCAAAGTATATGCCCAGATCCTTAACCTCTGTGCATCTTATAAGAGAAACGTTGTTAATTGCATAGTTGTATAACAGTGACATACTTTTACGAGTGAAAGTTACTATTTTACATTTTGAGACGTTTAAAATCAGTTTATTTGAGTCACACCATTGATTAATTTTATCTAAATTAAGTTGCAGGTTTCGGCAATCATCTACAGTGCAAATCGAGGAATAAATTTTCAAATCGTCAGCAAACATTAGTCTATTACAATCTAACAACTTAAGTAAATCATCAATAAATATAAGAAATAGCAATGGGCCAAGGTTGGAACCTTGCGGAACTCCAGATGTTGATATAAACATATTTGATTTAAAACCGTTGTTGCAGCCTTGTGCTGCTCTCCCTTCTCAGGCTCCAAGCGATTGAATAGACAATATTTTTTGGTGATGAATAGTTCGGCATTTTCGTCGATACCTTGTTTATTTCCATACAGCTTCACTGTATTTTGGGTGATGGTTGTGGTGGAATCATACTTGTCGTAGATCCGGTCCACGAAAGTATTATAATTGTCGATCAAATTGCGGTACGGTTCGTACCACCTAGCAGCGTCGCCTCGTAGCTGCTGGATCGCAATGTTTAATTTGTCGCTTTCGTCGGTTATGTTGGTGCGCCTAAAATGTTGATCCATCCTCCTGATGAACGCTGTTGGGTCTTCATGGTCCTGGCCGCTAAATGTGTGTACCGGCTTGATCCTCGATGCACGATCTTGGGAATTTTGCTGGGTAATCTGCTGCAATGCTTGCATGAAGGTGGTGGCCATACTGGAGAAGGCTTTCTCCATATTCTGCATGGGTGCTTGCGTGATTGGTTGTGTAGAAATGGTTGTTGAGCTTGGCACGTTTGGTGGATTTGCCGGTTGTTGTGGCTCAGGTGTATAAGCTGGTTGAGTGAGCCTACATGATGGGCGAGGCTCGGGAAAAATAGCTGGTAATTGTTGTGAATCGTCCCTTGACGCTTGCAGAGTCCTGGGTTGTTCAAAGTTATACTGTTGGGCGTTGTGCTCTATGTCTGGTGAATTACTCGTCCTATAAGGGGTTTGTGTCACCGTCCGGTTGACTATATATGGTGCCGAGACGTGTGCGGCGTGCCGTCTTTATGATTGGCGTATTGTCATTCATAATAGTTTATATTGTTATAATGTTTATAGTTTATGATTGTTTATAAAAAAAGTTAATGAGCACTAAAAAGTTCACTTTAAAATGTTTATCAAATGTTTATAGCAAAAATGTTTATAGCAGTCTAATAATATAAGGCAGTTATGGAGAGTATTACAATAATCGCAGTTGCTTACCTGTCCTGGCGACACTCACTGCACTTAAGTTTACGCGTTTTTTTGTTTTTAAACGGCACTTGCACTGTGTTTTATTAGTCTTCTTTCTTGCACTGTTAAAAGCCCCTTAGTTGGGCGACATGTCTACGATTTAAGGGGTGTGGTTGTGAAAAAATAAAAATGTTTTTTATCGGAGACTGCGAATTTTGAGGTTTTATGGGCGCCAGCAGCCTCGACAGTAGTGTTATCGTAGATCTGTGAGTGTGGACGAGTTCTCAGGGCCGATTTCTGAAGTTCTGTAGTGGTTTGACGATTTTTGGATTTCGGTGGGTATTGCTGCTACCCCCTTGTTGCAACTTTGTAAGCTGTCATACACATGCACCGCTTTTGGTGCAAGGTACCCCACTTTGTGCAAATGAACAGGCGCTTTTGCCTGGTAAATATCGATGCGAAGAAATAAAAAGTCTGTGTTCCAATTAATAGTAACGTTAAGCAGAACTCTGTCGACGTCGTTGCACAATTTAATTTAGTTTGGTATTTATCCCTAACTTTACTAGCTAACACAAATAAATAATATCGTTGAACGGTTGAAAGTCGCGTCGCGTTGACGGATATGGTCCTTCTCCTAACGCCAGCAGGGTTCAGATAAAGTGCAGGGACTAGTATCTGAGACGCCGTACTGTGTATCGGTTCGTCGGATGAAATTCTTGAAGAAATGGTTGAAGTTCTTGTAGACTGCTTGTTGATGTTGACTCGATGAAGGCTCGGAGTGAACTCCCTGCTGCTGGAACCTCGCCGCGATCCTGTAGACATCGGGGCGGACAGAGCTCTGAGCGTTAGGTCGGCTGGCGTTCTGAACATTGCGCGCCGAATGAACGGCTGGGGCCGCCTGCTGCGTCGTGTCGTCCCCTCCCAGTCATGCCGAGGCGGACGGGATCCCAAGCGTTGATATAGTCTTGGAGCGTTTATTGCGTCGTATTTATTCCGCGCTGTGATGCTAATGTATGAACATGTTAAAATATATAAATTGTGACTTTTAAAATTTACTTTAAAATTATTTTTGATGGCCTTTTTTGGCTTCGACAACAGTTTTCAATCGAAAAAAGCAAACAAAAAGCTGGTTGCAATAAGCCCCCAGCAGACAGATTGATTCTAAAGAAAGGACTACAGTGCAGGACTGTTGTGTATCACCAGCCGCAGACTAGTTTTGAGCTTGGTAACTCTCATCAGTACGGCATGGATGAATACACAACAACCCTACACTGTTTTCCAGTCTATCAAACTACAGACACAAGCGTCCACAACTTGTCGAATGTCTCCATCTGGTGACGACTTTTTGCAATCTGAGTTGATAACGTACTCGGGCTAAGTTACATTTAACAAAATATAAGGCCAACGCGAAGTAGATACATAATACGATAGACCAAAAATTCACATATTTCCTGTAAAAGAAACTAAATTCATTGCTACCCATCAATATTATATTTGGTTTGCTGAGAAAAAGTCATTCTTTGTAAAAAGTTTTGCTTGTCTCTGGAAATCATATACTTAAAATAAATTATACAGAGTATTCCGAGGGGTATTCTAAGAATTAAAGAATATAAAATCGAGTTTAAGTAAACTACCTTTTTTACATTTGTAATGATAAATTTTCTTTTTAAGAAAGATTTTTCAATTATGAAGAAAATCTTAAATACAGAGGTTATTTGTAAAATAAGGAACAACCTCTTTTTAAAAAAAGTAATATTTTATTCAACTAAGTTGAATCCTATTCTGCATGTCGACCTACAGCTAGTTAGTACTTACATATTTTTCTAATCTTTTTTGAATTCTTCATACGCAGATGTGATCATATCTTCATTTATGGTTGCAAAAGTAGAATAGTGTTTAACTTAATTGAACAGAATTTTTTGAAAAGAGGTATTTTCTTTTTTTGTAACTATAAACTTCGTATGTAAGCTATTCAAAAGTAAATTTATAATTAATTAAGTATAATTTATCTAAAGTTTAACAACTCGTTTATGAATTTCTCAGACAAGCATAACTTTTTATATAGAATAACTTTTCTCGGCAAATCAAAAATAACAAAGTTTATAAGAGTGCGATATGCACCCCATCCGATAACACATTGTATATAAAAATGTGTTGTCTTTAATTTTCTTGAATTTAAAAATATAATAACTTTCTGAAAAACACTATTTTTAAAGATTTCAATAGGTCTAGTCCATTCCCAAATACTATTTAATTTTAATAAGATTTTATATACATATTGGTAGAAGTTACCAACGTGTCGCAAGCAACTTCAAAAAAGGAAAATTCAGCTCCACCCTAAATTTACTAACTTGAATATAAACAAAATAAATACACTTCCGGTTACCATTAATATTCATTATAATTATATACGCTCTATGTTTAAATAAAATAGCTTTATTTAATTTAACTGTATAGGAATATTAACCTAGACCTTCGTTGAAAACGAAAGTGGATCACGCACCTTAGGCGTTCCAAAGTAGTCATAATTTAGTATAAAAAGCGCCGAAAGTTCAAAGTATGTATCAGTTTCTTATAAACCTCACACCACATAATACATATTCAGCAATGGCATCTAAAGTAAGAATATTCTTGTACCTTCGATAATATTAAATTTATATATAAGATTATAATATTCCTATATTATAGCAATAAGTCATTACATTACATTAATTTTTAATAAAATTAAGTAAACTAGTATTCGAAATCTAAAAAATATACTAAATAGTCTCAGATTATCAGACTTTTCACTTCTCATGTTTGTTAATAACAACTATAATATGTTTCGTAATTAATAACTATGTACAAATGACAATGTGAAACATATACCATGATCATCAGCAGTATAGTCGGGATCAACAAACCTAGATAGATACATTATACTTGGATTGAAAAACTGATATCATTAGTAGCCAGAAGCCATTAACGGTTTTCATTTATATTTTTGCAGTTCATCGTATTCGCTGCCGCTTTGGCCTACGCCAACGCTGGTCTCATAGGCGCACCCGCTGTAACCACCTACTCTGCTGCCCCAGCTGTAAGCAGTTCCTACATTCACCAAGCCTCCGCACCTGTAGCCTACTCTGCCCCCATTGTTGCCAAATCCGTAGGTCCAGTGGTATCTAGTTACTCTGCTCCTGTAGTATCCAGCTATGCTGCCCACGCTGCACCAGTTTATTCTTCTTACTCCGCCGGTCCAGTGCTGTCTGCCTACTCTTCCCCTATTGTAACCAAATCTGTAAGTCATGTGATCTCCAGCTACTCTTCTCCAGTGGCGGCTCGTGGTTTTTAGCTCTGGGTGGGCAGGATGGGAGATAGAACTGAATAATAATGACACTTCTCCACAAAAAGTCGCGCAAAAAACATTCAATGATGCCTCTGCCCATTTCAATCAACTTGTATGTTTTTAAATTATCTATCCCTGTTGAATTTCACGAACTTTTACTATTTTTTACTGAATAACATGCAAGGCCAGCAATAAAGTTTATTTTTTATTTCACTTCCACAAAGCCATAAACATTTTTGATACCCTGTGACACAAAATTTTCTATCGGATGAATTTGAATTTACATTGCCAATTCCCATAGGGGCAAGGTCGTTCTAATTTAGTTAAAAAAATTTTCATCATATGTTAGTCTCGCAAAACTGTTTTCTAATAAAAAATGTATAATATCAGAATTATGGCTTACCGTTTGTCTTACGTCGGCCATGGCAAATATTTTAATATTAATAATTTGTCAGTTGTCCACACTTATTTTTTCTGCTAAAGTAGACACTTTACTATTTACTAAATACCAACAAAGATCACAGATTACAAATTTAAAAAACATAAAATTGAGACAATAAAACATTACACAAACCTAACCAAATAAAATCTTCCAATTTTAAAACAGCAGCAACAATTTCCAACATTTGAGATTCGCGAATGCTGGCTTGACTTGACTCCACACGTCCAAAAATGAAACGATTCTCGGCGAAACATCACGACAGTGTAAAAGAAAAGGGAAGGGATGAGGGTGGCAGTGTCTACATCCCACCGAGCGCGAAGTCCCATATTTGAATATTATACATTTATTCATTTACATATTATATTAATTTCACATCTAAAACTGCTAAAATAAAATTAAACATTATTTTAGAACTATTTGGATAATATAGAGCCATATGTGTTCTAATACATCATACCTTAAAACACAAAGAAAAATAAAATTATAGTTATATAGGTAGCTTAACTATATGGCACCGCTGATATGTATTTTAACTTCTTTTTGTCCCTATTTATCAAATTAGAAATTGCTATCATATTTGATATTCATAAAGGATTGATTAATCAATTTTAACACATTAGTTAATTTTCCTGTTTGATATCTTTTCAATTGTGAACATATTCTATTCAATATTCATATTGTTTATTACAAGTTTTGTTCAGGGGTGGAATGCCCACTCTAGGTTGTAAATAGCCTAAGCATGCACGACGTACGTCTCGTTTTGATATACATTACAGGCGTAAGATCGAAGTGAATAACCAACATGCACGTAGACGTATTATGATTGAATTCACGATTTCTGAGTGATGCTTGCCCGCCCTGGCTTGGCGCATGACACTTTAGATAGTATTACGCCAGAGAACATTACGCCCGGTTTCTAAACGGATTCATAAGCGTATCTATACCTATATGAAGCAGAATAATATGTAGTAAAAATAATATTATAAATAAAACTATTTTTTAAATTTTAATACTACAATTAATTAACCGCAAAATTTTACTATATTATTTAACAACAAAAATATATAAAAATATAGATATACCTTTATAACTAATGGTTATGTAATTGGGTGGGCACTGCCTACCCTGCCATCCCTGACGGGCCGCCACTGCTCTTCTCCCATAGTTTCTGGCTATACTTCTCACGCCAGTCCAGTATACTCATCTTACTCTGCCGGACCAGTTATATCTGTCTACTCTTCCCCTATTGTGACCAAATCTGTAGCTCCAGTACTATCCAGCTATTCTGCTCCAGTCGTCTCTGGTTACTCAGCTCACGCTACTCCAATAGTATCCGGCTATTCTGCTGGGCCAGCCATAGCTCATGCTTCCTTCTCCGGTCTAGGCGCTTCATACCAATGGTAGATAATTAAATAAATGACTATGTTGCGATGTAATGTTATTTATTTATTGTAAATAAATTATTATTATCTGTATATTGTGATTTATTATTTCACTGTGTTACAATTTATATACATAATTAATATAATAATAGCAGTTGTCCAAGACACATCTAATTCGTTAGAGGTTTGTTAAACTATATATACTGGTACCTGAAATTTCATCATAATTTTTCAATACTAAAGATAGCCAAATGAGTAACAAATTCTTGGAACTGAATAATATTTAAAATACACTCTTTATAATATTGAATATTTAATATCTTCTCCATTCGACTACATACTCCATCGACACCAAAACATTACACTCAAATTCACCGAGTGGTCCAGAGTACAAAACCTGTGTTAATATTGTTATTCCTATAGGTTTATAATATTTTTTATTATAATACACTAAAACAATGATATAAATAGCTAATTTTTACTCATAATCCTATACTTAAATAAGTAGAGGAATAACATTCTGAAAATCATCATTATATACAATAAATATTATTTAATAGAAAAGAAAAATAACACAAAGAGTCTTCCCATCTGCTTTAATAATTTATATTTTCATTTTAGCCTATATGTACCAGACATTGTTAATGCAGGTGTTAACATTAATATTTTCCTTAAAAGTTGTCCCTTCTCCGATCGGGAACATATCTTAAACTAAAACTCTAAGATGGGCTTCAAAATTGTAAAATTGTTTCCTGTTCTAGACGAAATTGTTGCCTAGTTTGATAGGTTTAAATCACATTTCTGTAATTTTTCCTATCACTGCTCTACTGACTTTCAATTAGTATGCTATGTTGGCTATGGTAAAGCTTCAACATCTTGTCGACTTCAAATCAAATCAAATCAAAATATGCCCAGAAGAATATTTCTTGTTGACAAAGTGATGTACAAACAGATAAATAGAGAAAAAAGAAATCAATCTATACACATGTATATAAACACATAAGTAAAATAGATAAAAATACAATATATAAATAAAACAAAAAATACTACAGAACGTAATAATTTACAGGTAAAAGTTAATTAATACATTTGAGCACATTACAATGTATTGTCATAAAATTCGTTTAAATTATAACAAGGCTTTACAACGAGAAGATTTTCACTGCTTTCCTGAAAATGGAAATAACTGTGAGAATTCCATGTGCCAAAAAGAGTGGTTTGCATGAATCACGAATTCTTGCTTTGCACAAATAACGAACAGCACGCTTTTGAATTACAAGAATCCTATGTATTAAATAATTACTGCATACACCCCAGAAAGAAATACCGTATCTCAAATGCGATTCAATTAATGCAAAGTATGAACTTTTCGCAGTCATGTAGCCCAATTCATTCGAGATTACTCTCACTGCGTAGCATCCAGATGCTAGTTTATTACTGAGGTTAATAACATGCTCTTTAAACTTTAAGTTGCAGTCGATGTTTAATCCAAGAAATTTTGAGCAAGACATATTTTCAAGTACATGGTTACTCAGTGGAATATCTGTTTTATTACAACGGAAGGTCATTAGGTTTGTTTTGTTGACATTAAAAGAGAGCAAGTTAGAGTCACAAATCTTTGACTTTTTTTATGTCGGAACACATTTGTTCCCTGAGAGTATTCTCATTTTTACTGTGCCACAATATAGTCATCAGCAAATAAGGTAAACTTTCCATTAATATCAATTTCAGTCAAGTCGTTAACATATAACAAAAATAAGATTGGTCCAAGAACGGTGCCTTGAGGTACGCCATGACTTATATTTAATTTGTTGGAGTATGATAAATTTTTAACTACTTGGCTACAGTTTGACAAATAAGACCGAAACCAATTTAAGATAGTGCCTCTGAAACCATAGCATTCAAGCTTTTGCAACAATATATCATGCCGGACGCAGTTGAAGGCTTTTGATAAATCACAAAATACTGCCGCAGCAAACTCTTTGCCATCTTCTTGACCATCTTTAGAAGAGCAAACATGGCATCTTTTTTTTTTATACATTTTTTTAACGTCGGCCTATTTCCGCTACTGAGGCCTAACACCGACGCCTGTAGACGAGCTGATCCCATAGATATCCTAAGTCCCCACCCTTATAAAGGAGAATCACAATAGATGTTTTTAAAAGAGATGGAAATATTCCTGATTCAAATGATTCATTAATTATCGAATTGCGTACGGTAAAAATATAACTTCAAGAATCATATAGCTGTAAACCCCTGATACCAAAAAACCTTCCACTCAAGCAAAGATATCTGGTAGTGCCAACAATCATTTCGGTGCCTGCTCGATGATGACCTACATTGTAAACCATCTAGAGGTATTTAGAAATAGAATATATAGAGTTTTTTCAGATTGTTAATTGTTTACTGCTATACTTAATTGTATAATAATTGAAAATAATTAAACAAAAATTGTGCCTAATCCCTAAATGGGGATTGTGTACGCACATATAACTTAATATTATATTGACATTAAAAAACTTAATATTAAGAAAACAAAGACAAACATGTAAGTTAATGACAACGTATCAATATAATAGTTAAGAGATATTGTAATTAGTATTAACAAATGTAAATATACAAACTGTTGTCTGCTTAAATCCAGCTGCAACCAAATCTTAATTGATCACTAACATCACAAAAGTTTAATCTTCGCCTGGCTCGATTTCCATGACATAAAACAGCAATTTTTACAGGATGCTGAATATAAATATGAGACTCATAATCCTCTCTCGCATAGTTTGGTCGCTTCACGTATATAATACTATGGATTTTGGAGCTCATTCCTCTATTTGTTATATATTAAAATAATTATGAAAATTTTTTCTCCCACACTTCAACAAAAAGAAAAAAGAAATTTTAAAACCATTATTATGCATAACAATAAAAAAATAGTATTAAAAAGGAAAAGTAATACAAAATATATTCACATGTATGTCTTCAAGAGGTACTCACAAGGTTGTTACCTAGTTTGACACAACCATCTACACGGATGTAAAACACGTCTTTGTAATATGTTCCATAAGTGGGTTTAAATAAGGAGACTGAGCTAGTTACAGTAAGGTTACAGTATCATCTTTTTATAGATAATCCCGTGCAAATCTTAAGCCCATTTTCATTCATTGATCTTTGACCGAGTTTAACCATAGATGCAAGGAACATAAGTTCAAGAATGATATCGCGGTAAGCCACTGCTATCAACAAGCTATCCCTCTAAAATAGGATCTGAACGACAACCACTGTCTGTGTCTTCCAACCCGTTACGGTATGTGCTTGATGACGATCAACTTTGTAAATCGTCTAGATATATTTTGGAAACAGTATGTGTTACTTGGTTCTCTCCAAACTTTAATCTTCCTTAAATCGGATCGTAATTAAACATTTACTCATCACAGAGCGACACAAAAGTTCAATCCTCGGATGATTTGGTTTATTTGACATGAAATAGGAACGTAGATTATAATGGCCTAGGATACAGGGAAGATGTAAAAAACACATTTATAGAACTAAATATTTTAACAATTCCATGTAGATACATTTTTGAATGCTTGATATATAGTCGTAAAAATTTAGACAAATATTCTTCAAACGGCATTTTTCATGACTATAATACACGAATAAAAAATGACATTCGAATAGATTATTTGCGATTAGAAAAATCCAGAATTTCATCTAATTACTACTGTCCCTTGTTCCTTAACAAAATTCCACCATGCATAAAGTTGTTATCATTCAATAAATATAAAAATATTATAAAACAAACACTAATAGCAAAAGCTTTTTATAGTGTCAATGATTTTTTACAAGATGACAATATACATTTCAGCACTGTGTAAACCTTTCCTTCTGTGTAACAAAATGTATGTCTAAATCTCTATCCGTTTGTTTTTTACAGCTTTGTTTTTTACAAACTTTTATTCATTATTGTATTAAATGTGACTATTAATAAGGTCTTTTAAATTTTTAACTATATGTACATATATACTTTTATACAATTATCACATATCTAAATGTAACTTTGATTTTGTTTGATGTTCATGCCAAATTGACTTGTGTAATGATCCTGTATGGTATCAAATGCATCAATAAACACTACTACTACTAATCTATCTATTTTGTGAAATAGGGTTTCCGGTTTCCGAGCCACTTTCTCACAATTTGGTGGCTTTCAGTAACGGTATGGATACTTGAAGCTCATTTCTCAATTATTGATTACCTACCAATAATTGTCAGATTCTATTACGATGTTGAACAATAATGTAATGAATTGCACACGGGAAATAAATAAATAGTGAGCCACCCCTGTACGTTCCATATTTTTTAGAGATATATTTATCATTCCGATTTCACCGACAATGACCCTAAAAATCTTTTGTAAATGAATAGTAAATTACATATTTCTATATTTTTAAAATCAGAGTAACATTCATTCATTCATTTTACCAAGCCTCCGCACCTGTAGCCTACTCTGCCCCCATTGTTTCCAAATCTGTAGGTCCAGTGGTATTTAGTTACTTTGCTCCTCTGTAGTATCCAGCTATGCTACCCACGCTGCACCATTTTATTCTTCTTACTCCGCCGGTCCAGTGCTGTCTGCCTACTCTTCCCCTATGTAACCAAATCTGTAAGTCCTGTGATCTCCAGCTACTCTTCTCCCATAGTTTCTGGCTATGCTTCTCACGCCAGTCCAGTATACTCATCTTACTCTCCCGGACCAGTTCTATCTGCCTACTTTTCCCCTATTGTGACCAAATCTGTATAATAATCCAGTTATTCTGCTCCAGTCGTCTCTGGTTATTCAGCTCATGCTACTCCAATTGTATCCGGCTATTCTGCTGGGCCAGCCATAGCTCATGCTTCCTTCTCCGGACTAGGCGCTTCATACCAATGGTAGATAATTAAATAAATGACTGTTGTGATGTAATATTATTTATTTATTTATTGTAAATAAATTATTATTATCTGTATATTGTGACTTATTATTTTACTGCGTTACAATTTATATACATAATTAATATAATAGTAGCAGTTGTCCAAGACAGATCTAATTCATTAAGATTTATTAAACTATATATACTGGTATCTGAAATTTCATCATAATTTCTCAATACTAAAGATACGCACATATAACTTAATATTATATTGACATTAAAAAACTTAATATTAAGAAAACAAAGACAAACATGTAAGTTAATGACAACGTATCAATATAATAGTTAAGAGATATTGTAACTAATATTAACAAATGTAAATATACAAACTGTTGTCTGCTTAAATCGAGTTTCAACCAAATCTTAATTGATCACTAACATCAGAAAAGTTCAATCTTCGCCTAGCTCGATTACCATGACGTAAAACACGAATTTTTACAGGATGCCGAATATAAATATGAGACTCATAATCCTCTCTCACATAGTTTGGTCGCTTCACGTATGTAATGCTATGGATTTTGGAGCTCATTCCTCTATTGGTTACCAGTAATTGTTGGGATCCATTATAATGTTGAACATTAATGTTATGAGCTGTATATATATACTGTTCAGTTCGAGCAACGAGGAGCAGCAGTAGGCAGCTTTCAGTGTGAACCTGAAGATGGCAGATGAGATTCTGCCGAAACGTCGTTTAGACAACCGTGACTCCTGGAGGAGTCGACCATCGACGCGGGAGAGCACCCGGAAGTACAACAACACTTCATTTAACACCCGCGAAAACCTAAAAAACAACATATATATATATATATATATATATATATATTAAGACGTTTGGAAATGGCTTATATAAATTGTTTCTGATTAAATTGTTTAAGTGAAGTAATTTGAATTTAAAATGCTTGAAAATGAAGTTATTGACCCCTTTTAGGTATGCAATTTACTATTATTTAAATACTGACTGAAGTTGGGCGCCACCTGGTTACAGGAATTAAAATGAACACAAGACTCCGTTTCTCAGAAGTAGATTCCGTTTGACAACTAATATTTTACTTTAAAAACATAAACTCACAAGTTTCTATACAATTTCTTTTAATGATTACCAGATGGTGTTTTAAAAATACAGGTTTTTTTTACAATATATCGAGTTTGATAGTGCAGATTTTATCGATTTGTTGATCGAACGTGAACATAGACAATAATAATAAAACACAGTTATTGTTTGTTATTTTTTTAAGAACGCTTTTTGCACAGTACCTTTTAAACTTTCGAAGAATCGTGATCTCCTGTTGGTTGAATGATGTTCTAATTGACTGGTTGAAGTTGCTGGTGAAATTCGTTGACACTTTAATTTATTGGTCGATGCACTTTTGGATTTTAACTTTTGTTTTAGACGTTACACACTTTACGGTAAGTTGAAATTTTTACATTTAACAATTATTAGTGAATTTAGGATGACATAATTTAATATTTTTCTTAAAAAGACTCAAAATGTCACTGTAAGTCGACTTTTAACCTCTTTTCGGTGACACCTGTCACGATTTGACGTTTTGCTGGCTCTACTTTGTTTTAAAATTTCTAAGGTTATGTTTTAATTGTTGCGAGAAAATTTTTTAGCATGTTACTTGGGCAACCGACTAATTTCGACTCTTCTTGTAAATTTGTCATGGAAACCTAGTTTTATGACAGATTTAGCCTCCTAGATTTCTGAAATCTGAAATTGGATTTTCTTTATATGCAAAATTTTTAATTTTTGAAATAAATACTTGAAACTTTCTTAATGTATTATTCATCAGCGTTTCTTACCGATTCTTTTGCTGTATTGCTTTTCTCTCTAGGTTATGTATTTTGAAAGATTGAAATTTTGAGTCTTATTTTCCTATTACATTGATTTTAACAATAAAAGTACCTAACACTAGTGAAAAATGAACCTTATATCCTATTACATCTATTTCTATAGTTTTTAGGGCTATATAATGGTTTTTCCTTAAAATTAACATATTTTTAACATTTCAGGTCGTGACCCTGGGATAACTTGGACCTATCTATGCCCCACTATACACTTAGTGTCCCCAAATTGTGTCTTCACATACCTTAGACTGTTAGTGTCCCCAAATTGTGTCTTCACATACCTTAGACTGTCTATATTTGGCATAGTACACATTTTGCGTTGAAAAGTTTATATGGTTTTGACTATGTTAAAAAGTTCACGACACGAGGTGCTCTACCCACAAATTTGACTTTGGAGCCCTATTTGAACCAACAGTTCTAGTTCTGCTGCTGCTATCATTTACACTAGATAATTGTCCAACTAGTTTATGACGAAAAGTTTGTTTTTATTCCCTGTAATTAAAATTATTTACATAATTTACATTTTCCATAGTCCTGTCACATATATTTATCTGAATAATTTTCTTATTTGAGTATGTTACTCATGCATTTTGTGCTTTATTTACACATTAAGGTCCATATTTGCTTATGCAATGGTCAAATCTTGTTGACATACAAAATTATTTGGATTATTTTTTAACATATGTGAAATTTTCAGATTTGCCGTTATGTCGAAACCTGACTACGGAGTTCCAGCTTCCTGTAGCTGTTTTCCAGTATCGTTTTGGACTCTAAAGCACTATGGTAGCTAACCAATGGAGAATATTGTCTTTTCAGTGTCTTTAGTTCGATTTGGGACATTTTCTGGGTTACTTTACCTTAGGTATTTATGTTTTTATCTTATAACTAGCACAAAACTTAATTCTAATATAACAAATTTCCTATATTTAACGAGTATTAATGAATGAAATGAAACTTAAAAGATAAATATGTGGTTTTATGTTTTTGTAAGCAATATTTACATGATAGCTTTAGCTATTAAAGTAGAATCGAGACTTCTCGTAGGGAAAATGTTTGCTTTTTTTAATTTTAGACTTTATTTGTCTACTCTGTTTTTATGTGAGTATGGGTGCTCATGACAATATATATATATATATATATATATGTTATTATACATGATTTGCAGGAAACAACTACTCAGCGGGCAAATACCCCGACCTGCATTGAATTACACCTTACAAATCATGAAAAATTGGTAGCCAATGTCATTTGTCAACTCCCTGACCAGACATAGACCGGTTTCGAACTTATTAGTTCTCCTCAGTATGCCATAGGTCATGGAGCAGACAAATGACAGTGGACAATGACAAATGGAAACCACGAATTTTTTTCTTGACTTATTGTCCTGTTCCCGCGATAACACCTTTCCTTTTGTATTTTACCTTGGGCTATGGAACTCCACGCAGGCGGCTTACAGTTTGCCTCCGTGGCAATGTTGGTTGTTGCCTTGAAACCTCAAGGTCTTCCGACTGCAGCCACAAATGTGCAACTGGCTTCCTGTCAGTGGTTTCCATTTGTGTCGTTTTTTCCTAAGTTGTGCCTATCCTTTCAACTTAGCTACACCGTGCTGATGAGGACCAAAAAGTCCGAAACACGTGTACACGGTTGCACTATAATTTCTGCGGGCTTGCCCACGAATTTTTTTCTTGACATATATATATATATGTATATACACAGCTTATGTTTATAAGCATAAAAGTCACGAGGTGGCCGACTATTTATTTGGAAAGCACAATAGTATATTACATTCAAAAATTTCAAGATCATCCAAGACTTTTCTTAACATAGATTTTATTTTCATTATATATATTAAAACAATTATGAAAATTTTTTCTCCCACATTTGTGATGCTTGTTTTGCTCGGGTAGCTGGTTTGGAGATTATTCCAGGGTTCAATGTTAATATTAATTAAAATCCAAATCCAAAATAAGACATTTATTCTCCTAATAATTATATGTACAGTGTGGCCATATCTTTTATGGCTTAGGTTGCGACAATCTTGTTATTACATAAGCACATCATAGTAATCGGAGAGAGAGAGGGAGAGAGAGAGAGAGAGTGTAACATATTTCCTCCATGTACGTCGTCGTAACCCCAATTCTCTAATCGAAGTTCCAGGACATAACAGACGCGACTAAGAAATCTGTTTCAGGAAAGATCCAGTTCAATACACTCGAATCAATCTGACAGGAGGTCCAGTTCAACGCACTCGAATCCTCCCTAACAGATACTTGGCCAGCGGCTGCCACGGCGCCGGAGAAGCTTGATCTTCCGGTTATCTCAGTTCAATACACTCGAGAAAGGTGAAAGCCAAGCTCAGAATTTACTGGTTTCTGGTTAGCCATTTTATACCCAAAAATCACGGTCACGTGGTTTTGCACACGGCACGAAATGCACGCGGCACGCAAGTTGCGGCCTGGTGGAGTTAGAATTAAAAGTTAAAAAAGAACTAATCAGGTATTGAACTAATCTAAAACTGAACTACTTGATCCGTGCATGATTAAAATAAGTTAAACTGGAATGAAAGTATACAATATTCCTGTAGTATTGTATACTTCATTACACTCCCCCCTTCCTTCGCAAAAAAACTAATCTCTCTCTACGAATCAAAAAAAATTATTGTCTAACATACATCTTAAAATTAAACAGGTAAGTTAAAATTATTTTATATATTTTACATAAACAATAATACAACAACCGAACAGGTTTTTCGGGATCCATCATCTGATTCCGAAACGGGTCAAAACATCAGGGTGCCCTTCTTAAAAAAATGTGGTACGCCTCTGGTTATATGTACAATGCAGGCGTGGAGTCATCTGTGGGACAATCTTAAAACAAAGAATCATAGTATAAGTATGGTTCAAACAGCAGGTAAATAAGTTTTTGTTGTTTTTTTTTCCAAAATAAGCTATCAAAAAAATTCAATAAAACATTTAATTGAGATACTGACATCTTTAAATATAAAAACTATCCTTTGCTTTTAACAAGTTATATGAAATATAATAAATGAAATCTAAGAAATAAATGTATTTTAAACAGAATATAAAATTAAAATTAATCTTTTCCTGGCGAGAAAATAAATGGATTTCCGGGGAGACGGGAAATGCCGGAGACGAGCGGCTTATAAATTCTCGTTACGGTGCCGTCGGGATTCTTGATACGAAAAGGTCTCCTCCCATGATTCCTCTTCTTTCATGTATATGCCTTTTCTAAATCCTTAACGTGGACTCGTTCCACTTTCCGGCGGGTGGGGAGTCTGATCTCGACTACTACTGGTGATATAGTCCGTTCCACTATGTATGGACCTGAGAACTTTGGAGCAAGTTTTGCGTTAAAATTTCGGATTGCTGAGGACAGCGGGTGCTCTCTTTTCATAACTCGGTCTCCAACACGCGGGGTCCAGTCTCGGCGGCGTAAGTTATAGTGTCGGCTCTGTGACTGGTAGGCCTTTGCCAAGTTTAATTGTACTAGTTCAAAAATTCCTGACAATTTTTCTAGGTTCTTTATGGGTGTTGGTGGAACATTGGCGTCAGATAAATTTGCGGAGGGTTGTTCCTTATTAAGGATGCCAGGTAACGTTAATTCTCTTCCGAAATTCAGCATAGCTGGTGAAAACCCAGTGGATTCATGTCTGGCGGAATTCATGGCCAATGTAAATTCGGGTAAATATTGGTCCCATTTACGGTGATCATTTTCTGTATACTGAGCTATCATGGTTTTTAAAACTTTATTTGTCCTCTCTACGGGGTTGCATTGGGGTGAATATGGTGTAGTAGTACGGTGTGTAATACCGTATTCAGACAACATGTTAGTAAATTCATTACTTGTAAACTGTTTGCCATTATCGGAGATAATGCTATTTGGACATCCGAAACGGGAGATAATTTTTTTCTTTCAGGGCTGTACAGACCGTAGTGGAGGTTGCTTTTCTTACAGGGTGGCATTCTACCCACTTAGTGAATCTATCCTGCATCACAATTAGATTTGTGTTCTCTTTGCTAGACCTTGGGAGCGGGCCTACAATGTCTATACTAACAGTATCCCAACATCCGTTTACTTTTGGAAATTGCATTTTTCCAGCGGGCTGTTGTGATTGTTTGTATTTTTGACAGCTGGAACATCGTCTAACATAGTTGGTTATATCTCTGTGCATTCTAGGCCAGTAATATTTATTTGAAATTCGGGTGATAGTTTTTGCTATTCCTAAGTGACCTGCACTAGGTGCATCATGATTTTCGAACAAAATTTGTTTTCTTTTCTGCTGCGGGATACTATTATTAGCTGTTACTCGAGTCCGAGTATAAAAATGTTACAGTCGATAAATTGTGTACAATAAAAACAAGTAAAAGGTGTAGTCTATTGTAATTCCCATTCATCTACGGTGCACACGACTATGGCTATAGAGGCCAATTCGGGAGAGCACATGTCGACCGCAGTCAGGACAAACATAGACCTGGTTAGGTCTTGGATTCGGCCTTCTTGCAGCAACATTTCCTTGATAGCTGGCCACAACCCCTCGCCATTCGGTTCTGTCCGCTGCAAGTTGTTCCCATTGCTCGTCTGCAATACCGCAGGATTTTAGACTTTCATGGAGACCGTCTTTGAACCTCTTTCGTTGACCGCCATGCCTTCTTTTACCGCTTAGCAATTCACCATAAAGTGTGCATTTAGGAAGGCGGTTATCATGCATACGATGAACGTGACCTGCCCATCTTAGGCGTGCTCTTGAAATAAGCACCTCAATTGGAAGGCTGTTTGCTCTCCTGAGTACTTCCACGTTTGATATGTGATGGAACCAACGGATTTTCATCATACTTCTGAGGTGTCTTTGCTGAAAACGTTTTAATTCTTTCACATGACGACGGTAAGTGACCCAGCTTTCACATCCATATAGCAGTGTTGGAATGACAACTGCTCTGTAGACAGCCATTTTCGTTGACAAAGCAAGGTCGTGGTTGTCAAATACTCTCTCTCTAAGTCCCCAGAGTGCTCTAGATGCAGCGTTAATTCTATTGCGAATCTCGCTGTCCATGTTTGCTTTGTCATTAACAACGTTGCCTAAGTAATTGAACTGATCCACCACTTCAAGAGAATTTCCGTTAAGTGTAATGTCTATTTGGTTCACTTGATGAGGAGTTGACATAATCTTAGTCTTTCCAATGTTGATTTTAAGTCCCAAGAAATCATAGCTCTGGGCATACACATCTAAAAGTTCTTGAAGCTCTTCCGGCGTAGAGGTTAAAAGTGCACAGTCATCCGCATACTGGAGATCACAAATGAATCGTGTGCGTGTCTTCGTGAAAGCTCTAAAGCGCCCTATGTTAAAGAGGCCGCCATCAAAACGGTATCTGAGACCTATTCCTCTGACTGTCAGTTTATTGTCAACAATAATTGTTAGAGCAGTGGTAAACAAATTAAAGAGTAGGGGTGCCAGGACACATCCCTGCCTAACTCCAGTGAGGGTTTGGAAAGGTTCGGTTGCCTCATTATTATACATAACCTGGGCGTTGTTGTTTGTATGTAGACTGCGACATACTTCCACAAATTTTCTAGGGATACCTAAGCGGAACATAATTTTCCAGAGTACTTCCCTGTCCACCGAGTCAAACGCCTTGGCTAAATCAATGAAGGCCATGTGAATTTCTCCTTGATGTTCGAGTGCTTTTTCTTGAAGCTGTTTAAGTGTGAAGATTAGATCCGATGTGCCTCGGTTTGGTCTAAAGCCACTCTGTGTTTCAGGAAGTAACTTTTCCATAACAGGTGTTAGCCTATTTGCCATCGCTTTAGTGAGTATCTTCCCTCCAACAGCCAGGAGAGCTATACCCCTGTAATTTCCACAGTCCGCAGCGCTCCCTTTGTTTTTGAAGAGGTTGATTAAAAGTGTATCACGAAACTCCTGCGGAGCTTGACCACTTTCCCACACGACATCAAACAGTTTTTTGAGGTAGGATATGAGCTCTGACGACACAGCTTTAAAGATCTCAGCTGGGAGTGAGTCGGCGCCGGGAGATTTGTTATTTTTTAGCTGCCCAATGGCGGTTAAGATCTCTTCCGTTGTTAGTGATTTATCTAAGTCTTCGAAGGTGTCATATTGAGGGATAAGATTTATAATATCGTGATCGGCTTGACTTTGCTGGTTAAGAATGTTAGAGTAGTGTTCTTTCCATCGGGCTCTTATTTCCTGGTCTTCTTTGAGGAGATTTCCATTTAAATCTTTAATAGGGCACATATTTTTCCGACTGGGGCCGTACACTGCTTTTACTCCTTGAAAGAAATTCCTGTAGTCGTGTGAATCGGCGTACCTTTGAATTTCTCTGGCCTTGCTTGCCCACCACTCGTTCTTCTGATTTCGCGTTGCGTTTCATACTTAGATTGGGTAAAAGCTTCTGCTTTTGATGGGTCATTGGGGTGGTTGATAGCGTTTCGGAAGGCAGTATGTTTGCGGTCAAGAAGTTCTTGTATAAGAGCTTCATTATCATTGAACCAGTCCTCCTGTTTTTTACTTGCTGCAGTGCCAAGAATTTCCTCACTCGCACTTTTTAAACTGTCTTTAATTTGTGTCCAGGTAGCAGCGACATCTACAGAATTGGTTTCTTCTAGTGCACTCAAATTCTCTTGAACTTTTTGCTTTAGCTGTTCGACGGTTTGTTAGTCACGCAATTTACTAATACAGAGACGGAGTCTACGTTTTACTTGAGTTCTTCGGTGTTTGGGTCTCATAACAATTTTCATTTTAGAGACAACAGGACGATGATCGGTCCAACATTCGCTATCAATGCGCGCCTTTGCAATTTGGACGTCCTTGAGATGCTTCCTACGTACGATAACATAGTCCAGTAGATGCCAGTGACCTGATCTGGGGTGACGCCAGGTGCCTTTAAATTTATCCTTTTGTCGGAAAATGGTGTTTGTTATAACTAGATCATGTTCAGCGCATTTAGTTAGGAGTAGTTGACCGTTAGCGTTCATGTTGCCCAAACCGTTCTTGCCTATGATGCCTGGCCAGGTGTCTGCATCTCTCCCTACTCTAGCGTTAAAATCGCCAAGAATAACGAGTCGTTTCGTTTTAGGTATTCTACAGAGGGTTTCTTCCAGCTGTTGATAGAAGCTTTCCTTGGTTTCCTGACTTGCATCCAGAGTGGGAGCGTAGGCGCTTATTAGATTTACCGCGTTGCCATCTGATAGCTCATAGCGTAGCAGCATTAGACGCTCGGATAGGCCTTGTGGTACTTGTGTTAAGTTGGATACAAGTTGATTCCGAACGGCAAATCCTACTACATGTTGTCTTCTTGAATTGGTGGGAAGACCTTTCCAATAGAAGGTGTAGTACTTTTCTGTGAGAGAGTCTTCCTCCAAAAATCGAGTTTCACAGCTTCCATGGGTTGGAGAATTCGTCGTCAGTAAATCCGTCATTTTTCCAAACATGACGATAAAGATTTCCATTTTCCAAGCAGTAGTCTGGTATTTTATCAGGTTTTTCTTTAACTAATCTGACGGTGTTCTGGTACCATTCACAGTTTTCGGTTTCTCCGATAGTAAAAAGAAATTCGTCGATATCTGTATTTTGTTCGACGATTGGTTGGCGGGAAAGCGCATCTGCAATTTTGTTTAGTGCTCCTTTTCGGTATTTTATTTCAAAGTCGTATTGTTGCAATTCCATTGCCCACCTGGCTAAACGTACACTAGGGGAATTTATAGAATTTAACCATTTTAAACTTTGCTGGTCTGTTACGACTATAAAATGATATCCCATCAGATAATGTAGGTTTTTCCTTATTCCGAAAACGATTGCTGCGCATTCGAGCTCGACCGCCGACATTTTCCTTTCAGCGTTGGATAAAGAACGGCTTGCATATGCTATAACTCGATCCTGGTTGTCGATTTTTTGTATGAGAGCCACACCCTAAACCTTCTGTTGATGCGTCCGTCTGCAGGTAGAATGTTTTTGAGAAATCAGGGCAATTTAATATGGGGGCTTCGGTTAATGATTTTTTTAAGGTATTAAAAGCTTTTTCTTCGAGTTGAGACCATTTCCAGCGTGTGTGTTTTCTTAAAAGTCTATTCAATGGTGCAGCAATTTCTGAGTATCCCTGTATAAATCTTCTGTACCAGGACGACATTCCGAGAAAACGACGTAATTGTTTGACGTTTTTCGGTACTTGGATAGTTAGAATTGCTTTAACTTTTTCTGGATCTGTTTTAATGCCTTCTTCGCATACTAGGTGGCCTAGATATTTAAGTTCCTTTCTACAGAAATTACATTTATCTGGATTCAATTGCAAATTTGCTTCTAAAAACCGTTTGAAAATATCTTTTAAATGTTTCAGATGTTCTTCAAATGTTTTACTTATAACCACGATGTCGTCTAGGTATGCGAAAGCATACGTCATTTCGGGAGTAATAATTCTGTCTAAAAGTCTCTGAAATGTGCTCGGAGCAGAGTGGAGGCCAAAAGGTAAAACTTTAAATTGATATAAACCCCTACCTGGAACTGTAAAAGCCGTTATTGGTTTACTATCATCGGTTAAAGGTATCAACCAGTAGCTAGAACGTAGATCTAAAGTTGATATAAATTTAGCTTCTTTTAGCTTGTCTAGGATAGAATTTATAAACGGTAACGGGTATGCATCTTTCATTGAAACTTCGTTTACCTTTCTGAAATCGATGCAAAATCTAAATTTATTGTCTTTTTTTCTAACCATGACGACGGGATTATTCCACGGGCTATTAGAAGGTTCTACTATACCATTTTGTAACATTTGGTCTAGTTCTGTGTTGACTATTTCCTGCATGGCTGGATTTAAAGGCCGGTGTCTTTGCTTAATAGGGGTATTTTTTATAAACCCTTTCTTTGGTTGTGCCCTTTATGTCATACCAATTTCCCATTATTCGGAACTTCTGTTTGTCTAAATCTGTGCTAAATCCATGTTTTAGCAAAAAATCCATACCTAATATAATATCGGGAGCCAATTTAGGTAAGTATAGGAAATTATCCGTCCATTGTTTTTGAGCTATTGAGTATTTAATAGTGAACCCTCTATTAATATCAATTCTTGAACATTCAGCTAACTCCACCTTTTGGTCACAGGCAAAATGACTTACATTATTCCCCTCATACAAGGTGTGAACAGCGTAACCTATATATGAGCGTGGCGAACCGGTGTCGATTAACGCTTCGAACGAGTAGTTCTCGATAGTAAGTTGTAACTTGAGACGGTTGTCTACTTCGTGAGTCAACGTCATCTGAGTAGATGGCGTCCGTGAAAACGAGGTAGAATCTACTTGAAACTGCGCCGACCTCGGACTTGCGCAGTTCCTTCGTCGTTTCCCATGTTTTGACGTTCTAGACAATTACAATCTCGGGATAATATGTCTCCGCGCCCGCATCTCGAACAAAATTTTCTTGGAGGAGATCTGCAATTAAATCGTGTGTGCCCAACATTTCCACAACGCCAACACGAAGTTTTACTGTTATAATTTTCAGGTGAAGGCTGAGAGGGTTGTGTGGAATTTCTGGTTTCGTTGGGATGTGAAATCTGTTGTGTAGCGTTTGTGTAATAACCGGCTGATCTTTCTTTGTTATTTAGTGCATTTCTATTGAAACTTGCGGTACCTTTATTTTCATTGTTACCAGAGAAATTTCTACTGTAAGTGTTATAACCAGGACGTTGTGTAGAAATCTGTGTTTGCTGTGCCGGTTTCTTTAAAGCCGATTCTTGTTTACAGACCATCTCGTAATCGTTTGCTAGGCTTAGAAGTTCTGCGAGTGTCACAAAATCACGCCTCCTGATATATTTCCTATATTCAGGGCGTAAATTCGTGTATATTCTGTATAATTGTTGTTCCGGAGAGACATTATTCAATCGTCTTAGCAATGTTTGAATGGCAATGACATAATCTTTTATACTTTCGGATTCTCCTTGAATGCGGGACTTTACTTTTTCTTCCAGGTTAAGATTATAATCTGCAGGTAAGTAAAATGATTTAAAGTCTGTAAGAAAGTTATTCCATGTCATCCAAGCACTTTTATTATTCCGGTACCATAATAAACAATCGCCTTGCAATAATTCTTGTAAAGCCCGCAACATTTGTTCATTAGAGAAATTGTAGCCATCTTGTAGTTCTTGTACTCTTTCTAAAAATGAGATAGCATCTCTTTTCCCATCAAAATGGACATTTCACTTGCGGACTTGGTCGAGGACGGCATTAACAGGTGTTAGTTGTGGATTCGAAGTAATGAGATTCGGGCTAGCGGCTGGTTTGTTTTCTCGAATAATGTTTTTTAGTCTTGAACGTAATTCTTCGACCGTTCCGGTGCTTTGTCCACCATGTTTTGAAATTTCTTGCTGTAGTTCATCCTTCTTTAGTATATGCCCCTTCCGATTCGGACAAACTCATTTCGGATAATTAATTGTTTCTCTGGTGGGACTGGTGAGTTTATCTGGCAAGTTGTCCTTCTTAAAATATTTCTCTTTTTATTCAGTTACTGTGATAACGTAAAAACTATGTAATATTGACAATTTCTGCACAAAGTCGTCCTGGTTGTGAAATGTAATAGCCGGCGTATCTGGATTAGATTCTTGAACTGCTCGGGCGCCAAAATGTTTGAAAAATACAATGTTTGAAAAATAAATGTAATACTCTGGAGTCAATTTTAATCAGTCAAAATTTTAATGTTGTAATGATTAGTGAGCATTGGTTAAAAGATGAAGAAAAAGATATATATCATTTAAATAATTATAACTTAGTCTCTAGTTTTAGTAGATCAATGCATATACATGGTGGTGTGTGTATCTTTGCACGAAATGATATAATTTGTTCACAAGTAAATGATCTAAATCATGTTAATAGTGAAAAACATTTTGAAAGTTCAAGTATCAAAATACCAAATTTAAATTGCATTGTGGTAACGTTGTATCGCTCGCCATGTGGTGATATAAATATCTTCAAAGATAACCTATATCAGTCTCTCCAAATTTTATGTGAAACATACAAATCTAGTAGAGTTATTGTAGGTGGCGATTTTAATATCAATTTTCAAAGTGACTCGAAGGGCGCCAGAGAAATAATTGATATTTTCTATTCATTTGGTCTAGAAAAATGTATTTCAGAACCCACCAGAGTACATGGTAATTCACAAACATGCATTGATAATATTTTTGTCAATTTTGAAATTAGTGAGGCTATTGTAAGAGATTTTCATCTTTCTGACCATAAGTCCCAAATTATCAAATTTACCGTTGACTTAAAGAACGTAAACCCACTATATAAAACAATTTTTAATAAAAGTACGGAAAACAAAATACAATTTTCTAATTATCTAGCATGTGAAAATTGGTCGGAATTATATAATGAACCAAACCCAGTTAAGGCCATTGATATTTTTTACAACGTGATAAACTATTACCATGCATTATCTTTCCCTCAAATTTCAGTGAGAATGTTAAAGAACGCTATAACCCCGATATACTTTTCGACGTTGTAACAAAATCCGACTTAGGAAATATTTCGTAAGAAAAGCGTGCTTCACGTAAAAACGCCGTGGAGGAGGTTTTTAATTCTTGGAAATATATTTTTGCTCTTCGGAGCGTTTTTTATGCCAAATTTTCGCTAACTCTTCGAGGAGCGTTAATTTGGTAAGTGTAGTAAATGTCGCTGCACAGGGACGTAATGTCGCCCCGACCACCCGATTTTGGAAAGTATTCTAAAATTGGACTTGAACTTCCAAATTTCCAAGATTAAAAACCCTTTTACGAATCCACGTTGTCAAGCACTGCAACTCTTACGAAGTGTTGAATATGAGGACAAGTTAGTCCAACGACTATTCAAAGTATATCGGAAGTTATAGCGAAAATAGCCCTTAGCGACATGGGACCCCCATCATTTCCTAGCAGTCGGATTTGACGGGGAAATGATGCGTTTTGACGGGGTTTGCCCTAAACCGGTTCCTCAGTGATTCGGAGTCAAAAAAGTATCTATACCATGTACTCACACGTGCATGGGATTTGCCTTGCCTGAACGTAAAATTTGTTATTGCATAATACAAACGAAGTAGATACGCTTCAAGCAATTTTAAGCTCCGAGGAGCGACCAAAATTTATGTGAATTAATAAATACGTTTATAAAGACAGGCAAGCATAAGCCCACCAAAATTTCAGTTACATGAACTATTCCTTGAATCTTTTTGTGCATCGTTAGCTTTTCAAACTGCATATTGGATGGTAGTTGGTACCGTATGAATCGTCCCGTTCCTCACCATGTGTTGTACACGGGTCAGACCATTGTTTGTTAACATTTTCACTGAAGAAGTTGTGTAAAAACATAAATTTTTTAAAGATTTAATATACATTTTTTGAACTTTATATTGTCTTTTACTTGTGTTTTCTAACAAAATTTCCCTTTCAGATTTAATTTTAAGAGAGTGTTAAACAGACAGTGTTAGATTTATAGTGTTACGACGTCTTCCAATTGATACCATCAGAGCCGCAGTTAAGCATAAACGACAGTAAGTATGATTTATTCATTAATCTCCGTCTGAAACAGTCACTTGAACCCTAAAAAATTTTGTGAACGTAATATTTTTATTTAGCATTTAGAAAAGGTTGAGGAAAAAGAAAATTAATTTTTTCTTTTTCCTATTTTTTTTCAATTTTTCTAAGTTTTTCGAACAAAAAATACGTCCTTCAGACTTCCATCAAAAGCATGGATCGTTCACATGGCGCCCGAACAGGGACCATGCCGTCCCCAAACCCAACAAATCCTTTCTCATTCATGGCGGAAGACTCCGAGGGGTCGACCCCAAGAGAATTTTATGAGCGAGTCACCGCACCGCTCGTCGACGACGGTTCTAGAGGGATAGAACCACAGCGACTGTTTCCGGAGGGAGATAATGTTAATTTATCAGCTTCACAGCCACAAACTGCTTCGATGGAGAGTATGTTTCTGAAAATGGCAGAGGGCTTCGTGCAGGCGATACAGAACGTGTCGACCTGTACGCCCCATGAGAGACAAAGATGTCCGAACGTGACGTTCCATGGGCTTGATCATGAAGATCCAGAAGCATTTCTGAAAATTATGGAGGAATATTTCGACAGAGCTCGCATAAGCCACGACTATGATCGCCTCCATAACGTAACCGGCCAACTCAAGGGCGAAGCTCAACGATGGTCCGAACAATTTAGGACGTTGACTACTTCGTATGCCTTATTCAAGGAAAGATTCCTTACGAGATTTAATTCTCCCGACATACAGTCACGAGCTATTGCTCAACTGTATGCCGTCAAGCAAACGTCTTTAGACGACACGGCAGTGTTTATCACAAGGAAAACCTGTCTTTTCGATCGTATTGATCCCTTTAAATCCGAAGCCATCAGAGCTCGGGTCATCATGGACCAACTGCGTCCAGAAATTAGGTCACGCTTGAGAAGCAACCTAATTTCAAACACAGAGATGTTAATAGCAGCGGCTACTAACGTCGAGCGGGATTCAGCTGACGAACAGACGTCGCTAATCCAGCTTATTGATCAACGTCTGTCCCGCGCGTCTTACTATCGAGAGCCGGGACACATCAGTCCACAAAATTCAAGTATAAGGAGCAATGGAAGCCCAACTCCGACAGCACCGAGGGTGCATTTCCGAGAGGACGTATCTCGACAGGACGGTCCAGGCAGAGCGCCTGGTCGTCCTATTTTTATGCCTAATTTATCAAGCGGATCAGTGAATCCTGACCGCAGGCAAAACAATTTTAATGGCGGATCGGGGAAATTCCGAGTACCCGACCGACCGGCTACCCCGTGCCGATACTGCACAGACACAGTGCAGTGGCACTTCCATAGTCAGTGTCCGAATAACCCTCATCTCAATAGGAGACCGGGAAACTTTCGAGGGGCCAGAGACCCAGGCCAGGGTCCATCTGCAAGATCCCCGGCACAACGGCCGAACCAAGGCGGCAGCAATGTCCAGTAATTTTTTCCGATACTCATGACCACTACGACGCTCCTCTGCACAAGACAAGAGAGTCAATAAATTATATGAGCGAAGCGTTCCCTTTGCCTCGTATAAAAGTTCAAATAAATGAACATGCGGTCGACGCACTGATAGATTCAGGCTCGACGCGAAACGTTATCCATCCGAGGATGTTGGATAATTTTAAAAATCTCACGACACGTCGATCATTTGCTATGGCGTGCGGAGATCGAATGGTGGACTCTCTTGGCACGACAAAATTACAAGTAATAATTTCAGGCACCTCTTTTGAAATTGATTTTCAAGTAATCGAAAATTTAAACGAAACGATAATATTAGGATCACCATTCTTATATATGAACAATGTCGCATATGATTATGGCAGAAAATGCCTATATGCCGGCACAGAAGAGCGTATTACCGTCTTCTGGAATCAAGCTTCTCAGAGGGAGAGACAGCAGGCAAAGCTTCCTGAAGAGCTTGTTATTAAAGACAAATTTCTACGGCCGCTGTTCGAGGAATTTGTCGATCTGTTCACTGCGGAACCGACTCAAGCGACCACAGTGACTGTGAAACACAAAATTACAGTGAAAGACACGAAACCATTTAATATCAGACCATATCCGATGTCTCCGAGTACTAAGAAAATTATGTACGACCAAATCGAAGAGATGTTAAAAGCTGGCGTCATCGAACCTAGCACTGCCCAATATAGTTCACCACCAGTGATAATAAAACGCTCAGACAAGAAACCACGATTTTGCATCGACTATCGCCATTTGAATGAAATGACTGAAGACGAGGCTTCCGTCTTACCAAAAATACACGAGAGTATTAAAGATTTAGGCAATTCGAAGATTTTTTCTGTGTTGGATTTAAAAAGTGGATATTGGCAAATACCACTAGATGAAGCATCAAAAGATTTTTCGACTTTTACCACTCCTGATGGGGCAGCTTACAGATTCAATGTCATGCCTTTCGGACTCAAGACAGCTCCCTGTACCTTTCAGAAATTCATGGCAAAGGACGTTTTAACGGGTTACCTGCACCATTTCTGTAAAGTGTATTTAGATGATATAATCGTTTACAGCGTAAACGTGAAGGAGCATATGTCCCACTTGAGATTAGTCTTTGAAAGACTACGTCTGCATAATCTGAAAGTGTCACCGGAAAAGTGTGTAATAGCGACGAATGAAATCCAATATTTAGGCCATACAATTAGAACCGATACTTCCCAACCATTAGAAAAACATGTCTTACAAATTCAAAATTATCCCGTTCCAGCTACGAAAAAGCAGCTACAAAGTTTCCTAGGGCTTTGCAACTGGGTACGAGAATATCTACCAAATGTGGCGATGATCACGAAGCCACTAACGAAACTTCTTTCGAAGGAAAATCGTTTTCACTGGAACCATACATGCGATGAAGCGTTTAGAAAATTAAAAGAATTATTATCCGGACCGCTGGAACTCCATCGGCCGGATTTTTCACGTCAATTCATTTTGCAAACAGATGCATCACTACAAGGCCTTTCGGCCGTGTTATATCAATTAGGCGACAACGGCGAAAAATACATAATCTCGTATGCAAGCAACACGTTATCTCCAGCAGAGAGACGTTACCACATAAACGAGCTAGAATGCTTGGCGGTGGTGAACTATATTAAAAAGTACAAGATGTACTTAGCAGACAAACCGTTCTTGGTGAAGACGGACAACAGGGCGTTACTTTGGTTAAACAAACATAAGGACGACAAAACAAAATTTACTCGATGGTCATTACTATTGCAAGAATATGCATTCAAAATTGAACACTGTCCAGGAAAGGAAAATTTATTAGCAGATTTTCTAAGTCGTAACCCACAAAATCATTATGTCGAGACAGACGATGAAGAGGAAAGAATGTTCCTACCAAATTATAAGTGTCCAGAACGTATTTCTGTATTAACGCACTCAGAAATATACGAAGATATCGTACAGGCTCAATTGAGTTCAAGAGATATTCAAGACAAGATCCGCCGTTGGAATGATCTATTTCAACAGGAACAACGTTCCGATGCGGATCTTATTTTTATGCAAAATTTTCACGTCCAAGACGATGTACTTTTTAAAGATTGTGATAGAAATTTTAAATTAATAGTTCCAAAGAGGAAAATAAAAGAATTGATTTACCATTATCATGACCGAGATGAAGCATGTCATCCAGGAAGAGACGAGACTCTCAGGAAAATAGCGAAACGCTACTATTTCAATAATATGGCCAGGATCGTAGGCAGATACATAAACGACTGTCTGATATGCCAGTCTGTCAAGACAAGACAAGCCCAACCCAATGCTCCACTTAGAAGTCATGCACCCCAAAATGCATTTGAAACCTTGAGCGTCGACGTAATTGGCCCGCTGCAGAGGACTAAAGACGCCGAAAACAGATACATGATTATCGTCGAAGACGTTTTCAGTAAATGGATAGAGGCAAAGGCATACATTCAGGTCGACGGCAGAACGATAGCCAAATATATCGACGAAGAAATAGTAGCAAGATTCGGAGTCCCTCGAGTCATAATATCAGACAACGGTGGTCATTTCAATTCCGAATGGTACATCACATTTTGCGAAAGGAATGGTATCGAACGATACTTAATTCCAGCATATCACCAACAGTCCAACCCCGTGGAACGACGGGTGCAGGAATGCAAGAAAATTTTAAAGACTCTTTTATTCAAAAAGCCAAACGACACTTGGGATCGCTACGTGCATCAAATGACATATATATTAAGAAATCGTAGGAACGCCGCTACAAATCAAACACCTAGCATGGTTGTGTTAGGATATGATCCAGCCGAAAGAGGCGAATGGGATTTGTATGCCTGGAGGCAAGAAAGAGCCAAGCAACAAACGCTTCCACGATACGAGCGAATCAAGGAAGCCCGTCAGGCCCAACAAGATTATAAACAGAAATATGCGCCGAAAGAGGCCGTCACTCCGATCGTCTACAAAGTAGGAGACAGAGTCATGAGTAAGAGAAAAAAGAAGGTACATACCTTCACGCCGTCTTGGTCAGGCCCAACCAGAATTCTGAAGAAGTTTTCAGACGAGGTGTATCTCGTGCAAAAGGGAAATGCAACGACAAGAGTACATGTCGATGATTTGAGACCAGCCCCGCCAGAGGAGCACAACTTGGAAATCGAATCTTCCGATGAAGAAAATGCTAGTCCAGGCGGAACATCACTCGATGGAAATGATTCCCCGTTCTCAGACGATTCCACAGAACCTCTACTGCCGGAGCAAACGGTTGTACAAATCCATGCACCGCCACGAGATGCTTCCACTTCTGATTCAGAATCCAGTTCTGGAGATTCAATCATCTTTTTATAACATTTTTCAACCTAGGCTAAGTTTTAACTTAGTGCTAGGTTTATTTTATATCAAAATTTCCATACCAACTTCTTGTCGTGTCAGGCAAAAGTTGGTATTTTTTATGCATTTTTTACAAGTTATTTTCATCTGAGGATATTGTATCCAAATACAAATCTTCCAAATTCACTGCAGCAACTCTGACCGTGTCCGGCAGAGTTGGTATTTTTTATATAATTTTTCTAAGTCCTCAAATGTTATTAAACATTCATCTGTAAGCAGAGTCCGACCCAAAGGGTCCAAACAAATGTTCCATTGGCACGGCATGGAAAGACGACAACTCTGACGCAGAGCGCGATTCAGACGAGTCTAGCAACTCAAGGGCGAGATGCCGCCACGTCTGCTGGAGGGGCAGATGCAACGATCCGACGGATGCAGATTCTGTCGCAGATTTCTCCCAAGAAGAGATTTTAATAAAAACTATTTCAATCAATATAAGTCAACAAAATTCAATGTTCCTATTCTCAAAGACGACGATGTGATATCGGTCGCAGATTTCTCCCAAGAAGAGATTTTTTAACTACTCGGAAACCATTTCAACCAATATAAGTCAACAAAATTCAGTGTTCCTATTCTCAAAGACGACGATATGTTATCGGTCGCAGATCCCCAGACGGGATATGAACAAACATATTACTAAAATTTTGTTTTATATTGTTTCATATAAACTGAGCAGAGCCATAGTATAGCTGGAGCCAAGCAGTCCGAGGACCACCTAAGCTGTTCCAGAAGGCAGTTCGACACCGAAGGTGATCGACGAGGCATAGACACGAGGAGGAGCAGACGCAAGCCCGCATTAGTGGAAGAACACTAAGAAAGATAAGTGCGTCGAAAGTGTTTGTGTTGTGTCATCGAGAATCTGAGGATTTTCGATTTTTTTTTTTTTTTATGCCATTTTTGAAGAAACAATGTTCAATAATTCAATCGAATGCTATGCATCGATATATGTTCAAATTATCACCATTTTTAGATTTGCATCTATATTTTGTTCAGATAGGCCGGTCTGAACGATAACCGAATACAACACATGGGAGACTACATCCAATGATCCATTTTATTTTCAAACAAACAATTTACCAAACGTTACACAAAAAGATTCACGGAAAGGAGGGGAGTGTTAAAGAACGCTATAACCCCGATATACTTTTCGACGTTGTAACAAAATCCGACTTAGGAAATATTTCGTAAGAAAAGCGTGCTTCACGTAAAAACGCCGTGGAGGAGGTTTTTAATTCTTGGAAATATATTTTTGCTCTTCGGAGCGTTTTTTATGCCAAATTTTCGCTAACTCTTCGAGGAGCGTTAATTTGGTAAGTGTAGTAAATGTCGCTGCACAGGGACGTAATGTCGCCCCGACCACCCGATTTTGGAAAGTATTCTAAAATTGGACTTGAACTTCCAAATTTCCAAGATTAAAAACCCTTTTACGAATCCACGTTGTCAAGCACTGCAACTCTTACGAAGTGTTGAATATGAGGACAAGTTAGTCCAACGACTATTCAAAGTATATCGGAAGTTATAGCGAAAATAGCCCTTAGCGACATGGGACCCCCATCATTTCCTAGCAGTCGGATTTGACGGGGAAATGATGCGTTTTGACGGGGTTTGCCCTAAACCGGTTCCTCAGTGATTCGGAGTCAAAAAAGTATCTATACCATGTACTCACACGTGCATGGGATTTGCCTTGCCTGAACGTAAAATTTGTTATTGCATAATACAAACGAAGTAGATACGCTTCAAGCAATTTTAAGCTCCGAGGAGCGACCAAAATTTATGTGAATTAATAAATACGTTTATAAAGACAGGCAAGCATAAGCCCACCAAAATTTCAGTTACATGAACTATTCCTTGAATCTTTTTGTGCATCGTTAGCTTTTCAAACTGCATATTGGATGGTAGTTGGTACCGTATGAATCGTCCCGTTCCTCACCATGTGTTGTACACGGGTCAGACCATTGTTTGTTAACATTTTCACTGAAGAAGTTGTGTAAAAACATAAATTTTTTAAAGATTTAATATACATTTTTTGAACTTTATATTGTCTTTTACTTGTGTTTTCTAACAAAATTTCCCTTTCAGATTTAATTTTAAGAGAGTGTTAAACAGACAGTGTTAGATTTATAGTGTTACGACGTCTTCCAATTGATACCATCAGAGCCGCAGTTAAGCATAAACGACAGTAAGTATGATTTATTCATTAATCTCCGTCTGAAACAGTCACTTGAACCCTAAAAAATTTTGTGAACGTAATATTTTTATTTAGCATTTAGAAAAGGTTGAGGAAAAAGAAAATTAATTTTTTCTTTTTCCTATTTTTTTTCAATTTTTCTAAGTTTTTCGAACAAAAAATACGTCCTTCAGACTTCCATCAAAAGCATGGATCGTTCACAAGAATAAAGGCTAACAATAATTTAAAAGTAATTTATACAAATCCAGAAGTGATTGCAAAAAAAGCAGGAGTTGCTCGATTGAATAATATTATAGAACTAATGCCAAATAGTGATGTAATAAAAACTGAATTGAAACAAAAAAAATACGAATATGAACAACTCATTATTAAATTAAAAAAAGATCAAATAAACAGGGAGATTCTTGAGTCAAATAATAAACAAAAAACTATTTGGAATATTATTAATAAATGCACAAAAAAAAGCAATAAAAACGAAGCAACCTCAATATCACCTGAAAGTTATAATATTTTTTTTACTCAAATAGCGAAGGAATTAGTTAATCAGATACCTAAATCCCATGCTACCCATATGGAATATCTACAGAATGGTAAAAAAATGTATAATCACTAAATTTTCCTTTATCCGGTTTTGGAAACAGAAGTACAAAATGTATTACGGTCCTTGAAAAATTCCAAGGCTACCGACCTATACAATCAATCGGTAGATATGTATAAAGAAAATATAGAATATTTATCTGGACCACTAACTTATATAATTAATATCATGTTTGTAACAGGTACGTTCCCAAGTAAATTAAAACAAGCAAAAATTATTCCCCTGTTTAAGGCAGGTGATATTGAGGACGTATCCTGCTATAGGCCAATTGCTTTACTCCCTATTCTAGCCAAAATATTTGAAAAAATTATTGCCTTGAGAATAATTAATTATCTCGAATCAAATGATATTCTTACAAACAAACAATTTGGGTTCAGGAAAGGCAAAAATACCTCACAAGCTGTTTGGGAGCTTGTTAATTTCATTAGTGAGGGCTTTGAAAATTTTAATTCAACATTAGTCATTTTTTTAGACCTAAGCAAAGCATTCGATTGCGTGTCCAAAGAAATTTTATTAAATAAATTAGATTTTTATGGTTTTAAGGGTGTAGTGCATGAATTGATGTCATCGTATTTATCAGACAGATATCAATGTGTGTGTTACAATGATAAATTTAGCAACATGTTAGCAGTGGATCACGGTGTGCCGCAGGGTAGTGTACTGGGACCGCTGCTATTTTTAATTTTTAATTTATATAAATGATTTACCTAATGCTCATTCAGCATTAACAGTCCTTTTTGCAGACGACACTACTTTCGCGGAACATTTGAGAGATACTGGTACAAATGTTGCTGATTTGCAAACCAACATTTTAACTAAGTCTTCTGACTGGTTTAATGCTAATAAATTATGTTTAAATACCAATAAAACGCATACATTACTTTTTTCCACCAAGAGAAATAACCCCCAGACTATAAAATTTTTAGGACTAACATTAGATAATAGATTAAGTTGGCATCCACATATTAATGACCTAACAACTAAATTATCCAAAAAAATATATGCCATCAGACAAATAAAAAACAGAGTTAATCTAGACGCAGCACTTATTGCATATCATGCTTTGTTCCATAGTGCCATGGTATATAGTTTGATAAACTGGGGTACATCCAACCAAGTACATAGGATTTTTATTATTCAAAAAAGAGCAATTAGAGCTCTGGCTGGTTTGAGTCCACTTGTAAGTTGTAAATCCTGGTTCGTAACATACAATATATTAACTTTGCCTTCCGAAATTATTTGCTGTAATTTACTTCACATAAAGGAGAATTTGAGCGAATATGCAAGAAATAGCGGAAATCATGAATATAATACTCGTAATCGCAATGATATACAGACACCATATCAGAGATTAGAGTCAACAAAAAGAAATAATTTTGGTATTGCTCTATTTAACTCTTTGCCTCAAGAATTGAAATCTTTACCAAACAGACAATTTAAAGCAAAGTTAAGAAAGCATCTGTTGGCCAGTGCTTACTACAATGTGTCAGATTTTAAATATGGATAAATTTAGATTAATGTTTGTTCTTTGTTAGTTTACTTGAAGTGTCATGTACTATATTACACAAACTGAATTAGGATTATGTCATTTACATATATATATTTTATTTACATTGACTATACTAAGATTATGTTCTAGTGTTTTATACAATATTTCGTTTGTTCGTTTGTTTGTTTAGTTGTTTGTTTGTTTGTTATTTACAATTACTTTGACTATATTAGTATTATGTCCTAGTGTTTTATACAGCTATATTTTTGTTTATTTTTCATACTTATATTTATATTTACATTTATATTTTTTGTTTCTACTTCATTTTATACAAACTTATGTTGACGTGTCAAAACACTACGGTGTATTTTTAAATGACCAATAAATTATTATTATTATTATTATTATTATTATTATTATTATTATTATTATTATGTGATGCTTGTTTTGCTCGGGTAGCTGGTTTGGAGATTATTCCAGGGTTCAATGTTAGTATTAATTAAAATCCAGATCCAAAATAAGACATTTATTCTCCTAATAATTATATGTACAGTGTGGACATATCTTTTATGGCTTAGGTTGCGACAATCTTGTTATTACATAAGTACATCATAGTAATCGGAGAGAGAGAGAGAGTGTAACATATTTCCTCTATGTACGTCGTCGTAACCCCAATTCTCTAATCGAAGTTCCAGGACATAACAGACGCGACTAAGAAATCTGTTTCAGGAGAGATCCAGTTCAATACACTCGAATCAATCTGACAGGAGGTCCAGTTCAACGCACTCGAATCCTCCCTAACAGATACTTGGCCAGCGGCTGCCACGGCGCCGGAGAAGCTTGATCTTCCGGTTATCTCAGTTCAATACACTCGAGAAAGGTGAAAACCAAGCTCTGAATTTACTGGTTTCTGGCTAGCTATTTTATACCCAAAAATCACGGTCACGTGGTTTTGCACACGGCACGAAATGCACGCGGCACGCAAGTTGCGGCCTGGTGAAGTTAGAATTAAAAGTTAAAAAAGAACTAATCAGGTATTGAACTAATCTAAAACTGAACTACCGGATCCGTGCATGATTAAAATAAGTTAAACTGGAATGAAAGTATACAATATTCCTGTTGTATTGTATACTTCATTACACATTTCAACAAGAAAAGAAAAGAAATTTTAAAACCATTATTAATAATAATAATGTTTATTTACTTAGGTTTACATAATACAAAACATACAAAAATTTATTATATAAGCAAATAAAACAAATAATCACAGAAGTAGGTAATAACCTACTTGTATGTGATTGTGGGGGGGGGGGGGAAGGAAATATATGTATATGTGTATAAAAACAAACGCAATTAATATTAGATAAATGTATAATCATAATAATATATTAGAATATCGCATTTGGTAATTATGAATATTTAGTTTTGTCCAATTAGGTAAGTGAATATGTCTATTTAGATATATTTAAAAAAAAAATATATATATATATATATATATAGGTACTTTTTAGTTTATGATGTCATGTATTATACTTCTAGGCGTTTCTAAAAGCCATTTTTTGGTTTTCTGTTTGAATTTTCCGAAACTATCTATATCTTTAAGCTCATTTGGTATAATCTTAAATAATCTAGTTGCGAGGTAACTGAAGTTTCTTTGACTAATGGCCTTGTGGCTTCTCGGCACCTGGCAACCGCTCTGCTTCCATCTCGTTTCATGAAAATGCGACATTTTCTGTATTTTAATTTTATTTTTAAATATGTTCTTGAGAATAGTGAAACAGAACAATTGTCTAATGTCAAGAACTCCACTGTCCTTAAATATTGTATTACTAGGGTAAGTAAGGTTTTTACCATATATTATTTTCAGTATCCATTTTTGGAGAACATTTAGATTATTCAGATGGCAATCGCTAACTCCTCCCCACCCCATAATGCCGTATGACAGATGAGATTGTACTAATGCATAGTAGAGTGTTTTAAGGTGAGCTATATCCAAGAAATTTTTTAGGTATTTAAATCTAGATAGTAGACCTCTAATTTTTTGTGTAATATGCTTTGTTTGTAGGTCCCATCTCAGATGTCTGTCAATAATGATCCCAAGGTACTTTATGGATTCAGCTTCTGGTATATTTATATCGTTGTCAATATTTAGTGGGCCTATATTTTGCAATATTATTGGCGTATGAGGTAAAGGGTAAATAATACGTTTTTTCACAGTTTAAAGTGAGTGTGTTTAATTGGAACCATTTTTTAACCATTTTCTGCCATTTTTTAAAACTCTTTCCAGGAATTTGCCTCAAATATAATGGCTGTGCCATCTGCAAAAGATAATATGGTACCTGATATATTTAATAACAATAAGCTGTTGATGTATATTGTAAATAATAGAGGAATACCGTACCTTGAGGGACACCGTACTTAACTGTTCTATCATCACTTATGGCGTTATCAATTTTTATATATTGCGTTCTGTCGGATAAATAGCTTTCCAGAAGATCTAAAACTTTACCTCTTAACCCATATGAATTTAATTTGCTTAGGAGCCTTTTATGACATACCGTATCGAAGGCTTTGGCGAGGTCCACAAATATACATAGAGACGGTTTGTTTTTATCCAAGCTGTTATAAATATAGGATGTTAAAAAGCATACAGCATCTTCCGTAGAATTTCCCTCTCTAAAGCCGAATTGCTGGCTAGATATTAAATTAAATTTGTTTAAAAAGTGTAATATTCTGTTTTTTAATATTTTTTCTATTATTTTGGCTATGTTAGAGATGAGGGAAACTGGTCGGTAATTTATTATTTGCATTTTATCACCACCTTTATGCAATGGTTTGATAACACCAACTTTAAGCAATCTTGGAAAACACCCTGTATCAAAACACTTGTTTATTATAAAAGTAAGCGGAGTAGCTATTTCATTACATATTTCTTTAAGTGTCTCGGCACGTAAGTTGTCTAACCCCGGCGACTTTTTTTGTTTTAAATTTTTTATTTCCTTTTTTACCTCTATTTCATTTGTAGGATAAAGATACATGGTGTTCTCCAAGATGTCCTGTTCCTCGCTAAAACCTTCTGGTGGTGTTATTTTTTTGTCATATATTTCTCCTAAATCACTGTAATGTGTATTAAAATTATTTGCAATACTCGTTTTATTAGTTATTAATCTGTCGCCTACTATATAAATAATATATTTGTATGAGTATGCATGTGTATGTATGGGTGTATATGTATGTATGTATGTATAGATATAAGTATGTAAGTGTTTATATATACACATGGGTATATATAAATTTTTTTTTATTTTTTGTATGTTATCTGTTAGTGTAGTTACTTGTTTATATTTTGTAAACACTATTCATTAGCTATATCTACCTGAGAGGTTTTAGCTGAATTTAATAGTTTGAAATTTAATGTTATATTTCTCCAATATTTAAGACCTTATTGTTACCTAATTGTTTGCAATGTTAATGCTCTATTTGTTATTTTGTAATTTTATTGTTGCTACCTTAACCGTGAACTGAATTATGTTATTTTAAAAATAGGTCTCGTATTCTTCATGTACAGTGCATGATCTGCACTTCTATGAAATACCTAGTTTATTTACACGATTTAATTTACTACCTCGTAGTTTTTTATACATTCTTTTTCTCGTAAATAAACTTATTATTATTATTATTATTTTTTATTTTATTTTTTTTTACAAAAAACCAGTCACCATACTCTGTGGCTCCGACCCTCACAGAGGGGAGCTGGTAATACCAATAGCCACTCCCCACGCCCGTGGGGTGAGTGACTACCGGGTCCGCGAATCATGTGCCCTGAGTAGACGTAATGAACCGAGGATGACAGCCTTCTGCATTTTGCCGGCTAAGATCTCTGCCGAATCTCGGCATGCCGGTATGATCTTTAGTTCTGAAAGCAGCGTCTGTCTCATTCCACCGAGGGCTCCTATAATCAGTACCACTATTTTAACAGAATGGCCTGGATAAAGCCTGCGGAGTTCGAAGAGCAAATCTCGATATTTTGTCCGTTTTTCCTCCTCTTTCAAGACAATGTTGCTCTCAGCGGGAGCTGAGAATTCCACGACATACATTGTCTTGAGTTGGTGGTCGAGGAGTACTATGTCAGGCTTGTTGGCTTGTATTTGCCTGACGGTGGGAAACGAGTAGTTCCAATAAATTAGGCACTTCTCATTCCCCACAACGGACTCGATATCCCCCGGAACGTAAGGCAGCACTGGTGTTTCGTCTATCCCATACGAGTGCCTTAGATGATAGTAAAGCACTCGTAATGCTGCGTTGTGTCTATGAATATAGGCCGAGACTGCGTATGTCGGGCAAGCCGACAGTAAGTGCATTACAGTCTCCGGCGCCCTGCGGCAGGCCCTGCAGCTGACATCAGGGACATCCATACCCATGACACGACGTCGATAGACGAGAGTGTTAAATACACCATCCTGACAAGCCATTATGAATCCCTCGGTCTCAGACTTCAGCCCAGCTGACCTTAAGAAGGCGAAGGTCAGCCTTTCGGATAAGCCGAGATCTTCTATATTTTTATAGAAGACCCCGTGCAATGGCTTATCCTTATGGAGCTGCAGAAGGATGTTGTGTTCTGCAGCTCTAATGTGGGCTTTTAGTCGAACGGGTTCCAACTCGGTGACAGAGTCGGGGTTTACCCGCTCGACGTCGAAGATGAGACCAAGTTCATAGGCTGCTCTCCGTGCTGCCTTAAAGAGAACAGCTCCTACCTCTGCATTTTCATGGTCTCGAACCATGCAGAGGAGGGGATTCGAACTCCTGATGACCTTACATGCTCCATCCAGAACCATCCTGCTATGGAGACTCTCCAAGCTCAAGAGTCCACGGCCTCCCCGATGTCGTGGGAGATATAACCGTGGAACGGACGATTTAGGATGCAAGCTCCTATGGAGATGCATCTTCTTGCGGGTTACTACATCGAGTTGACGCAGCTCTTCTCTAGTCCACTTCACTACTCCGAAAGAGTAGAGAAGGATCGGAACGGCAAGCATATTTGTAGCAGACACCTTGTTCTTCCCCGACAGTTCTGAAGACCAGATCTGTCGGAGTAGGTGCTGATACTTGCCGCGGAGAGCGTTTTTCACTACACTCACTTCTTGGGTGGAGCGTTGCTCGACACCCAAGTAAGTGTACGACTCTCCGACATCTAGATGGTGTAAGATGCTTCCGTCCACGAGCTGCGCGTTCTCTCCATAGTCACCGCATCGTCCTGTCTTGAGATGGATCAGTGCGCATTTGTCCAACCCGAACTGCATACCGACAGCCTGTGAGTACTCCTGTACCACCCTAAGGGACTGTTGGAGATCCCTCTCTCCGGAGGCATAAAGTTTAGGGTCATCCATATAAAATAGATGGGTGACCTTATGCCTCCTGTCGCCGGGGGTACCGCAGTTGTAGCCACGGGTTTTCCGGAGCGAGACGGATATTATTATTATTATTTTTCCGCTGAGCGATGCTGGACAGTTCTGCCGTGTCTCCGACATTCTCACGACAGAAGCGCCAACGAATTATCTACAGCTACTCCCCACAACCCGCAGGGTTAGTGACCGTAGATTCCCAAATCATGTGCCCTAAGCAGCCTAAGGGACCCCAGGATGACTGCTTTCTGCATTTGACCTGCCAACCACTCGGCTGACTTCTGGCAGGCCGGTATGGTCTTCAATTCTGAGAGCAGTGTAGGCGTCATCCCACCGAGTACACCGATTGTCAGGACGACCATCTTGACAGAGTAGTCAGGGTACAGCGCATGGAGCTCATACCGGAGATCTCGGTATTTAGTCCGTTTTTCCTCCTCCTTCAAGGCGATGTTTGTCTCAGCACGTGCCGAGTACTCGATGACATACATCACCTTGGTTTGGTGGTCGAGGAGTACTATGTCAGACTTGTTGGCTTGTATTTGCCTGACGGTGGGAAACGAGTAGTTCCAATAAATTAGGCACTTCTCATTCCCCACAACGGACTCAATATCCCCCGGAACGTAAGGCAGCACTGGTGTTTCGTCTATCCCATACGAGTGCCTTAGATGATAGTAAAGCACTCGTAATGCTGCGTTGTGTCTATGAATATAGGCCGAGACTGCGTATGTCGGGCAAGCCGACAGTAAGTGCATTACAGTCTCCGGCGCCCTGCGGCAGGCCCTGCAGCTGACATCAGGGACCTCCATACCCATGACACGACGTCGATAGACGAGAGTGTTAAATACACCATCCTGGCAAGCCATTATGAATCCCTCGGTCTCAGACTTCAGCCCAGCTGACCTTAAGAAGGCGAAGGTCAGCCTTTCGGATAAGCCGAGGTCTTCTATATTTTTATAGACAGCTCTTCTCTAGTCCACTTCACTACTCCGTTAGAGTAGAGAAGGATCGGAACGGCAAGCATATTTGTAGCAGACACCTTATTCTTCCCCGACAGTTCTGAAGACCAGATCTGTCTGAGTAGGTGCTGATACTTGCCGCGGAGAGCGTTTTTCACTACACTCACTTCTTGGGTGGAGCGTTGCTCGACACCCAAGTAAGTGTACGACTCTCCGGCATCTAGATGGTGTAAGATGCTTCCGTCCACGAGCTGCGCGTCCTCTCCATAGTCACCGCATCGTCCTCTCTTGAGATGGATCAGTGCGCATTTGTCCAACCCGAACTGCATACCGACAGCCTGCGTGTACTCCTGTACCACCCTAAGGGACTGTTGGAGATCCCTCTCTCCAGAGGCATAAAGTTTAAGGTCATCCATATAAAATAGATGGGTGACCTTATGCCTCCTGTCGCCGGGGGTACCGCAGTTGTAGCCACGGGTTTTCCGGAGCGAGACGGATAATGGCAGTAGTGAGATGCAAAACAGGAGGGGGCTGAGGGAATCTCCCTGAAATACTCCTCTTCTGAATGTTACCGACTCTGTTTGGACTCTATCGTTACCCGATGTTATGGTAAAGCGAGTCCTCCAGAGCGGCATCAGTTCTTCAATACATCTCACTACGCGACCGGGTACCACAAGACATCGGAGCAAGTGAACAATGAGCTCATGTGATGTCATATCAAATGCTTTGCGGTAGTCGATCCAGGCCATAGAGAGGTTCCGCTTATACTGCATGGAGTCCTTCGTGATACATCTGTCGATCAGCAGGTTCTCCTTGCAGCCAGCGACACCTCTCTTCGACCCTCGTTGCTCATATATCCGTTCGTAAACCGGTTCAACTGCGTGGAGCACCCGCATGTACAAAATGCGTGTAAACACCTTGTAACATGCGTTTAGACAGGTTATCGGTCTGTAGTTCTTTGGGTTGGACAAATCTCCGTTCTTGGGGATCAGCACTGTCCGCCCCTCAACAACCCAAGAAGGGATTTGTTGCTCCCCATTCAACCAGGAATTAAAAATTCTGGCCAAATGGTGGTGGGTGCTCGATAACTTTTTCCACCAAAAGTTATTTATCCCATCGGGACCTGGAGCAGCAAAGTTCTTAGAGCCCTGTGGTTGCTGAAGCCTTTGACAAAAGGCTTCAAAGTGTGCAAGGGCAGCAGAATCTCGGTTGAGTGGAAGCCTCTCCTCGTACAGCGTTTTCCAGAAGTTCTCCACCTGATCTGCAGTCGGCGGATTGTCTACAACACGCGGAGGCGGTTGGAAAAGGCGCGAGGGCTTCTCGCGGAACAGTTTATTTTCCGCAAGCCCCCTCGCCTGCCTCACTAGTGACTTTCTGCAAGTCGCTAGCATCCGTACCCTGTCAACACAGTGCTGTTTGGTGGTTCGCAGCACTGCCTCATTGAGTGTGTGATGGACGCGTCTTAAGTTGGCGGCTAATCGACGCACTTTAGGCGTGAAAGGCCTATTGGCCGCCATATAGTCCATCACACATTGGATACGGGATGCGTGTTGCCTCGCCGACCGGATCTTGGCTTCCATCTTTTGTATGCGCCGCTGCGCTCTCTCCTGTGGATAAGAGGTATTTCGCCTCTCCACCTGAGACGAGCGTTGAGCAGCGGCATACACGGCACAATTTATGTGCCAGATGTCAGCCTCTTCTGGTAGCGCTGTACGAAGTTCAGCGTCCACTCAGGCCAGGTCTTGTGGCCCGGGGGTTTTCAGACGGTGTAACCCCCTTCTGGTACTGAGGCCCTCTGGTATTGGCGGAACGAGGAGAGCTACGTCCTCAACCGGTGAATGTGGCGGCTCTTCGGCCACCTCATTCACCGGTCCAGGAGCAGCCCTCACGTAGCCCCTCCTACGAAGGTGGGATACATAGTCACGCAGAATTTGTGGCGTGAAGGCGCTATGCTCTGGTAGCCTCTCACACCACAGAGCATGCATCCGCGCCATGTATCCCCTCCGCGCGGGCTCACTGCTTTCATAACAATGCAGAAGTTTATCCCTCAGCTCATCCGTCCACTCAAAGCGTCCTTGGGCATTGCCATTGTCATCAACGGGCGGTCTGTCTGGTTGGGCCCCACCACCTTGCCCTTGACCCCTATCCGCACGGGGTCGTTATTATTATTATTATTTTTTAAAGTAAAACCAGTCGTCCTTCTCCCTGCCTCCGATAACAGAGAGGGTACGCTGGGAGCGCCAGTAACCACTCTCTACAACGTAGAGTCAGTGATCACTGGTTCCGTGACTCGTGTGCCCTGAGCAGACGCAATGAACCAAGAATGACAGCCTTCTGCATTCTCCCGGCTAGGACTTTTGCCGATTGTCGGCATGCCGGTATAATGTTCAATTCTGAAAGCAGCGTGTGTCTCGTTCCACCGAGAGCTCCTATAATCAGTACCACCAGCTTGACAGTATGGTCTGGATACAGTCTGCGGAATTCGAAGAGTAGGTCTCGATATTTTGTCCGCTTTTCTTCCTCCTTCAAGACAATGTTGTTCTCCGCGGGAGCCGAGAACTCTATGACGAACATTGTCTTGAGTTGGTGGTCTATGAGGACTATGTCAGGCTTGTTTGCCTGTATTTGCCTGACCGTGGGAAACGAGTAGTTCCAATAAATTAGACACCTCTCATTCCCCACAACGGACTCAATATCCCCCGGAGCATAAGGCAGCACTGGTGTCTCGTCTATCTCATACGAGTGCCTCAGATGGTAGTAAAGCACTCGTAGTGCTCCGTCGTGCCTTTGGATATAGGCGGAGACTGCATATGTCGGGCAGGCCGACAACAAGTGCATAAGCGTCTCAGGCGCTCTGCGGCAGGCCCTGCAGCTGACGTCAGCGACCTCCACACCCATGACACGACTTCGATAGACGAGGGTGTTGAATACACCGTCCTGGCAAGCCAATATAAATCCCTCGGTCTCAGACTTCAGCCCGGCTGACCTTAAGAAGGCGAAGGTCAGCCTTTCGGATAAGCCAAGTTCTTCTATATTTCTATAGAAGACACCATGCAGTGGCTTATCCGAATGGAGCTGCAGAAAGATGGTTTGTTCTGCAGCTTTTATTTGGGCTTTCCACCGAGCGGGTTCCAACTCGGTGACAGAGTCGGGATTATCCCGCTCAACGTCGAAGATGAGACCGAGTTCATCGGCTGCTCTGCGTGCTGCCTTAAACAGAAAAGCTCCTACCCCTGCATTTTCATGGTCTCGGACCATGCAGAGGAGGGGATCCGAACTCCTGACGACCTTACAGGCTCCATCCAGCACCATCCTGCTGTGAAGACTCTCCAAGCTCAAGAGTCCACGGCCTCCCCGATGGCGTGGGAGATATAACCGTGGAACGGACGATTTAGGATGCAGGCTCCTATTGAGGTGCATCTTTCTCCGGGTTCCTACATCGAGTTGACGCAGCTCCTCTCGAGTCCACTTCACTACTCCAAAGGAGTAGAGAAGGATCGGAACGGCAAGCATATTAGTAGCAGACACCTTGTTCTTCCCCGACAATTCTGAAGACCAGATCTGTCGGAGTCGGTGCTGATACTTGCCGCGGAGAGCGTTTTTCACTACACTCACTTCTTGGGTGGAGCGTTGCTCGACACCCAAGTAAGTGTACGACTCTCCGGCATCTAGGTGGTGTAGGATGCTTCCGTCTACGGGCTGCGCGTCCTCGCCGTAGTCCCCACATCGTCCTCTCTTGAGATGGACCAGTGCACATTTGTCCAATCCGAACTGCATACCGACAGCCTGCGTGTACTCCTGTACCACCCTAAGGGATTGTTGGAGATCCCTTTCTCCGGAGGCATAAAGTTTAAGGTCATCCATATAAAACAAATGGGTGACCTTATGCCTCCTGTCGCCGGGGGTACCACAGTTGTAACCGCGGGTTTTCCGGAGCGAGACGGATAATGGCAGTAGCGAGATGCAAAACAAAAGGGGGCTGAGGGAATCTCCCTGAAATACTCCCCTTTTGAACGTTACCGGCTCTGTTTGGACTCTATCATTACCAGATGTTATGGTAAAGCGAGTCCTCCAGAGCGGCATCAGATCTTCAATGCATCTCACTACGGGACCGGCGACCGCAAGACATCGGAGCAAGTGTACAATAAGCTCATGAGATGTCATGTCAAATGCCTTGCGGTAATCGATCCAGGCCATGGAGAGATTCCGCTTATACTGCACGGAGTCCTGCGTGACACGTCTGTCAATCAACAGGTTCTCCTTGCAGCCAGCGACATCTCTCTTCGACCCTCGTTGCTCATATATCCGTTCGTAAACTGGGTTAACTGCTTGGAGTACCCGCATGTACAAGATGCGTGTGAACACCTTGTAACATGCGTTTAAACAGGTTATCGGCCTATAGTTCTTTGGGTTGGAGAAATCTCCGTTCTTGCGGATCAGCGCTGTCCGCCCCTCAACAACCCAAGAAGGAATTTGCTGCTCCCCATTTAGCCAAGAATTAAAAATTCTGGCCAAATGGTGGTGGGTACTGGTTAACTTTTTCCACCAAAAGTTATTAATCCCATCTGGACCTGGAGCAGCAAAATTCTTAGAGCCTTCAAGAGCTCTTCGAACCTCTTCTGGGGTTATTGGTTGGCACACCTCCTGTTGTAGATGAAGCCTTTGGCAAAAGGCTTCAAAGTGTGCCAGGGCCGGAGAGTCTCTGTTGAGCGGAAGCCTCTGTTCGTACAACGTTTTCCAGAAAGTTTCCACCTGATCGACGGTCGGTGGATTGTCGGCAACACGCTGAGGCGGTTCGAATAGGCGCGAAGGCTTTTGGCCAAAAAGGTTATTTTCCGCCAGCCCCCTCGCCCGCCTCACTAGTGACTTTTTGCAAGCCACTAGCATCCGTATCCTATCGAGGCAGTGCTGTTTGGTGGTTTGTAGCACTGCCCCGTTGAGTGTGTGATGGGCGCGTCTTAAATTGGCGGCTATACGTCGAACTTTAGGCGTGAAAGGCCTATTGGCCGCCATGTAGTCCATCACACATTGGACACGGGATGCGTGTTGTCTCGCCGACCGGATTTTGGCCTCCATCTTTTGTATGCGCCGCTGCGCTCTCTCCTGTGGGGAAGAGGTATTTCGCCTCTCCACCTGAGACGAGCGTTGAGCAGCGGCATACACGGCACAATTTATGTGCCAGATGTCAGCCTCTTCCGGTAGCGCTGTACGAAGTTCAGCGTCCACTCTGGCCAGGTCTTGTGGCCCGGGGGTTTTCAGATGGTGTAACCCCCTTCTGGTACTGAGGCCCTCTGGTATTGGCGGAACGAGGAGAGCTACGTCCTCAACCGGTGAATGTGGCGGCTCTTCCGCCACCTCATTCACCGGTCCAGGAGCAGCCCTCACGTAGCCCCTACTGCGAAGGTGGGATACATAGTCACGCAGATTTTGTGGCGTGAAGGCGCTATGCTCTGGAAGCCTCTCACACCACAGAGCATGCATCCGCGCCATGTACCCCCTTCGCGCGGGCTCACTGCTTTCATAACACTGCAGAAGCTCATCCCTCAGTTCATCCGTCCACTCAAAGCGTCCATGAACATTGCGTAAGTCGTCAACGGGCGGTCTATCCGGTTGGGCCCCACCACCTTGACCCCTATCCGAACGGGGTCGATCGTGGGGGCCCTCTCTTCGGCCTGCCGGAACCAAAGGTTAGAGCCTGTGGGTGGTTAGCCCAGCAGGCCCACGACCGACACCAGAGGGGAAAATGCTTTCCCCTCCCGGGTGCACTAGGGCTGCCGGTTCGGTTTTGCACCCCTAGCTGGAGTAAGTGGTGGCGCTACTCACCAAAGGCTTAATAGATGAAAGTTAGCCCCTCCTATATTATTATTATTATTATTTTTTTTTTTTAAGTAAAACCAGTCGTCCTTCTCCCTGCCTCCGATACCAGAGAGGGTACGCTGGGAGCGCCAGTAACCACTCTCTACACCGTAGAGTCAGTGATCACTGGTTCCGTGACTCGTGTGCCCTGAGCAGACGCAATGAACCAAGAATGACAGCCTTCTGCATTCTCCCGGCTAGGACTTCTGCCGATTGTCGGCATGCCGGTATGATGTTCAATTCTGAAAGCAGCGTGTGTCTCGTTCCACCGAGAGCTCCTATAATCAGTACCACCAGCTTGACAGTATGGTCTGGATACAGTCTGCGGAGTTCGAAGAGTAGGTCTCGATATTTTGTCCGCTTTTCTTCCTCCTTCAAGACAATGTTGTTCTCCGCGGGAGCCGAGAACTCTATGACGAACATTGTCTTGAGTTGGTGGTCTATGAGGACTATGTCAGGCTTGTTTGCCTGTATTTGCCTGACCGTGGGAAACGAGTAGTTCCAATAAATTAGACACCTCTCATTCCCCACAACGGAGTCAATATCCCCCGGAGCATAAGGCAGCACTGGTGTCTCGTCTATCTCATACGAGTGCCTCAGATGGTAGTAAAGCACTCGTAGTGCTCCGTCGTGCCTTTGGATATAGGCGGAGACTGCATATGTCGGGCAGGCCGACAACAAGTGCATAAGCGTCTCCGGCGCTCTGCGGCAGGCCCTGCAGCTGACGTCAGCGACCTCCACACCCATGACACGACTTCGATAGACGAGGGTGTTGAATACACCGTCCTGGCAAGCCAATATAAATCCCTCGGTCTCAGACTTCAGCCCGGCTGACCTTAAGAAGGCGAAGGTCAGCCTTTCGGATAAGCCAAGTTCTTCTATATTTCTATAGAAGACACCATGCAGTGGCTTATCCGAATGGAGCTGCAGAAAGATGGTTTGTTCTGCAGCTTTTATTTGGGCTTTCCGCCGAGCGGGTTCCAACTCGGTGACAGAGTCGGGATTATCCCGCTCAACGTCGAAGATGAGACCGAGTTCATCGGCTGCTCTGCGTGCTGCCTTAAACAGAAAAGCTCCTACCCCTGCATTTTCATGGTCTCGGACCATGCAGAGGAGGGGATCCGAACTCCTGACGACCTTACAGGCTCCATCCAGCACCATCCTGCTGTGTAGACTCTCCAAGCTCAAGAGTCCACGGCCTCCCCGATGGCGTGGGAGATATAACCGTGGAACGGACGATTTAGGATGCAGGCTCCTATTGAGGTGCATCTTTTTCCGGGTTCCTACATCGAGTTGACGCAGCTCCTCTCGAGTCCACTTCACTACTCCAAAGGAGTAGAGAAGGTTCGGAACGGCAAGCATATTAGTAGCAGACACCTTGTTTTTCCCCGACAGTTCTGAAGACCAGATCTGTCGGAGTCGGTGCTGATACTTGCCGCGGAGAGCGTTTTTCACTACACCCACTTCTTGGGTGGAGCGTTGCTCGACACCCAAGTAAGTGTACGACTCTCCGGCATCTAGGTGGTGTAGGATGCTTCCGTCTACGAGCTGCGCGTCCTCGCCGTAGTCCCCACATCGTCCTCTCTTGAGATGGACCAGTGCACATTTGTCCAATCCGAACTGCATACCGACAGCCTGCGTGTACTCCTGTACCACCCTAAGGGATTGTTGGAGATCCCTTTCTCCGGAGGCATAAAGTTTAAGGTCATCCATATAAAACAAATGGGTGACCTTATGCCTCCTGTCGCCGGGGGTACCACAGTTGTAACCGCGGGTTTTCCGGAGCGAGACGGATAATGGCAGTAGCGAGATGCAAAACAAAAGGGGGCTGAGGGAATCTCCCTGAAATACTCCCCTTTTGAACGTTACCGGCTCTGTTTGGACTCTATCATTAGCAGATGTTATGGTAAAGCGAGTCCTCCAGAGCGGCATCAGATCTTCAATGCATCTCACTACGGGACCGGCGACCGCAAGACATCGGAGCAAGTGTACAATAAGCTCATGAGATGTCATGTCAAATGCCTTGCGGTAATCGATCCAGGCCATGGAGAGATTCCGCTTATACTGCACGGAGTCCTGCGTGACACATCTGTCAATCTCAAGGTTCTCCTTGCAGCCAGCGACATCTCTCTTATTATTATTATTATTATAGACTTAAGCCGTGCACTTTCTCGGCCGAAGCCGGAAAAAATTTACCGACCCCTCGCGCGCGCCGTTGGGGTTCGGCTCTGTGGGGACCCGGGCCTGTCCCGGGCCCATTGCTGTTGGGGATCGGCTCGGTTAACGGGGATGAAATTCATCACGTCCCATTAATCCGGTGGATGTTTCGGTTTTCTATCCTTCGTCGTTCAAAAACTTTCTGGTAATATGGCATGTCTGGAGAATCACCGTCCTCTGGATAATCTTCACGAGGCCTCTAGGTAGATTAAGTTACTCCAAATAATTCAAGAACTTCTTCGTCACCACGCCTGTAGCCGAAATTATGATCGGGATAATTCGAACCTCCTCTAATCTCCACACGTGTTTAAGTTCTATGGCCAAATTCTGATATTTGTTTCTCTTTTCCATCTCCGTTTTCTGTAGGTTGTTGGTTAGGGGGCATCCAATATCAATTATAGTGGCCTTCTTGTCTTTCTTTTTGATCACCAGGATGTCAGGGCGGTTGTGATCCAAGGTTCTATCAGACTGTATTGGTCTATCCCAGTACAACAATGTTTCGTCGTCTTCTAAAACAGCTTGAGGTGTGTATTTATAGAAGGGCGGTGGATTAGTAATGAGTCCTAAGTTAAGTGCCAATTCTCTATGGATGATTTTCGCCACCTCGTTGTGCCTTCCCAAATACATTCCCGTAGCCAAAGCGGGGCAGCCTCCAGTGACATGTTCGATAGTTTCACCCGCTGCCTTACACTTTCTACACACATCGTTCACGCCGGGGACTTTAAGAATGTACTTTTCATAATTTCTAGTACGGATAATGCTATCCTGAATGGCTATTATGAATCCCTCAGTTTCTGGGTGTAACATTCCTTCCTTAAGCCATAGGAGCGAGGTCTCCTTGTCGATCTCTGGATTGTTTAAGGCATTGGGATACTTTCCGTGGAGTACCTTGTCCTGCCATGCTGTTTGAATATCCTCGTTCGTTCGGGTCATTATCTCGTGTTGTCGATCTTTGAGGTTTAACGGTGTATATCTGTTGTCACTTTCCACTATTTTCCGAATGTGGACCCTGTCTGAATTGTAGAAATAGAGGCGCATGTTCTTCTCTTGCGTTCGGCACATCTTCTGAACGCTGCTTAACCCCCTGCCTCCTTGTGTTCTTGGCATGTATAGTCTTTCAACTGCGCTCTTTCGGTGATGCATTCGAAACTTTGTAAGTGTAGTTCTCGTCATTCTGTCTAGGTCTTCCAGGTCTGTATCCAAGTACTTTAGTATTCCGAATGAGTATGCCAGACTAGGAACAGCATATGTATTGATCGCTGTAATCATGTTCCTAGCGTTGAGTTTAGTATTCATCAGCTTAGTTAGACGTTGTTTGTATTTTTCCCTGAACTCCTTCTTTAGCTGGGTGTGGTCTATCCTTCTATTCTGCAGAATTCCAAGGTACTTGTAAGTTTCTTCTGGCATCATTTGCTCAAAGTCACGGATATTCTCCGGCTGCTGCGTTAATTTTCCCTTTGTAGCATGTACTTCGGCACACTTCTCCATACCAAACTCCATTCTGATATCATCGCTGAAGGTTTTGACATTGGCTACTAGCGCCTTCAATTGTCTTGGATTCTCAGCGTAGAGCTTGATGTCATCCATGAAAAGTAAATGGCTGAGCCTCGAGCTTGGTTGCTTCGGATCTATTCGGAAACCGTAGGTGGTGTCATTCAATATTGCTGAGAGGGGATTGAGAGCGAGGCAAAACCATAATGGACTCAGCGAATCTCCCTGGTATATACCTCTTCTAATTCTGATGTTCGAGATAGTGCTTCCTCCAATTCTTGTCTGGGTTTCCCAAGTCGCCATTGCATATGTTAGTAGCCGAACGATGGTGGGGCTAACTTTGTATACTTCTAGCACTTTTATTAGCCAGTCATGAGGTACAGAGTCGAATGCCTTTTTATAGTCTATGTAGGCCATACTGATGTTTCGGCGCTTTACTTCAGCTTGTTTGATGGTTACTGCATCTATTGTTAGCTGCTCCTTGCATCCAAGTGATCCCTTTACGCATCCCCGCTGTTCTGGGCCAATTATATTGTTCATCTCACAGTGTTCATTGATTTGCCTATGTATCAATGACGTGAGAAGTTTGTAGATCGCAGACAAGCAGGTGATTGGCCTGTAGTTTTTCGGGTCTTTCAGATCTCCTTTTTTGGGCAGAAGGTAAGTTACTCCTCGACCTAAAAATTCGGGAAATCTTGTTGGATCTTCAATGTCTCCGACATTCTCACGGAAGAAGCGCCAGCGAATTCACTACGACCACTCCCTGCAACCTGCAGAGTTAGCGACCGTAGGTTCCTAAATCGTGTGCCCTAAGTAAACGAAGAGAACCCAGGATAACAGCTTTCTGCATCTGGCCTGCCAGCCATTCGGCCGAATGTTGACAGGCCGGTATTGTTCGTAATTCCGAGAGCAGCGTGGGCTTCATACCTCCAAGTACACCGATTATAAGGACTACCAACTTGACCGAGTAGCCTGGATACAGCACTAGGAGCTCATACCGGAGATCGCGATACTTAGCCCGTTTTTCCTCCTCTTTCAAGACGATGTTTGTTTCAGCCGGAGCTGAAAACTCGATGATGTATATCGCCTTCTGCTGATGATCGAGGAGTACTATGTCAGGCTTATTAGCTTGAATTAGCCTGACGGTCGGGAACAAGTAGTTCCAGTATATCCTGCACCTCTCGTTCTCGACAACGGACTCAATATCTCCGGGGATGTAAGGCAGCACTGGTGTTTGGTCTACCCCGTACGAGTGCCGTAGATGGTAGTAAAGCACTCGTAATGCCGCGTTATGGCGATGGATGTAGGCCGAAATCGCATATACCGGGCATGCAGACAGTAAATGCATGAGCGATTCCGGCGACTGATGGCAGGTCCTGCAGCTGGTATCAGGAACCCCTACACCCATCACACGGCTTCGGTAGACCAAGGTGTTAATAACACCATCCTGGCAGGCCACAATGAATCCCTCGGTCTCCGACTTAAGCCCAGCTGATCTTAAAAAGGCGAACGTCAGCTTGGTCGATAGACCCAGCGTTTCTATGTTCTTATAGAATACACCGTGCATGGATTTATCGACGTGCCGTCTAAACAGATTCTCCTGTTCAGCGGCTTTAATCTGGGCTTTCAGGCGATTTGGCGGAAGCTCAGTGACCGACTCTGGGTCGGCACCTCGCCGGCCTCCTCGCCTGATGTCGAATACGAGACCGAGTTCATCTGCGACTCTCTTTGCTGCCTTGAATAATCCTGCTCCCACTCCTGCATTTTTATGATTTCTCACTAATTGCAGGAGAGGGTCTGAGCTCCTAAGGACGTTACATGCTATACTCAGGACTACCCGGCCATGCATGCACTCCAAACTCAAGAGTCCTCGGCCCCCCCGATGACGTGGGAGGTACACACGAGGAACGGACGATTTTGGATGAATGCTCCTATGGATATTCATCATCTTGCGGGTACCTCTATCTAACTGACGCAGCTCATCTACAGTCCATCTCACTACTCCAAAGGAGTAGAGCAGAACAGGAACGGCAAGCATATTAGTGGCAGACACCTTGTTTTTCCCCGAAATTTCGGATGACCAAATCTTTCGGAGTAGGCCTCTGTACTTGCCGCGGAGAGATTCCTTAATTTGTTGCACATCCTGGATGTGATGTTGTTGCACACCCAGGTATGTGTAAGTCTCTCCGGCATCTAGATGTCGCAAGATGCTTCCGTCTGCGAGCTGCGCCTCTTCAGCAAAGTCCCCGCATCGTCTTCTCTTGAGGTGGACGACTGCACACTTGTCCAATCCGAATTCCATTCCAATAGCCAGCGTATACCGTTCGACCACCCTTAGAGCATTTTGCAGTTCCTGCTCTCCGGAGGCGTAGAGTTTAAGGTCATCCATGTAGAATAAATGGGTGACCTTATGCCTCCGGTTGCTAGGTGGACCGCATTGGTATCCGCGGACTTGGCGGAGTTCAACAGATAAAGGCAACAGTGAGATGCAGAAGAGGAGAGGACTCAAGGAGTCCCCTTGGAATACTCCTCTCCTGAATGCTACCTGCTCTGTGGTAACCCGCTGTGCACCGGATGTTATGGTGAAGCGAGTTTTCCAGAGCGGCAGCAGTTGTTCTATGCATCTCACTAGTGGTGCTGCTACCGCAAGACATTGGAGCAAATGTAACAAGAGCTCATGTGATGTTGTGTCAAATGCCTTACGGTAGTCAATCCAGGCCATAGATAGATTCCGCTTATATTGCACAGAGTCCTGTGTAATACAGCGGTCTATCAGCAGGTTATCCTTGCAGCCTGCCATGCCTTTCTTCGCACCACGTTGCTCATTTATCTGCTGAAAGACCGGATCAACATGCCGTAGTGTCCTAGCGTACAAGATACGTGTAAATACCTTGTAGCAGGAGTTCAGACATGTGATTGGCCTATAGTTTCTCGGATCGGACAGATCTCCCTTCTTGGGGATTAACACAGTACGTCCTTCGACAAACCAGTCCGGAATCTGCTGCCCCTCGTTCAACCAAGAGTTGAAAACCCGCGCCAGACGACGGTGGGTGGATGGAAATTTCTTCCACCACCAGTTGTTAATGCCGTCTGGGCCAGGAGCCGCGAAGTTCTTGGTACCAACAAGTGCCTGTTGGACTTCCTCCGTACTGATCGCCGGATTATTATTATTATTATTATTATTATCTCTGTTTTCTGTTTGGTACGGTTACAAATTTTATTTACAGTATCCCATAAATTTTTTGAACTGTTTTTATTTTTGTTTATTAAGGACCTATAATAATTAATTTTAGTATTTTTTATGAGCTTAGTAAGCTTATTTTTATAGGTTTTATATTGAATTTCCAATATTCTGTCATTTTGATTTCTTAATATATTCTGGTACATTTCGTTTTTAGTATTAATAGATTTTATTAAACCTGCAGTCACCATTCTTTTCTCTTTCTTTGCTTGTTGTTAATTTTTATTGTTTTAGTATTTTTTTCAATATTTGTTTTTAATTTTTTGACAAAGATGTCGGCCATCGTATCTATATTATTTTCATTGTAGATTTCCTCCCAGTTTTCTTGCTGTAAAGCCATTTTTAAATTTTTGTAATTAACAAATTTTTTTGAATTATTATTTAGGTTCTCCTCGTAAGTTATTTCTCGTTCTAGATGAAAAAATTATTATTATGGGATAATGGTATGTTATGTTTTCTTTAAAGTTATAACATTCTCGTTATTGTTTATAAAATTACTTTTAACAAAAAAATGATCGAGACATGCCTGTTGGTTATGTTGGACTCGAGTATAGTCATTTATATAAGAAGTAAATCCATTTGTACTTAATATGTTGATATATTCTTCGGCGTAATCAATCTGAGATAAAATGTTTATGTTTATATCACCAACAAGAATATGCATGTCGTTTTGTTCTGTATTCTCTAAATATTGGATTAATTGTCTGTTAAATTGATATGGGCAAGAGTTTGGAGACCTATAAATTGCAGTAACTAAAATATTTTTATTTTTTGTTTTTATGCTTAATTCTAGAGCTCGCGTATCTGCAATACTGACTGCATTACATCTATGTTCTAAATCTGTTTTTATAAAGATTATTACACCATCATTTCTGTTGAAATCACCTTCATTATACAATATTTTGTATCCTTTCATTTTGAAAATATTTATATCATATATTCGGAATGTTTCAGTTAAAACCTATATGTCAAAGTCTTCATTAAGTTGGCTCAAAAATACAGATAGTTCATCTATGTTTTTATAAATGCTGCGAATATTAATATGAAATATTTTAAAGCTATTCGGTAAACTAGACTGTATTCTGTTGAACTCCTGCATGCTGTTTACAACAGATGTTCTAATTGAATAATTTTAATATTCTTTAATATATGGATCCATAGTTTACGTTATACACAATTATGTATGCATATATTTTTCTGCCAATGGTAGAAATTTGTTGAATATATTTTATACATAGTTTATAACACCATATTACATATTAAATTTTAAGCAATAAAATAGAATAGAATGTATAAACGTAGACAGATCATAAAATTGTAAAAAAGTAAAAGTATGCCTATTTTTATATAAATCAACTTACACTGTGTACTAAGAAAATAAAAAAATGTAGCAAAATGATATTTAATTTAAAGATTTAAATAGTGAGAATTTAAAATAGGACATTTTCAAATGAAAGTGTAAAATGGGACAATACGAATTAAAAAGCGTAAAAGTTATTATGCATAACAATAACAAAAAATAGTATTAAAACGGAAAATAATACAAAATATATCCACATGTATGTCTTGAAAAGGTATTCACAAGATTGTTACCTAGTCTGACACAACCATCTACATGGATGTAAAACACATCTTTGTAATATGTTTCATAAGTGGGTTTAAATAAGGAGACTGAGCTAGTCACAGTAAGGTTACAGTATCATCTTTTTCTAGAAAATCCCGTGCAAATCTTAAGCCCATTTTCATTCATTAATCTTAGACCGAGTTTAACCACAGATGCAAGGAACATAAGTTCAAGAATAATATCGCGGTAAGCCACTGCTATCAACAAGCTATCCCTCTAAAATGGGATCTGAACGACAACCACTGTTTGTGTCTTCCAAACCGTTACGATATGTGCTTGATGACGATCAACTTTGTAAATCGTCTAGACATATTTTGGAAACAGAATGCGTTACTTGGTTCCCTCCAAACTTTAATCTTCCTTAAATTGGATCGTAATTAAACATTTACTCATCACAGAGCGACACAAAAGTTCAATCCTCGGATGATTTGGTTTATTTGTCATGAAATAGGAACATAGATTATAAAATAGGGTTTCCGAGCCAAGTAGTGTGAATTAGGGGTCCACAGATCCTCCTCAAAGGTTAATGACCTGAGGAAGGCCACAGCCAAGGTCAGGGTCACGGCCAAGGTAAAATTCAATACCAAGGCCACAGTCCCTGTCGAGGTCACGTCCAAGGCCAATGTTGCACTCAATGCCGCCATCACAAATCGCTATCAATGTCGCCAGACGATTGCAAGGCCGCGGCCAAGGTCAATTTCCCGTGCTATGTCAACGTTCAAGGTTGAATCCGCAGTCAAGGTCATACTCAAGGCAAATGTTGCTGTTATTTGCCGTACGGTGATCAAGGTTAAACAGACTGGTGCTACTCAAAAGTAAACGCCTTCATGTTTAATCATGTTTAATTGTCTCACACACATAACATTTCTTTTCTAGTAATTTTTAAAGATAGTTAATAAAAATATATAAAGCAGTTTAAAAAAATGTACTGTTGCAATCAGCTGATTTTTCAATGAAACTAGTTAAAGTTAAGGTTACATCAAATTTGAGACATTTAAATCCCCCACATAATATTATGTAACGTTTCTTTTTTAAAATGAACTTCATAAAGATATACTTAAGCTAAAGAACATAAAGGCAGTTTTGTAAATTGAAAACAATTTATTATTTTTTATACAAGCATCTAATACATTCATATTTATATACAACATTACTTTTCCAACCAGTTTTGTCACAATGCTTTGAACATGGAAGTTTGGATTTCAGAATTTTATTCTTCTTGTTTTCTTCAGATATAGCTGACCATCTATTCAATAAGCATTGCCCACTAACATTATACATTAAATAAAAAAGAGGAAATAGTTTAATCTCATCATCATCGAATCGAGAAAAATTTCCATTTAAAAATATATCTTTCCAAATCAAGTCTTCAACTTTCTTACTTCTTTGAGGGATTTTACTTAATATGCATTCATAACAATTGATCCTAAACGGTGGAGGACAATCAGGAACGTCACCTTCTGTCGGCCAATGATCATGATAACGAAATGATTTTTCAATTATAACTTCATTCTTCCTATATTCTGTAGGAAGTTTATGATATGTCTTGGATAGATCTTCACATTTTAATTGTTGTAAATATTCCAAGGGAAATTTGTGTAATTCTTCTTCCGTGAAAGTTTCAAGAGGCTGTCGTGGAAAGTGTCTTGAATATATTTCTTCATTTGATGATATTTTGTCTGTGGTAGGAAAGAACTTCGAAACTATATTTCTGATATGCAACATCATTGTAACTAACTGTACACTTTTACTTCACTGTTTATATATTTGTATGTACCCCCACTTTATAACATTGACCTTCAACTAAACATATAACCTTAGCCTCCACATCTAACCTTGACATTCAAATATAACCTTGGCCTTCACATCTAACCTTGACCTTCAACATAATCATCAACCATTCCACCTCGGACGGTAACCTTCAACTCAATTTATCAAGCATATAAGGTTATGCCGGAGGAGTTGAATTGCAGTTACGTATTGAATTTGTATTAGTGCTGAGCTGATAAAATTATGTTTAAGTGTAGTGGTTGTAATGTGCCCTTCACACGCAAGGATAATCTTAAGCGACATGAGAAATATAGTTGTCGAAAACGAAGATTGATAGATAAACTTTCATCAGATGGTGAACCTCATTTAAAAGTAATTAAAAATAATACGCAACCATCCAGTATTTCATCACAAAATATCAACTCTTCCACTCAAAATAGTTCTGTAAACCACAATACTAATAAAATGATGAATTGTGCGTCATGTATTATAGACGTGATACCTACTTTTTACAATTCACATTTAAAAAGTCAATTGCATAAAGACGCTGTATTGGAACGGAGAGAAGAAGGAGTTGAAATAATCAAAAGTGCCTTCAAAAGCAGAATTATTACTTATCGCTTTTCTGGAAAAACTGCGCATATAGATTTTAATGATTTTGTCGATGAAATAAGGGAAAAATTTCACAAAATTGTCAACGAAGAAAGAATAAAACATAAAATGGTTAAAATTAATATAGAAGTATATGGCATTTACATGCTCCCTTCTGATTATACATATGAAATTAAAAGTTTTAACACCAAAAATGAAATATGCAGCTTATCATGTGATATAAATGAAATTTATGAGAATTTTAAATCAACAGTAATAACGAAAGCGCAAGAGCGAGATTCTGGTATGTTTATTTTTTTTCTTTTTTGCATTGCTATATATCTAATATTACTTTTCTAATTTAAGGTTGGACTCTTATAAAAATTCTCTATTTGGAATTAAATGTAAATAAATTCAATCCACTTAGATCTTCACCCTATATTCCGCTACCAAAAAGCATAGCTGCCAAAAAAGCAATCATAAATATTATGAATGATGATGTACACTGCTTTGCATGGAGCATAGTAAGTGCTTTGTATCCGGCTAGATTGAATGCGAATAGAGTGTCGTCTTATCCTCATTATTTGACATGTCTTAATTTAGAAGGCATTAAATTCCCAATGAAATTAGAAAATATTAAAATATTTGAAATGAATAATAACATGTCAATAAATGTATATGGATTAGAGAATGTTCAAACTAATGAAAAAATTGTGACGGAAGTTGTTGGTCCATTATACTATTCAAAAAATAAACAAGTGACTCACATAAATCTACTTTTAATAAGTGATGATGTTGGCAACAGCCACTATTGTTGGATTAAGGATATGTCAAGACTGTTACATTCACAATTAAATTCACATAATTCTAAGAAATATTTCTGTGATGGATGTTTCCAATTTTTTTATACGAAAAATAAATTGGATCAACACCAACAATTTGATTGCAATCATATAGTAACAAAAATTCCTACAAATAATTTAAAAATAAATAAATATGGTGAAATTATTCCAGAAAACATTCTACAATTTGAAAATTTCGAAAAACAGTTAAAATTACCATTTGCCATTTATGCTGATTTTGAATGCATCTTAAAACCGCTTAATTATGAAGAACCCGTTTCTTCAAACAAGCCTTACACAGTAGATGTTTCTGAACATAAACCTTACGCATTTGTTTATTTCATAAAATGTTCTTATGATATGAATCTATCGAAATTGGAATACTATTTTGGAGAAGATGCTTCAAAAGTATTTTGTGAAAAATTAGAATTAGACATTTTTCAAATATATAATGATCATCTTAAACGCGTTGTGCCCATGTTAAATTTAACACAAGAAGAACATGATGCTTTTGAAAATGCTACTATATATAATATATGTGACGATGTTTTTCCATATGCTGAGACAAAAGTTCATGACCATGATCATTTAACTGGTCGAGTGAGAATAGGGGCAGCTCATAGTATATGCAATTTAAATTTTAAAATTCCAAAATTTATTCCAGTATTTTTTCACAATTTAAGCGGTTATGACTCTCATTTATTTATTAAAGAGTTGTGTTGTTTTCAGGATCAAATAGATGTTTTGGCTCAAACAAAAGAGAAATATATTTCATTCAGTAAAAATATTCATGTAGATTCTTATTGGAATCATGAAAAACAAATAAATGAAAAAGAATTTCTTAAAATTAGATTTTTAGATTCTTTCAGGTTTGCTTCGGAATCTTTAGAATCCTTATCTAACAATTTAAATTCTGACCAATGTGTGGAAATAAAAAAACATTTTAGTGAAATAGCAAAATTTGACATTATAAGAAAAAAAGGAGTTTTTCCATATTCATATATTGATCATATTAATAAATTAAAAGATGCAGAACTTCCCTCAAAAAATGATTTTTTTAATAAATTATCAAATGAAGAAATTTCCGATTCTGATTATGAAAGAGCTAAAAATGTTTGGAATATATTTGAATGTAAATCACTACAAGATTATGCAACTGTCTATTTACTGTCTGATTGTTTGATATTGACTGATTTCTTTGAAAGTTTTAGATCATTATGTTTATAAAAATATAAATTAGATCCAGCTCAATACTTTACTTCCCCCAGCCTGAGTTGGGATGCAATGATGAGAACTACACGTGTTAAGCTAGAACTTTTAACAGATATTGATATGATTCATTTTTTAAAGAATAATATTCGCGGAGGAATTTGTCATTGCAGCGTGAGAAAGTCAATAGCAAATAATCATTTCTTTTCAGATTATGATAATTCAAAACCTACTTCATATATTATGTACCTCGATTGCACGAATCTGTATGGGTATAGTATGAGTCAGACTTTACCAATTAGTAATTTTGAATGGTTAAAAAATAATGAAATTATTGATTTGGATATTATGAATATATGTGATGATGGTGAATTTGGTTACATCTTGGAAGTAGATATTACTTATCCTCAACATTTGCATGATTTACATAACGATTTACCCTTTTTAGCTGAAAATATATGTCCTCCAAATTCAAAAAATAAAAAGCTTATTTGTGATTTTAACAGTAAATCTAAATATGTAATTCATTACAGAGTTTTAAAACAAGCTCTAGAAAACGGACTACAATTAAACAATATCCACAGAGTACTTAAATTCAAGCAATCTGCTTGGTTAAAACCTTATATAGAATTAAATACTGAAATGAGAAATAATGCAAAATCAAAATTGGAAAAAAACTTTTACAAGCTGTTTAATAATGTTATTTATGGAAAATCTCTTGAGAATATTGATAAAAGGGTAGACGTTAAATTAGTTACACATTGGGAAAATTTGGGAAGAAAAAGTGGAGCACAGGCTTTAATTTCAAAACCATATTTTAAAAACAGTGCAATTTTTCACGAAAATTTTGTTGCAATTCAGTTAAATCATAGGAATATAACTTACAATAAACCAGTTTATGTTGGTTTTTCTATTTTAGAAGTTTCAAAAATAGTTTTATATGAATTCTATTATAGTTATTTAAAAAATGTATATAATGAAAACGTTTCTTTATTATACAGGGTTACTGGTAATTCGATACATTCCTTTGGAGATGTGATGGGGCATGATCTAAGAAGTAAATTTAGCCCTAACATATATTATGCAAAACTCAATAGTTTTTGAGATATTTAATTTTTTTTGTTTTTCTCGAAAAGTAGATCTTAATGTCCTAAAAATTAATTTTCGAAAAATCTATTTGACATTTTTAAATTTTTTTTTACTGGATCACTTGTCCAATATTATAGATATCCCTTTGGAGTGAAAAATATCTGGAAACATTTCGATCATGTGAACATCTGAAATAAAAACTTAAAATTTTTTTTTTAAATCGGCTGTGAAATTTACCTATTAGGTTTTTTCAAAAAAAATATTAACGTAACACGCGTATAAATTATTATAAAAACTGCCTTATTTCAATAGCTATCTAACAAGGAAATGTTCAATGTACCCTTAATAGTTCTAAGAAAATACTAGTAAAAATAACACAAGTAGTACGAATTTTATTTTTATATAAACAGTAAAAAACATTTTAAAAGTAGAGTTTAATCCTTCATTAATTTCAAAGCTGTACTTTATTTTTTATATGTCTTGCTCAAAATGGGAGCCCCTATTCCGTATACAGACACGGCAGCGTCTTCTTATTTCCGTCCTTGTTACTCTGGTTGTCAGATTATGCCTTATGTGTTGGGCAGCATCGACTATCCTTTGTCTAAGGTTTTCTATAGTATTGACTGGTGTAGCATAGACCATCTCCTTCAAATGACCCCATACGTAATAATCAAGGGGTGTTAAGTCAGGGCTTCGCGCTGGCCAAGGTATTGGGCCCGCTCTTCCAATCCAACGGTTAGGGAAACGTTGATCAAGTAACTGCCGTACTGTCAGCCGATAATTTGCTGGACAACCGTCGTTCTGAAACATCATTCGCTGTCTGACGGCGAGAAGAACATCTTCTAAAATCACCGCCAGATCATTTCTTAAAAAATTTGCATAGATTTCCCCGTTTAAATTTTGAGGAAGAAAGTGTGGCCCTATTAAATAGTGGCCAATGACTCCCATCCACACATTAATAGAAAACTTCATTTGGAAACTAGTTTCACGTGTTAACTTGGGATTTTCCTCTGCCCAATAATGTAGGTTGTGGAAATTTGTTATACCCTCGCGATTAAATTTCGACTCGTCCGTTCATAAAATACTTGTTAAAAAATTTGCACTTTCTGCATCTGAATTTAACATAAAGCGGCAGAATTCCACTCTCCTTCCAGGATCACCTTCCTCCAAGCCTTGGACAGGGGTATAGTGGGAAGGATGACATCCAACTCTACGTATCGTAGACCAAACTTTCCATTGTGACGCTCCGGTTAGTCTTGCGACTTTATTAGTTGAAATAGTTGGGTCTTCCTCAAAATACCTCAATATTTCTTCCTCATCATCTGGTTCATAAACGGGAGGAGCACCAGCGTCACTTCTTCTACATTTCACAGAGCCAGTTTCAGCGATATTTCGATATGCCGTACTGAATACACGTGCATTTGGTAAGCGGCGGTTAGGGTACCAAAGACCATATTCTCGGCGAGCTTCAGCAGCGTTGCCGCCACAGTATCCATAGACAAACAAGATATCAGCGCATTCTGCGTTGGCATACGCGGCCATGGCACAGAAAATACAATAACAACAACTACGAGCAAATTCAAAATCTTCGATAACTAATTTAACAAGACCAACAAACTTAAGGGACACGGAGATAAGAATGTCAGTTAATGACATATATGCACAAACGTCAAAGTCAAGGATTGACTGACTTAAATAAAAATCAACGATTAGTCGTTTAATAAATTCCGCCACCAGCATTATCTTTACTAATTTTTTATTCAACTATCAAGGGTACATTAAACATTTCTACCTAGTTAGATAGCTATTGAAATAAGGAAGTTTTATAACAATTTGTACGCGTGCTACATTAATATTTTTTTTAAAAAACCTAATAGGTAAATTTCATCTGATTTAAAAAAAAAATTTTACAAGTTTTTATTTTAAATGTTCACATGATCGAAATGTTTCCGGATATTTTTCATTCCAAACGGATATCTATAATATTGGACAAGTAATCCAGTAAAAAAAAATTTAAAAATGTCAAGTAGATTTTTCGGAAATTAACTTTTAAGACATTAAGATCTACTTTTTTGAGAAAAACAAAAAAATTTAAATATCTCAAAAACTATTGAGTTTTGCATAATGTATGTTAGGGCTAGATTTACTCCTTAGCTCATGCCCCATCACATCTCCAAAGGAATGTATCGAATTACCAGTAACCCTGTATACTGATACAGATTCATTAATTCTGAATGTAAAAACACATAATTTCTATGACGATATGCGAGAGAATTTAGATAAGTTTGACACTTCCAATTATCCATAAGGAAATATTCATAACATAACACCAAATAAATCAATAATCGGTAATATGAAGGATGAATATGCTGGAAAAGTAAAAAGAAGCTTTTATGGTACTGGAGCAAAAGCTTATTGTGTTATTCTCGGTGAAAAACTAGATTTTTATCACAATTATTTAAAACCTAAATTCAATAATAATATAAACATCGTAGACTCAACAAATGATCATTTAATATTAAATATAAATAAAAACGTATTTAATACCGATAACCAACAATTATTAATAGAGAAATTAGTTGAGAATTTCAATACAAATATTAACATTGAAATTCTCAAAATTTCCAATGATTTTTTAACCATTAAAGTGCAAGATAGTTTAACAAAAAAGGCAAAGGGAATTAAAAGATGCATTATCAAGCAAGAGATAACCTCTGAAGATTACCAAAGTGTTGTTGAAAAAGACACAATTTTGTTTAAAAAAATGAATATATTTAAATCAAGTTTGCATAATATGTATACTCAAATAAAGAATAAAGTTGCTTTATCTCCAAAAGATGATAAAAGGTGTATTTTATATGGATCCCCAAAGACATTAGCTTGGGGACATTACATAATATCTAATTCTGATAATAATTTGGATAACCTAGTTAACATTATGGACTACTTTTATACAAACCAAATTAGTAATTAGTTGAAATAATAAAATACATTACTTCAATTAGCAATTTGGTATTAAAAATATATCTATTTTAAATAAAAAAATATTGTATATGTATTTAAAATTATATTGTAATTACGTGTATAATTAAATGTAAATGAAATTATAAAATTATTGCTTAATTTAACCAATACAAATAAATTTTGTTTAATTGTATCAAAATGTATATATTTAAAACTATGTATATAAATAAATGTATATGAATAGAAAATGATTGCCTAATTTAACCAACCCCCACCATCATGTCCGTGACAGTGGACACAATTGTCACTTAAAACTAATTAGAACAAATACTTTTTACATGCATAACAGCGATCGTGAAATTTTCTTTGGGATAATTTAGTTTTCACATGAGCGTTTACATGCAGATGTTTTGCACTTAAAAAGCTCCTTTGATATATAGCGTAACATGGAAAACATAATTGTCTATGCTTATTATTGATCAATTTTACTACTATGAATGCTAAATTTGCGCAATATGTTTCACTACCTCTTAACTGTTCCACTGAAATGGTTTGTGACATACCACGTATCATTTCACCTTCTTCTGCAACATAATCGTCCTCAACACCACTGTCAAAATCATAACCGAATGCTTCCTCCTCTTCTTCTTCTTCTTGCACCTCTTCTTCTGCTTGTTCCTGCACCTGCATCTGTTCTTCTTCTTGTTCTTGCACCTGCATCTGTTCTTCTTCTTGCTCTTGCGTCTGTATCCGTTCTGGCTCTTGGACCTGCATCTGTTCTGGCTCTTGCATCTGCTCCATATTTTGTTCATTGACATTCACTTGAACAAAATAATTCACATCCAAATCTCTCAATTCTTTTAATCTGAGTTCACGTTGGTAATCGACATGATTCTTCATTTTTCTTTAATATTTATTCACTAAGCACAATTTATTAATTTTACTTGATATTTTCACGTTCTTAGCACCTTAGTACATAAAATACTACAAGTTAATACCCTATACTTGCTGTCTGAAAGCCTTTTTAACTAAGTTATAAGGCAAAACTGACAATATGTTGTATACTCCCCCCTTCATTGGACTCCCCCTCGCCCTTCCCCCCCTTCCCGTAAGGGTTGCTGATTCCGAATTTCATATCCACACCCTTCTAGCACAACTGGAAATGGAAAATCCGAAAATGACATTTCCTATTAACCCAACATTTTAACATCATATATGAATAATATAGGCTCTAAAACTAAACGTTATAGACTTTTTTTTTTAATTGCATCAGGGACCTGCCAAATTGCATTACAAAAAAAAAAACCACTTTTTTTTGGATTTGAGCTACAAAAATTACACCTACCTCTTTTAAACATCTTTTACTCAAATTTTGATTCTACATTTTTATCAAAAAAATCATTGAAAAGCTGGAAAAGCGATGTCATTTTTCTTAATTTTCATTTGATTTTCTTCCTCTTTACTACAATTATGGTCCTAAATTCTAGTAATATAATTCACCCAAAAGTTTCATTCAAACATCAAAAAAAAGTCGGAAAATGCTCGGAAAACACTTACAGAAAAAACAGAAAAAACAAATTTTTTTAATCTTTTCCATATTTATATCTAAAAACGCATCGATCTGTGCAATTTAAAAAATTCTATTACTTTGCTTTCCATTTTTTTTGCGATTAAAGTTAACAACTTCACCATAGAGGATCCGCCTGTTGCCACATAGGGATACATGGGGAAGGGAAGGGAAAGTTAAAGCGCACTCTAGCACGATTTAATAGATATATAAACAAATTTAACAGTAAATTAGCAGAACTTCTAGCAAAATTAAATAATTACATCCAGGGAATTATGTCATTTATTGATATAAATGGTAAAACGGGTATTAAATTGCCTAATTTTGAAATTTGTACCAAAATAGCCACAGTAATCCGTAGCACTCATAGTATTTCAAAAAATTTAATTTTTATTAATACAGATCAATCAAACCTAAATGTACATGAGGAAAGCTCAACAAATTTAAGTGACAACACCCAAATGGGGTTAGAAACACTAGATGTTCTCCATGCAACTCATTATGGGACTAATAAGGATGATAATAATTGTGATTTACTTTCTTCTGGTAATATAGCTCATCTAAACTGTAATTCAGACCTGATTTCAAACAAGGATACTTTTTTATATCCTCGTTTATCTCAGGTGGGCCTGACAATGGATTAGATATTACGCAAATGTCGGATAACACACTCTCTAATGCAAATAATAACAAGCCTTTTACAGTTATGCATATAAATGTCTGCAACATAAAAAATAAATTAAACAGACTGGATGCTGCCTTAAATAGATTTAACTATCCAACTATTCTATGTGTCAGTGAACATTGGCTCAAACCTTGTGAAACTAATTATTTCAATTTAAATAATTACTTATTAATAAATTCCTACAGCCGCGTTAATTTTATAGGTGGAGGGGTTGCAATTTATGCATTGCAATCTCTAAATGCTAGTATTAACTCTGTAGATATACCAGCAATCGATAAAGACTTTGAATACTGTAGCAGTAAAATACTTATCTTACGAGGGTAATTTAATATCTGTAATATGTGTATATCGCTCTCCTACTGGGGACTTAAATTTATTTTTCAAAAATATATACAACCTTTTAGAATTAACACATAAACACAACAGGTATATTGTTTTGTGTGGCGATTTTAATATAAATTTCTTAGTTAATTCAAATAACTCATTAAAGTTATGTCAAACTCTAGATTCTTTTGGCCTCAAAAGACACATTTATTCACCTACCAGATATGGTGTATCCTCCGAATCTTGTATTGACAACATATTTAGCAATTTTCATATTGATGAAGTAAATGGCTTAGTGATGGATGCACATGTGTCCGATCATTTGTGTCAGCTAATATGTTGGAAGTTACCATCTAAGGTAAATGGTTATGTCAGCTCCACTAAACGTATATTTAATGCTCACAGTAAATTTTTTTTTAAAGAATTAATAATGCATGAAACCTGGGAGAACATGGAAATCAAAACCCCTGATTTATTAGTTACTAACTTTATTGGAACATTTAAATACCACTTTGACATTGCTTTCCCATTAACGAAAATAAAACTAACAAAAAAATGCAAATCACCATGGATCACCCCAGAAATAATAAAAATGTCTGATGACTTAAGAGATCTGCATCACTTGTATATACATAGTAAAAATCCCGACTTATTACAACTATATAAAGTATGCAAACAGGAATACAATAAATTTGTGGATTCGTCCAGGGTGAGATATAATACTAATAAAATAATGTCGTCTCAAAATAAATCTAAAGCCGTGTGGCAAATAATAAATGCAGCTAATGGTAAAAATAACGAACCATCAAAAATAAATCTAATCGACAATAATGGGAAATTAGTTGAAGACCAAACTGAGATTGTGGAAATGTTCATGAATGAATTTATTACATCTCAAGTCAATTTGCAGGGTAAACCTCAATTTTTTTACAAAAATAAAGTTGAATTCAGTTTTTTTCTAACACCCACTGACAGTAAAGAAATTGAAAGTACTATTCTGAACTGAAGAATTCAGCTGGTTTAGATGATATTCCCTGTTCTTTATTAAAAACGATTGCTCATGAAATATCTGAACCGTTAGCATTAATTATTAACCACTGTTTTTTAAATGGGTTTTTCCCAGATGAATGGAAGCATGCTAAAATTATACCCATTTATAAAAAAGGGTCCAGATCGGCAGCTAAAAATTATAGGCCTATTTCTTTATTATCAGTATTTTCCAAAATTATAGAAAAACTTGTGTATAAGCGTCTTTTTATGTTTCTGGTACGATTTAACATACTTTCTCAATTTCAACATGGTTTTATACAGGGACGATCAACTGAAGGGGCAATATATGAAAGTCTTAATTATATTGTAGGATGCCTGGACAGAGGTGAATGTGTCGCAGGTATTTACTTTGATTTATCGAAAGCATTTGATACGCTTAACCACGAACTGCTGCTTTACAAATTGGAGTGCTATGGAATTAGAGGTATAGCTTTAAACTTCTTTAGGTCTTATCTTTCTAACAGAACCCTGAGAGTTTGTATTAGTACGAAAGAGGGTAATAACATGACTACCATCTATTCTAAACCAAGACAGATAACTACAGGGGTACCCCAAGGTTCAGTATTGGGGCCTTTATTGTTTTTATTGTATGTCAATGAATTACCTGAGAACTTGGCATTACATTCCATATATCAGTATGCTGATGATACCTCCTGTGTAATATCTACCAGAGATACTACTGCTACATCACACAAAGGTACAACTGTGGTAAATAAAATGGATAAATGGTGTCGTGACAACTCACTTATCCTAAATGAAGCTAAAACTGTACTTATCCAATTTAGTAATAAAACCCCAGATTCAAGCATCTACTTGAAGTTTAGAGAAAAATCCATTCCCGTTGCAAATAACACAAAATTCCTGGGGGTCGTGGTCGATTCAAAACTATCTTTCGAATACCATGTTAACTCAACAATATCTAAGCTTAACAAAGTATGTTACTCAGTACGAAACATACGATCTTCTGTCGATCTTAATGTGTTAAGGGTCTATTACTTTGCCCATGTGCAGTCCATACTTAGTTATGGTTTAATATTCTGGGGGTCTAGTGTCCATGCCAGAAATGTGTTTATCGCTCAAAAGAATATTATACGATGCATGCTTAGGAAAAACAATCGAGAGTCTAGTAAGCCATTATTCAAAATGTTGGAGTTAATGACATTACCCACCTTATATATATACCTGTTGATTTTATTTGTAAAAAAAATATTGGTAAATTTAGAACAAACGAGGATATGTACAATGGTATGATGATGGTAACTCGAAATTCAAATGCACTGAGAGTTCCTCATCATCAAACATCATCATTCGAAAAGGGAGTATACTACTGCGGGCATTTAATGCAGTTCCACTGGAGATAAAATCTATCTCTAATATTTTTTTATTTAAAAAGAAATTAAAGTGTTACCTTCTTGAAACATGTCCCTACAGTTTTGATGAGTTTTTACTGAATGCCAGAACATTTCCTTAATAGTCCTTATATGAAATAATGATCAATTTGTCTCTGCGGAGTTTTTTTTTATATATATGTATGTATGTTTTTTTATTCTTTTTAAATATTTATGTATATATATTTTGTATGTACCGTTTTCTTTTTATGTATTATATATTCTGTGTGTTATCTATGTTATATACATGACAATTGACAATTCCAATACTTGTAAAAGTCTGATGGAAATAAAGATTATTATTATATTTCTAAAAAAAAAAAAAAAGGTTTTAATATTATTCCAAAAACAACTTTTCCAAGGTCAAGGTTTCTCAGGTCTTTGTTCGAGGTTAACCTGTCTGGTTTGCTGCTCCGGTCTTCTTTATATACGTTAGTTAGTTAGTTACATTCATTCAGTCCAGCCGTTGTGTTCGTGTTCAAAATGTCTGCTAATATTTTACAAGATTTAGTGCTTGCACCACAACAACAACAGCCAATACTGTATCAATATTTACAGCAGCAGCAGCAACAGCAACAACAGCAACAAACAAATTTCATGGATATTGAACAGTTTTTCAATATCCCAAATTATATGTGTCCACTGGATACCATTACTCTTGCCTCATCAATTGAGGAAGAGGAAGAATTAGTGAAGGCGTCAGAGGCGGCTGAAGCGTTGAATGCCGTGGACGAAACCATGGTGACGGAGTTTCCTGAGGTGGCGGCAACGTCGGCAGTAGATAAATTAATAGCGCTATATATATATATATATATATATATATATATATATATATATATATATATATATTAATAAATCAGTTATACAAACATGTTTGTTTTATTTTCTAACATATACTCATATAAAATTAAGGTAAATAAACTACAATCATAAAAACTGCTAAAAATTGAAAACATTTTTTAAAGATCCACTGAATATTGTTGGAACAAAAAAATTATAAGTGAAATATACTCCATTCCAAGGTTTAATAATTATTGGAACAAGAACATATAAAACATGGAACCAAACAGTGTATTAAAATAATTGAAATATATTTAATTTCAAATTTTATAGTTATACAGTGGTACAGTTTTGTGGTTCAGACCTACTTGGTGGGAAATTAATTTGTGCCATGATTTTACTCCAGTGTGCATTATAAAATATTTACAAAAAAAAATAGTTTACCCCACTCATAAACTGTCTTTTCTGTAGGAGATATGACTAAATCTTATTAAGAAAATTTATTTAAAATGAAAAAAACTATAACTTTCAATACATACTTTTTCTATATTATTTTTATCATAAAATTTCACAGTAAAAAGAATCCATATAAGTGTGCATAGGGCATTATAGATTATTTACAAAAAAACTAGTTTATCCCACTCGTAAGCTATCTTTTCTGTAGGGGATATGACTAAATCTTATTACAAAAATTTATTTAGAATGAAAAACCATTACTTTCAATACATATTTTTTTGTATATTATTTTTATCATAAAATTTCACACTAAAAAGAACTCATGTTATGTATGAGAGTAGTGAATTAACTGATAATAAATTGCTATGTTTTGTCATGGACCCTCCCCATTCCTTAAAATATATTTTCTTTATCAACGAGTGAATAAGAAATAGTGTGAAGTAAAATATTGGACACGAAGAGGGGAGCTAGTAATATATTGAGACGTTCATGTTTTTCATCAGTAGTATTCAAGTGACTAGAAATTAATTCAAAATGTGGATGGCATACTGCAGCGATATTGAAATTGTAGATTTAGAGAGTGGTGTGAAACATTTAAAACAACAATTTAATCGACTAGAATTTGATGCTGAACATGAATCGGTCTATGGAATGGGCCAATTCTATTCTGAAGAGGAATGTTTGGAAATGGCTGAGAATTATGCAAAAGGTCAAGAGATTTGTACTTTATTCGTGAATGGGCTTATTACCATTGAATGTCTCGTGGAAGATCTTATGGAATTGGATTTACATCAATTTTTATATCGATTGAAAAAATATTTACCAGCTCACCTCGTACTAACATTGGATTTTAGTGAAAGCGATAGTGAAAATGAAAATAGTTAGAATTGTGTATATATGTAGGTAATCAATAAAGTAATAAATAAAACGAACCTTTTATTTCTTTCAATTTATTTAAAAAATTCCTGCATTATGACATAATAAAAGTCTCATATAAATAATAAACATTCGATATTGCACAGATACAATTTGGAGTGATAAAAACATTTTGGATTTGACATAACCAGAGTTGGATGTTCCTCAAATTCTATAATAGGTTTAAATATAAATTGTCTTATATAATCGACTTTTTCTTTTCCTTTAACGTAAATGGTTTCTGCTGAATTCTCCGTTAAATTCTGAATTATTTTTTTAAAGTGGTGTAGTGGTGTAAATCCCTCATTCCAGTGAATACCATGGTAATTTCTTGTTAACCAATTAGCTTGTTTTTGCAAATCTGGTGATAACATCGTCAGAGGAAAAGGCGGTTTAAAAATATAATGACATATTTTGTCTCCATCGTATGCTGCTAATTCCTTCGCTATAAACTTATTGTTTTCTACTTTAAATCCTTGGACATCTAATATTAACATATTTTTAAATCCGAAAATTTTTTTAATACACTAACTTTAAGACAGTATAAATCCAAAGCTTTTCTTAAATTTCTAAGTTTTTTTTGATGCTCTCTTAATGCGTTTTTATACATTGAAGTCATTATTAAGCTGACTAGCCATACTGAGTGACTTTTTCTTAAGTATTCTTTAATGATCATGCGCGTTTAGACTTGCCTAACGATTTTTGTTAGTGGATTGTAGCGGAATAGACGATCATGTAAAATTAAGCAATATGCCGTAGTATCGTCTGGAATATTTTCGATTGTTTCGAATTCAATACGCATAACAACTGATCCAGACTGAACGGTTTCTTTCTGGCGAGAGCAGTCGATATGGGTTATAGGTGAAATGGATTTGAATTCTTTAGGAGTAAATATAGGCTCATTTCCTGTTTCGTAATATGTGTGACGAAAATTTGAAAACATTTCATGTAATGTGGCGTATTTTTTGTTTTTAAAGTCAAGATATAAATCGTTGTAAGGATACCTCTCAGAATTTAAAAATACTCTAATATTTGTTAAATTGCAATTGTCAAATGTACTCATATTAGACGTTGTTTTATTCTTCTTATTGCTTTGAAAAGCAACTACAACATGTCGAGGAGTTTCTAACTTAGTGGTAGTTTTCACTGGCCAAGTATGCCTTGTGGTTTGAGAAAGTGAAGGATATTCTACAAGTTCCCAACTGCGAAACGGGAGTAGAATTTCAACATCTTTGTCTAATATTTTGGTTAACACTAACTGCTGTGGTATTCCCACAGAAACGTGTGGGACTTTCCAATAAACTTTATTAATATTGATTTTAGGTTTTTCCGTGTCATCGATACTACTCACTGCATCTAAATCATTACTACTCCGAATTAAAATCAATTCTTGTTTCATATTTAATATAATTTTTTATAATCTTCAAAAAAGCCCATTAACATTTTAAGCGGAATGCAAACGTTAAACTTACTACTCTCTGGTATTGTAGTATCTTTAGGAAACCATCCGGCATTCTGAAGTTTAACACTTTCACCTTCATTAAATGATAGATACCCCTTAAGTGTAGACGTCAACCCAACGTTTCTAATTGAGTCAACACAAACTCCATTTATCTCATAACGAATTTCTCTAAAGAGAAAACTAAAGGCATTATTTATCAATTTTAACTTGGTAACTGGTGTTCCATCATCTTTAGTTAGATTTCCTTCTAAGTACAAAATACTTTCAAATGGTAGAGTATAAGCATCAAGCTCTTGAATTGGAATTCTAATTTCGTCATTATAGTCAAATTTGGTCGTAACAAATGGTTGGTAATTGTGGTATGCAAAATCAACAATAGAATTATCTATAAGAGGTTGTTGCGTAACATTTAAAATATTCATTATATGAGCACTTCAAAGCCGAGAGATTGTAAGAAAAGTTTATTCTCATATGTTACTGGATGAACGTTCTTTTTATTACTAACCGGAAATCTATTCTTAGGTTTTCTTTTATAATTACGATTGGCTCTTCTTGGAATATAATTTATAACATTGTATCGAACTACCATTTTAGGATAACTTTTTTAAATGCAGTCTAACCGTGATGGTTTCTTCTCGGAAATTGACGAGATTACCGTCTTGATCAACTATTTTAATGATAATTGAGTTAATCGTCTTAACACTGACTGGAAAATATAAAATGTTTAAAGGTGATTCCACTATTTTATATCCCGCTGCGACCGTAGGAAAAAAGTGGTGAATTGTGTGCACAGGCAAGCCATTAGAATAAGAACCAGTGGCAATATTGCAATCAATGCACAAAGAATTCACCTTAATTATGTGCACTAGAAAGTCAGACTCATTTAGTTCATTAGCTTTAAGAACCCTTTTTTTAAAACCCAAGAGACGTCCTATCGACATTTCTGATGTAAAATCGATATCAACGTTTGTGTCTATTTTAACCGTGGAAGTATTAGGATTTGCAATAATATTAATAAGAGCGGGCTTACGAATTGTTGCTTGATGATAATTATTTAGATCATTAATTTCATAAGCACCAACAGGAATAGTTGTGGGTTATATTACCATAAGTGAATCTATTATTTTTTTCATCAACATTTGGAATAACGTTGAAAGTTTCAAAGTTTGATAAACCAATTACGTAATCAAAATTATCCTCTAAATATATAGGTGGATTGAAGTCTGCTGTTAACGTTGAGGAATTTCCCGTAAGGGAAAAAGTTAGAGACATGTTGCACAACCCAGAAGTAGACACACATTAAAGAGAATTACTTTATTTACTTTGATTATATAAAAATTTTAGATATAGGTGACCGCAATTAATTGCATTATATTTTTGCATCTGATCATGATTATATTTCACTTTATTCAAGCTACCATCGCTATAGAAATAATTTATTACTTCGTTTGGTGGTCTTAAGTTGCCATAACTATCAAAATAGATTATTGAGTTCTTCTTCTTCGCATATGCCGTCCAGTGAGTACCGGGACCAGATGAAATATCTAAATTAATTATACCACATTCATGTTTTCTTATTTTCACTGGTAAAACATCTTTCATAAAAACTCCACGAAAGTTTGGAAAATGCAAATTTTTAGCGTATCTCATTAAATCTATATTTGTTAGTGCCCGACGAGGTAGCATTACTGGGAGTTTTTTTTAAAAGGTGCTAAATATAATCCCATACCCCTTTTGTAAGGTCGCATGTATAGCCCTGTTCCTACCGCAGCCTGTTCCATAGCCATGTTGTGCCTCTTGTCTTCCTCGAATTTTTCTTTTGCAGCTTTTGCATCATTGACGGCTTTTGCGATTCCTGCAGCACCACCCCCTATACTTCCAAGAGCTCCTAACGCAGCAAATAAAGGTATAAGGAAAAGGAGGAAACCACCAGTTTTTGGGATAGGAATTATCCGTTTCTTTGGTAAAGATATGTGTTTAGTTCCGATTGAAGATAAGGCTTGTTGTACAGTTTTAACAACATTATTAGAATTATTCCTTTGAATACCATGTCTCGCTCGTCGTACTGCATTATTAAAACTTATCTTATTTTTACGCAAACCTTTACCACGTTTCAGTGTGGAACGCTTTTTTCTCCGCATTCCCATTCCGAGCTTGACTTTAGCCTTCATAGCCCCAACTACACCTAAAGCACTAATTTTTTCTCCAACTGAAGAGTCGCTTGCTTTAAACCTCTTATACGCTTTTTCTGCTAACACCTTATCTGCTTCGTGTCTACTGCTTATATTTTTCGAGCGAGAATATGAAATATCGTGTTCTTTCCACGCCTCGTCTAAAGGATTAACACCAGTGTCGTTCCTTTCCAATCTCTTGAAGAGGCGGGTGCCTGGATCACAGAAGCGGTACCCCGGAATGTGAAATTCGAACGGGAGATTATCAATAAGGTTATTGAAAAATCTTGATCCTATCTTTGCACGTTTTCGTTTACGATTGACTATAGAGATATTGTGTATAAGCATTATATAACCTGTTAAAAGTTTAATACACAACTGATTTTTTAGTAATGTGCAATCTTATAAATAGCACAGACAACGATTGATGACACAGTTCTTTAAATTTAGTTTTGCTATGAAGATCGAAATACAAAATATTAAATTGCCAATTATTAACCGTGATGGGTGTTCGTCAGAAAAAAATTATCAAAAACATGGTGAACTATTTGGCGGTTTATCCAAGCGAGGATTGGTCGTTGGTGCTTCGGGCTGCGGCAAGACAAATTTGGTTATAACATTGTTAGAACACCCTAATGGACTACGATTTGAAAATGTCTATCTATATTCAAAATCTTTGTATCAACCAAAATATGAATATTTGAGAAAATTGTTAAAACCAATGAAAGAAATTGGTTATTTTGAATTCAATGAAGGGGAAAATGTTATATCAGCTCAAGAGATTAGACCAAATTCTGTTATTATCTTTGATAATGTTGCCTCTTGTAGTCAAAATATTATGAGAGATTATTTTTGTTTTGGACGCCACAAGAATACGGACTGCTTTTATTTGTGCCAGACTTATTCATCTATTCAGAAACAGCTCATTCGCGATAATGCTAATTTAATTGTTATGTTTCACCAAGATAATACTAACCTCAAGCATATATATGATGATCATGTAAATGTTGATATGTCATATCAATTATTCAAAGATCTTTGTTCTATGTGTTGGAGAGAGCCCTACGGATTTGTGGTTATAGATAAAGATTGCGCGATAAATAATTGAAGGTATCGAAAAGGTTTTGATAGCTTCATCAAGCTATAATATTATATAATACGTAAATGTGTTGAGCAGAATGTAGTCCTTATCAACATTTAGAAGGGCAAAGATGGATAAAATTTTAGCTAAACAACTAATAAAAACTAGAAAATCGGGTAGACAAAAATATCAAGCTTTAAAATCCGATGTAGCACAATCACAAGCTCAATTGGAGAAAGGTTATAAACCTATACACCACTGCAAAAATTATTGCAAAACATGAAATCTGAGGTATTAATTAAAAAAGAGACTGAAGATATTAAAACTGAGAAAAGCAGAACTTCTACTCCCAAAAAATCTCCAGTTAATGTTTCACATTTACCTACAACTGGACTTACTTTTTTGGAAGATACTTTTCAATACAATCCATCAGATCACTCAGATCCACAAAATTCTACAGCTACTGAGCAAAATAGTAGTGACTTAATTGATGAAGACGTGGAGAAAATTCGTCTGTACATGCAGGAATTATCAAAAACGCAGGTGTATGAACAGTATTTAGAAGATTACGATCCATTACCAAGGGTATACATTGATGAGTCTATAAGAGGGGATGAGTCGACAAATGATCGCATTTACGGTGTAACACATGATTTTCTAACTGAAAAATTTAAAATAGGCGACTCTGAATTAAAAATTGTTGGTAAAGATATACAAGTGAAGGATATATTGTATCCTGGCACCGTTGGTCTGTATGAATTATTATTTAAGAAAAGTCCCAAAGCTTATAATAAGTCTGAACTAGATCATTATATGGATATATTAAAACGTACTAATGCATATCGTAGGAATTTAGACCCTAAAGATCAAATTCAAGGCAAGAATATTGTAAAATATAGGACTATAATTAGACCCTATTTAATAGATAAAGGCTTATTGAAATCTACAACTATTCCAAGAACATCTTTTAATAAACCCCCACCTCCTAATGTTAGATCTCAAAGTAGTGTTAGTTCTAGATATCAATCATTTAAGCAGCCTACGAGAGGTGGGATGTTGGAGTTATCTAATAAAAAAATTAATTATGTATATTACGATGATCCCAATGAGTTAATAAATAGATTAAGACTTTTAGTAACTTCTCAAATGGCGGGAAATAATGGACATAAAAATGAGATTTCCTCAACACTTCAGAAATTAAGGGAAGGGAAAATTATTAAATAAAGGCTACATATTTATTTTCCACACAGTATAAATCAGTCCAGTAAACGTTCACCATGCCTATTGATAAATTTGGTAGACATATGCTTGGTTATCGTTTAAAACCTTATCTCACAACATCATCTGTTTTAACGACAACTGAGGATCCTGCTACTACCCTATCTAGCCTATGTCTTATACAAATTCGAGGTGTCGCACAAAAGTCATAAAAAAATATTAAAACTTTCACATTTTACTTATTAGATGATGGTACTGTAACGTATACATTACCTATTTCAGGCGCAGTTGAAAGTATAAATTTACCCAATAATGTCACAATGTTCTTAAATAATAATAATTACAATCCAGACAATAAAAACCTAAGTAAAGGAGATGATCTTTCATTTTCACTTCCCGGTGTAGACCCAAAACCACCACTTTTTGTAGAAATTGTACTTCGTTGTCCTTTAGTAAGAAATGAGTAACATTAAAAAAGAAGTAGTTGAAGAATTACATAAACCAGCTAGAAAAAAATTTCGAAGGACTAAACGACCTTATTCAGGCTGATCTGGTACAAATGATTCCATATGCTAAAAGTAATAGGGGCCATCGATATATTCTTATTGTTATAAATGTATTCAGTAAATTTGTATGGGCTCAGCCGGTTAAAAGAAAAAGTGCTAAAGATGTAACAAATGCGATCAAAACAATTCTATTGAAAATGAAAACCACACCGAAAAATCTTCAGACAGACATGGGTAAAGAGTTTTATAATAACAGTTTCGAGAATTAATGAACAAATATAAAATTAACCATTATAGTTCATATTCCAACTTAAAAGCTAGTGTGGTAGAACGGGTAAATCGCACCTTAAAAAATTCGATGTGGCGAAAATTTAGCTTACAGGGAACCTACAAATGGATAAACATTTTACAGGATATTGTAGAGGAATATAATGATACTCCACATAGGACTACTAATAGAAAACCTAAAAATGTTACTGAGAAAAATGAAAAATATTTACTACAGCATGCATACGGTCATTTAAAGACGGTAGATTCACGCAAACAAAAATTTAATAAAGGTGACTATGTGAGAATAAACAAATATCGAGAAGCATTTTCAAAGGGGTATACTCCTAATTGGTCAAATGAAGTATTTAAGATATTGAAGATACAGAATATAAATCCTACCACTTACTTGCTGGAAGATCAAGAAGGAAACCAAATTGAAGGAGGTTTTTATGAGTATGAGATACAGAAAGTTAAATATCCTAATATATATTTAGTTGAAAAGGTTTTAAGAAAAAAAGGAAATAAAATCTATGTTAAATAGCTTGGGTTAAGCAGCAAACACAATTCGTGGATTAATAAAAATGAATTAGTATAAATGACTTAGTATAAACATTTCATGTGTAGTCTATTTAAATAAAACAAATTTATAATTATTAATTGTCTTTATTAAATTAATATAATACTAATATTAAATTACAAATCTTTCATTAAAAATTTTACATCTATGATTTTCATCTAAAATAAGGTCAAGAATTTTTGAGGTTTATACAATTCTTCTTTCAAAGCGAAATCTATCCGCAGCAAAAAATTGCAAATATTCTTTTCTAGATGAATTATATGCATGACTCCATGTTATAAGGTAATGAATTTGATTATGCATTTCATTAAATGTTACTTTTCTCCCATTATACTCTTTTACAACATTCATGTTCAAAAATTTCAGGATATGTATGAATAAATTCCATAACCATACTGATATTGATACTGTTCGGGTTTTCTTGAGGACGAATAATATTCAGGGCATTCATAAAAACATTTCCGGGTTGCTTCTGCAGTCCTTTCTGTAGTATATTGAAATAATTTGAAAATTCTTGATTCTTTAAAGTATTAATTGTATATTTTACAAGAGGTAATAGCTCCCATAAATTGCACACTGTTTCGTATCCCAGAAATATGTAGCAACTATCCTTCAAAATTTTAATCACTCTTATATTAGAAAATTGTTCAAACTCTATAGAAAAGTTTCCTGTATTTATTGCCTCCGTTTTATCGTTGGAATATAAATAATTCATAATGATTGCTTGGTATGTTATAAAATTATTCCATTCACTTTCAGTGAAAACAACTTCATTGTTTTTGTTTCCAGATAGCTTTATACATGGTTCATACCCAAAGTCATATGCTAATCCAATGGAAACAAATTTGCATTTCGATTTATTTAACTTAAATCGTTTTTCACCAAGGACTACTGAATCACTTTTGTAAGAGTTCTCTTCAGAAATAGGAACTATATTATCACAATCAAACTTAAAATGTGGTAAATTGTATAAGTTATTTTGCAGGCTCATATTGGAACAGACGCTAAAACTACTTTGGACAAATCGAATTGAACTTGTTATATACTAGTTACTCCCTCCGTAAATGTTGTAACCTTGTGTTTATCAATAATTTCATCTACATATGATTTTGATTTTTAACTTTGACCACGACCGCAACCTTTTAACTTTGACCGTTTGTCGGAAATTTTGACCTTCAACCTTGACCCGATGACCTTGACATATCCCTGGACCTTTGTCACACTCTCGACCTTGAACAATGTCCTTGGCCTTGGAATTGACCTTCCTCCGGTCATTACTCTTTGAGGAGGATCTGTGGACCCCTAATTCACACTATTGAGCCATTTTCGCGCAATTTGGTGGTTTTCAGTAACGGCATGGATACTTGAAGCTCATTTCTCAATTATTGGTTACCTACCGATAATTGTCAGATTCTATTACGATGTTGAACAATAATGTAATGAATTGCATACCGGAAATAAATAAATAGTGAGCCACCCCTGTACGTTCCATATTTTTAGAGATATCAGAATGAAATTTATCTACAATATTTATCATTCCGATTTCACCGACAATGACCCTAAAAATCTTTTGTAAATGAATGGTAAATTACATATTTCTATATTTTTAAAATCAGAGTTACATTCTGGGTGTATTTATATTATTTTAAAAATTTTATGCAGAGTTACGCAAAAAATAATTTGAACTTTAGTCTGCGAAAATTTTTGTGTCGATGTAATTCAAATTAAAGGGTTAATACTTCCAATAAAACATCGTATAGGGTGTTCTAAACTTATCACCAGTCACATTTTAAATGTTACCATATGAAACACCGGATTATTCAGAAGACCATAATGGATCAACCGATGCCAAAACTTTTGTAATGTGTAGTCGTTGCCAGCAGAATTATCAGAAATGTTTCATTTACATCATAACTTTTAGGACCATTTCTCAAGAAATCGGAAGGGAATTATGACGGATAATCTCGAAAATGAGAAAATTATATCTAATTTTACCGTATAAAATTTCGTCCAGACACTTTTAACAAAGCGGGACGAAAAAGGCAAAGAGAAAGCTCAAACAAAAGTATAATCGTCCAAAAATGTTGACAATTTTAAGAACGGTGAAAATTACATTTTATCGATCCATGCTATCAACGAATGTGATACTGCGATTGCATTATATCATATTGGGAATCTCGAAAATAGCAAAAATTTACAGAATTGTGCGGAAGTTTTTTAAAATGCCACATATTCGCTAATTCATGTACAATGCTCCACAGAAGGAAGGTCTATTGATTTTCACAGGATATTATTCGTTTATAAAGGCAACTAGACTAGATAAGCACATAAAATTGTCAAATCTACCGCCCACATTCAATGTACTACAACAACATGTGTGAGTGTATTGCAAGTCGAAAAATTGTTTGATAATGCACCGGAAGAATGGGGGTGGACTATTGTTAACAGTAATTTGGAACCGATTCAAACCCTTTTGAGACAGGCTCCTGTTATTATATTTCGCAACTGCAAATAGGCCTTCGCTGTTCTGTGATATGCGGGCACTGCTGTGGATAGTCTTGTTTAAATGCCGAAACTGAAGTAATAGATAGCAATATGGATGTTTACGACGACGTAGATTCAATCTGCTGTAACCGGCCAATGAGGGCTGTGCAAAAAATGCTTTACTTAGAGTGTTAGTTCAGGGTTTGGTGATCCCTCCTGTATAGTCGCCGGCCACAAAATTTTATTATAGTGTGCCTGCTATGAGCCCTGAGAGTTTACGTGGAGACAGGCACACTGGCTAGCTGTTCCTGCGGGGGTCGTGGTTCGTTTTGAGGGTGATTTAGGGTAGTGGGTGGTAATAAGGAAAATTTACGAAGTAAAATACGAATAGCCAAATTTATTACACTATAAAACATCAAAATATGTGTATACACATACATATATATAGATATAGGACGCAAGAGTAAAAACAGTTAAGTAATATTATACAAAAAAATAACCACTGGTGGTTGATACTAGAAATAAGGTTTGCCGCCGGTCGTGACCACGTCTGGCGTGCCATCTAAGTCTGGGCACTCATGCGTATTAGCCTAGCGTAATAATGACTTTGTTAAACACTTAGAATTATAAAAAAAACTTCAAAACTATCCAAAACGAAGAAATGCAAGGGCTAAAATCGGTTGCGTAACCCAAATAGTGTTACCTAATATTTTAAAACTCCACTGTTACAAATTGGCAAAAACAATAGGTAAAAATATTAGGTTATTAAAAACAATTCTGTACAAGGAAAAGAGTTTGTCCGCAAATGGCGCCAGTGAATAAAATCAACCAATATATAAAATATTCGACACTGACAACTACTTGTATAAGATGAAAATATTAAAAATGCTTCTCCAACTACGGAGTTCAGTATGAAAATATTAATTGTAAAACGATACGCTTACAGTTGGCTGCCGGTGGTGATATCCTAGGCGTGCTCCACCAATCTGGACTCCGCTCTCACTGCAAAACGAGCCCTACTTCTTAGCTGCCCCTCGTATATAGCCACAGCAAAATTGATTGGCGATAAAACTGATGACAGGGGTTGATTGTGTGAACTGATGACAAGAATCAATGCTAAAGCTGGTTTTGAAAAGCCTTGGGGGTTGTTTATCGGCTTAAAGTAGCCTTCTCGTTCTACGAGAGAGGTATATCAATGACGTCGCAAAAACTTCAGCTGGAGGCGGCTCGGGGCGGCCGAAAGTAAGGAAGAAAAATCCAGCAAACAATAAAACAAACACACCAAAGAAAATTAGGTTCGTTGCCACTTAAAAAAAAACCTTTCCACCATAAATCCCCAAATTGGGTAAGCACAAAATAGCTGCAGAGGCAAAGGTCTCTTCCTTGTATTTACGAATCGCCCAAACTCCCTACCCCGCTATCAAAAAACGGGACTCCAATAAAAACCCAGGGAATTCAAAAAAACTTATCAGCACTGTGCCGGACTCAACGTATTTCTATAGCCGTCGCTTCTCTGTAAATATCCACTTGTTAAAATTAGATGACCAACTATACCTATGAAATCAAATGGTCATAGTATATTTCAATTATGTTGCGGGGCCATAAAATGGACCGTAACAATCCCCCCCTTACCTATCCAAAAATATATATATATATATATATCTCTATATATATTTTTTTATTTACTTAAATTAAACAAGGGCCGTGTTGTGCCGGCGGCAGTTGGATGCGTAGTTATTTTCACAGTTACCAATACTCTTAATTAGAATTCGGTGTAGAAGGAGGCGATTGGGTTTCCTCCGACGTATCGGGTTTCAAATCCTTGACGTTCCATGTACCGGATGGCTTTCCGTCTAAGTCCTTTAGTTCGTAAGCCCAAGGCGATATTCGTTTACTAACCACAAAAGGGCCGAGAAATTTTGGTGCGAATTTCGCCGTGAAATATTGGCCTGCGTTAGACTGAGGATAATTTTTACGCCAAACTCGCTCACCCACCTCGTATTTTACGTCGCGGCGTCGTAAGTTATACGTCTTTCTACTACGTTTGAATGCCTTGTCCAACCTTTTTCTCACATAGTCGAATATTTTCGTGAATTCGGTTGAATGTCCGACCTTTCGGTCGTGGACAAGAACACTGGCGACTTTGTGGTCGTCGCCATGCAACTTTGCTTCTCTCCCAAATTTTAGAAGATAAGGTGATTGACCTGTGGTCTCGTGTGTAGCAGTACGTATAGCACAGGCTACTTTCTGTAGGTTGAATTCCCAGTCGCGATGGTTGTCTTTTACATAAGCTCTCAACATCGTTTCTAGCATGCGATGTTGCCTCTCCACAGGGTTGCTCTGTGGGTGATAAAAGGGCGTTTGGATCATCTCGACACCGTATCTCTTAGTCAATCCTTTAAGCAACTTCCCAACAAATTGCCTGCCATTATCAACAATGATTTTACGCGGAACTCCGAACAATAGGAAAACATGATCTTCTAGTATTTTAACAATATTCTTAGCCGTCGATCGACGCAGCGGATGAAAAATACAAAATTTACTAAAATAATCAGAGATACTTAATATATACATAAAACCTGACGTACTTTTAGGAAGGGGGCCGACCAAATCTATCGATATCGTATCCCACGGTTCTTTAACATCGAGACGACCTGATAATAAACCTGCTGGAGCCTTTTGCTCCGGCTTTTGTTCGAGACATATTTGACATTTCCGTATATATCGGGTTATATCGTGTTTCATTTTAGGCCAGAAGTGCTGTCGAGCTATTCGATGGAAAGTTTTATATATCCCACCATGACCAGCCGTTGGTATGTCGTGGTTATTGGCGATTATCTTATTTCGATGATTTTTCGGCACCACTAACTTCCACTCTGAAACAGGAATCCCTAAATCCGACCTTTCACGAACCTTCTTAAATAGGTTCCCTCCATCGGTACGCCACAAAGGATAATTCAACGGGCTCCTATCAACAGAGGTCAGCATTTTGCTATGCCATGGATCTTTGACATCAGAGAAGACAACCGAGGAAATTCCAATTTCATCTATGACGGGGACGGCTCTAGAGAGTGCATCGGGGACAACATTATCTTTTCCCCGCCGATGAACTATTTCGAAGTCATACTGTTGAAGTTTGACACTCCATCGTGCTAGTCGTCCTGTGGGGTCAGTTATGTTGTTTAGCCATTTTAATGCGAATTGGTCCGTGATCACTTTAAACTGAGTAGCTTCGACATAAGGTCGGAACTTCTCTATCGCCCACAACACGGCCAAACATTCTTTTTCGGTCGCGCTGAACTTCCGCTCGTTCTTATTCAAAGAGCGGCTGATATAACTGACAACTCGTTCACCGTCTGGGTAGTCCTGAGCCAAAACTGCGCCGAGGCCAAAATCACTCGCGTCCGTTTGAATGCAGAACTGACGAGAAAAATCTGGACAGTTCATAACAGGAGCTGCAATCAACAATTCTTTGATTTCAGCAAAAGCCGTTGCACAAGCATCGTTCCATACAAATTTTGTATTTTTACGTAAGAGGTTGTTTATTGGTGCAACCACCGTAGCGAAATTAGGTATGAATCTGCGGTACCAGCTTGTCATACCGAGAATCCTACGCACCTCTTTTGTATTCTTGGGTGTGGGGAGATTGAGTATGGCTTATACCTTATCGGGATCGACATGAAGACCCTGCTCGTTAATAACATAACCCAGGTACTTCAGTTCGTCACGACAGAAGTGGCACTTACTCTTACTAACCGTTAGGCCCGCTCTCCGGAGTCTGATAAATACGTCGCGGAGTCTCTCCAACGCTATAACACTACTAGCAGGAGTGCCGCAAGGTTCTGTTCTGGGTCCCTTTTGTTTATCATCTACACAGCCGATTTAATGTCAACCTTTTCTAATTGTTACTCTCACGCATATGCTGATGATAAACAACTGGTTTATAGAGTCGACATCGACAATCTCCCAGCTTTTGAAAATCATGCAAATACAGATTTAGAAAATTTATTCAAAAAATCGAAAAGCTGCAACTTGTCTTTAAACAATAACAAATCTTGCGTATTATTTTTTGGCTCACAAAAAAAGGTTGATACTGTGAAATCTGCATTAAACATCAAAATAAATAATGAAAACATTCCTGTAGTGGACCATAAAAATAATCTAGGTCTAATAATGGACAGTAAGTTAAAATTTACACAACAAGTTAGTAAGATTGTGCAAAAATCATATGTAGCCTTAAAGCTATTGTATGCTAATAAAGAATTTCTAAATTTTGGTCTTAAAAAAACGTTGACCGAAACTATGGTGCTTTCTAATTTCAATTATGGGGATTATATTTATAGACCTCACCTTAATGCTATCGACAAAGCTCGCATACAACGAGTTCAAAACTCGTGCTGTAGGCTTATTCATAACCTGCGTAAATATGATCACATTTCTACCAAGTTTAAAGAACTATCCTGGTTAAACATGGTTAACAGATGGAAGCATCATCTGGCATGTACAGTTCATAAGGTGATATTGACCTCCACTCCTGCTTACCTCAAAGAGATGCTAATAGAGCGTAGTAACTTTCACCAAATTAATTTAAGAAATATTCATTCTCTTCACATTCCGAGACATCGCACTACACTTTTTCGCAAAAGTTTTCTTTACAACGCTGTTAGTATTTATAACTCTCTACCTCATCATCTAAAGGAATTGATTATCCCACGGTTTAAACAAAAATCTAAATTATATTTTCTTCTATCACAATTATGATTTTATTTTGTTCCTTATCTTTCAATGAATACACTATCATGCTTCATAATTTCAAATAGTATAAATTACTTTTTATTGTTTCCAATTATTATTCTGCTTATTATTATTTATTCTCTTTGGAGTCTTTTATATTTTTATACTAAGAATTATTAAATCTATTATTTTTTGTGTAGAGGTTAAGTGTAAGAATAGCACCACGTGTGCTAAACTTCGCCTCATTTTTGTAATAATATCATCACATATATGTGTATATTTACAAAAATAAATTACGATTATTATTATTATTATTATTTCCAGATGTTTGTCGAACTCTTGGGTGACGATTATTATGTCATCGAGGTATACGAACACGTATGGCTCCAAACCTGCCCCAAGGATATTGTCGACGAACCTTTGCCAAGTGGCACTAGAATTATGTAGGCCCATGGGCATCCTTCGAAATTGGAATAAACCTCGCCCCGGCACAGTAAAGGCTGTCAACGGTTTCGCTTGATCGGTAAGAGGTATTTGCCAATATGCGCTTTTTATATCTAACGAAGTTAGACACCTAGCGTCTCGTAACTTGTCCAAGGTGTTCGTAATGTTCGGCAAAGGGTAGGCATCCCGTAGGGTCACTTTGTTCAGTTTGCGGTAGTCCACACAAAAGCGGTAGCTACCATCCTTCTTCTTCACCATTACGATCGGAGAAGACCACGGAGAAGAAGAGGGCTCAACAATGCCCTGCCGTAACATCTCGTCTAATTCGACATTGATGTAAGCCTGTAGCGCCGGAGATATAGGATAATACCTCTGCCTAATGGGATCTGCGCTAGTTCTAATGTTGTGCTTAACCAGAGTAGTACACCCTAATCCATCTGGCATATCTCCGAATATCTCGCTAATTAACTGGTCGAGTTTACCTGCTTGGCTCTGTGGGAGGCAAACGTTATTAGTTAGTGTCGCAATAGACGGATGTTCAGCGGATTCCGAAAACGTCCAATGATTGTGCCGAAAGTCGGGTACAATACCCATTCGTTTAAAGAAATCAATACCCAGAATTAACAAATGGTGAGGATCAGGTAAGGCCAGTACATCGATAATTTTAACACGATTCTGTAACCTAAACGGCACTTCGTAGCGGTCAATTACCTCGCAACACTTACCATCTGCGACGCTACAAGATTTCACATCTGACGGTAATAATTTCAAACCCAGTTCTCGAAAGTTATTTATCCCTTGTTCGCCTACCACGCATCGCGACGCTCCCGTATCCAGTAACCCTAGCAATTTTTTTCCCATAACGTTGACCTCCAAATAAGGCCTCTCGTCACCTTTTACGTTTTCCAAGATGTAGTCTAGTTTTACCTGGATACGTATATTTGCTTCAGAAGCATTTGGAACCGCTGTTCGGGGTGTTAGGTTCGCGACGCGGTTAGATCGCGGCCTATGTTGCCGTTTCCCGAACATACTGGACAAGTGCGAACAGTTACGTTATTTTTACCGCAGCTATAGTAGCGTCTAACCAATGGATGGGGACATTGACGATAAGAATGTCCAGCACGCCTGCAATTAAAACAAAGAACTTGATTTTGACTACGTTGACTACCATCACCTGTGACTTGCGGAGTAGTGACGGCGTTTAAATACATCGAAGTTTCGGAGTTGGGTTGACCATTTTGATGTGTGTCGTCTACTGACGAATTAGTAACCACAGCTGATTGTGCGTCGGGTACGTTTGAAATAACTTCGTTCGGCTGTATCGCGTGAACACGGTCCAATCGGTGCCTATACGAAGAATGGCGATAAAAATCTGGTCGATACATCATGTTAGTTTCCGTCACTAAGTTCGGATTTGTAGAAGGAGGCTTAAACCGCTCGCGGTGTCGAATATTATTTTCTACCAATTGACACACTTGAATTAACCCAGATGTAGTAAGAGTTTGTTGGAAGACTAAATCTCGTTGAATCTCAGGCAGTAACCTTTCGCGAATTATTTTAACCCTCTTCTCTTCTCGGGGCTTATGTCTGAGTTTATTAAACAACCCCTCCATTGTATAAATATATATCACTACGCGTTCCAATTCCCCTTGAGATCTACTACGGATATCGTCCCAGACGTCCTTATCTGGATCATCGGTAGAGTAAACTCCCCTTAACTCCGTGATCAGCTCATCCCATGTAGCCACGTGATCTCGAATTCCCAAGTAAAAACTTCTTGCCGAGTTTTCAAATAACCTGCTTGCGCATTGGAACAGCTGAGGTTTTGTAAGCCCACATGCCTGTCGTAACTCCTCAACTCTTTCGATGAAATCAGTCACACTACCACGACCGTCAAATGTAAACTTCCAGTCAGAAACTATACTAAAGACTCGAGGTTGATCGATAATCCGTGAAGACGATCCGCGCTGTATACGATTATCAGTGTCGTCTAATCGTAAAGCCCGTAATTCCGTCTCAACATCGTTTGTCCCTTGCGAAGCCATGTTTGAATTCAAACCCGCTACATTTGAACAAAAGTTGGCGTAATTCGTATTTGATAACCCTAAGTTTGAACCTACATTCCCATCACGGTGATTGAAATAATGAGCTGTAGAATTCCAATTCGCGCACGTCGCCCCATGTATTGATTCGTCTAACATCGGAGGTTGTTCCGCTGTATGTAATGGTTGACTATCATTCGAGTTAACTGTGGGACCCCTTGTCCTATGATTATTTACCAACGGACTACTATTTACGCCTAATAGAGAATTCTGCTGGAGCTGAAAAGAAACTCGCCTATCGTGATTTAACGTTTGCGTTGCCGGTCGAGAAGCAATCTGAGCCACATCTCCACCTGTCTGATTGATTTCCACATTACCGTGAGACAAAGCTGACAGGAGCGATAGTTGGGCATTGGTGGCGCTCTCCTCAGCACCAGATGTGCTTGGATGAGGCCCTACCATGTTTATCCCCTCTTGACCTTGTGCCAACGACGACTCGTTATCTCCAAGTCGAGCAGGAGCCAGTGGTGTTTGAGTAATAGGGTAATTAGCTACTTTTCTCATAATTGACTCTAAACCATTGTTGAGTTCCAGACACCGTGCCATTAAAACTTCCTTTTCGCCACTAACATTGACATCAGTGATGCGGTGCAATCGCCCCATTACATGCATAGTACGAGAAATTTTTTTACTATATTCGTTTCTACTATTACTACTATCAAAATTATCTATCGCATCTACCAATTCATCAAGTTTCCTTGAGCAAACGTTAATTTCCGTTGCTGAATCTAAGGTTATATTTGACAATAATGGAATGTCCCCCGATTTCCCGAGTTGTATATATGGTCTAAGCTGCCTGCGCATCTCCTCGACTGTGCCTTTCTCTGACACGCCTCGAACGCGCAGTTCATATTGTAGTTCATCTCTTCTTAACCGATTAACTTCCATCGTAGTAATGATTTACTTTCAATAAAAATAACCCGAAGCTTTTCCCAAATTCCCAAAAAAAGTACGGGTGTATGTCCGTAAACCGAGAGAGTTTTTACTAACGTAAAAATGTGAAATATAGTTAACGTTTAGTGCCTCAAAGGCACTCCCTCCCCCGAACCTACAAAAAGTTACGAAGTAACGCAGAATTTCGGCCTGGGAGCAGCACCGCAACCAAAATTAAACCCTATAAGTATATCGATGTAACAATCTATATCTACTACTTACTTACTACCAACCTATATTAAAATAGTTTACCTAAAGCCTATTGTGTATTGTGATGTTTTGCATCCAAATATTTTTCAAACCAATTCACCCCTAAATAAAAATAAGCCTACGCCACTGGATTCGCCTTTAGATCTCAATTCAAACCGTGAAACCAATAATTAAGGTTAAAAGTATGTTAATTGGTAAGGAGTAATGTTAAAATATACCCCTAAGAAAAAATTATGGTACTCCACTGGACTTACCACTTCCACACAGCAAACCAACAGTACGAGAATAATAGTAAAAAATATTGCACCTATTATAAGCTAATGTAAGTTGCATAAAACTCTCCACTGTGTAAAGTTTAGGTTTAAAAAAAAAATTACCACTTACTTCTTAAACTACAAAGATTTACAAGTTATCTCCCCTAACTATAGATGATGACCTTTGTTTGCTATAAGTATGGTAAATCTTATCAGTTAATTTGTAACTATTTTCTATTACACACTTTGAATCTTTTGGTTGACCCCTGTATAACCATTTATTTTAATTGGCTTTATTGGGAACCCCTGTTATGTAATTTTGATTGAAATCAATAAATTGCAACGATTTCTAGTCTAGTTCCCCGTATATCGAAACAATTAATGTAAAAAAATACGTCAAGTTATGAGACTAATTTTGATTGTAACCCTGTATATTGTTATAACGGATATTTAACCGAAAGAGCCCAAGTGGTTAATAATAACTATACTTTCCCACAAAACAAACCAGTAGATTTGATTTTTGTAAACGACGGGAACAATTTCCTGACCCGTAATGTATAGTAACGTAGTATTTTTGTGCTGTATTTAATTATATCTTAACATCTTTGAGTACGTTGCGAACCGGATAATAATAACTAGCTATTGCAAAAATAAATTTAAAATTTTTATCGACTTGCTCGGTATTTTTTCCAACTGTACCAAATACTAATCTTAACTAATCTCTACTAACCTAAACTAAACAACTATTATATTATTGTAGCAATGCTTTATTATGTACCTATAGCAACTATTAGACTAACCCTGTATATTATATTGACGTATACTGTTAATCAATAGAAGCCCACTTAACGTTTCCTAATTATAAATTTTAATAGATGTCCTGCTAAATAAATACCTACTATCTATATACAATTTTTTTCCCAAATTCTTTTTATATGTATATATTTTTTCATTTGTTTAAGCTGTTATGACAAATCTGTTGAAGGAAATAAACTGCTTCTGGACAGTACGTAAATCCAAAATTACTCTCTACTTAATTTTATGAAAAGCTTTGTGAGGATATTGTTTAAATCTCAAAATGACCCTGTGATAAATTTATTAATTGGCAAAATGTAATAATATCACAATTTTCGCTTTTGTTTATTTAATTTCCTCAGTTATATTTTTGTTAGAGTATCTATTTTGTAAAAAAAACGAAATCTGCTATTTGAGGAGATAAAACGTGTAAAAACCTACTAAAACTAAGATTAAAAAACAACACAAGCACACATTAAAATTGCTGGAGCAGCGGCAATAGGAAAGAGATTTTTACGTTTATTTGCCTGTATATAACTATTTTAGTAGTGTTTGACCAACCTGCGGCAAGTAGTTTATCAGTATCAAAATTATAACAATACACTATAATTATCGACTCTAGAAAAAACAGATAACAAATTACCATCCAAAACCGAATCACCATCAAAAAGCAATTAAGGGTGCCATTGTAACCGGCCAATGCGGGCTGTGCAAAAAAAAATGCTTTACTTAGAGTGTTTGTTCAGGGTTTGGTGATCCCCCCTGTATAGTCACCGGCCACAAAATTTTATTATAGTGTGCCTGCTACGAGCCCTGGGAGTTTACGTGGAGACAGGCACACTGGCTAGCTGTTCCTGTGGGGGTCGTGGTTCGTTTTGAGGGTGATTTAGGGTAGTGGGTGGTAATAAGGAAAATTTACGAAGTAAAATATTAATAGCCAAATTTATTACACTATAAAACATCAAAATATGGGTATACACATACATATATATATAGATATAGGACGCAAGAGTAAAAACAGTTAAGTAATATTATACAAAAAAATAACCACTGGTGGTTGACACTAGAAATAAGGTTTGCCGCCGGTCGTGATCACGTCTGGCGTGCCATCTAAGTCTGGGCACTCATGCGTATTAGCCTAGCGTAATAATGACTTTGTTAAACACTTAGAATTATAAAAAAAACTTCAAAACTATCCAAAACGAAGAAATGCAAGGGCTAAAATCGGTTGCGTAACCCAAATAGTGATACCTAATATTTTAAAACTCCACTGTTACAAATTGGCAAAAACAATAGGTAAAAATGTTAGGTTATTAAAAACAATTCTGTACAAGGAAAAGAGTTTGTCCGCAAATGGCGCCAGTGAATAAAATCAACCAATATATAAAATATTCGACACTGACAACTACTTGTATAAGATGAAAATATTAAAAATGCTTCTCCAACTACGGAGTTCAGTATGAAAATATTAATTGTAAAACGATACGCTTACAGTTGGCTGCCGGTGGTGATATCCTAGGTGTGCTCCACCAATCTGGACTCCGCTCTCACTGCAAAACGAGCCCTACTTCTTAGCTGCCCCTCGTATATAGCCACAGCAAAATTGATTGGCGATAAAGCTGATGACAGGGGTTGATTGTGTGAACTGATGACAAGAATCAATGCTAAAGCTGGTTTTGAAAAGCCTTGGGGGTTGTTTATCGGCTTAAAGTAGCCTTCTCGTTCTACGAGAGAGGTATATCAATGACGTCGCAAAAACTTCAGCTGGAGGCGGCTCGGGGCGGCCGAAAGTAAGGAAGAAAAATCCAGCAAACAATAAAACAAATACACCAAAGAAAATTAGGTTCGTTGCCACTTAAAAAAAAACCTTTCCACCATAAATCCCCAAATTGGGTAAGCACAAAATAGCTGCAGAGGCAAAGGTCTCTTCCTTCTATTTACGAATCGGCCAAACTCCCTACCCCGCTATCAAAAAACGGGACTCCAATAAAAACCCAGGGAATTCAAAAAAAACTTATCAGCACTGTGCCGGACTCAACGTATTTCTATAGCCGTCGCTTCTCTGTAAATATCCACTTGTTAAAATTAGATGACGGGGCGAGCGTAGGTGCGTCTTTACTATGTACATACTTCGGTATGCGATGTAAAGCAACGATAGGCGCAGTTAGTACTTGGATGGGTGACCATTCCAACGGAAACCGCGTTCTCGCCTCACACATCTTCCAGCGGCTTGTATATCAGTGTATGCGCGGAAGCTATACAACCTTAGGCGAGGGTTGTATAGGAGATATACCATCCTTCGGAGGGGATGTAAAGCCGTCGGTCCCTTGTCTATTAAATGTTAGGCAAGTAAAAGATCCCTACTCTTCTTAAGGGAAGAGGTTCGGCAAAATTCCTGGTTGGGGGTAGTTCGTCTACAGGCGTCGGTGATAGGCCTCAGTAGCGGAAATAGGCCGACGTTAAATAAATGTATAAAAAAAAAAAAATTAGATGACCAACTATACCTATGAAATCAAATGATCATAGTATATTTCAATTATGTTGCGGGGCCATAAAATGGACCGTAACACTGCCGGCACAGTAACTCAGTTGACTAGAGCTTGATCATACTCTACTGTGTTCTGAGTTCGATTTCCGACATCGGCAGTGGTAATATCGGTGGATAATGGATGTTATGTGTATTTTTTCAATTGTGTAATACCCTTCCTGAAAACCTTTGCTTTGTGCTTGGTGGTTGTCTACTATATGTAGTGTGTTGGTTCATATTATATTTGTATAATGTCTTTCTTAATAAAAGATGTGAGAATCCTTAGACGAAGAACATATTGATGAAGTCACTGAGAAAGCTCCAAAGGAAATAGACGTAGGGGAAGAGACCAAATATATTTTTTAAAACACACACACACGAAAACCCCAGCGGTGGTGTGGAAAGTAGTACCTACGTGTTTTTACGAATTGCAGACATTGCAGCTCTACCGCACGTTTTACTCAAAAAACAATAGGGTTTTCCCACTAATTTTATTTTAACAATTTGTGTCGTGAAAATGATATAATAAAACATTTTATTAATTTACAACAATTTACTTTTCTAATAAGAATTATTTCTAAGAAAATATCGTTAAATCAACTTGCTGATAATTTCACTGCTTTTTAAAACGGGCATTTCTACGCGCTAGAATTACGTATCTACCCGGAAAACCAATGAGATTATGGATATAATTAGTTTGTAATAGATTCTAACTGTGTGTTAAAGAAAGCTTTCCTCTAATACTTCTCAGAATTTCAATTTGTAATGCTTGTACTGTGATTGGTCTGAAGCAGTGGACGTGTAAATATTGGCCAATCAGAATCCAGATAAATGCCGCACAAGTTATTCGTGAAAGCGTCGGACGTTAATATTTTGTACTGTAGTTTAGATTTAACCTTCACCGACATTACACAACAGATGACTAACCTAAAACGTTAAATTTATATTTTTATGTTTGTATTGTTTGGAGTGAAAATATTATTTTATCAGTCTCTGGTTTATGTTTTATTAATTCTCAATCAAAATGGAATCAAGTGGAAGAGGGATATGTTAAAGGTGCCGCTGATAATTTACCTAAAGTAGAAAAGTGCTGAGTGTTGTCAATAAATAGAGGTTATGTTATGTTAACAGAGACCAAGATTAATAAACAATCTTGAACAGAGACAACCTCTGTGATTGGATTTCAGGGTGTTGACGTCACAACGCGCCAATTTATGGCTGTTTAAAATGAACCCAATATTTTTCAAACTTCAAGTTTTTTTTTGTTACTATTAGTAAAATTAATAAGATAATAAATATACCATAAATCATTTTTTTATGTGAGTTAAGTATTTCAGCAATAATTTTTTTTTCGGGTTAATTACGAAAAAGTATAACGAACTTTCTTATAGTAAATTTTATAAACTACAATTTTTATAATCACGTTTCTCGAAAAATGTATAGTTTTAGAGATAGTGGCAAAAAACTAAAATTTACTGCCTTTCACATCCTAAAAAAGATCCAACTGGTCAAATTAAAGCTAATTTTAAGAATTTCCATATTTTCAGGATTTCATTACATCAAAATAAAAAATTGAGCTTAGGTGAACTTTTTTTATAGTTTTGTCTTATTAATGTGTGTACAGAGAAATATACAAGTTTTAATTTTTACCAACATATTTATTTTGTAATTGAACAAAGTAAGAAATATCGCAAAGAATTGATTATGTTTTTTAACATGTAAATGATTTTAATCGTAAAATTAATTTAAAACTCCATTAAAACATTTTGAAATACTATTAAATCTAAAGTTTACATGATTTATTTAAAAGATAAGGTATGAATTCGACTTTAATACGTTACACAACAAAAAACAAGTGCACAGACGAGTTTTACGTTTTTGAAGATGTGATCTAAAAATGAGGCACCTATCTACCAAAATAAATAATTAGCAGTTCCATGGGTGCAACTTTTATTAAGAAGAATGATATCTACACATAGACGTTTTTTTCTCTGTTTAAATACAAAGAATTTGTCGTAGGTCCGCGAAAAATCCGAATATATATTTTTAGTCAATTGAAATGTTACGTTTTAGGTAACATTTTGGGTAGGACGCGATTTTTATTTTCCCATATACGTAGTATATAAGAAAAGTAAGATGATTGTGCAATAATTCTGTTTTGAGTTTTTGATGGATTTACACGTTTTCAAATCCCCTGAACCCAAAAAAGTGGTTTTTAGAAAATGTCTGTCTGCCGTCTGTGGTCGCACCTAGAACCCAAACTACTAAATCGATTTTGTTCAAATTTTACATGTGTATTCAAGACGGTCACACCTCGAGACGAAATCGCAAGATCGATCCTAGCTCAAGTGTGGGGGAAGTAAACCCATAAAAACAGGGAAAAAAATTTAAAATATTTTTTTCTCTAAAACGGCTCTAACGATTTTGATTAATTTGATACATGGATGCTCAGGAGAGCAACTGGTCATGTAATTTCATATTGGTACTAGGGAGTACCGATATGAAATTACATAACCAGTTGCTCTTAGAAAATACCAGGAGGGAAGCTGTGGGGGGTGAGTTTTAAATAATTTCATAATTTGTTTTTCCCAAATGAATCTAACAATTTTAATCAAATTTAACACATGAATACTGACTTAGAATAGTAGCATAAGTTACATGATCGGTTGTACCTAAGGTTGTACCAAGGAAGGAGGTTGCGAGGGGGGCAAGGAATTATATAATATTTCCTCTAAAACGATTTTGATTAAATTTGGCACATAGACACTCCCCTAATACCGGTATGAAATGACATGACCAGTTGCTCCTACAAAATGGAGGGAGGAAAGCTGTGCCCGAGGTGAGTTTTAAATAATTTCATAATTTCTTTCTCTAAAACGGATCTAGCAATTTTAATTAAAATTAACACATGAATACTGTAGTAGTAGCGTAAGGTGATATGACCAGTTGCACCTAAGAAATCCAGGGAAGAAGGTCGCGGGGGGGCAAGGAGTTAAAACAAAATATTTTAAATTTCAACAAGATTGGTTGGGAAGAAATAGAGATTTGACGATGAAAAAATTCGATGCCGGGACCAGGGTACATTAGTTCGGTCTACTTCTAAATGGGAAAGTTCGTCCGAGTTGTCGTGTATAGATTTTTTTTTATTTGTTAGAAGGGGGGGGCGCTCTGAATTTAAAATTGAATTTTCGGGATCAGCAGCCACCCCATTTTACCACCATTTTGAAAATAGCAATGCAACCAGTTTTTGCGTAATATCTCCTTAACTGTACCTACGTCTAATAAAAAAAATTTAGAAAGGTTTTTTTGTTGAGAATTACAAACTGGGTAAGGGTTAGGTAATCCAGATGACGATCTAATTTAAGGTATGAATATTCTTTTCGTACCAGTATAAGATGACTTGACCCGTTATCCTAAAAAATTCAGTGGCAGAGGCTGTGGAGACAAGTTTAAAAGATAATATTTTTAGTCGCAAACTCCTCTATAAAATCCTTATTTTACTATAAGGAACATAACCAGACTGCAACCAACAGCTACTCTCCGGGCTATGTGCCCCGCCGAGCGCTGAATTACAAGTTACAAGTCTGGCGCGTTAAGAGTTGTTCGTAGTGTATTAGTCATCCATGCTTCCAATTTTAATTGTAAATGACTTCACGTCAATAAAATGACGCAGCTGAATGTACGGTGTGCTTGGAAGGCGAGAGATAGAGATGTAGTAAAATATGACATTGGACAAATTTATTATACCTAATCTTTAAATTTCTCTGTGCATTTGAGGACATTAGGGCTAATTTTATTTTAGTTCTACAAAAGGGAAAATGTTTATTTTAATAATACCTATGTGGGATGACAAGAATTATTTTTGCAAATCGAAAATAGAAGAAAAAATTTTTTTTTTATATGTACTTTTTTTTTCCTCTCGTCATCCCACATTGTAACATGTTTTTAATGTCTTTTAGTGAAAGCCGTTTTTTAAAATAATGATTTATATGAGAGTAAATTGCACCGTCTTTCCGGCTTATATCTGGAGCGCTCTTAAGTGTAATAATTGCATATTACCATCAAAACGCTAATGCTTCGATTGCAACAAACACCAGCCGAAAGACTGAACCTACTTAAAGGAGTTCTCTTGCCAGCCGTCACACACCACTTGCAGACTGCAGTTTCGAGCTGTTGGCTCTCGTCAGTGCAAGGTAGGCATGTGACGACCGGCACGAGGATCCTTTGACTATTTGGTACATCCCGGTATTTTTACAATAGCGACATGTAAAATAGTCAGCAGGCGCCATCTAGCGGTCCAGTGTCTATTGCAATCGAAAAATAAATAGCCTGACTGGGCTTAGCATAGTTCAAATGTGCTTTTAGAGGGCGGAATATTAAAACATAATATTTTTAGCCACTTGGCCACTACAATTTCTATTCATCCACAACATACTACCAGCGACGTGTGGCGAAACACCGTTCTAAAAACAAAAGGTGGCGATATAACAACGATCCGCATAATGTAACTGTGAAAACAAAATTTTCTGACGTAATAATCTGTTAATTTTACTAGGAATGTTGCTTATAAGGTCACAGAAAACATTCCACGACAAAATTGCATCCCGTGGCGGCATTTCCGTTGTGAAACCAAAACGATCTTCACACTTTCGGTACCTACAGTACGTCTTATGAACACTGGCAACACTGTGCTCCTTCACAAAATATAACACCTGTTGATTCAGGTAACTCATTGTTGGGATTCCCCTACAATTCTAACTAATCGTTTGATTACCATTTCACACACGATTGACATTACATTTTCATAAAAACTATAATGCTAACTGTACTTCGGCAGTGGTTTAACTGAAGTCGAGATTAAAATAAACAAATCGATTCATTTTCATTGGCTACACTAAAACTTACGTAGTGGGTGCATGTGCGTACCCTAGACAAGTGTTTCATTCTTAGTTCTTTATTTCGTTCTATTTAGCATTTCTTACTGTGTTTATTAATAAGATATTGTATTAATTAATTATTAACATCAACATGTCCACCGCAATTTTGCCTTCTACATCAACTGCTTTACAGTGTGATTTTAATGCCTGCGGGGTAATACCCTTTAATACCTTGGGGGTAATGGGGTAGTGAAGCGCAAGTTAGCCTCTCCTACTCAATTGTTAACCTCACCTTCGCGATGAGTTCAATTTGAACTTGATGCACCCTGTTTTTACTAACGAGGCTCTAACGACCGAGTAAGGGCGGAATAACCTTTATCTTTAGCCGTGAGCACATCCACCTTCTCACGAAGAGTGCGGTAAAAATAACCCACCGCACACAAAGGTTGCTTTTGGAATCGTTTGGTTACCCCATCGTCGCAGTCTCCTTCTGTGCCATGGGACCACACCACTCGCCTTCCGCAACCGAGCTGGTCAGTTGCATACCTGCTCCAGCTAAAACTTCAAATGCAGCTTCGTTTTCAGTCGATTAGGACTAAAAAAAAATGATGGAGCGTTCAAGTGGGACAAAATCATCCGGAAGTAAAATACCCTCCCGATCGGATCTCCGGGGGAGGGTGCCCACAGGGACACCTCATCGAATGTCGAAAAAACACCGACAAGTTAAATCCAAGAAAACTAATTCTTTCATCTACGGCGCTTGGAATGTTCGTACTTTGAACGACAGCACTCGCACCGATCGGCCTGAAAGAAGAACTGCTCTAATAGATAGAGAACTTCACCGACTCAATGTTGACATTGCAGCTCTCAGCGAAACTCGATCTTTGGAGGAAGGCTCTCTCACAGAAAAGTACTACACCTTCTATTGGAAAGGTCTTCCCACCAATTCAAGAAGACAACATGGAGTAGGATTTGCCGTTCGGAATCAACTTGTATCCAACTTAACACAAGTACCACAAGGCCTATCCGAGCGTCTAATGCTGCTACGCTATGAGCTATCAGAAGGCAACGCGGTAAATCTAATAAGCGCCTACGCTCCCACTCTGGATGCAAGTCACGAAACCAAGGAAAGCTTCTATTAACAGCTGGAAGAAACCCTCTGTAGAATACCTAAAACGGAACGACTCGTTATTCTTGGCGATTTTAACGCTAGAGTAGGGAGAGATGCAGACACCTGGCCAGGCATCATAGGCAAGAACGGTTTGGGCAACATGAACGCTAACAGTCAACTACTCCTAACTAAATGCGCCGAACATGATCTAGTTATAACAAACACCATTTTCCGACAAAAGGATAAATTTAAAGGCACCTGGCGTCACCCCAGATCAGGTCACTGGCATCTACTGGACTATGTTATCGTAAGTAGGAAGCATCTCGAGGACGTCCAAATTACAAAGGCGCGCATTGATAGCGAATGTTGGACCGATCATCGTCCTGTTGTCTCTAAAATGAAAATTGTTATGAGACCCAAACACCGAAGAACTCAAGTAAAACGTAGACCCCGTCTCTGTATTCGTAAATTGCGTGACCAACAAACCGTCGAACAGCTAAAGCAAAAAGTTCAAGAGAATTTGAGTGCACTAGAAGAAACCAATTCTGTAGATGTCGCTACTACCTGGACACAAATTAAAGACAGTTTAAAAAGTGTGAGGAAATTCTTGGCACTGCAGCAAGTAAAAAACAGGAGGACTGGTTCAATGATAATGAAGCTTTTATACAAGAACTTCTTGACCGCAAACATATTGCCTTCCAAAACGCTATCAACCACCCCAGCGACTCATCAAAAGCAGAAGTTTTTACCCAATCTAAGTATGAAACGCAACGCGAAATCAGAAGAATAAAGAACGAGTGGTGGGCAAGCAATGCCAGAGAAATTCAAAGGTACGCCGATTCACACGACTACAGAAATTTCATTCAAGGAGTGAAAGCAGTGTACGGCCCCAGTCGGAAAAATATGTGCCCTATTAAAGATTTAAATGGAAATCTCCTCAAAGAAGACCATGAAATAAGAGCCCGATGGAAAGAACACTACTCTAACATTCTTAACCAGCAAAGTCAAGCCGATCACGATATTATAAATCTTATCCCTCAATATGACACCTTCGAAGACTTAGATAAACCGCTAACAACGGAAGAGATCTTAACCGCCATAGGGCAGCTAAAAAATAACAAATCTCCCGGCGCTGACTCACTCCCAGCTGAGATCTTTAAAGCTGTGTCGTCAGAGCTTATACCCTACCTCAAAAAACTGTTTGATGTCGTGTGGGAAAGTGGTCAAGCTCCGCAGGAGTTTCGGGATACACTTTTAATCAACCTCTTCAAAAACAAAGGGAGCGCTGCGGACTGTGGAAATTACAGGGGTATAGCTCTCCTGGCTGTTGGAGGGAAGATACTCACTAAAGCGATGGCAAATAGGCTAACACCTGTTATGGAAAAGTTACTTCCTGAAACACAGAGTGGCTTTAGACCAAACCGAGGCACATCGGATCTAATCTTCACACTTAAACAGCTTCAAGAAAAAGCACTCGAACATCAAGGAGAAATTCACATGGCCTTCATTGATTTAGCCAAGGCGTTTGACTCGGTGGACAGGGAAGTGCTCTGGAAAATTATGCTCCGCTTAGGTATCCCTAGAAAATTTGTAGAAGTATGTCGCAGTCTACATACAAACAACAACGCCCAGGTTATGTATAATAATGAGGCAACCGAACCTTTCCAAACCCTCACTGGAGTTAGACAGGGATGTGTCCTGGCACCCCTACTTTTTAATTTGTTTACCACTGCTCTAACAATTATTGTTGACAACAAACTGACAGTCAGAGGAATAGGTCTCAGATACCGTTCTGATGGCGGTCTCTTTAACATAGGGCGCTTTAGAGCTTTCACGAAGACACGCACACGATTCATTTGTGATCTCCAGTATGCGGATGACTGTGCACTTTTAGACTCTACGCCGGAAGAGCTTCAAGAACTTTTAGATGTGTATGCCCAGAGCTATGATTCCTTGGGACTTAAAATCAACATTGGAAAGACTAAGATTATGTCAACTCCTCATCAAGTGAACCAAATAGGCATTACACTTAACGGAAATTCTCTTGAAGTGGTGGATCAGTTCAATTACTTAGGCAACGTTGTTAATGACAAAGCAAGCATAGACAGCGAGATTCGCAATAGAATTAACGCTGCATCTAGAGCACTCTGGGGATTTAGAGAGAGAGTATTTGACAACCACGACCTTGCTTTGTCAACGAAAATGGCTGCCTACAGAGCAGTTGTCATTCCAACACTGCTATATGGATGTGAAAGCTGGGTCACTTACCGTCGTCATGTGAAAGAATTAGAACGTTTTCAGCAAAGACACCTCAGAAGTATGATGAAAATCCGTTGGTTCCATCACATATCAAACGTGGAAGTACTCAGGAGAGCAAACAGCCTTCCAATTGAGGTGCTTATTTCAAGAGCACGCCTAAGATGGACAGGTCACGTTCATCGTATGCATGATAACCGCCTTCCTAAATGTACACTTTATGGTGAATTGCTAAGCGGTAGAAGAAGGCGTGGCGGTCAACGAAAGAGGTTCAAAGACGTTCTCCATGAAAATCTAAAATCCTGCGGTATTCCAGACGAGCAATGGAAACAACTTGCAGCGGACAGAACCGAATGGCGAGGGGTTGTGGTCAGCTATCAAGAAAATGTTGCTGCAAGAAGGCCGAATCCAAGACCTAACCAGGTCTATGTTTGTCCTGACTGCGGTCGACATGTGCTCTCCCGAATTGGCCTCTATAGCCATAGTCGTGTGCACCGTAGATGAATGGGAATTACAATAGACTACACCTTTTACTTGTTTTTTATTACACACAATCTATCGACTGTAACATTTTTTTATACTCGGACTCGAGTAAAGGCTAATAATAATAATAATAATTTATATCTCGAGAAATATAGTCGAATTTACAATACCACCAAGGTATGTTTGTATTTTGCTCTTCAATAAGCAAAATTAGAAATTTTAATTTGGACAAACGCGCATATTACTAAAACTTCCTATCGAATACCATTGATTTCGCATGGCAAAAATATAAATTGTTATCACCTAGTAACAATTTTTTGGACATAGGACTGCATTCATCCAGGAATATAAAGAATTTAGTTAGATATGGCTGTAAAAAATTAATACAATACCCTGCAAAATCACAGTGAATATGGCAAAATATATAGAAATATGGGAGTAAGAGACCGTTGAAGATTATTTTCAAATCGTTCAGACAGTAAATATTAGTATCGACGATAACGATCCTCGTGAAGCAGAGGAAGAAATGTACCTAATTCGGGAAGTACAACCAGTTGTTTTTTCTTGTATTTATGTTATTCGTTAATTACGTAATAGTTAAAAGGTACATAGGTACAACTAAAAAATTGAAATAAAAACACTAGAATCAGCAGTATATTGCGTTGTGAACAGCTTCATACATGTAAACACAACTTATTCACCCCTGTTTAAATTGTTTAGACCATTCTAAATACAGATATGATTATATTACAATTAATATAAATGTATTGATAATCACTTTGATTTCAGGTGTATTTCTCTTAGGATTATTAGTTTCAGAGTTTGTTGGAAATAGAAATATCTCAGAAGGTCCAATAGGTCTATGCTTACAATAACTGTGATCAAATTCAATAGTCACTGAATAAATTGTTCCCACCTTCTGTAAAATGAAACGTTTATAATCCTGAAAATTTAATAATTTTTAATATGACATTTTTTCTTTGGTAACTTTATTTGCATCGAAAAAAAAAAACAAAACAAAAAGACAATTATTATTACTAATTTGTATATTACAATTTTAGAAAAAAATAATAGTAAAATATGTACTGGCATAGTAACTTTCGAGATATCCTCCTTAAAACACTTTAGAACACATGGCAATCTAGTCACTCGAAAAGTTTATCTCGATGCAATGTATTGTCCTGTAATATAAACTTCACATCAGGGTGCTATAGATTTCTCGTTAAAATATAAATGAACTACTACGACTTCAATTTTACGCTAGGAAGTCATTGATTATATTTTCTCATCTATAGGCAGAGAAATAATTGTTGAGGCGTAAAAAATCCAAATTCCAGATTATGATGGCACAGAAAGTTTTGAAACCTAAACTGTGTAACACCGCGTGAAGCTCAACAGAGAAAGATGGAATTTTAAAGAGGCCTGTGAGTTCCAAGATATAGCCCTATTGAATATCAGTAAAAGCTCCAGGAAAGACTAAAAAACAATTTTTCGTCAAATCAGAATAAAAAATCGTATCGAAAAGGTTTTTGTAAATTTTCTATTTAGCGCGCCAGGGATGATTTCAAGGAGGGTTCAAAGACAAATCATTATCACATCAAAAAATGAAAATTATTCTAAAACTGTATCGATTGAATTGAAAAGTTTTCTTTCACATATCTCGTCAATGAGCCAGATAATGCTCTAGAAAAGGCCCAAGAACTATTTATAGTCAAATAAAAAAATGTTTTATGTGGAAATTGTTCTATATGAAAAATTGTATTGAAAAAATCTTCTGCAAATTTCTCATCGGTGAACTAAAGCTCCAGGAAGGGTACAAACACATGTCTTTTATCGAATAAAAAATTGTTCAGTATAAAAAAGGATATCGAAAATTTTTTTATAAATCGTATCGAAATGGCAAAATTCACAAAATACAAATTTAATTAGTTAAACAATTATTAAATCAACTTTCAAGGATTTAAAATTAAAATAATAAATCATTATACATTTTTCAGATCGTCGTACTTGCCACTACCTTGGCCTACGCCAACGCTGGACTCTTGGGTGGCCTCATACTCTGCTGCTCCATCTATCAGCAGCTCTTACTTTTCACCAGGCTGCTGCTCCTGTAGCTGTATCAGCCTACTCCACACCAATCGTAACCAAATCAGTGGCTCCTGTAGTTTCTAGCTACTCTGCCCCACTAGTCTCTCACGGTGCGCCAATTGCATCCGGCTATGCTGCCCCAGTTATTTCTTCGTACTCTGCCGGTCCAGTTGTATCAAAATCTATAGTGAATACATACACCAGTCATGCCGCTCCAATTGTATCTTCATATTCTGCTCCTCTTATAAAAAAATCTGTTGCTCCAGTAGTCTCCAGCTACGCCTCTCCAGTAGTAGCCGGCTATGCTGCCCACGCTGCCCCAATTGTGTCATCGTACTCTGCTGGTCCAGTTGTATCCAAGTCCGTAGTCAACACGTACACAAGTCACGGAGCTCCAGTTGTATCTGCATACTCCGCTCCAGTTATAACTAAAGCTGTTGCTCCAGTAGTTTCCAGTTATTCAACTTATGGCGCTCCTGCTTTATCAGCTTACTCTGCTCCAATTATTTCTAAATCCATAGCTCCAGTAGTATCATCCTACGCCGCTCATGCCGGTCCAATTGTTTCCAGGCTACTCTGCTGCTTCAGTTGCCCATGCTTTATTCTCTGGACTTGGATCATCTTATCAATGGTAAACGATAACTTGTTATTGTTACTGTAAAACAGTCTTATTTATTTGTTGTAAATAAAGTAATATAAGAATTTTTGTTGTTTATTGTCCAAATTATTTACCTGTCGTAGTAAACTAAAATATATACATCTAAGCTGTTAAAATTATAATCCCACTGTACCTGGTAAAGTTTCCCAGATATTTATTTATTTATTTATTTATTTACATACACCATCCAACAGCCAAGGTCAATTACTGGATGGGAAAATACAGGTTTATGAACAAATATCACAAATTACAAATTAATACGTCAAAAAGAATAATATATATAACAATGTATAATACATTATATAATTTTAACAAGCGTGGAAAGAGAAAGAAAAACAGAGGAACGGAGAAAACAGAAACTATACACAAAATAAGAACTATTGCACTATGTTCAGTGTCTTAAGTTTATTTATACTACAATTAAATATGTCAACTCTGTCTTGCAGGTTGTTGTAATTATCGCACATAAAGTGAAGCGGTGAATGTTTTACCAAGTTAGTCCTTGGTCTGGCAAGATAGAAGGTAATGTTATTACGAGCCTCAGTACTTGGTACATGAAAGCGTATTTGTTCTAATACCTGAGGGTAATCTATTTTATTATTTAGTATTTTATACAGAAATATTAATGACTGTCTAATTCTGCGATCTTTCAGGCTAGGTAATGAGAATCTATCAAGTAGAAGGCTTTGTGGTATTCCAATTGGTAGATATATCCTATCCTCCTTAAAGGATAAATACTTAAGGAACCATCTTTGCACTGCCTCTAAGCTGTTGATATAGGTAAAATAGCTGGAATTCCATATTAGTGAAGCATATTCAAGTTTTGATTTGACCAAAGAATTAAAAAGCAGTGCTAACGTGTCCCATCGGTAAAGCCGGTTGAATTTCTTATTATAAAGCCCAAATTTTTAAAAGTTACGTTATTGACATGTATAAGGGGACCCCAAGATCTCTTATATGCTCAGGGTGGTGTAATGTGTTGCCATTTAATTGATAATCTTTTAGTAGTGGACTTTGTTTTCTATAGTAAGACATTGCACTTGTCAACATTTAGTGGGAGATTATTCAATGAGCACCAATCATTCACCCTTTGCAAATCGTTTTGCAGTCTGCCTCAGAGCTAATATTGCAACTTCATGTCATCAGCATAAAGTAAGTAGCATACGTCTAAATTATCTACAATATCATGAATAAATAGTATGAAAAGGAGAGGCCCCAGAACAGAGCCCTGGGGAACCCCTGATGTGACTGGTATTTCGAATGATTTTACACACCGACATTCAACATATTGTGTTCTTTGGCTAAGGTAAGATTTAAATAAATTTAACACTCGTATAGAAAGCCCAGCGAGATCTAGCTTATGTAATAATATATTGTGGTCAATTCTATCAAAGGCTTTGGAGAAGTCCGTATAAATAACATCTACTTGGCCGTTTAGATCCATACATTGAGCGATATGTTGCGTAACACAAAATATGTTTGAAACCGTGGATCTATTTTTAACGAAGCCATGTTGATGTACACTGATCTGCCCCTCTATATGAGGATAGGGCGCGAGCGTAGGTGCGTCTTTACTATGTACATACTTCGGTATGCGATGTAAAGCAACGACAGGTGCAGTTAGTACTTGGATGGGTGACCATTCCAACGGAAACCGCGTCCTTGCCTCACACATCTTCCAGCGGCTTGTATATCAGTGCATGCGCGGAAGCTATACAACCTTAGGCGAGGGTTGTATAGGAGATATACCATCCTTCGGAGGGGATGTAAAGCCGTCGGTCCCTTGTCCATTAAATGTTAGGCAAGTAAAAGAACCCTACTCTTCTTAAGGGAAGAGGTTCGGCAAAATTCCTGGTTGGGGGTAGCTCGTCTACAGGCGTCGGTGTTAGGCCTCAGTAGCAGAAATAGGCCGACGTTAAATAAATGTATAAAAAAAAATATGAGGATAGAGCACGTTATGTAGAGCTATTTCAAAAACTTTTGCGAAATTACAAATTATAGTAATTTGCCGATAGTTTTCTACATTGTTTTTTTCACTCTTCTTGTAAACCGGGCAGATACGAGATTTTTTCCATATATCCGGAAATATACCAAACTTCAAGGACATATTAAAAATTATACGGAGGGGCTCTGAAAAAATCTATGCACAATACCTAACAATAAAAGCTGGTACATCATCAGGTCCTTTCGTAAATTTAGGTATTAACTTTTTCAAGGCAGATATTGTTGAAGTCATAAAAAAACTGGTAATTGGGAACGACCAGGCAAACAAAAAAAAAACCTTATATAATTTTTCCTCTAGGAGCATATTTGCCGAGATACTTTAAATTTCATGTTCTAGCATTTTGTCAATAAACTAATTAATTAACCTCTTGAATTGAAATTTGAACTGGTTGTTTATAAATGTATAGGTATTTATTTTCGTAAGTAAAACTATTAAAATATTACCAGAAGTTAACGAAATAATTATTTAAAAGGGGAGTGCGGGGAGATTGCACGTCCTAGGTGAAGCCACTTTATATGAGATATACAGTGTGTCCGAAAATTCCTATCCTTATTTTAGATAAAGATAGTACTTATAAAAATGTGAAAGTTCCTATAGATAAATAATTTTTTTTTTTTTTGATTTTGGTGCCAAAATATATTTTCTAATATATATTACACAAAAAAGGTCCTCTTTCTTAAACAATGTATGACCATCCGTAGGATGTTCATTTTTGTTTATACAATCTATTTAAATGTCACCCTTTATTTCATTGATACATTATCGCCATTATTCCAAAAATCTGAGCCTCAATGTTCCTCTTCACAGGCACTATCTTTCTTTTCACCTAAAAGAAGAGAGCAAAATTGTAAAATTTATTGAGGATTATGTGCCATAACTGGAATGCTATAATTTTTATTTCCATACCCTGTACCTATACGTATAGTATAAGGAGTTATTGTATACCGTAATTTTTCCCCAACTACAAAGTTTATTCAAAACTCTTTACTTTTTGTTGATGTTTTATATAAAATATAGCATACATTCTCGTTTAAATAATGATTGCTTCTATAACTTTATCTTCTAGGAGCACTTTGGGGAAAACTGACCTAGGTCAATAATTTCAACAAAAAAAAGTTTGAGAACCTCTGCCTTAGGGGCAATCAACGAAGTTTACCAATTAGTTTTAAAAGAATTATAAAAGTGGAAGTAGACTTTTGTGAACCGACCGGCGGTGCCAGTATTCGCGGCTTGAATTAACAAAGGAGACAAAGGGTACCGCTCTTGATTCTTAAAAACTGAGCGAAATAAAATAATTTTCCACGAAAAAAATTGCACAGTGACAGATAACAAATGATAACTTACCAGTGTTGTTTATTCCCATAAATTGTTTGAAATGTCCTCCATCCCCAGATAGCACAAGATATTCTAAGAATGATTTGTAAATATCCTCTAAGGAGTATATATATTCGAAATAATATTGTATTATTCTAGGAATATATATAATTTAACATGTTTAAACTGGAATATTTCATACGGATATTAAAATAATATTCTTTCTGAATAATAATTTAATATTCTTAGTATATATATATATATAATTTTTGAGAAGGAAACAATAATATTCAAGAAAAATAATACAGGACTAATCAAAGGAAAATAATACAAGAATATTCTTACATAAGGAAACAGTAATATTCAAGGAAAATAATATGAGAATATTCTCTGAATATTTATTAATTTAATTTTAATTAATATCAATATAATATGGTAAAATTATATTTTTTATAATATTATACGTAATAACATAAACCTATATAATTTTATTATTATGCCAATATCAGAAATTATTTACAGTATTTACAAATAATATATCTTCGATCCCTTACCTATATCAGCCACATATAATTAAAAAGAAACTAATATTCAACTTTTGAATCGTTAATATTTTACCGCGCAGTTTCTACTCCTACGAGCTCTGGATTCTGAATTTTGATTACTTTTTCAATCACAGGGAAATGTTGGCGCTATTGTCGCCCGTCGCACCGGCCGAGTGAGTTACTTCTGAGATTACTTGGTACACGAGATATGTTCTTTCTCCCCAGTTACATCAGGTTAGAGCAGTAAAAGAGATGTAACTAATACAAGCCGAGTAAGCTGAAAAGAGATAACATGATATCTAAGCCGTCAAGAAAACGGTCAGAGCTTTTGGCGGTTTCGTCGTTGCGTGGCTCCGTGGCTGTGATCTGTGATTTGATGACGCCGGACAGAGTGCACAGTGCAGTGAATGAGTGAATTATTTTATGTGCCCTTCGCTCCTTGTTTATTAAATTTGCATTCCTGAAATACTTTGAGCTAATCTTCATTAATGTTGTTAATCCATGTGGTAAATTTGGACAATCAGGTAAGTGTGTTATTTATATATCGTTCTTACAATTTTTTGAGGTTAAATCCCTTGAACAATTAGTTCAATAAATAGCATTAAAATTATTATTTGTGTTTTATACCTTTTATAATTACCATGGAACCTTTACGGCAAAAAAACCATTTGTATTTAGTGTACAATATATAAAGAAACTAACATTAAGGGTAGCATCAGACTTCTTTGTTACGTCATCAAGCCATCCACATCCTATGTTTATGGTGAATATGGATTATCTAATATCTACAGGGCTACTGCTAATCTTTTTATGTGGTTTTCTTGAAGATGTATTATTAAAAATACATAAAAATATTTTCAAATATTAAAACCTGATTAAAACATTAACATTTTTTTCATATAGAAGACTTAATTTGGCAACATTTTATTCTTTTATATGAGAATTCATAAAAAATGTGGCATCTAGATACTTCCTTTATACGTTCTTTATTCCTCACGTGAACTGAGAACATTTTCATCCTTTAGATGCCAGATAATTAAATCAGGATATGTATTATCATCTTCGTCTAGTATAGTTTTACATTTAAAATCGCTTGTACTTAAGTAGAGTACTGAGTACATCTGATTTTTAGCTTCCGAGTACTGATTACTGCAAGTACAGTAGTATGGTTGAGCTGAGCAGGAGTGGAAACGAAGGCACACTATCGGCAAAAGTCACACGATTATGTGTGTTATTCTTTGAAAGTTATTTTTAGCATGACTAAAAATATTGATTACAGTCGAATACCTTTCGGCGTGCCTCAGCACGTTTCTGTACTCGAGTACTTAAGTATACAATTTTTACTACAAGTACAAGCAAATAAATTTAATAATTTGAGTACTAGTACCTTCATATGGTATGTACTTGAATATAGGGTACAGAATGCCAGAAACAGTATACTTAAGTGCCGATTTCGAGTACTTGTACTCGAGTACCTCTGTTTGTGCAGTACCTAGTTTAAAATCAGATTTCATTTCAAATTCAAACAATGCTTTTCAATTGGAAATAGAATGTAAACGAGTTTCATCTCTCACAACAATACCGACAGTTTCTTCCATTTTATTTAAATTACTTTAAATAGCGAACATATTTTTTGTTTTATTTACTTAAAAATATTTTCTTTTCAGAATCTGTAAAGTTATCAGGCTTTGGCGTAACTACGAAGGAAATACAGCTGTGCACTGCAGTCTGGCTGACCAAGGCTTCCGAACGAGACAAGAAAAACAAAAAATACAAGAAAAGGAAACAGATGAATAGTGTGTGGAAAATGTTTATAAAAATAAATGTAAATGAATGTTTATAATACAATCAACCACAACCAACTTTGAACCACATAAACTGTATTTTTTTGTACAGATCTATAAGGTATAGGCTAATGGTTCATTTGTTAATTCATAATAATAAAAGGTAATACCAGCCATACCATACTTTTCTGATTCAATAAATACTTGTTTTGTCTCTCCTAGGTTACATTAAAAAAAAAAAATTCGGGGGTGGGCCAAAGTTACCACCACAACTCGTGTACTCGGTACCCCTTGAAAATTCACTAAAATAACTATTTTTGTCAATTTCACTGCCAGAGTAACTTTAATCCGCTTTACGATGTCTCTAGGAAAGAGTAAAAGTTATGTTACTATATTGTTCTTGCCAGATTTAAATTTTTTACATCAACTGCAATAGGGTGTAGGTATAGGGGCTATGGGTTCTTTAATTTAGTGTTTTATTAGGTTTTTATGTATTTTGAAAATAAAACTATCCTAAAATATTAACATTTTTATTACAAAAATACAAAACTGGAAAATGTCTTCAAAATTTATATTAACTAAAATGATACTTGAATGTGACGCCTTCCCTAAGTTACAAATTCTTCAACTTTTCTGTCATAAATGAGTCCGTAGTACGAAAAACCAATTTTAAATGGAAAATACATATATTTAATCAAAATTGAGTTGGCGGGATATTCAAAAGAAATTTCTGACACCTGGGTCAATAATACATCGATGGGCATAGTTATAGTGCGGGAAACCTATAATTGAGAAGGGGGTGCGAGGTGAGACGCTAAGAAGGCGGACCACATGGTTGACTTTCTCTCTCATTTTAATGCACGCGACATAAAAGACGTAAAGCTTTCATCGAGAAAGGAGGTGCCGGGTGAGACGCTAAGAAGACAAACCCCAAAACCTTCTCTTTCATTTTAATGCACGCTACATAAAAGACGTAAGACGTGATGATGCATCGCCACTACCCACCACTATTCCCACTACGTCTGTGATTGTTTTCCTCTACAATACCCAGATTGATTGTAATATAAACTATAATAATAACTAACTAATAATACTAACTGTAATATATAATAATATAAACTATATAAATAGCAGATATAGAAAATAAAAAATATATATATTTATATTATTTTTCTTTATTGGAGGGTCTAAAAAGTTATTTCAAAAAAACACTAGTTTCTTACCATTCTGGTACTGTTCTTATCGTTAACCTTGTTCTCTTATTGATCAGTGTATATTCAAAAGATAAAGAAAATAGTAATAAAATGTTGATCGTTTACTTATCAAACATCAATCTTGATTTCGAAAATATGTCATGATTTATCATTAAAATTTATATATTAAAACAAGTTCAATAAATTGGAAATTAATTTGGACGTAACAATAATCCATGGTTATACCTATAATATGCATGAATGAGTCGAGTGATAATTTAGGAATATTCCATTAGAGGAAAAATATTAGGAGAATATTTTTGGAATAACTTGATTATTTCTGTAATATGCGTTTGAGATAATCTTAGAATATCTATAGACTGTGCCAATTGCATAAAAAAGAATATTCCTGTAACATCTGGAATATTTAAAAGTTATTTTAGGAATAATCAAATCTTCCAAATGTATAATCAATGAATATTCCAGGAATCAGATTGTGCTATCTGGGTCTATATTAATACACTTTTCAAAAGAACAAAGTAAAGACGTACGCACTCCGTTCAACACATTGGGTAAATTAAGATCATTTGTTATTGTCTCTTTGTACATTAAAACGCGTTCCTGTAATTGTTCCAAAGTATCAATTGGATCACGGTAAACAAGCGATTTAAGATACCCCAAAAGTAAAAATGCATTGGATTTAAGCCGGGTGACCCAGCTGGCGATCCAACCGGACCATCACGTCCAATCCATTGTTGAGGAAATTGTGTATTTAAAAAATTTCGAACTGCCAAGCTAAAATACACTGGTGCGCCATCGTGCATATACCACATACGTCTGCGCGTTGCCAAAGGTACATCTTCCAACGTTTCAACAAATATGGCAATGTTTGTTGCAAGAAATTTAAATAGATTTCCCATTTGATCTATTGAGTAATTCTGTTGGTCCAATTATTTCATTACCACAAATTCCTACCAACAAATTAACAGAGAAACGTCGTTGAAAGTGAGACCTTCTTTTTACATGCAGGTTTTCATATTATCAATAATGCATATTTTTGAAGTTAAACGCCCTGTTCCTGGTAAAACATGACTCATCAGAGAAACGACGTTTAAAAAAATCCTCATTTCTTGCGTGTTTTCTCAAAATCCACATGCAAAATTCAATTCGGTCTGCATAATCCTGAGGTTCTAGGGCTTAGACAAGGGTGTAAAATCATATGTCGCAAAGACCTCCATACCACAAAATGGGACACTTCCACACGGTTTGAAATATCGCGGGTGGTTAAAGTTGGATCCTATTCTACAAGTTTCAAAACTTGAACCTCCGCTTCAATTACCCTATCCTCACGTTGTGGACCTCGTTCCCCCGCATATCCATCGGGACGATCTGTTTTCCGAAGACGCTGGGCAATATTAACAAATGTCCGTAGACAATGATGATGTCGGATGGGGAATCTTTGAGCATAAAGATGTTCTGCAGCAGCTGCATTTCCACAACATTCTCCATACAACTGTGTATATCAGCAAGTTCTGGATAAGTGTAATTTTCTGCCATAATGTCCAAAATTCACGTTTAAATACAGCGTTTTAAAATACTATAACTAACCTGTGCAGCTGGCTAATGGGACATACCCAAGACCAATCCAAATTCGGAAAAATAAAATACTATAAACGAAAGTAAGTCAATAAAATAAATTCCAAATAAGGACACAGCAAAACGCGGTCCAAAATCGAAAAAAAAAACAGAGGCAATGACATAAAAGAACTGTGTGATTGATTGTACAAAATCAAGTAACCGACATGAACTAAACTAAAGTGGATATTTTCTTAATAATAGTTTGGAACATTTTGCCCCTTCTACTTTTTAAAGTGTCTTTTATTGGTTCTTAGTCCACGTTAGCTGATACTATTGGCTAAATAGTTTAAATTGAAAATAAAACCGCTAAAGTAAAGCCATAAAAATAGCTGCCGCCGCTACTTTATCAGTGGCACTCGGCGGTTTATATCTTAATTTAATGCTCACTGCTTGACCAGTGTTGTCAGATGTATGAGATTTTCACATGGCACAATGACGAAATTTCATGGTATTTTTTAACAAATCATAGTAACTTTGGTGCTTTTTATTAATTAAGTATTTAACGCAAATTAAACTTTATTCCGGGCTTTATTCATTAAAAATAGGTAAGAAAAATATATTTTGAAACCTATCCTAAACTTTTTAAGGAAACAAATTATTTTATGATTTATGATGGCTCTATACTATTCAGAATACAGATTGAATATAGAGTTACGCGGCGCACCGATTTGTAAAGTACTACAAGGTTTCATTTAGTTTTGCACATTTAATAGGAGGGAGTGGAGACACTAACTTTCAACTTAAATTTAGCATTTTTGTTTAACTTTTACTATTAATTTAATAAAAATGATATAAAAAGGTAAAAGAATCTAAATAATAGCATACTTTATTAGTTAAAAAAGGGGCAGGTATACAACGGAAAATAATTGTATAAATACTTTTGAAATGGTACGACTTACAACATTGCAAGTTATGCACGAATATCGGAGCATACGTAAATGTCTAAATCAAGCCTACCTCAACATTCCATAAGGACGGCAAGCCTTTAAATTTGGTTGAACTTTCACTTCTATTCTGGATACTTTGCTTACCTCAATATTCCAGAAGTTATCAACCAATTTTATTAACAATTAATTAATTTTTTAAACTTTTTTTTTTTCAAAACTATGGACTTTAGACCCTATGTTATATAAGACTTTTCTGTTTGTCTTATTCCCCATTACCAGTTTTGTTAATAACATGAAACTAATATCACCCTGTATTTACAAGCCTTTGTAAGATTTGATCGTTGCCCTAATTACGCTCTCAAAAACGTTGCATGACATGATATACTCCAGAAGCAGAAAGTTGTAGTTTGTTACGTATATAGTTCTATTGCTCTAAAGTAAACTGCAATAGTAAATTGAAAGGAGTTTGCATGTTTTGTTTTTACAAAGAGAATAGTATAATGTTACATTTTTATAACAAAATGAAGTAATGTACCATACTCCACTTGAAGAAACAAGTTGATATCGCTTTAGGTTAAACCGGAAGTGCAAGTGGTTTGTCAATAGCACGTTCAAACTATTGTTGATTAGCAACAATTGATTTTTTAATTTTTCAAAATACAAAAGTTATAAGAGACAAACATTTTGTTCTTTTACTGATATTAAAATACGAAAATATGAAATGGGACTAACCCAGGATTGCAAATTTGAAATTTAAAAGAAAATATGAAACAGATATAACAGAAAATTGAAGAGTTTTATAATGTACAGGACAAGGCTGGGAATAAGATATAGAGCTGAGCAAACTGTCTTCTCAAATGATCAAGTTTTGCTTTAGATACATATAGGTAATCTCTTTAATGTATAGTAGATCTACTGTCATAGTTTAGATATAGGTATCTTTTTCTAGTACTTACATGTTGATTTAATATATACATACACCGAGTTAAAAAGAAATATGAGGCTTTCATCTTATACCGAACATAAAATTGGTAGGCCTACTACACCTTCTTAATTCTTTTCTTGCCAGCTTTATTTGAATATGTGCAAAAAAATTTTGTGCGAAATGTGTGTTTGTTTTTAAGGACCATTGAAATTATTGCAAACTCTATATAGGATTTCGTTTTCACTGAATATCTATTAATTATTATTATTTTAATAAATAATTAATATTTTTTAAATTGATCACCTCAGATACTTATAGCAAAATTGTATATCATTTTAGAGGCAATTTATTTAGAACCATAAAAATGTTATAGTAAATGTTGCAATTAAAATAATACAGTGTGTGCACGAAAAGGAAGTACCGTGTAGAGTTCACAATAATTTTAAGTAAGTATACACTTAACCCTTTAAAATAAACACCACATTAAAATATATTTTGTGTGAAAGCTTTATTTATCTTTTTAAATAAAGCAGTAAGGAAAGGATCCTCATTATAAACTGTTACACAATTGAAGTGGATATTGTCAAAATATGGGCCATATTTGATTTTTAGGGTAAGGCGGCGTGCGCTATGTATCATGCATCTTCCTCATCATAAAATCGGCTGCCTGCAATGGGCTGCAACGGCAAAGAGTGGTCACTGCATTGTAAATATGAAACGCCAGAGTACTTACATTTCAAGGTACTGGATTATTTATTTCAATAAATGTATAAAATCGTATTAATTCCCGCCAAAGATATTAATGTAATCATTAAAAATTTAAATATAAAATATTGAGGACGCTACAACTGATACTCTTGGTGAGAGAAAAGCCATATATCTGAGAGGATTTAACTCATTAACGCAGTGAATACTACCTCATTTTTTTTTAATCCTGACCAAAAAAAGAGGGTTATGCCTTCGACCTGTACTTTTGTTACTTTGTTTATATATCACTAGAAATAGGGGCGAGCGTAGGTGCGTCTTTACTATGTACATACTTCGGTATGCGATGTAAAGCAACGACAGGCGCAGTTAGTACTTGGATGGGTGACCATTCCAACGGAAACTGTGTTCTCGCCTCACACATCTTCCAGCGGCTTGTATATCAGTGTACGCGCGGAAGCTATACAACCTTAGGCGAGGGTTGTATAGGAGATATACTATCCTTCGGAGGGGATGTAAAGCCGTCGGTCCCTTGTCTATTAAATGTTAGGCAAGTAAAAGATCCCTACTCTTCTTAAGGGAAGAGGTTCGGCAAAATTCCTGGTTGGGGGTAGCTCGTCTACAGGCGTCGGTGTTAGGCCTCAGTAGCGGAAATAGGCCGACGTTAAATAAATGTATTAAAAAAAAATCACTAGAAATGGATGAACCGATTTGGGTGGGTTTTATGTGTAGTTAATTCCCAGTGAATATATTTTAAAAATTTAAATACGTAAGCTTTTACTTTGTAAAAAGTATTTTGTACTTTAATGAGGATGATTTAACAAAAACACTTTACTTCGTTTATTATTAATTTATTGTCACTTGTACATTATTGCAGCTCGCCGCTTAATGTGGCTGCTTTTAAACGATTCGAAAAAAGAAGTAAATCCTTTGTAGCGGTCATTTTATACATCGACACAAAATTAAAACGGTATACTTTATACGAGGATAATTGAAACTGGTCAGTGTTAAAGCACAGGACCGTGCGCACTGAACTTGATATTTTGTCCTATATATTTAGCAATGGTATCGAGATTCGAATGGTAGTTGAAACTGTGCAGGCGAGTCCGAGACTGGCAATGTAATCAGCCTGAATGAACCATCTTCGACTGCACTGGTTTAAAGATAATAAAACGGACAGGCCTACTAGCATAAAAAAAACTCGTAAATGTAGTCAACGGTGGACTTGTGCTGTGCTGTTAATGTGCCAGTGCGGTACGTAAATACCTGTTATAATATCAAGCGTAGGAGTTTAGTTAGTTATTGTTCATATTTATAAATATTTACTACTATATAAAAGGTAAAATATTTTAATTATTTACTAAGTTACCATGGCTTTCTGGAGACCATTTGAAACAGAGGATAATATAATAACGCCCGAAAATCTTATTATTTTCTTATGACAAGCATTTCTATTTACCTCCGCCCATGTGCAATAAAGAGATGCCGACTGTTTTTGCCGGCTTTTAGTTTTTATACGGTTTCAATTAAGCTCGTTTACACTTTAATGCGTGAATCTTTTTTTAGTTTCTAATTGTTACGTGCGCTCTGCGCTTCGAGACGGTGACAAATTACTCGACACCAAAGTAGTTATTCACTTATTATTTGCTTTGTAAAATCCAAACTGAAATAAAATTAATTAAATAGCTAATTTTTGAGGAAGCTAACTGACATTTTAACGGCACCACAATAAAATTGTGAGAGGTTACTAAAATTCGTCCAAAAGCGAAAATTGAGATAACATCAAATCTTTACGTTTTGAGGTTCCAGAAACCCAAAAAAGATGGTTTTTGAAAAATGTCTGTGTGTGTGTGTGTGGCTGTGTAACTTGGTATGTGCCCGAACTGTTGGAGCCCTCAATCCTCCTTCTTCTCCCAGCAGTGCTCCGTGGCTTGACTTTTCCCGGCAGAAAAGGTTGGCAGCCGCTAGTGAAATCCCCCGAGTCAAACAGCAGGGCCCTATCCACTGCCATCTGGCACTACTGTATGACCCGAGATTTTCACTGCTACCTCTCCAAACACGATCCCAATCCAGCGTCCTGCCTCAAAGCTCTGCCTAGATAAGTACAGAGGGTATCGGACTCCCGCCCAGGCACATGTGTTGTATTTTATCTTAATGTGTGCACGTGTATGTGTGTGTGAGAGTGTGTGCTTGGATCTTTCTTAGACTCGCTTATCTCCTCGATCTGTCCGGCAAGGGTGACACTACTGCTAGCTGAGCTACCGCCGGCATAGCTCTCGGTTCATCGAAGCACTCAAGCCCCCTCACCACGACAAGGTGAAGATCCAGCGAGGGGGGACCTTAGACAACTAAGACAGCTGATATTACCTGCTAAACAAACAAGCGACACGTTTGTGAACGCGTCGAGATAGCATAACTCACCTTTTCAGAGGCGTATCGTTGCAGGTTTTAATGCAAAAAAATATAATAAATTACCTCGGATCTCTTTAAAATTTTACAGAGGCTTTCCCACATAACAGACTTGTATACCATTTTATTTTCCGCATGTTTACATAAATCACCCTGTATATAAGCAAATCCATTTAACTTTGAAACTCGATTTTTAATTTTTTTATCAAGCATTTTTTGAATTGATGTTATTCTTAGTTGTTGTGCACTATAGTCAAACATGATAAAAGCAATTTTACAGTTTTTGCATTTTTTTTCAAAACTTAAATCGATAATTAATTTCTTAGCAGTTCTTCTCTGTATCCACAGCTTCAATTTAAAATAAATCTCTGTAATTCTGGTTAATATTGTTTTTTAACCTTTATTTTTAAAATTTTCATTCCTGAAAAGTGAGTGGAAATTGTCGCGGTTTTTCCGTTGTTTTCTTATAGAAAGCGTCGATTTATATAAAACAAGACAGTTTTGATGCAATTTTCACTAAATTTTTATTTTCACAGAACTTATTAAAACATTATTAACATTTTGCTCTAATATTCTAACAAAATATTGTTTAAAACAACAGTACATGTCTATTTTTACATGTGTCTTTAAATCTCTCTGTGAACTTGTGTGTGTGATTTTTTTCAAATATGTCTACCAGGAAAGATAAAATAATGCAACTAATAAAAGAAGCTGACTGTAAATATTTCATGTTGTATTTATCTGTAATTAAATATATTTCTTTGTTTTTCAGTGAAGTGTAGTAAATATAATTTAAAACTGATTGTGACTGGTAAATTAAATCCAGTAGATTTAAATGAACAAATAGTGGCGGAACCTTATATTTTTATCTCAGAATCGGTCGAAACTTCATAGTCTTTTTAATTCCAAATTTAGTTGCGTAGAGGCTTGTATTTTTATTTTCCTGGTATGACAAGTACAACCGGAGATATTCTTTCAGAAAATTAAAGAAAACCGTCGTTAACAGATAAATTGTTCAAAAAAACATGTTCTGCATTTTCCAAAAATTTCATTTAATACGTAATTTGAAATATTAGGCTTTAATAGTACTATCGACAAGAAATGTGTATGAAAACAAATACTTTGATAAAGAATATATAGCGACAGGCTATAGGAATCTGATAACTAAAATATTTAACGTAGACTAAAGTTTATTAAGTGCAATACGTTTACGTAATTATTAATAATCAAGAAAAAGGACAAAAGTACGAGTTCGACATTGTGCAATACCCCGTAAAAAAAATTGCATGCAGAAAACCATTTAATGCCGATATGGTTACGATGAAAAGTGTAACTATTTAGCCCCTCGGGATTTCCGAGTGTAATGTTAAAAAGGGTAGCGCGTTTGCTGCCACCAGGTCAGGAATATTATCCTTCCGCCTGACCACGGAAGTGCGGATAGATGTTGGTTTAGGCCGTGAGTTCGGCCGCGGCTTATATGCGTGGTCTTTTGGAGAGTTTAGTTGAGTAGAGGGATTAATAAAACACCAGTTAACGAATAAAATATATATATTACTTCCTCAAAAGAAATCTTACAGCAATACGAGATTTTTGGATAAAATAAACAAAAAAAACGCCTTTTATACTGCCCTGCTCCTCCGTGAGGGTTTAACAGCAAAATAAAAAAAATACAAAAGAAAAAGGAGGAATCTATATAATTCCTTACTATTTTTTGGTTGAGTTTACCAGCATTGACAACAAAATGAAACAAGGAGTAAGGAGCTACATATGTTTTCCTACTCTTTCATGCCAATTGAACTAGCAGTTTAAATTCTAACGTAAAACACAACCCGCCTGTATATACCTCCCTTAATCTGCAGTGAAATATTTTACCGGCAATTAATTATTTAGGGAGAGCCGCTTATATCCTGAGCCGCCCTGTAGCAATTAAGCAACTCGCATATCGTAAAAGAACCCCCTTCGAAATATAATTACATTATTTTCTATCTACTTATACAAAGAAACCAAACCCATGTGTTATCAACTACTGAGAGAGAGAAAAAATTACCAAAGGGGTAAAAACGCTTACCAACTTTCCTCCCTTTTCCGCTGCCTCTGGTTTTTTTTTGTTCTCCTTGCGTATGCCTAGTCCTAGGCACCAACTACCACGTCTCGAACTTCACTTTTTCCCTGAGTAACTTCCGCACTCGTTTAAAGGCCTCCCTGACACTCGGACCTCTTTTTACAAGAAATCCCACACGAACACCAAACGCCGTATTGAAATCGCCAAAAACGCTTAACACATGAACCTCGCGCCTCGTTCATTCGAACTCTTCGCCCAACTAATTCGCCGTTTCCCCGGGAACTCTCTAGTTCCACCAATTCAACGTTTCCCAAAAAAACTGACTAGTTCCCCGCTCGAGAACCCCGCAACTTCGACTCTCGACGTCCGGCCCGCAACTGCTACCTCCTTCCGAACCTCCGGTTCCCGTGTAGCCCTTCTTCAGTTTTAAATTTATTGCCGACCTTTCAAAATTTTACAACATTGTATATCCTCTAAAAATATGCCACTTTAGTACATGCAGCGTCCTCTCTACCTTTATTCCCGACTTCCCGTTTTAGCTTACAGCTTCCTGCAGCCTTACGAATTATCCCGCATATACCCATCATATATCAATCATATGCTTGCTCAATACAGGTCAATCATAGTTCCGCAGTTTACCCACAGGTGCCGCTGCCTGTGCCGTATTTATATATATTTATATGCTTTGCTGGCCTATTTTTGCATGGTCATTAAAACGCTCCCATACAATGTATATGGAAAAAGATACGCTAAAACTCCTTATCACCCTTGATAAAATAATCTCTAAAGAATGCGACCACGTCCGGTCCTGCCGTCTAGACTTTCGCACTTGGGCGACTCTCAATTTAAACGGTTCCCTTCAAAATAAATTCTTCTATACGTACAAAATAAATAACTTTCAGAGCATTTCTATGGTACAGGCAAGGTGATGCTAAACATTGATCTATTGCAAAATTCCTTTAGAAAAATACGACATATAAAATAAAATTACACATACAAATTACTTAACTTTCTATCAAGATAATTCGTACACCGCAAAAATTAAAATATACAGGGGGTGTAATTGCTACAAAAGCTTATCTTTTATTTTATTTTTGTCTGGTTTACTTGATTGCTATGATATCTACTTGATACCGATTTATTTACATTTTTGTAGCAAGAACAATTAATGACAATGAGAATAAAAACCCCGCTAATTCTGCGGAAATGAATTCAAATTGTGCAAAGAAGAATTTAGGCACTTTATTATATTCGTACAGACTATATTATGCATTACTTCTCTCTTATCACAACCAAATGTTAGTACCTTCTTCTCTATTGCGGTCGGTCCTTTTATACTAAACACTGACCCTTTTAACCACTCGTTGAGGGAAATAATACAGAATTTTTAAATGCACTGTTAGTATTCTGTTTTTTAACTGATAATTTTTAATTGTTTATGGACGCTCCATTTTGGCTTTGCCTCATTTATTCAAGTTCTATGCTGGGTTTTTCTAGATTTTTATAGGTGCTAAATTCGAGTACACTTTCGACTACTATCCTTTAAAACGTATCAATATAATAATAATTAGTGTAAAAAGCATTTGAACAACATTGACTTGGTTATTAGATTAATTCTTAATTTGATTTCCGGAGCATATTGAGATGAGAAGTGGGCCACATTGTGTAAATATATTTGTTTGTCATAATGTTATAAGTATTTTGATATTGACACATCACGGAAAGTAGTAGGGAAGAGTAAGGTTTTAAGTGACGACAGTACTAAGTGAGAAAACTACCACTATAAAAATAAAGAGCAAGCCGCGCTCTGAACAAATTAGAGTAAGTTTTCCATGAAGTTAAATCTTTTGATAAAGTTGTTAACTATTATTATGTTAATGTAAACAGTAGGAAAATGGCCTTAATAACACGTTTAAAATTTTGCAGGAAAAGCAAAAGCAGAGTAAAAAAAGTACTCGTTGCGGATTCTGTGATGAAGAGGTAATTTCGAAAAATTATTTGAGACATCTGCAAAGACGTCACGATTCAGAAAACGAAGTACAGAATATATTACAGTGTACTACAAATAGCGAGGAAAGACGTCGCGCGCTTTTATGATTGAGAAATACACTAAACTTCGATCTCTATATCGGGTACAATAGTACGACCAAGTCGAAGCATCAGTAATAAAAATGCGGGAGATTATTATCCATGTGCATACTGCAAAGGGATGTTTTTAAAAATATACGTGAAACGCCACGCAAAGAAAGGTAGATATGCGTTTAAAAAAAATCAAATTGCACAGCATCAAGTAGCACACTGAGAAAACCCGTCCAATTAAACTATGTTGCTGAAATAAGTTTAATTAGTGCAAGTACTTTTTTGCCTGCTACTGATATCTGTAACAATAATGGCAAGTAAATCGAGATTTCTGAATGTGACATACTGTCACAAATGAACAATTTTTCTATCATTAATAAATTAGTACGCCAGACTTTGAAGTTCACTTGCAGTGAGTTGTTAATACATCTGATATAGCAAAACGGTCACTTATTGTTATTAAACTAACATTTCTGAAAAAATGTTATTGCGGTAAGTGAAGATATGTCTACCACAATTGCGCTCTTGTTTTATGACAAACGAACAGTTACCTGCTGCAAATGAATTCGCCAATTATATCCGACCTCGGCGTTCCGAATACATCCGAGGTACTCCAAGATTATCCGCTGTACCGCCCCGCCATTAGCTGTCTGTGTAATACGCTGGGTGTATGTGCTTTGTGTCTTAGTTTGAATATTTAAGTATACCTATAAAATGAATTTTCATAAATTATTAAATCAGTGGGATTTATTAAACTATATAGACATATTTGAAGGTAGATAATTATTGTTGTATTTATATTTTCTGTTGCATTTGCTTATTTACTATGCTGTCTTTCTCCGCCATGACACTTCTTTCTAATTTCTGTTTTGTTTATTATTTAATAAATCTATTATACATATATACTGATTCATTTTTCCTGTACTCCTTATAGAAATTTTTAAGGTGTACCGTATCTTCATTTTGGAAAATAAGACCCAAATCAAATTCGAGACAAAATGCTTTTTACTAACCTCTATTTACAACATGCACAGTAATGTTTACTAAACGCCAAGTAAAATTATCTGCAACTTTTATTAAAAAGTCCCTGTTACTGCGTGGTCTTTTTCAATTTTTCTTTAAATTTAGAACGTAAGAAATATACATATATTTTTCAAAGTTAAATGGCCTGATAAAATAAATATTTTACAGACAAAATCTACATTATTGGCTCATTTTCCAAAAGTTAAAATACGAGATACCCTAAAATCTTGCATCAACAGCTGGATTTTCCCAGCATACTATGCCGCAGTAACGATATCACAATGTGAAGTCATTGAAGTCTCGGCAAATTGTTTTAAATACAGGCTCACTTGCCAAGACAACTGTTGTTTTGGTAAGCGAGCCTTCATTTAAAACAATTTGCCCGTCGGGGCTTGAAAGATAACTCGCGTGATGGTATTGTCATCGGCAGATGAGAGAAAAAACCGCGAAAAATCGGAAACCAAAATTATTTTTTCCACATAAAACTCACTATAACTTCATAACCATTAAAGTACGCGCATTCACAAATTCATTTCCAGAAACTACAGGAAAAAACCTTTCATTTGACGTATCGTACAGCTCGATACGATAAACACCAAAAAAGATATAGGGCAAAACAGCCCCAACACATAGCACAAAATAGCCACGCGGCGAGGCCCTGCAGCGCAACAGCTCGCGACCGGCAAAGCCCGTGCTACGTCACACCGCCGGGAAACTATAAATATGCGCACGCCCGCTAGCCCTGCATCAGTCCGCTCGCATCCGTCGTCCGCTACACATCGATCAATCAGTTCGCGCCTGCCTTTGACACCTCTACCTGAAGACTGTATTGTATTGTAGTAAATATCTCTTTTATTCCACAACCTGCCTAATTAGTAGTTTGGAGTGCACAGTAGTGGTGAAAAGTGAAGTGGGTGTTAGTGTAATATAAAAGAAATCGTTATGAACACCAGGAGTCGATCTAGGCAGAGGGACGGCGTCCCATCTAGCCAGGTAGACTCGCCACCAACACAGAGCCGTTCGCCCCAGGTCCCGGACGCTCTCTTTACTAATCAAGAGGACTCAGGTCTGGTAAGGGAAATGGTGAACCCCTTGTCGCCCAACGTCGCGGCCCGTCAAATTCTTATCAGTCAAGAGGACTCAGGTCTGGTAGGGGAAATGGTGGACCCCTTGTCGCCCAACGTCGCGGCCCGACGATTTTTTGTTAAAGAACGCTATAACCCCGATATACTTTTCGACGTTGTAACGAAATCCGACTTAGGAAATATTTCGTAAGAAAAGCGTGCTTCACGTAAAAACGCCGTGGAGGAGGTTTTTAATTCTTGGAAATATATTTTTTTTATGCCAAATTTTCGCTAACTCTTCGAGGAGCGTTAATTTGGTAAGTGTAGTAAATGTCGCTGCACAGGGACGTAATGTCGCCCCGACCACCCAATTTTGGAAAGTATTCTAAAATTGGACTGAACTTCCAAATTTCCAAGATTAAAAACCCTTTTACGAATCCACGTTGTCAAGCACTGCAACTCTTACGAAGTGTTGAATATGAGGACAAGTTAGTCCAACGACTATTCAAAGTATATCGGAAGTTATAGCGAAAATAGCCCTTAGCGACATGGGACCCCCATCATTTCCTAGCAGTCGGATTTGACGGGGAAATGATGTGTTTTGACGGGGTTTGCCCTAAACCGGTTCCTCAGTGATTCGGAGTCAAAAAAGTATCTATACCATGTACTCACACGTGCATGGGATTTGCCTTGCCTGAACGTAAAATTTGTTATTGCATAATACAAACGAAGTAGATACGCTTCAAGCAATTTTAAGCTCCGAGGAGCGACCAAAATTTATGTGAATTAATAAATACGTTTATAAAGACAGGCAAGCATAAGCCCACCAAAATTTCAGTTACATGAACTGTTCCTTGAATCTTTTTGTGCATCGTTAGCTTTTCAAACTGCATATTGGATGGTAGTTGGTACCGTATGAATCGTCCCGTTCCTCACCATGTGTTGTACACGGGTCAGACCATTGTTTGTTAACATTTTCACTGAAGAAGTTGTGTAAAAACATAAATTTTTTAAAGATTTAATATACATTTTTTGAACTTTATATTGTCTTTTACTTGTGTTTTCTAACAAAATTTCCCTTTCAGATTTAATTTTAAGAGAGTGTTAAACAGACAGTGTTAGATTTATAGTGTTACGACGTCTTCCAATTGATACCATCAGAGCCGCAGTTAAGCATAAACGACAGTAAGTATGATTTATTCATTAATCTCCGTCTGAAACAGTCACTTTGAACCCTAAAAATTTTGTGAACGAAATATTTTTATTTAGTATTTAGAAAAGGTTGAGGAAAAAGGAAATTAATTTTTTCTTTTTCCTATTTTTTTTTAATTTTTCTAAGTTTTTCGAGCAGAAAACACGTCCTTCAGACTTCCATCAAAAGCATGGATCGTTCACATGGCGCCCGAACAGGGACCATGCCGTCCCCAAACCCAACAAATCCTTTCTCATTCATGGCGGAAGACTCCGAGGGGTCGACCCCAAGAGAATTTTATGAGCGAGTCACCGCACCGCTCGTCGACGACGGTTCTAGAGGGATAGAACCACAGCGACTGTTTCCGGAGGGAGACAATGTTAATTTATCAGCTTCACAGCCACAAACTGCTTCGATGGAGAGTATGTTTCTGAAAATGGCAGAGGGCTTCGTGCAGGCGATACAGAACGTGTCGACCTGTACGCCCCATGAGAGACAAAGATGTCCGAACGTGACGTTCCATGGGCTTGATCATGAAGATCCAGAAGCATTTCTGAAAATTATGGAGGAATTTTTCGACAGAGCTCGCATAAGCCACGACTATGATCGCCTCCATAACGTAACCGGCCAACTCAAGGGCGAAGCTCAACGATGGTCCGAACAATTTAGGACGTTGACTACTTCGTATGCCTTATTCAAGGAAAGATTCCTTACGAGATTTAATTCTCCCGACATACAGTCACGAGCTATTGCTCAACTGTATGCCGTCAAGCAAACGTCTTTAGACGACACGGCAGTGTTTATCACAAGGAAAACCTGTCTTTTCGATCGTATTGATCCCTTTAAATCCGAAGCCATCAGAGCTCGGGTCATCATGGACCAACTGCGTCCAGAAATTAGGTCACGCTTGAGAAGCAACCTAATTTCAAACACAGAGATGTTAATAGCAGCGGCTACTAACGTCGAGCGGGATTCAGCTGACGAACAGACGTCGCTAATCCAGCTTATTGATCAACGTCTGTCCCGCGCGTCTTACTATCGAGAGCCGGGACACATCAGTCCACAAAATTCAAGTATAAGGAGCAATGGAAGCCCAACTCCGACAGCACCGAGGGTGCATTTCCGAGAGGACGTATCTCGACAGGACGGTCCAGGCAGAGCGCCTGGTCGTCCTATTTTTATGCCTAATTTATCAAGCGGATCAGTGAATCCTGACCGCAGGCAAACCAATTTTAATGGCGGATCGGGGAAATTCCGAGTACCCGACCGACCGGCTACCCCGTGCCGATACTGCACAGACACAGTGCAGTGGCACTTCCATAGTCAGTGTCCGAATAACCCTCATCTCAACTGGAGACCGGGAAGCTTTCAAGGGGCCAGAGACCCAGGCCAGGGTCAATCTGCAAGATCCCCAGCTCAACGCCCGAACCAAGGCAGAAGCAACTCACGTTAGACGATCTTCCTAACGAATAATTTTAAAACATTTTTTTTATTTTATGCCATGTATATTGATCAGAAGTGGAATATAATTACAAAGATCCATGTCAATGATTTGCGATCAGCTCTACACAAACAACTAAACGTTGAATTCCAAATCATCTAATGAAGAGGAGGATAGTCCAGACGACACATTCCTCGACGAAACTGTCTCTTCATCAGTGCAAGAACTCGCGGGAGTCCCGCAGCCCAATAATTGAATTCATCTGAGGAAGAGGAGGACAGTCCAGACGACACATTCCTCGACGACACTACCTCTCAATCAGGTCAAGAATTCGCGAGGGTCCCGCAGTCCGAGCAGACAGGAGCACAATACATGTGCCTGCCGACGGACCACAATCAGGTGAAAGCCGCTCATGTGCCTGCTGACGGACCACAATAAGGTGAACGCCGCTCATGGGCCTGCTGACGGACCACGATAAGGTGAAAGCAGTTCATGTACCTGCCGACGAGCCTCAATTAGGCGAAAGCAGTTCAAAAAGTCCAGAACATTCCTACTTCTGATTCCATTACATTTTTCAACCTAGGCTAAGTTTTAACTTAGTGCTAGGTTTATTTTATATCAAAATTTCCATACCAACTTCTTGTCGTGTCAGGCAAAAGTTGGTATTTTTTATGCATTTTTTACAAGTTATTTTCATCTGAGGATATTGTATCCAAATACAAATCTTCCAAATTCACTGCAGCAACTCTGACCGTGTCCGGCAGAGTTGGTATTTTTTATAATTTTTTTAAAGTCTTCATATGTTAATAAACATACATCTGTAAGCAGAGTCCGACCCAAAGGGTCCAAACAAATGTTCCATTGGCACGGCATGGAAAGACGACGACTCTGACGCAGAGCGCGATTCAGACGAGTCTAGCAACTCAAGGGCGAGATGCCGCCACGTCTGCTGGAGGGGCAGATGCAACGATCCGACGGATGCAGATTCTGTCGCAGATTTCTCCCAAGAAGAGATTTTAATAAAAACTATTTCAATCAATATAAGTCAACAAAATTCAATGTTCCTATTCTCAAAGACGACGATGTGATATCGGTCGCAGATTTCTCCCAAGAAGAGAATTTTTAACTACTCGGAAACCATTTCAACCAATATAAGTCAACAAAATTCAGTGTTCCTATTCTCAAAGACGACGATATGTTATCGGTCGCAGATCCCCAGACGGGATGTAAACAAACATTTTACTAAAATTTTGTTTTATTGTTTCATATAAACCGAGCAGAACCAATGTATAGCTGGAGCAAGCAGTCCGAGGACCACCTAAGCTGTTCCAGAAGGCAGTTCGACACCGAAGGTGATCGACGAGGCATAGACACGAGGAGGAGCAGACGCAAGCCCGCATTAGTGGAAGAACACTAAGAAAGATAAGTGCGTCGAAAGTGTTTGTGTTGTGTCATCGAGAATCTGAGGATTTTCGATTTTTTCTTTTTTTTTATGCCATTTTTGAAACACAATGTTCAATTATTCAATCGAATGCTATGCATCGATATATGTTAAAAAATTTATCACCATTTTAGATTTGCATCTATGTTTTGTTCAGATAGGCCGGTCTGAACGATAACCGAATACAACACATGGGAGACTACATCCAATGATCCATTTTATTTTCAAACAAACAATTTACCAAACGTTACACAAAAAGATTCACGGAAAGGAGGGGAGTGTTAAAGAACGCTATAACCCCGATATACTTTTCGACGTTGTAACGAAATCCGACTTAGGAAATATTTCGTAAGAAAAGCGTGCTTCACGTAAAAACGCCGTGGAGGAGGTTTTTAATTCTTGGAAATATATTTTTGCTCTTCGGAGCGTTTTTTATGCCAAATTTTCGCTAACTCTTCGAGGAGCGTTAATTTGGTAAGTGTAGTAAATGTCGCTGCACAGGGACGTAATGTCGCCCCGACCACCCAATTTTGGAAAGTATTCTAAAATTGGACTTGAACTTCCAAATTTCCAAGATTAAAAACCCTTTTACGAATCCACGTTGTCAAGCACTGCAACTCTTACGAAGTGTTGAATATGAGGACAAGTTAGTCCAACGACTATTCAAAGTATATCGGAAGTTATAGCGAAAATAGCCCTTAGCGACATGGGACCCCCATCATTTCCTAGCAGTCGGATTTGACGGGGAAATGATGTGTTTTGACGGGGTTTGCCCTAAACCGGTTCCTCAGTGATTCGGAGTCAAAAAAGTATCTATACCATGTACTCACACGTGCATGGGATTTGCCTTGCCTGAACGTAAAATTTGTTATTGCATAATACAAACGAAGTAGATACGCTTCAAGCAATTTTAAGCTCCGAGGAGCGACCAAAATTTATGTGAATTAATAAATACGTTTATAAAGACAGGCAAGCATAAGCCCACCAAAATTTCAGTTACATGAACTGTTCCTTGAATCTTTTTGTGCATCGTTAGCTTTTCAAACTGCATATTGGATGGTAGTTGGTACCGTATGAATCGTCCCGTTCCTCACCATGTGTTGTACACGGGTCAGACCATTGTTTGTTAACATTTTCACTGAAGAAGTTGTGTAAAAACATAAATTTTTTAAAGATTTAATATACATTTTTTGAACTTTATATTGTCTTTTACTTGTGTTTTCTAACAAAATTTCCCTTTCAGATTTAATTTTAAGAGAGTGTTAAACAGACAGTGTTAGATTTATAGTGTTACGACGTCTTCCAATTGATACCATCAGAGCCGCAGTTAAGCATAAACGACAGTAAGTATGATTTATTCATTAATCTCCGTCTGAAACAGTCACTTTGAACCCTAAAAATTTTGTGAACGAAATATTTTTATTTAGTATTTAGAAAAGGTTGAGGAAAAAGGAAATTAATTTTTTCTTTTTCCTATTTTTTTTTAATTTTTCTAAGTTTTTCGAGCAGAAAACACGTCCTTCAGACTTCCATCAAAAGCATGGATCGTTCACATTTTCACCGGTCAATGGGATTCAGACCCGGCCAGCCAGGGGGCTGCCCCTAGCCCTAATGCATATCCAACCCCAGGAAGGGGACAAGAAGCACAGCCCTTCCTCACACCATCCACTAGCCAACGCCTACCTACTGCAACCACGGACTCCACAACCAGAAGCCTTCAAGGAGTACAGCCACCGCCATTAGTAATGCCTGCTACCCCTGCTCTCACCCCAAGTGGGAGGAACACAAGCCAAGCTGATGCAGTAACACATGCACTCACGAAAGCGTTGCAACAGCTAACGAACACCACCGAAATACTCCTGCAGCACCTAGCCCTACAGACGAGGACAAGCCACGACCCCCCGGCTTCGCCCCGGGCCACTTCGGGCCCTATGCAACCAACCTCACAGCCACTTCCGGAATCGGAATTACAGCATGACACGTCACCAATACAACCACAGCCGGCATCGTACGGGGCGGAAACGGGCCCGGCTCTCCAACAAGCCGCAGACACCGCCGTTCGTAGACATGGCTCCCAGCAACGTGGGGCTTCAAGAGCTTCCACACACGCAACGGAAGGATCCCTGGATGGGGATGCTCATGACCCTGAGCACAAATCAAACCGATCAAACGGAATTCTGGGAGAACAAGCCCAGTGGCGCCCAACTGAACAACAACAAGGTCCCACAAACCAACAACAACCAGCAATACAGGCAGTACAACAACAAATCACCACAAACCAACAGCAACCAACGGTGCAGCCAGTACACCAACAAGACACCACCCACCAACAACAACCAACGATGCAGCCAGTCTCGGCCGAACCTCAAGCAGAGCAAACAACACAACCAGCTCCCCTGATGATGCCAACAGTGGAGTCGGGACCGACAGCGCAAACGATGCTACAACAGGCCATGCACAAGCAACTCATGGAAGTCGTGGCTACAGCAACGAAAGCAGCAGTTCAAGCGGCCACGGAAGCTAGGACTGGGCAGCTAAACGTAAGGACCCTACCCACATTCGCAGGAAGGGAATGGGAAGATCCAGAAAAATTCCTAAATACATTAGAAGAAGCAATGGACAGGAATCAAATCCAAGCAAGAGACAGGGTGAGGATCACTCTTGGACAACTGGAAGGCCATGCCAAAGGGATGTTTGAGGTGTTCCAGCCCCTCAACCTGGACTTCGAAACTTTGAGGCACCGCTTGATCCTCAAATACAACGACCCTTCCCTCTTGGGAAGTTTGAGGTCTCGTCTGCACGGCGAACGACAAAAAGAAGACGAGCTAGCTGCAGTGTTCATTCAACGCAAGATGGGGCTGTACAGAAGAGTGGAGCCGTACACTTCTGAAGAGCAAATCACATGCGAGGTACGGGAACTGCTTCGACCAGAAATCCGATATGCTACCAGGACCATGACAATCAAAACCCTAGAGGACTTAGGTCGAGCCGCCGACTGGGCCGAAGTTGATTTCCAAGAGCTCCAACGCCACCTGCGACCAATACCAAGGCCAGCACCACCTACAACTCGACCACCCGTCAATCGTCAATCTGAACTACCCCAGGAGCCCCCAAGTCCATGCAGAGGATGCGGTGGATGGCACTTCCACCGTGACTGCCCAGTACTCAAGGAACAAATAAGGCAACGTCAGCAACAGCCACCTCAGCAACAGCAACAGCCATCAAGGCCGCCACAGCAGCAGCAGCAAGGACCACAACCTGGGCCCTCCAATGAAGCAGCAAGGAATCAGGGAAACGCGAACAGGGTCGGCGCAAGCCAGGGCGCGCGACCCCAACAATCATAGACGCCACCATCAGCACCACATCCGCCATTGGCCCTTCATCACGAATATGGACGGAAGTCAATGGACGTAGACTACTGGCACTACTGGACAGTGGTGTCACCCATAGCTTCATAAAAAAAGAGTATGTGCAATCCGAAGCAATCCAGCCAACCCAGATGCGCGTACGATTAGCTGCCACTGACCACGTTTACTACTCCAGGGGAAGCATCCAAGTTAACCTGGTAGCCGGAGAGTACACAGCAACCACAAAATTCCACCTCCTAGATGCCATCACCGAGGACGCCATTCTAGGACAAGACTGGCTACGTCAACACCAGGCGATCATGGATTTCCAGCGAGGTTGCGTTCATGTGGGCCTGCACCAGAGGCACACACTATTTTGGCTCATGGACCGTCAAGCACCAACCCAAGCTAGCGAGTTCGACGTCAGCCCTGATCAGCTACCCACCACCCACCAGGAAAAATACATTCGCCTGATCCACAACTTCCAGGAGGTCTTTGACGAGGCGCTTCATCAACCCACAACGAAGTTGGCCATGCACGAGATCCGCCTGAAGGAAGACACTCCTTTCAAGATTCGACGATACCAATACTCCGCCAACAACAAAGCCATCATCACGGAAGAAGTGAAGAAAATGTTAGCCGCTGGGGTCATCCGACGAAGCCACAGCAGGTATTGTTCGCCAATAGTCATCGTCAACAAGAAAAACGGCCAACCAAGGTTCGGCGTGGACTACCGTAAACTAAACTCCCAGACCTATGAGGAAGTGAGTCAGCTGCCGCCCATTCGAGAAACGATAAGGGAACTTGAGCTGCGAAGATATTCACCTCCCTCGACCTCAAGAGCGGGTACTGGCAGGTACCCATGGCCGAAGCCAGTATACCCCTCACCGCATTCAGTACCCCGGACGGGGCGACGTACGAATTCTTGATGATGCCATTTGGACTCCGTAACGCACCCTCAACATTTCAGAAGCTGATGACGGAAGTACTCGCCGACTACGTGGATGTGTTCGTCAAGGTATATCTTGATGATATAATTGTCTATTCTGAGACCCATGAAGACCACATCAGACATTTGACGTTAGTCCTGGAGAGGCTCCAGATCCACGAGCTGCACTGCGGAATTCAGAAATGTCGCTTCGGGGCAGAAGAACTGGAATACTTAGGGTATCGAATCACCGCAACAAAGAACACACCTCAAGAGAAGCATGTTATCCAGATCCAGGAATTCCCCACACCCAAGACTAAGAAGGAACTGCAGGCCTTCCTAGGAACTGCAAACTGGCTCCGTGAATTCGTCCCGGAATTCACCGAAATCACAGCACCCATGACAACCCTCACCGGAAAACAGCGCTTCCAGTGGACACCGGAGGCAGACGCAGCATTCCAGAAGGTGAAGGAAGTCCTCTCGAAACCACTTTCGCTCTTCAGACCAGAACCAGGGCTCCCCTACGTCCTCCAGACGGACGCCAGCACCATGGGGATGGGCGCAGTCCTGTTCCAGCGTACTCCGCAAGGCGAAAGGAGAATCATCTCGTGCTCCAGTGCCAAATTCACAGGACCAGAAAAACGATATCATGTAAACGAGCAAGAGACATTGGCAGTAGTGTGGGCGTGCCGGAGGTACCGCCACTGGCTGGAAGGCCAGACATTCACACTGGTCACCGATAGTCGAGCACTCACCTGGCTCAACCAATTCAAGGATGAACGTGCGAAGCTAACCAGATGGGCGCTCCAACTCCAAGAGTACAACTTCACTGTGGAACACTGCCCTGGTAAACAAAATCAACTCCCAGACTTCCTGTCAAGACACCCCAGGGAGCCCATGCCAAGCTCCATCGGCGACGATGACCGCCTGCTACCTCCCGAGAACCACCGCGACGTCCCAACCACCATGGCGGAGGCCATCCCCGATGTCAACGGCCGCATGATCCCAGGGAAAGTCAATGCCGCTCACCAAGAACCCCCCGATGTTCCCGAGGTAATCTTCGATTCGGACGACGAAGAAGACGAGAAGCGATCGTACTCCACCACGGACACCGAAACCAACTCCGAGGAGGACCTTCCTAAACACAACCCACCTCAGCCCCCAGCTCCAAGGCCAACTGGCGAATACGCTCCGCTGCAGGAAGCAGCGCTGAACCAGGTCGAGGAGCACAACGACGAGGAGGCTAACGACGAGGTCAACGACGAGGAGGACGACGACGATAGGCCAGCAAATCTCTTCCAACAAATCCAGCAGGAAAAACTCCGTGACGAAACCATCTCAGCCGCTATCCATTTCTGGCGAGTCTTCCAGCAGCAGGACCCAGACATACCATTAGAACCACGGGAGAGACGACTGCGAGACGACTTCATCGTAGAAGACGGCCACCTCTGGCACAAAACAACGGACGATCGAAGGCAGCTCGTAGTACCAGAAAACCTATGGGCAAGAGTTATCCACACTTACCACGACTCCGTCTTCGCAGGACACCCAGGTCGTGATGAAACCTACCGAGCCATTGACAGATTCTACCACTGGGCAGGAATTCGCCGCAACGTACGATCCCACGTCCGCCTGTGCATGGTATGCACGGCAACCAAAAGAGGCCCACTCCAAGAAGCCGCCCCACTACGTCCCAGGCCACCAACCAGGCCGTGGCAAGTCCTCAGCATCGACGTCATGGGCCCTTATGTGCCTACTGTTGCTAAAAATCGCTTTCTTATTGTTGTTACAGATACCTGCTCGAAATGGGTTGAGGCCAAAGCCGTTCCAAATGCCACTGCAACTACCATCCGCAATTTCCTGGAGGAAGTCTGTCAAAGATGGGGATACCCAGAAGCAGTCATTTCGGACAACGCCACCGCCTTCCTCGCCAGAGCATTTTCCAAATTTCTGACGGACCATGGTATCCAGCAGTATACATCCCCAGTATACCATCAAAGAGCCAACCCGGTCGAACGTCGCTGCCAAGAAATCAAGAAGGCCCTTAGGGAAAAGCTCCGCAACAAAGACGCCAGAAAATGGGACGCCGTCATCAATCAAATCCTTTTTACCCTCCGAAACAGACAAAATGCCGCCACTGGATACTCGCCAAGCGAAATGTTGTTGGGAACGTCATTACCCAGGCCCGGCGAATGGCAGCATCCTCAGCAACGCCAGCCGTTACCAGAGCCCAAACAAGCAGCCGAGGAAAGAAGGAAGCAAGCCAAACGACGCCAGATAATCTTCCAGAGGAACCTCTACCCCAGGCACAGACAAGCCAAAGTCCATTTCGAAGTAGGAGATATGGTAATCACGAGAGGATTCAAGGAAGCTCGGCCAGCCTTCGGCCCAACATGGGAAGGTCCATACCCAGTCGTAAAAGTGTTGGGAGATAACACTTACGAAGTAGATCGCAACGGAATCCAGGCCCCAATTCATATCGATGACCTCAGGCCGATGCCCAGACCACAGCAACGTGTCCAGGTACCTCCCGAGGTGCAGCAGCTTTTCCAACCCGAGGAAGGAAACGCCGAGTCCGACCAGGACGAGGCGCAACATGACCCTGGGGGGCAACCCCCAGAAGACGGATTTCAACCCAACCCTGAGGGAAAGGGACCCTCAGATGAAAGGAAGCCAGAACCAGGCCCATCCCGGAACCAAGACCTCACTCGCGACATCCTCGCGATTTTGTAAGCGAACTAACCAAACACATTTATTTTTGTAAAATGAAATACATTAGTTTAAGTTGAATCACATTAGTTTAAGTTGAATTACATTAGTTTAAGTTGAGTTACATTAGTTTAAGTTGAAATATCTTAATCCTATCTTATCTTGTACATTATCTATTATTCATATCCATGCCTTTTATAAATAAAAGTCACAAATTAGGGGGGTGGTGTCAATTATTTTTTCCACATAAAACTCACTATAACTTCATAACCATTAAAGTACGCGCATTCACAAATTCATTTCCAGAAACTACAGGAAAAAACCTTTAATTTGACATATCGTACAGCTCGGTACGAAAAACACCAAAAAAGATATAGGGCCAAATAGCCCCAACACCTAGCACAAAATAGCCACGCGGCGAGGCCCTGCAGCGCAACAGCTCGCGACCGGCAAAGCCCGTGCTACGTCACACCGCCGGGAAACTATAAATATGCGCACGCCCGCTAGCCCTGCATCAGTCCGCTCGCATCCGTCGTCCGCTACATATCGATCAATCAGTTCGCGCCTACCTTTGACACCTCTACCTGAAGACTGTATTGTATTGTAGTAAATATCTCTTTTATTCCACAACCTGCCTAATTAGTAGTTTGGAGTGCACAGTAGTGGTGAAAAGTGAAGTGGGTGTTAGTGTAATATAAAAGAAATCGTTATGAACACCAGGAGTCGATCTAGGCAGAGGGACGGCGTCCCATCTAGCCAGGTAGACTCGCCACCAACACAGAGCCGTTCGCCCCAGGTCCCGGACGCTCTCTTTACTAATCAAGAGGACTCAGGTCTGGTAAGGGAAATGGTGAACCCCTTGTCGCCCAACGTCGCGGCCCGTCAAATTCTTATCAGTCAAGAGGACTCAGGTCTGGTAAGGGAAATGGTGAACCCCTTGTCGCCCAACGTCGCGGCCCGTCAAATTCTTATCAGTCAAGAGGACTCAGGTCTGGTAGGGGAAATGGTGAACCCCTTGTCGCCCAACGTCGCGGCCCGTCAATTTCTCACTGGTCAACAGGATGCAGGTCTGGTAATGGAAACGGTGGACCCCTTGTCGCCCAACGTCGCGGCCCGACGATTTTTCACCGGTCAATGGGATTCAGACCCGGCCAGCCAGGGGGCTGCCCCTAGCCCTAATGCATATCCAACCCCAGGAAGGGGACAAGAAGCACAGCCCTTCCTCACACCATCCACTAGCCAACGCCTACCTACTGCAACCACGGACTCCACAACCAGAAGCCTTCAAGGAGTACAGCCACCGCCATTAGTAATGCCTGCTACCCCTGCTCTCACCCCAAGTGGGAGGAACACAAGCCAAGCTGATGCAGTAACACATGCACTCACGAAAGCGTTGCAACAGCTAACGAACACCACCGAAATACTCCTGCAGCACCTAGCCCTACAGACGAGGACAAGCCACGACCCCCCGGCTTCGCCCCGGGCCACTTCGGGCCCTATGCAACCAACCTCACAGCCACTTCCGGAATCGGAATTACAGCATGACACGTCACCAATACAACCACAGCCGGCATCGTACGGGGCGGAAACGGGCCCGGCTCTCCAACAAGCCGCAGACACCGCCGTTCGTAGACAGTATCATCACCAAGTGACTGAATTACCTATTCTAGGTAGTTTTTCACTAGTCACAAATGGATTAGTTCAATAAAGGTAAGTAAACTGTATATTTGCCTCTTATTTTTAATTAGAATACTTTAATATTCACAAGTGAATACTCAAATTAAGACAGGTGTAGTATTTCATAATGATATACAAACAGATTAATAAGGATAAGTCAACAGTTTAATTATAGCGGCTGCAATGCTTACTTGTTGCTACTTACCTCGGAAAATAATTTAATTACCCTAGCTGAAAAGTTTAATACCACTAAAACATAGTTTAGTGATTCCAGCAATAAACTTCACTTATCACTATTAAAATACTCGGAATTATTTCCAATTAAAGTTGTTCACCTGCGGCAAGTCATCAGTTTTAGAAATCTTCATTTACTTACCATAATTAACCCGTTTACCTGTCCCATATAGTACGCAACTTTTTAGCTGCTATAATTAAATTTTCACTTGCCACTACTAATTTTTTTTCTCAGTGCAATCATATCTCGATTATTTATCATTATTTTCAATTATTTCCTACTTGTTACTTTTTTAACCTTTCTTCTAAGTTTTCAGTCCATTAATTTTAATTTTTAAATTATAGACTGAAGTATGACAGTTCTAACCACTACTTACTTTGATATGAATACCTAATTTGTTTACATACACTGAGAAAAAAATTTAGTAGTGGCAAGTGAAAATTTAATTATAGCAGCTAAAAAGATGCATACTATATGGGACAGGTAAACGGGTTAATTTTGGTAGGTAAATGAAGATTTCTAAAACTGATGACTTGCCACAGGTGAACAACTTTAATTGGAAATAATTCGACTAATTTAGTGGTGATAAGTGAAGTTTATTGCTGGAGTCACTAAAGCTAAGTAGCAATGAGTCAAGGATGGTTAACTATAAAGGATTGCTTATCTCCATAAGAGTAACGTTGCCCATTTCCCCACTCCGTTTGGCCCTTTAGTGACGTATTAAGCGGTGTATTTCTCGGTGCGGCGGTAGTTGATTGCACCATGGGCTCTACGGCTACGGTTAGGTATACGCCATATTTGTGTTTGGTTTCTTTCTCCTTTTATGTGTTTTGAAGGTGTTTTTTGTAATTTGGTTATTATCAATTTATTAACAGGAAATATTTTTGAATACGTTCAATTCTATTTGTATTTGTTTATGTGAACTATTTGTGAATTTTGAACTTCTTCGTGAATTATATTTCTAACCCAATTGTTTTTTTTTGTAAGTATGTCAACAGATTTTACAAGTATTTTTTTCATTTTAATTTTTTAATTTAAAGTAACGAAGATGCCTGGACATCAATGTGCTGTAGCATCTTGTAAAAATAACAGTTTAGCTTTAATAAAAGCGGGCGTTACGGATATCATTTTCCACTATTTCTCTGTTGCAAATGATATGGTATCTAGTACCATTCAGAAAGAATGGATTCGTCGATGTAAAAAGGCAGATACGTTTAATTTAAAAAATGCTCGCGTTTGCTCTAATCATTTTGACAAACAGTGTTTACACTACAAAAAAATGTACGTACTAAATATATCCTTTAAACGTCCTCATTATTCGTGCAGACTCGTTTCTAGGATTTAGAACTTTTAACTGTTCCATCTCTGTACATTTTAAACTCTATTATATACGAAAGATAATTGTACTCTGTTCATTAGCAGAAATGTCATTAGTTACAATTTGTTAGAAAACTTTAATGAGCAAGTTGCATAATTCTTTTTTATATCACAGATAGACAAACCACCGAATAATTTGCATCCTAGTATTTTAAAAAAAAAATTTCTGTTGAAATTAAAGATGAAATTAATTATATATTTTGGCTGAGAATTTAAAACCATGGAACGCTCTATCTGTGCCGAGTGACATCAGTCGTACCTGGTGACATCACGCTATTACTGTTAAACTGTTGAAACGTCTAAAAGGAATGCTATGGCTACAGATTAGTACCAGAAGCATGTGATGAAATTATTATCCATCATATTAATCAATAATTAATATCCAAATTAAGAATAACAACGTAAATTAGCAAATTCGGGGCAAATTAGTGACGTCAGTCAATATCATAACGTTTTCAGTCACGTGGTTTTGTTTACATAAAATTTCGAATTGAAAAGTCGAATATTTACGAAATAAATATTTTTAATGAATTTCTGTTATTATAATATCAACTTATATAACGCATATTACGAAAAAATAATAAATTTAGGCATTTTTAAAATTCATGCATCTTGCTCATTCAAAGGCCAAAGGCTGCAAAGTAATATCCATTAAGTTATACAACAAATTTCCCTTTTATAATAAAAAAACAAATGTAATTCACCTATTTAAAAGAGAAGTGAAATTTTACTTTTACTTAAATATTCCTTTTATTCAGTTGATGAGTACTTAGGTACTAATCTTTTCATCGATGCCAGCTCATCTTGATATTTTCTTTTCCCTATTTTAAAATATTTATGCTTCCTAAAACCTTATATATTGTTAGTCTTTCATTGTTTGTTTTTACTTATTAAGTTTTGTATTTATAAGTTGTATTATACATATTGAATTTGACTTATTTTATCTACCTTTTCTGAATATATTCTAATACCTATTCAAGTCTATAGAAATAAAGTTTTATTATTATTATATGCAGTATTAAAACTATATCTTTATTTTAAAAAATATATGTGTTTTATTCTTTTTTCCATAGGTACCTGTACATAACTATTCACTAGTTTCAAAAATAAGTTTTTAAACAAATAAAAAAAAATTGTTATTCATTGTACATAATATAGACATTTATATATGATAACTGTTATATGTTATTTATAAAATATCGAGAGCTACTTAGCTAAAAAAAAATAAATAAATAAAACAGCATCCCACAAAATATATCTATTTTAAAAAGGACCGCTGGTGCAAGCCGCAAGCAGACGGAGCCCTTTGCCGACGTCATAGCCGACAAATCGCGTGTGACCTTGGGGGAATAAATCGGTGTAGGTAAGCTATCCTTTGTAGTTAACCATCCTTGGCAATAAGTGAGCATTGCAGCCGCTATGATTAAACTGTCGACTTATCCTTATTAATCTGTTTGCATATCATTATGAAATACTACACCTGTCTTAATTTAAGTATTCACTTGCAAATACTAAAGTATTCTAATTAAAAATGAGAGGCAAATATACAGTTTACTTACCTTTATTGAACTAATTCACTTGTGACTAGTGAAAAACTACCTAGAATACGTAATTCAATCACTTGGTGATGATACCATTATGCGACTTTCAAGCCCCAGCAACGGGCAAATTGTTTTAAATGGAGGCTCGCTTGCCAAAGCAGTTGTCTTGGTGAGTGAGCCTCTATTTAAAACAATTTGTCGAGACTTCAATGACATCTCACATCGTATCGTTACTGCGGCATAATATGCTGGATATGTGCAATTGGCCTAAAATCCAGCTGTTGATGCAAGATTTTAGGGTAACCCATATTTTAACTTCTGGAAAATGAACCAATATAGATTTTGGCTGTAAAATATTTATTTTATCATTTAACTTTTTAATAAAAGTTGCAGATAATTTTACTTGGCGTTTAGGAAACATTACTTGCATATTTAAAATTGAGGTTAGTAAAAAATATTTTGTTTCGAATTTGATTTGGGTCGTATTTTCCAAAGTGAAGATACGGTACACCTTAAAAACTTTTATAAGGGGTACAGGAAAAAAGAACTCAATATATATGTATAAGAGATTTATTAAATAAAATAATCGACATCATCATGGCGGCCAAAGATAGCACAGCAAATAAGTAAATGCAAGAGAAAATATAAATACAATAATAATTATCTACCTTCAAATCTGTATATAGTTTGATAAATCCCACTCATTTAATAATGTGTGAAAATCCATTTTATAGGTATACTTAAATATTCAAACTAAGGCACAAAGCACACACACCATACACCCAGCGTATTACACAAATAGCTAATGGCGGGGCAGGTCGGATTTAATTGGCAAATTCATTTGCAGCAGGTAACCGTTCGCTTGTCATAAAACAAGAGTGCAATTGTGGTAGATATATCTTCACTTACCGGAGTAATTTTTTTTCATAAATGTTAGTTTAATAACAATAGGTGACTGTTTTGCTATATCAGGCGTATTAACAACTCATTGCAAGTGAACTTCAAAATCTGGCGTACTAATTTATTAACGATAGAAAAATTGTTCATTTGTGACAGCATGTCACGTTCAGAAATCTCTATTTACTTGCCATTATTGTTAGAGATACCAGTAGCAGGCAAAAAAAAGTACTTGTACTAATTAAACTTTTTTCAGTAACATCGTTTAATTGGAAGAGTTTTCTCAGTGCACTTATTTTTATATATGTCTACTCTTAACTATGAATGTATAGTCCAAGTAAGCTTCCCTGCACTCAAAAAACGACCCGACGCACCTATACCTAAACCTATAAAGGTAAGCGAGTCAATTTGCGAACAGCAGTATAGTTGAAGTAATCAGTTCCCGGAAAATAAAAAATGCAACAAAAACTTTACGACCTCATTAAAATACCGGTACTCTTTGTACTGCTGTTCACAAACTGACTTGCTTACCTTTATAGGTTTTTAATGTGCGTCGAGTCGTTTCATGACAGGCATGGCGCCATGGCCCGCAGTGATATAATTTTGTCGTAAAGTTTTTGTTATGGATTATTGAGTGCAGAGAAGTCCTTACTAGGATTATACAAAAAGTACCGGTTTTTAATAAGGTCGTAAAATTTTTGTTGCGTTTTTTATTTGCCGGGAATTGATTACTTCAATTTTTTTAATCATTCATTAGAACTGGATATGATGACAAACATGTGAAAATGTCTATTGTCCAATATCATTGACTTTATTTTCTTTTTATTTGTTGTATGCTTGTATAATGTACGTACATAATATATATGCATGCAATTTTCATTGTACCAGCATGTTGCTTTATTTTACTTTAAATTTAATACTGCATACTGTGATTCACACATATTTTGTTATTGTATATGTTTTTATATTGTTATAACCTATAACTACTTGTTTGTTTTATACAACATTATACATAATTTGACTTTCATATATACATGTTTATATCTTAGTGGTGAATAAAGTATTATTAATATTATTGCATTATTATGTTTTTATGTTATAAGTAGGTATAGCTCTCTCAATAGGAGTATTTCATTTTTACTTTCCCATATACATAGTATATAAGCAACGTATGGTGATCGTGCAAAAATTCGAGTTTGAGCTTTTGATGGATTTACACGTTTTCAAGTTCCTTGAACCAACAAAATAAAACAAATGTCTGTCTCCCGTCTGTAGTCGCATCTAGAGCCCAAACTACTGCATCGATTTTGTTCGAATTTTACGTGTGTATTCAAGATGGCCAAACCTCGAGGCAAAATCACAAAATCGATCCTAGCTCAAATGTGTGAACCCCTAAAAATAGGAATAAGAAACAGAAAATAATTTGTTTTTCTAAAACTGCTCTAACGATTTTGATTAAATTTGGTACATGGAGACTCCCCTAGTACCGATATGAAATGACATGACCAGTTGCTCTTAGAAAATACTAGGAGGGAAGCTGTGGAGGGGGGTTGAGTTTTAAATAATTCCATAATTTTTTTTTCTCAAACGGATCTAACAATTTTAATCAAATTTAACACATGATTACTGACATTGTAGTAACATAAGGTAACACGACCGGTTGTATCTAAGAAATGCAATGAGGGAGGTTGTGGGGAGGGGCAAGGAATTAAATAATTTTTCTTCTAAAGTGGTTCTAACGATTTTGATTAAATTTGGCATATGGACACTCTCCTAATACCGGTATAAAATGACATCACCAGTTGCTCCTAGAAAATACAGGGAGAGAAGCTGTGGGGCAATCTACTCCTAAATGGGAAAGTTTGTCCGAGTTGTCGCGAACTGATTTTTAAACTATAAAACACATCTTGATTGATTGATTGGTTGATAAGTAATATTTAATACACCCATTATGTTTATTCAAAGAATACGATTCCTATAGGTTTAAATTCAAATCCTCTTGAATAAGTTAATAAGCGGATAAAATAGTCCCTATTAGTGATACACTTGAAATTCTAGTGCTTGCTTTCAATAGTAAATTTGTTTATTTGGTGGCTCATTAGTGCAAGGAAGTTCAATATCTTTGCTATTATAAGGAATATGAAAAAATATTTTAAGTAAAAGTTATAGGACATACTTGGTTGTCTATTTCTAAAGTACGTGAAATATACAGTGGGTTTATTTAAAGCAAGACAGCTTGAATGTCGAGTTTACACCACCTATTTCAGCGTAAAATTTTATGTTTAGTATTAATTTTTGTTTTGAGAAAGTTCTGAGATTGTCAAGATATTGCAAAAATATGAAGATTTACGCAAAACCAATTCATCACAAATGTCACTAAAATACCTTGTTAATAATAGCTAAGAGGAACTATTTGGTAGGGGTGAGCTGAAATATCTGAGTAGAGCAAAAGTTTATTTTTAAGTACAGGGGATTTTATACAGGGGCATTAACTTGCCAACCTCCATATTATATCTAAAACTTCATTTTTTCCAAAGGAACACCTTGTATATTTTTTCGCCGTTTTGCACAACTATTTTGTTTCTTTAATAATAATTAGTTAATATGATATTTCTCTAAAACTGATAGTTTTTGAAATATTTTCATTTTAATTGATTAATTTAAAAATAATTGCGCCTATTCCACAAGTAAATTATGGCTTTGCCGTCATTTAGTAATTGTAATAATTTAAACAATTACAGTATATAAGAATAATAACGGTAGCTAGAAAAAAATGTATAAACAATTTCTTAAATGACGAATGTTCCAAATGTATTATGTATTTTTCCTAGTTACCGTTGCTCTTATATTTGAATATTTTAATTATTTTCCAGCTTTAAAATCGCATTAAAAAATATAATTCTGAATCATTTTTATTTGGTTTTAATTTTCAGTACTAAAATCTGCATTTACTATAATACAATAAAGTCATACCTTTCTTGTGAACAAATAAAAACTATTAATTATTATTAAGAAAAATTATTTTTAAATTATAGTTAACTGAAAATATCTCAAAAACTTTTAGTTTTGGAGACTAATATCATCATAAGGGACAAAATATTTGTACATGGTGGAATAATGTACTTGTTCTATTTGTAAAAATGATATTCAAGATATTTGTAGGTTTCCAAATTAACGCCCCAGTATAAAATTCCTTGTAGATCCATTTCAACTATCCCTTATCTTTGTCCTTACCAAATTTTTTCTCTTAACTATTATCAACAAAGTTCATTTTATAGCATTTGTAATGCATTGTTGTTCTGTAAATTTTCATATCTTTTGCAGTAGGTAACTTGGCGACGCCACAGCACAAAGATTAATGCTGAACGTAATTTTACGCTGAAATTAATGGTGTAAAAATATACAAGATATCATCTAAATATGAATATTTTTATTCAATTGATTACTTATAACATTTAATAAAGAACACAATTTTTCTTTTTTATAATTAAAAAGTAGTGTGTTTTCATAAAACACAATTTTATATAGTTTTGAATTCAAAGAAATTAACGTTCAAAATTGGCGTATTTTTATAAATTTTCAATGTTTTAAATATTTTTTTCTTTTTTACAGTTAACTGTTATTATTATTAATGAAATTTACGAACAAATTGCAAGAAATATTTTTTCTAACTGACAATTATTGATACATTTTTACTATCCGATTGCCACCAAAATCAATAAGCCGTGAAGAAAAATTCAAATCGCTGCATTTTGGCAAAAGTTATCATGAAGAAAAGAAAATTTCACAGACAGGTACATGCTTACCTGCCATGCGGGGATAAATCTCAGTTCTGTGTTATGTTGAGAATAAAACAATTAGAATCCGAGCCTATCTAGTATACGACTTTTCAAGCCTCCCATCATAGTTCTATTAATTCCTTAGGGGGAACATGAAAGTAAAATAAATACGGTAGTTCTTTATTGTATTAATAAAAGTATTAATACAATAAGATATATAAAGATAGTAATATAATAAAGTTGTAAGATAACTATTCTCTAGGCTGACAATAATCAGGCATTAGAAAATGCTAAAATAAATGAAGAACTTTTTAGAAAAAATCTATTATCAAATTTTATTTCCAATAAACAGAAGTAAAGAAAGTGTAGCCCTAGTGAAATTTAAAATGTGTGAATTTGTAAAATAGATAAAATTAAGTTCACTCTAAAAATAGACAGTGTTTAATATGTTTGTTCTTGATTACAAGATTATAATGATATTTAAGGCCATAATTAAAGAAGACATATATATCCAATCAAATTTATACAGATAGGTTACATAAAATGGAAATAAAATTGGGACATTTGTGAATGGCTTTATAGAAGTACATTTTTTTGTGAAAATTGTAAAATGTTGGCACCACAAACAAAATTTTATTTTATTTTAATTTATCAAAGAAAAATGTCGAAATTGGATCTGGCGCATATTTTATTCTCTTAAGAAATAATACTTTAAGGTAAGTAAATTAAAATAAAAAAGTTACCATTTCAAGCTTTCCTGGAAATTGAAAAAATACTTGGCGGAAAGATATAAAAGCGTGGTAGAGGAGGTAGGCTAACGCCAAAAAAATTTTTTTGAGCGTTTAATTCTTGTATACAGACTAAATCACATTTTAATTTTTTTTACCCCCTTCAATAATAGTAGGGTGAGGATGGCAGTGGGGGTAGTAGAGGGAGTAGCTGACGACTAAAAAATTTTTTTAGACGTTTCGTTTTTGTATACACACTAAATCACATTTTAATTTTTTTACCCCCTTTAATAATAAGGTGAGAGTGGCAAGGGGGATGGTAGAGGGGGTAGCTAACGCAAAACATTTTTTTTTAGACGTTTCGTTGTATACACACCAAATCACATTTTAATTTTTTTTGACCCCCTTTAACAATAGAGTGGGGGATGGTATTGGAGGTGATAAGGGGGGGGTGACCGATGCCCCCCCTTAAATGCCTTAAACTGCAATTTCATGGACTCTTACTTGCTTGTTTTGCCTATTTCCCTTATTTACCCCATTTACCCTCGAACCGTTCAACGGAATTAGATCAAAATATAATCTAATTCCAGATCTCGTTACAATACATAAGTGTACCAACTTTCAAGTTAATATCATAAACGGTTCCAGAGTAAACGTGCCCACAAAAAAGTTTCAGACAGACAGACCGACAGGAAATTTTTTTCGCTCAAATTTAAAATCTCGACGTTTCATTACATTTTAAGCCTATTTCAAATAAAAAAAAATTTTGCGTTCACTGGACGTGGAAATAAAAGTAGACATATTTCAAAGAATGTTTTATTCTCTAGTATTATTTTTTTTTACAAAACAAAGATCATTGAAGTTTTAAATGTATTTCTATATTTTTTTATTTACTATACCGGGTGTCAACGGATCATGGTCCGTTTGGTATAAAAATATTAAATTATTATTAAATATTAATTGACCAGGATGACACTATATATATATATATATATATATATATATATATGTTATATTAGAAATATACTATGATATATAATATCACTGAGACAGGCTTAACCTTCTCAAACATATCATGTTACAGATTGCGTAACAGCTCTGCTCTAATAACCGCTCACGTTGGCTGAGCTTAATGTTTCTTTCTTGGTAATCTCTTATCATGCTGAATTGCCAATTCAATACTCTTTGTTCTCTAATGTTATAAATATAACCAACAGACATTTGTACCTTCAGTCTTAAACTCATGTTCGAATAAATCACTTCAAAATTATTATTGTTATTATTATAGAGTCAACGTTGACTCCAGTGTTAAACTAAATAAATGTTTTTAAAAAAGTTAAATCTACAATCCACTATCTAACATTGGCACAGTCGGTAGGATCTGAAGAACACGCACAGTTCGGGAGCCTAACCAGTGGAAAACATATCGGAAGGAACAAGGAGTTCATCTGGAAAAGGTGCCTAACCTGAAGAAAAGAGCCCCTGGAAAAAGGAGAAATTCCTTAGCTGTCGTGGTGGATCCCAATCCTTTACTCAGAAGAATCTACGTTCACAAAGAAACAATAATAATAATTCAACAAGCAACAAAGCAATATATCAATCAATCAACAAATTAGCAAGTAAGAATTCATCCCAGTCGAGAAGTTGGTGTCTTCGGCAGTGTAGGAGACCTCTGTGGAAGGAATACCTGGTAACGCCCCTGGCAGAGAAGACCGGCATTGTAACAAAGTTCACGGAGCAGCATTCAACTTCAATCCAGACGTGTGGAATGGAAATTTTAATGTAAGTAGATTTTAAGAATCATCTCGATTATTTTGCATATTTTTCTTATAAAAAACAATTCAATTTAACGAACAGCAGTTCTAATATTCAAATAATAATTTCATTCAGAAGTAATATAATATTTTATTTAAAATTTATGTGACCTACATAAATAACTATACCGTTCCTATCTTAACACTGTTTTTATCGTAATATCATATACTCTTTAAGTACGAACTTATCTACATTTCCTACATAAATAATTATAATCACATACCATTTTTATCTTAACATTATTTTTATCATAATATCATATATCATATAAAGGTTAAGTTTACGCCTTACTTGACTGTGAAATAAAATAAAACCCACATGTTCTATACTGTTTAAATGCACATTAGTATATAAAATTTCAGTGACATTATTCCCAACTAAAAACACTTTTTAAATTAATCCAATTATCCTTGTAATTAAATTTTGAAATATTATAAAATAAACAGCACATTCTTTTACATATAATATAAAATTACCAATTGTCAGTAGCGTACTAGCTCAAATTGAAAAAAGTGTTTTAAGTTATTTAATTATCTAAATAATATAAACAAAATGGCTACCACCACAAACGTAAGCAATTCCAATGCAAACAATTCAATCACGGCGAACGAAACTATAAATATTGAACCTTACAGGTTAAGTGAGATTTTTTCGATAGTCCCGGAATTCGATGGAAATCCGATATTTTTACAAACCTTTATTAGTGCGTGTATTTACGCGAACGGAATGTCTATAGAAGACCAACGTGTTCTACTTGCTCTGCACATTAAAAATAAACTTCGGGGAAAAGCCGCCGAGTTAGTAAACTCCAGGAACCCTGCCACCTGGGCAGAAATTAAAAGCCTACTCGAGGCCCACTTCGGTGACTCCCGCGACTTGACAGCCCTTATACAGGACTTACAACGCATTCACCAACTACCCAACGAAACCGCACTAATATTCGTATCAAGACTACAAACGCACAACGCGAAAATGCACGCAGCAGTGCAAAAGCAGACTCTAACTTTAGAGGAAAAAACTGCTCAATGTAACCTCATCGAAAACATGACATTGACCACCTTACTGACCGGATTAGAACCCAAGTTAGGGCAAATTATCAGGGCTGGCAATCCTAGTGATATGCTAGATGCAATAAATCGCATCAAACGTGAGTTGCAATTGTCGTACTTCGAATCGCAAAAATTCTCCAATAAAATTCAAAATAGAAGTCCCGTTCAAAATCAGCAAAGACGCCCAAATCTCCCACCATTTTGCACATTCTGCAAAAGGAATGGGCACAGCTTTAACGAATGCCGCACGAGGCAAAACCACCAATTTTCACAACCCAATTTCACACCAAACGCCTATTCCAATCAGGCACAAGCTCCTAGACAGCACTTCCAGAGTGTACCTAATCAAACAAACTTTAGACCACAGAATTCCCAAAATTTTTCTAATCAACAATGCAATTATCCACAACAAAACAGGCCCTCAGCTATCAGGCCAAATCCTAACTTCCACCAGCAGAGACCTTCTGCCATACAACCGAACCCGAATTTCAATAGATTTAACCAACAAAAAACCCATCATCTAAACCAAGAAACTTATGATAATTATTCAGATTACCCAAACCAATACGAAGATTACTCTGCAAATCAATCCGTAAATTATTCTACCAATTATTCTCCTGATTATCAATCTCAAAATAATGATGACTACGATTTTCCAAACGGACAATGTGGGCATTATACTGCTAATTCCCAATCCCAGGAACATGAGAATTATACTGTTAATCCTCAGCAATACGAGGATTATACTGCTAATCCTCCGGATTTTTACACAGGCCCGGAGTATTCCACGAATACTCCAACACAACAAACAGACGAACTAGACCAAATTTCTCGCCAAGTCCAAGCGATAAACCTCCAGGAGAGTTTCGACCCAAACCTGAACTTTCCGGAAAACCAATTCATGTAAAAACACCCCGCTACAAACTAAATATCGTAAATTCCAAAAATTTATTTTACATAGATGACATCACTAAACGTTTCAAAATTCTTGTCGACTCAGGTGCAGGTATTTCTCTATTTAAAACCAAAACAGCGGAAAGGTACAAACAAAGATATCCTGAAAACGTAATTATACAGGGTATAACAGATGAAAAAATTAATATCACCGAATCTGTTCTAATACCATTCAATTCAAATGACCCATACAAGGTTTATGTTCACGACCTAGATATAGAATTCGATGGACTATTAGGTGCAGACTTTCTAAAATATTATAAGTGTCATGTGGATTTTGAAAATAATCTACTTATTACCAATTTTAAAACCGTACCACTATTTGAGGTGACTGAGGTAACATCAATCAGGAACCACAATAATTCTAACGAAAACAATAATCCAGGTATTAGAATTTCAAACCCAAATTTAAATGTTAAAAACCAAAATGTAATTTCTATCGAACCACGCACAGAAAAGATTTTTAAACTTAAATGCAATTTACAAAATACCGAAGCTATACTAATAGCCCAGGAAAATGAAAAGGTACGTTTACCGAATGCCATTGTCAAAATAGACAACAATGGTGAATTTTTGACAACGATAATAAACGCAAACGCGATTCCAAAAACAATACATTTCTCGGATCTTAATCTTGAACCCGTTCAAAAATTTAGATCAATATTTAACGTAAATCTTCAAAATCCGGATTCCCAATACATAGACCGAAACTACGAAATAAAAAATCAATTGCGCTTAGATCACTTGAACGACGAGGAGAGTGAATTAATTACTCAACTCTGTTTAGACTTTTCAGACATATTTTATCTAGAAGGTGACAACTTGACATTTACCAACGAAATCAAGCATTCAATAGACACTAACGATTCTAAACCAATTTTCACTAAATCTTATCGTTACCCCCAAATTCACAAACAAGAAGTAAAATCCCAAGTTTCAAAAATGCTCGACCAAGGCATTATCCAGCCTTCAATTTCTCCCTGGTCCTCCCCAGTTTGGGTAGTCCCCAAAAAACTAGACGCTTCTGGTAAACAGAAATGGCGCGTCGTAGTTGATTACCGAAAATTAAACGAAGTAATGATAGGTGATAAATATCCTCTACCTAACATTTCCGACCTTTTAGATCAATTAGGCAAATGCCAATATTTCACGACTTTAGACTTGGCCTCTGGCTTCCATCAAATTGAAATCGATCCCAAAGACATTCAAAAAACCGCTTTCACAGTCGAAAATGGTCATTTTGAATTCGTACGAATGCCTTTTGGACTCAAAAATGCTCCATCAACATTTCAAAGGGTGATGGACAACATTTTACTAGGAATCCAAAACGAAAGGTGTCTCGTCTATATGGACGATATCATTATCTACTCCCCTACTATCCATGAACATATTTCTCGATTAACAGAAGTCTTCAAACGTTTACAAAAAGCCAACCTCAAAATTCAGCCAGACAAATGCGAATTCCTTCGCAAAGAAGTCGCCTATTTAGGACATCTTATTGCAAAGGATGGTGTAAAACCGAACCCTGCCAAAGTCGAAGCAATTCTAAATTTTCCTCAACCCAAAAATCAGAAAGAAATTAAATCTTTTCTAGGTTTAGCAGGCTATTATAGACGTTTCATTCCTAATTTTTCCAAAATTTCAAAACCCTTGACTAAATTGCTACAAAAAGATATACCTTTCAATTTCGACAATGACTGTACAAATTCATTTGAAACCCTAAAACAAACCTTGACAACTACTCCGATATTGATCTACCCCAACTTCGATGAACCTTTTGTCCTAACTACAGACGCTAGTGCATTTGCAATAGGTTCTGTACTTTCACAAGGAAGTATAGGAAAAGATTTGCCAATCGCATACGCATCTCGAACTTTATGCGGCGCGGAAACCAAGTATTCAACCATTGAGCGTGAACTTTTATCTTTGGTCTGGAGTGTAAAGCATTTTAGGCCATATCTATTCGGAAGGAAGTTCAAACTCGTCGCCGACCACCGACCACTCACTTGGCTATTTTCCATAAAAGACCCAGGTAGTAGACTAGCGCGTTGGCGCTTAAAACTCGAAGAATACGATTACGAAATAGTATACAAACCCGGAAAAATCAATAAAAACGCGGACGCGTTGTCCAGAATAAAAATTAATCACTTTTCAGAATGTTCCAAATTTTATTCAAAAATTCTAGCCGCAAACGAAGACTCAGACGAAGACGAAATTTCAGACAACGATGACGAAATTACCGACGAACAAATCGCCCGAGAATTTGACACATTTTCCCGACTTTACAAAACCAAATCTCTAATAGACTATTCCAAAATTCAAATCACAAATAAACAACTATTAGATCGAGAAAATAAAAATATCATAACGTTTTTCCAACAAAACAACTTGACAGACCTTCACCATCAAATTATCGAGGATATTTTCGAAGAAAACCCCGAATTCTATAACAATACAATTAATATCGTTTCCAGCAAATCGACCCGACAAAGAAACTACTACATTATCGCTCTACCTTTCGACCCAGAGTCTGTGGTAGAACATCTATTTTTAACACTTTACAAACATCGAAACAAATTAGACCTTTCCAAAACTTACCATGTTGAAAACAATCTAGACTTTCCAATTCTCGAAATCCTATCATTTATTTTTGCAGAAAAAGATTTAAAACTAATCATTTGTCAAAATTTATTACGAACTCCCGATGAAGACCAACGTCCGATCATTCTCGACCACCATCACACCGGAAAAAATAATTTACATCGTGGAATAAACGAAACAATACGTAGAATCAAAAATAAATATAATTGGCAAGGTTTAACAAAAGATGTCGAAAATTTTATAAAAAACTGCGAAACATGTCAAAGAACAAAAGTCTGTCGTAAGAACCTCAACAATCCCTTAGTAATTACCGAAACCCCTAAAACTCCATTTGAGAGAGTTAATATCGATCTATTCGAATTTCCCACGAGAAACTATGCACTAACCATCCGCGACGAGTTAAAGAAATTTACTCAAGCTTATGCTGTCCCAGACAAAAGTGCAAAATCAGTTGTAAACGCCCTGTTGCTATATTTCCAACACTATGGCACCCCATTAAGAATTCATTGTGATTACGGCGGTGAATTCGATAATAATTTATTAAAAGATCTTTGTATACTCTCTACGACATAAAATTAACATACTCCAGCGTAGGACACCCTCAATCCAATGGATCTATCGAACGATTCCATGCCACCCTAGCGGAAATGATCAGAATACATAAAACAGAGAATCCGAACGAACATCCTTTCACAATATTACCATACGCGGTAATATGTTATAACAACTCGGTAAACAAAACTCATGGCTTTACGCCATACGAGCTTATTTTCGGACATACAGCTAACCGACCACCCGAAACTCTTTATAACCAGAAAGACCTGATTACCAAATACGTTAGAGACCTTAACAACCGGATATCCCACTATTACAAAATTGCGCAAAGTCGAACAGAAGCACAAAAACAAAAAGCCAAAGTTCGATTCGACAAAAACATTCCCGAAAATCGACACACATATAACATTGGCGACAAAGTGTACGTCAAAGAATCACAAATAAAAAACAAATTACAGAACAAATTTAACGGCCCCTTCGAAATTTTAGAAACTTCTCAAAATTCTGCAACATTATTAAATCCGGAAACAAACCAAACGACTAAAGTAAACTTTGACCGAATGAAACCTTATACTGAAAATTAAATTTATTTTCAGGTTTTTCCTGCTGTTCGGATCAGCACTTGCTCAATTTAAAATAACACCAATTAACAATACAATTGGAGTATACTATCACCGAGACACAGACATTGTGATTTCTCACAAAAAATGGACTTTACTGGTACACAAAAACATATCTACCTTTAAGACAGCTTTCGACAAAAACGACAAGATCTTACAGACACTATACAACACACTCGACCCAACGTATCATTACATGAACGTCTTTTTAGGAGACGTAAAAACTCACCTCAGTTTATTGACACAAATTTCTCAATCAATACAATCAAAATTTGACGAAATTTACCTTGACACGAAACGATACAAGCGAGGAATACTAAACGGTATTGGAACAATTTCCAAATCAATAACTGGAAATTTAGATGCAGAAGATGGTCAGTATTATTCTGATTGCATCAACAAATTAAGTAATGACGAGCACCAACTCGAAAATTTAATCAAAAATCAAATATCTGTCACAACTTCAGTAATCAAAAATTTCAACGCAACCATTCAAAAACTGCAGGTTGATGAAGAAACTTTCAATAAAGATATTAAAGAAATCGAAACTTCAATTCTAGACATGACTAAAGACATAGAAAATATTCACGCAAAATTAAAATTTATAGAAATCTGCGAACAGCTTATGGCAAGCTATCTATTTATCGAAGATAACTTAAACGATATCCTGAATTCTATCACTTTCGCGAGGCTCAAAATAATTCACACATCGATTATAAACCCAAAAGACTTGGTAAATTCCTTACAGGAAATCTCACAGAACCTACAAAGGAACAATTTGCCACTTCCAATCAAATTATCAAAAGTTGCACAGTATTTAGACATTATAGAACTAAAAGCTTTTCAAACAAATTCAGATTTAATATTCGTATTAGACATACCTTTGGTAGACCCTCAAACCTATTCAGTATTTCAATTATATCCTATCCCTATTTTGGATAATAGAACTGGCTTATATCATATCTTGTCAACCTCTCAGAAATATATCGCGAGAGATGATGATTCTTTAATGTACTTAACCATCCCGGACCTCAGAGAATGCAAACCACTCTACTTCAACACTAAATTATGTCTAAATCTATTTTCATACCCCATTGATGATAATGCCATTTGCGAAGCCCGTCTCTTCAAGAACCTCAAAACTCTGCCAGGAAGCTGCCAGACATCATTCATCATCGGCCAAGGATACAACGTCCAAAAGATAGATGAAAATACGTGGCTGGTTATCAACGCAGAACCATTACAGGCAACCATCAATTGTCCAGAAAGAAGTTCGAAAACTGAAGTCATCTACAAAAACTCAATAGTGAAATTACAACCTAATTGTTACGCCTTTATAGGCATCACAAAAATCCAAGCCAGTACCAACGAAGTAACCGACGTAAACGACGACACTCATCCCATCCAAATTCCATTCGAATGCTGCAACAAAATTCCAAACAACATTAGAGCACCAAACCTTAAACCATTAAAATTAAACAACCTTAACACAGAAGATCTCGAAATTGCCAAACACAAATTGGACCAATATTCCAGAGATCTAGACGATTTAATCAACGAACCATTCGTAACAAAACACATATCCTGGTTCACCTACTTCATCATTGTGCTAATATTTGAACTGTTATTTCTGTACCTATTTTGTAAGTGCAGAACAAAAAGACGAAGACTAGCCATCGATGTTTCTGCATCACCCCCATCTCCACCTAGGCCTAGCAAACCCCACAGGACATTTGCTAACCTATTCCCTTCACGAAGACGACCTACCTTAAGGAGAGAAGACAACGAAGCCGAAGACATAGAACTTACATAAAGATGAACTGTTTTGTGCCTTTTACTGACTTTTAGTGCTGGACTCTTCAGTGAACCATATTTTATTCATTTAATCATTACATTTCATTATTTTACTTACCCCTTGTTAATTTCAATTGCATTAACATTTTTATACCATTTTCATTTAAACCTATCATGCTTATATTTTAGGCTTTCACGGTAAAGCCATATTTTAACCCTGGGAATATTTTTATATTATCCCATTTTTACAACAAACTTATTATGTTTGTATTTTACGCTTTCTTGCTAAAGCTATATTTTAACTCTAACATTTTTATGTTATATTATTTTATGAATTAAGCTTATTGTGCTTGCATTTCATATTTTAGACGCTAAGGCTATATTCTGTATTTTAAACCTTACAATTTAACATTTTTATACTCTTTATATTTTTCCAAATTGTACCATTATCTTTTATATACATTTTATATTCATTTCAAAAGTTGTTGCATAAAACACCAACTTTTTTTATAAGGGGGAAGCTGTTATATTAGAAATATACTATGATATATAATATCACTGAGACAGGCTTAACCTTGTCAAACATATCATGTTACAGATTGCGTAACAGCTCTTCTCTAATAACCGCTCACGTTGGCTGAGCTTAATGTTTCTTTCTTGGTAATCTCTTATCATGCTGAATTGCCAATTCAATACTCTTTGTTCTCTAATGTTATAAATATAACCAACAGACATTTGTACCTTCAGTCTTAAACTCATGTTCGAATAAATCACTTCAAAATTATTATTGTTATTATTATAGATTCAACGTTGACTCCAGTGTTAAACTAAATAAATGTTTTTAAAAAAGTTAAATCTACAATCCACTATCTAACATATATATATATATATTGCTATGTATTCGCAAATGGGTGAACTCGTATTTTCATTTTATTTCGAAGTACCGTTTATTTTGTTGAATCTGTTCGAGAACAAGAATTTGTGAATTTGTTTGTTTCCTGTATATAAATTCAAGATTATAGAAATTTTTATCTATATCCGAACATGGTGTTACTAATAGTTTTAATATTTTAATTTTTGAAATTTGTCATTCAGACAGCATAATTTAAATTGATTTTAAAAAGTTTATTGAATAGGTTAATTTAGTAATTTTGTTTAATACGTGTTATATCAAATGGGTAGCTCTAATGTTGTATTAAGGTGGAAATCTGTTTGTTTTTGTTTTGTGTTTCTTTTTTGAAATTAAAGATAGAAATAAATGGATTTTGGAGATCAGAGTGATAAACATATAAAAAAATGAAGGAGGTCGTTAAGCGACGGAAATAAAAAAAGAGGATAAGAAAATAGTTTTGACAAGGGAGAATTAATTAATTTTGTAAAGAGATTGGATATTTGGAGATTGATAAAGCGAACATCTATCATATATCATAATACTATTATTATAAGAAAGTTGAAGACAGATATAGAATATAAAAGGAAGACATATGGAGATAGCAATAAAAGAGTAAGGCATTTGAAGATACATGAACTGAAATTTTAAACTGGATAGTCGAGGATAGTATAAAAACAAAAGGAGCAAAGAATTTAGTAATCAAGAAGAAAGAAAATTTAGTGTAAATCATTCGGACATTAAGGTTGTAAGAATATAAATTAGCCAATGACATTTAAAAATTTATAAAACTCAAAATTGAAATTTCTGTTGATAATTTCGGAAAGGAATAAACGGAAACACTGACATTGCTAGAATTTTACTTTAATATAATTTTTATACATAGATCAAGCCCCGGAACCTGCTACTGAGCTAGTCTGGATAATATTATGAGTTAAGGAAATTAAGGATTGAAATTCTGTTGGTGGTACTATTTCGGATTAACAAGGTAGGAAATTTATTTCTACTTAAATTTCATCTTCAATTAAAGGAAGGAAGCACTTTTATAGATATTATTGTATGTTAAAAGATATCATTTTGTTTTAATGTTAGATTCACAAACTAAGCGGGTACAAGAAAAGAAAGAATATTAAAATTTCCAAAACAATACAATATTTTGGCGGGCCAACGTGGGGCGAAAACAAGTGGCGGAAAGGTCATTACTAAGTCATAAATTGTCATAAGTTGTATATAATTAAATAGTTTTATGAATTTAAGATCGGGTAAAAATACGATGGATAATTTGCAAGGCACCTCAACTGCTGAAACACAACACAATACACAAACTGAAAACGGTCAACAACATAATATACAATCAGAAGACACACAACAACAAACAATACAAAATGTTGGGGACACAATACCGGATTCAAACGTGTTAACAAGATTGATGGAGGTAATGATGGAAATGAAATCAGAAATATCAGAAAAGATTGATAAACAATCAGAAAATATATCAAACATGAAGACAAATATGGAGGAAATGAGGCAAAGATTAGATGACATAAAGAAGAATATAAGTGAAGAAATAACCATGCAAGTTGACACCGTAAAAGAATCAATACGTACTGATTTACAAAAAGATGTAGAAATGCGGATCGATGATGGTTTCACTACATTAACTAAGAAAATTGACAGACGCGACCAAATTTATGAGGAACGACTCAATGCACAAGACAAAAGAATGGAAGAGACGGTTACAAAATTTACACAAAATCAAAATACTATACCTAAAACAGTAATCTCTACAAATTCAAATACGCATAACATAAACTTAGACATCTACTTTTATGGAGATTCAAGAATCCATCCAAAAATATTTATTTCACGTTTAAAGCAGTATATTGACGCTATGCCTACCGGCATAGATATAAAATTACTGACACAAAGTACGCTACGCGGTGAAGCGGAACTGTGGTATCAGATTATAGAAGAAAAATACGATAAATTTTTGGAATTTGAATCCATATTTTTAAATCAGTACTGGGGTGAATACAACCAGCAGAAAATTCGACATGATTTCTTTAATGGTAGATACCACGGGAATTGTGGCGTTTCTAGAGAAAGATACGTTATGCGCAAATATTATAATGTCCGGTACTTAGAACCAAAATTTACTGATTAGGAAATAGTCAGACATTTGAGCCGACATTTTGATGATGACATCAGAAAAGTCATCGTGACACATCGAATTATCACGGTTGATGGGTTAATTGATTATCTACGAGCCATTGATGATGATCGCATCGGGTGGAGAAAAACAGCATTTAATAACGACAGAGAGACAGACAGACAAAACTACAGGTCAGGGAATAACGGAAACCAACAATTCTCAAGGGAAAATTACAATAATAGGGGTAATTATCAAAACAGACAGTATCAAAATGACAGAGGAGACTACAGAAGACAAGAATACGTATATGCAAACCAAAGAATTAATAATAGATATCAAGATAACAGAGATTTCAGGGGAGACAGACAGAATGACAGAGGCAACGATAATGAGAGGGCGTATGCGCAGGTTGCGAACACTAACGTGGACAGACAAAATGGAAATGACAGCGAAACTATTGCCCAGGTAAACATAAGTCCTCAACGTGAGGATTTTCAGTAAGTGGTAGGATGGAAGGACATACACGCACGATAAACCTTGTAACGTATGAACATATGAGAGAGTTTATCGAGACTTCAAATGACACGGAAAAAGACAGCGGTATAATTTGCACTTTACCATGTGTAGAAGTAAAAATCCAAAATTTAATTTTAAATGCATTAATTGACACGGGCGCGGAATTAAATATTATTAATGAACAAATTATACAAAAATTTCAAAATATTTTCAATGGTAAGGTTATAAAATTTTCAAAAGTCAATTTAATAGATGCAAAAGGTAAGAAAATGGCAGAATGCAATAAGGTAGTATACACGGAATTTTATTTAGGAGATATTTTATTAAAAGGCGAATTTGTAATAATGAGAGGATTAAATTATGATATTATAATTGGCGAAGACACTTTAACAAAGATAAACGCTGACATTAATATGGAAAAACGTAAGGTAATTTTGCGGGGCATAGAAGTGCCAATGATTAATTTGAAGAAACGTACTAGTTCCAATGCGGATAAAAATGAACATACTAGTTCAATTGTGGATAAAAATGATATAAATGCGGTTAATAAGGGACGAACAAGTTCCCATACGGAGATAAAGGACAAACGGATCCAAAATGCGGTAAAACTTAATTGTGCGGACGAGCACCAATCTTACGTTAACATGTTAATAAAAAAATATAAAAATCTAGTAAATTTTGAGTCAAGAATCGCCAAGGATTATGTACATGTACATTACCTCAACGTTGACGAATCTCAACCGTTTAAATGCAAAGTATATCCCGTGCCTTTTAAATATAGAGAACAGGTTAAGATAGAAATTGATAACATGTTACAGGCAAACATTATAGAGAAAGCAAATACAAATTTTATTAGCCCTTTAGTAATAGTAAAAAAATCAGATAATTCGCTTCGTTTATGTTTAGATGCTAGAAAACTAAATGAAATTACAATAAAACAGTATGACGCGCCACAATTTATAAGCACAATGATGACACGGGTTGGAAAAAACACAATTTTCACAAAATTAGACCTCCGAAATTCGTTCTGGCTAATACCATTGGCAAGGGAATCGCGAAAGTTTACTGGTTTCAGTATTGATGGGCATATCTATAGGTTTAAAGTTGTACCGTTTGGGTTACAATCTTCTTCATCAGCTCTAGTGCGGGCGATGCAACAGATCCTTGATCCATACGAGGAATTTTGCCTGCACTACATAGATGATATTCTCGTGTTCTCTGAAAACAAAGAGAAACACAGAGAGCATTTAAATATCATTTTAAATGCCATAGATCAGGCGGGACTTAAGCTAAACATTGAGAAATGTCAATTTTTCAAACCGTGTGTAAAGTATTTGGGTTATGTAATCGGTCAACATGGTATAAACATTGATACAGAACGACTGGATGAGATAAAAAATAATGATCGCCCTAAAAATTTACGAATGTTGAGGGGATTCTTAGGGTTTCTCAATTATTACAAACGATTCATACCAAATTTAGGAGATCTTGAGGTACCATTAGTAGAATTATTGAGGAAAAACATTAGGTGGGACTGGAATGAGCGTCGTGAACAGGCATTTAAAACTTTAAAGGAAAACTTTCATGAAAACTTAAATTGTATTGTCCGGATTTTAGTTTACCATTTATCCTACGTACCGATGCGTCCGATTATGCAGTGGCCGCGGAACTTATACAAAAACAAGAAAATATTGAGGTACCGATATGTTTTATATCGCGAATACTTAAACCACATGAAACTAGATATTCAATCAGTGAAAAGGAGATGTTGGGGGTGGTCTACGCGATATCTACCTTTAAATTCTACCTAACTGTTAATAAATTCTTGCTAGAAACTGATCATTCGGCACTTACTTTTTTAATGAAAAACAGATTCGCCAACAACAGAATATATCGATGGTCACTCCTAATACAAGAATATTCTTTTGATATTCGACATAGACCAGGAAAAGAAAACGTTACTGCGGACGCTTTAACCAGATCTCGTGAACCTCCGGAGGAAATTCCTAACAATTTTGTGGTAGCATTAAATCGATTAAGGTATGATAAAGGGATATATTCTGAAACGGAGATAAAGATTAGTCAACAACATTTGCAAAACATTACGGAAAATTTACAACACAGAAATGAGTACAAGGGTTTTAAATTTAAAAAGGAGTTTATAATTAAGGATATAAATGGTTTGGAATTGTATGTCATTGACGAAACGTTAGCTTTTAACATAATTTCACATTTACATGTAACTTATGGACACATCGGGGTAGAAAAACTTGGTTAACTTTCAGGGAAAACTTTTATTCAAAGAAGGATTTGAATGTAACTAAAGAAATAATAAAAGATTGTCACACGTGTTGCTTGGGAAAGAATAAAAATTTTAAAAATCAGAATCAAGTCTGCAGTGTTGTAACAGAAGCACCGTTAGAAATGATTGCTGTTGATTACTTAAGCAATTTAATACAAACTAGGAGGGGATATAGGCATGTATTGGTAATAGCAGATGCTTTTTCAAAATTTGTAAGGCTGGTACCAACACGAAGGTGTAATACCAGGACCACAGTAAGAATTTTAAAACAATATTGTAACTCGGTGGGAAAGGTTAAGAAAGTCCTAGCAGACAACGCAACATATTTCGAGAATGACAAGTTTAGGACAGCACTAAATGACATGAACATTGACGTCATCTACACCACAATTAGACATCCACAAGCGAATTTTGTGGAAAGGTATATCCAAGAAGTGTTGAGATTTTTGCGTTTAGCTACGGATGATTGTCACTTAGAGTGGGACACGCACATTGAAAGTGTAGAGAAATATATAAATAACGTGCAAAATACGGTAACTGAGGTATCTCCAGTTACTTTAATGTTTGGCATACACCCAGAACGACCATGGTTGACGGACGATATGTTGGATTTGGGTGCAATACGCGACAAAGCTAGGGAAAGAATAAGAAAAAACTCTCAAAGATATGTTAGAAGGACAAACAAGAAAATAAAGAATAGAAAGACATTTAAAAAAGGGGATTATGTCATAGTAAAAAGGTTAAGGGTATCGAATAAAAAAAAAGGAATTTGTGCTAAGTTGATGCACCCATATGAAGGACCCTACATAGCAAATAAAGTTTTAAATGAAAATACGTATGAGTTACGAGTGATTAACTCTGAGGTAATCAGAGGAAAGTTTCACATCGAACTACTATATGCTTACTTGGGATAATTATAATTTTAAATAACACCATAAAGTATCGCATCAAAAGGTTAGAGACTTTAAAGATTTTTAATACAATATTTTAAATTTTAATGACAAGTTTAGAAAATATCTGACAGATAAAAGGATTGTTGCCATAGATTTTAGTAGAAATTTTAATACTGAATTTTTTATGAAAATACCTAACAGTTAGCACACTTCTTTGCAAATACGAAGCAGTCACGTTAAATTATGGATTTGTACATAAGTAAAAGCTTATAATTTTGGGGGGGTTATGCTATGTATTCGCAAATGGGTGAACTCGTATTTTCATTTTATTTCGAAGTACCGTTTATTTTGTTGAATCTGTTCGAGAACAAGAATTTGTGAATTTGTTTGTTTCCTGTATATAAATTCAAGATTATAGAAATTTTTATCTATATCCGAACATGGTGTTACTAATAGTTTTAATATTTTAATTTTTGAAATTTGTCATTCAGACAGCATAAATTAAATTGATTTTAAAAAGTTTATTGAATAGGTTAATTTAGTAATTTTGTTTAATACGTGTTATATCAAATGGGTAGCTCTAATGTTGTATTAAGGTGGAAATCTGTTTGTTTTTGTTTTGTGTTTCTTTTTTGAAATTAAAGATAGAAATAAATGGATTTTGGAGATCAGAGTGATAAACATATAAAAAAATGAAGGAGGTCGTTAAGCGACGGAAATAAAAAAAGAGGATAAGAAAATAGTTTTGACAAGGGAGAATTAATTAATTTTGTAAAGAGATTGGATATTTGGAGATTGATAAAGCGAACATCTATCATATATCATAATACTATTATTATAAGAAAGTTGAAGACAGATATAGAATATAAAAGGAAGACATATGGAGATAGCAATAAAAGAGTAAGGCATTTGAAGATACATGGACTGAAATTTTAAACTGGATAGTCGAGGATAGTATAAAAACAAAAGGAGCAAAGAATTTAGTAATCAAGAAGAAAGAAAATTTAGTGTAAATCATTCGGACATTAAGGTTGTAAGAATATAAATTAGCCAATGACATTTAAAAATTTATAAAACTCAAAATTGAAATTTCTGTTGATAATTTCGGAAAGGAATAAACGGAAACACTGACATTGCTAGAATTTTACTTTAATATAATTTTTATACATAGATCAAGCCCCGGAACCTGCTACTGAGCTAGTCTGGATAATATTATGAGTTAAGGAAATTAAGGATTGAAATTCTGTTGGTGGTACTATTTCGGATTAACAAGGTAGGAAATTTATTTCTAATTAAATTTCATCTTCAATTAAAGGAAGGAAACACTTTTATAGATATTATTGTATGTTAAAAGATATCATTTTGTTTTAATGTTAGATTCACAAACTAAGCGGGTACAAGAAAAGAAAGAATATTAAAATTTCCTTTACAGTTTACTCTATAACAACTTAGAATTCCAAACGACTAGTTGCTATCGTATCGATTTGATATGATAGGAACTTAGAATCCGGCCACTGTAGTCATGTTTGCCTTGAGTTTTTTTTATTAAGGTACTAACCTCGTCATCACTGAAAATTCGAATTTGGAGAACATTGTTATCATGTAAGAGGTTGCAAGGCGAGTATTTACTACAATTAATAAATGCATACGAAAAGAAATTAGCAGAGAGTTATTGTAAAATATAAATATGGTTCTCTTGATATTGATAATTTAATTGAATATAATAAAACAAAAGTGCCTTAAATATTAATAATAATAAACTGTCTTTATTTGTGGCGGAGTTCAGCAAAGCTGCTCTTCCACTCGACCACATAAAAATACAAGTTTTATGATGTAATTTTTAAAGTATATATATATATATATATATATATATATATATATATATATATATATATAATATGGCGTATTTGACATTGAAATTTGTGATCAAAGATTAAGCATGAAATGGCATTGCACTTTGATCACAAATTTTAAATGTCAAATATGTTCATAAACTGTAAGTTAAAGTAAACAAATGGTAAAATCTCCCGCGTCTGCAGCTGTGGCGCCCTCTGAATTTGGCTTCCGCAAATCGGAGAGAGAGAACGATAGATTTCTGGACAAAAATTTAACATTGAGTTACCAGTCTGGTAGTCTGTGCTATATGTAACTTTCTTTTACCGAGTACTTGTGCTCTATTTGTAGATAACATAACCTTAATTTGTTCAGATAATAATTTTAAAGAAAATGTGAAAAACGAGCCCAAATGTGGTTTACAGGCAATAGACTTAAGTTAAATGAGAACAAGACTTAAAAGTTATTCCTTTCTTCCAATAATAAATTTGTTAATGGAGATATTGTCAATTTACTTGGCATAGTCATTGATGATAAACTGAATTGGAGTTGTCACGTAGACAAATTAAGGCATCAATTATGCAATTTAACCTTTTTAATTAGATAACTGAAAGATACTCTTCATATAACCACTTTAAGAGTTGCTTGTTTTTCACTTTTCCATTATCAATTAAGTTATCGTATTTTCATATGGGGGAACTCTAGTTTTGCCATAAAAATGTTTAGACTACAAAAGAAAGTCATTAGGTTAATAGCTAAATCAGGCTACAGGGAATATTGTCGGCCTTTGTTTATTATGTTAGGAGTCATGTCCCCACATCACTTTATATTTATTCTGTTTTACTTAAAGCACAAAAGAATTCGTTAAACCTAAAGCTTTAAAACAAATCACCGTTACGTATTAAATCTTTAAATGACCATCAATTTAAAAAAATAAATAAAGAACTATATGTTACAGCCAATGAGCATATTGTATAAGCTCCTTGTTACAGCACTGTTTCTATATAGTAGATGAATCTCTTAATTTCTAAATTATCGCCCAATTTAATTAAAACTTCTATATATCTATAAATGAGATTTCAGTTTTTAAGTGGTAATGTGAAGATGCCCTAATAAATTAATCATGATAACGCACATGCGTGAAATAAGTAGTCAGTCTGCCGGTAGGCAAGCAGAGTCTGTGCAAGCAGTGTTCATCGAGAGGTGACCAGATGGCGCGACAAATCTTGTTGGATCTGTTAAAGCACTGGCTACAGCGTTGCGAGCACTATTACTTTTGTAATAGATCTATTACTATCAAAAGCTCCCTGTTACGCTATTACGCCGCAACGAACATCTATTACTTTTATTATTTTTTATTATTACTACTTAATTTATACCAATAAATTTCACCAACAGAACCCATGTTAAAAATGAAACGAAACCGCTCAAGAGTCATGACTTGTTGACGGTAATTTTATACAAGAAGAAGAAGAACTTTTTGTGTCATATTTTCATTTTACCACAGAGTACATATAGTTACTATACTCTGTGATGACAGTAGTTAGTTACTTTGAAGTTTAATTTGTTTTTGTTTTGATCCTAAATCTGCCTAGTAATATTTACACTTTTATTTAATAAAAAAATCGTTATTTTTTTTAGTGTATCTATTATTTCTCAATTAATTATTCTCTAGTTTTTCATGAACATGAAGTATTTTTCCGCAACACCATGTAAATATGAATATGAAAAACAGCTATATTCTTTTCCAGCGCATTTGTAAAAAGCAAGATAGTAAATTTTCCAATATCTCCAACAATACTCAATAAAAGGTATTTTTAGGAATTTTACATTTTGTAAATGCAAATGATGTCAAGATTCTACCAAGCATGCTATCATGGTTTGTCTTTGATTATCAAACGGTAGGTAAGTCGTGAATAAATCCTTACTGTAATAAGAATTTTCGCCATTCAATGACAGATGAAGCGACAAAACATTGAAATACATTCATGTCAATTGAATTAGTATTTGGGTACCTACTCTAAAAAATCACGATGATCTTGAGCCCTCCAAAAAAAAATTCGCCTGTTTCTTCGCCCCGTTTACACATTACGAAAAGGTGAAATCTATTACGAATTTACAACGACATCTAGTACGAAAAAAAAGAGACCTGCTCGGAACACTGACTGGCTAGCCCTTCTCTTGGGTCCGTGTTCTGTGGAGGTGACCGAGTGCAGACGTACCACCGAGCCAAGAAAGTGCACAGTGAAGTGGCAGCCCCACAGTTAGTGTCGTCGACATTTCTCTAAGAAGAGGAAGTACACACGTCTTTTTCAAGACGGTGTACTATAAAAGATAAATAAAGTCTCCCTCCCTTGGAGACACCATTTTTACTGTTATTAATCATAACTTTTTTCCCATAATATTATAGGTATTCCCTTGCAGGACACCCACAGCGACGTTACCGTGGAGGACGGTAGCATGGACTACAGCGAAGACGAAACGTCCCAGAGCGGTAGCTCCCGAGGGGGTACCCCAACCCCAAGGGATGACAAAGAGACGATAAAACGTCTCACAGAGGAGAACAAAACCCTCAGGAAGAAAATCGACGAGCTCACCGAGAGGTTGGAGCTGATACAGAGGGAACAAAAGTCCCAGCACGAAGAGCTTCTGCGTGCGATTCGAGGAGAATCGCAAACGCGGAAGAGGAAAAATCCGCCCGCCACCAATACGGACTCGGACGAAGAGGCCCCTAAGGCGGCAAAGAAGGTGGCTGAAGAGCCCCTTAAGTGCCCCCCCGAGCCTGAGCCACCCAGACGAAGCAGATCGGGATCTAGAGCCCCCCAGCAGGAGGCTAGCGTCCCCCGACAAAACGCCAGGGAAGAGGAGACCGAGGCCCCTCAAACAAGAACAAAAAGCCAGCGCATACCCCCGGAAGTGCTGAGAAATAAGGAGACATGGACAACGGTGAGCCGTCGTCTAACCGAAACCGGCATAAACTTTAGCAAAGCTAAAGTTACCGCGGAGGGAATCTCCATCGAGCCCGCGACATCCGAAGATTATCGCAAGATGACTAGGATGTTCGCTAACAAGAAAAGAGAGTACCACACGTACGCCCTGCCAGAGGAACGGCAGCTACGTGTGGTCATCAGGGGGATCCCGAGCGGCGTTACTTGTACAGAGGTGGCAGAAGACCTCCAAGACCAAGGTTTCGCACCCACCGCGGTGCAACGGATGACGTCAAGACGGACGAAACAGGAGGTGCCCCTCGTACTTGTCCTAGTCACACAGGACCAGGACAAGATACTCCAAGTCACAAGGTGCTGCTCTCTAGTCGTAAGGACAGACAGAGAGCCAAGGTAGCGGCATCCCAATGCCACCGCTGCCAGCGTTTCGGCCACCGACAATCTAGGTGTACCGCGCAGCCGAAATGCGTGAAATGCGGCGAGGCACACCGGACGACAGAATGCAAGAAGAAGGCAGACGAACCGGCCAAGTGCGCGAACTGCCAAGGGGCCCACCCGGACAGCTACAAGGGGTGTCCAAAGTACCCCAGGCAATCAGCCAACACCACTCAAAGGCCGGTACAGAGGCCGACGATGACCTCAACAAAGAAGGGCGGCGTAGCGCCAGGCACGAGCTACGCAAAAGTAGCCCAGGGCAAGACAGGACAGAACACCGTCTCTGCCTCAAAACAACAAGCATCGCCAGAGGCCAAAAACCTCACAGCGGTGCTAGCACAGATGCAACAAATGTGCTTAGAGATGAGTGCATTTTTTGCTCAAATGCCAAACTTTACTAATCTGTAATGCCTTTACAGATTAAACCGGAATTCCTGCAGATGGCGGCCTGGAATGTAAACGGCCTGCAACAAAGGAGACTTGAAGTCGAAGAGCTCCTGACCAGGTACGATATAGACGTCATGGCACTGCAGGAAACCAAGATGACCCCGGCCAAGGAGATCAACTTCCCAAGATACCACACGTACAGGATGGACTGGGTAAACATACCTCAGCGACCCGCAAGAGGAGTGGCTACTCGTTAAAAAGACCATAGCCCACTATCCGACGGTACTGCCTGAGCTAGAAAACATGAATGCCGCCGCCGTAGTAGTGTCCACAGCACGAAACGGCGACGTCCAAGTGGTTTCATGCTACTAGCCACCCCGCAGCACTCTTACCGAGGGGGATCTGGACACAATTCCGCCCGCCAGGACACAGGTCGTCGCAATTGGCGATTTTAACGCCAAATCCCAGCAATGGAACAGCGGCATAACCAACACTCGAGGACGAGAACTGCTGCGGTTCCTGGAACAGCACGCCGGCGAACTGATGGTGATAGGACCGGACCAGCCCACCTTCGACAACGGCAGACACAGGCCAGACGTACTGGACATAGCCATCCTAAAGGAGATGACCCTCGAAGCGGAGATCACTACCAGAACGGAGGGATCTACCGAGCACAACCCGATCTTCCTAACTCTAGGAGCACAGGCGGGTGATGACAACGCTACCTTCACGAAGCGACGAACGGACTGGGAATCGTACCGGCTGCACCTGCAGCAGTACATCGCACAAATTCCCAGACTAGAAACCGTGGAGGACGTTGAGAGGGCCGTCATTACCCTGGAGGAGCAAATCCTGGGAGCCATAAGGGCCAGCACGACAGAAACAGAAGTAAGAAGACACCCAGCACCGATGGCGAACCTACCAGAGGACACCAGGCAGCTGATAAGGGACAGAAGAAGCGCCAAGAGACGGGCTCAGAGGACGAGGCTCCCCGCCGACAGAAGGGAGTATAACGTCCTCAGCCGAAGAGTGAAAGCCGCCCTCCAAGAACACCGCCAGGAGGGGTGGCAACGCCACCTTGAGTCACTCGATCCACAGGACAGAAGCATGTGGAATACCCAACGTGCCCTGCGAAACTGGAGGAAGCCTATGCCCCCGATTCATGGAGAGCGAGGGATCGTCTACACTAACCAGGAAAAAGCCGAGGCGTTTGCCGACAGCCTAGAACTGCAGTGTAGAGAGAACGAGCTCGATGACGAGGACGAGGACTGGGTGGACGACGTCGAGCGCAGAGTACGTAGGATCCACCGCCTGCCTGATGACGACCACATACGCCCGACTACCCCCGAGGAAGTCAAGGAAATCCTTAGGAGCCTAAAACCGAGAAAGGCTCCGGGATGTGACAAGATAGGAAACATCGCTCTCAAAAAACTACCCGGGAAAGGAGTAGCGGCGCTAGTCAACATCGTGAACGCGATGTTAAGGTTACGGCATTTTCCAGCCAGGTGGGAAAAGGCCGACGTCATTATGATCCCTAAACCAGGGAAAGAACTAATTTTCCCGTCTTCTTACAGGCCCATCAGCCTCCTCCGAGCCATGAGTAAGGTTGCAGAACGGGTCATCTTGAAGAGGCTTAGAGAAAAGACAGAAGAGCTGAATAACATCCCGGATGAACAGTTCGCGTACCGAACAGGACATTCCACCGAACTCCAAGTACTTCGCCTCACCGAGGAGATTACTAAGGGGTTCAACCAGCGGCAAGTCACCGCGGCGCTGTTCCTAGACATTGCCAAAGCGTTCGACAGGGTCTGGCACGACGGCCTCCTAGCTAAAATGATGAGTATGGGTTACCCCATCGAACTCGTCAAACTAGTTGCACCGCAGACAGCTAAGGGTGAAAATCTCGGACCAACTCTCCACTTACAGGACCGTGGAGGCGCGAGTCCCGCAAGGTTCGGTGCTGTCACCACACCTGTTCGCTATCTACACCTCAGACCTCCCCAGGACTGACCACACAGCCCTGGCCCTGTATGCAGACGACACAGCAATAATTGCCAGATCCTGGAAAGCCAGGAACGCAACCAGAAAACTCCAAGAAACGGCCACACTTCTGGAAGAATGGTGCACGAAGTGGAAAGTCGCCGTCAACGCCGACAAAAGCCAAGCCATTCTCTTCAGACGAGTGCGGAAAGAAATTCCCACAGGACACGTCTCCATGAACGGCGAAGACATCCAATGGCACGACATCATCAAATACCTTGGTGCGGTCATGGACAGAAGCCTAACGTGGAGACAGAACACGGACGCCATCACAGCCAAGGCCCGGCGCACGAGAGCTCTCATCTACCCGATGATGGGAAACGGGAGCCGTCTCAACTTGAGGAATAAGCTCATGCTTATCAAGACCCTCATCAGGCCGCAGCTGACGTACGCTTCGGTAGCGTGGGGCTACCAGGCAAAGTTCTACATGAAGAAAATCCAGGCAGTGGAAAACATCGCCCTCAGGACGGCAGTCGGCGCCCCATGGTACGTGAGAACCGCAGATATCGTCAGAGACCTGGAGTACACCACGGTCACTGAAGTCATCCGGGAACGAGCGAAGAAGCTGTACGCCCAAGCCGAGGAGCATGGGAACCCGCTGATCAGACAGGCCACTGATTATGACCCTGCCGACGCCTCGAGGCACAAACGACCGAGGGTACAGCTACTGGACAACGGGTGAGTATAACTTATATTTCCTGCTAAACGATCTGTTTCAGATACCCCAGGACGGACCACCACTACCAGAGACATGACGTTTTTCTACCCTAACCCAATCTCCTTGCGGGCGTCGGACAACATACCGTCCAACGTCCGTTGTCCCACCTGCTTCGTGGAGTCCGAAAGTGCTAAAATAAGCACTTAGGGTCTCCACACTCCCGAGCTACACAGCTCATATCCTTACCTTTCCGATGATCCGGGGTAGGATATCAATTGATGTCCTACGTACCGGCAGTCAGTCCCAACCAAAACTTCTTAAACCCAATTCGACCGGTGACTACCCCCGGGGGTGACAAGCTGGCGAAGAAAGAAAATATCAAGACAAGAAGAGTGCCAGAAGGGACCTCAGCAAGCGAGGTTCAACAGCCAGGACCAGGGGAGGTCCGCAGAAAATACCACGACACATCTCGCATTTGCGAGCTGGGTCTGGTAGAAGTAAGCGGGCCCACCTATCACGAAGGCAGGTCCAGGTCTACAGAGATAATCTAGGAGCAGAGAGTAGTAGTCTTACTCGGCCCTAGTTATCGAGACCGACATCCAGCCAATGGATATTGGCGCGGTAGGCAAGAGTAAACCTCGCTCTTCTTCGCCTAACCACGGACATAGTTAGATGTGATGTACCGCGCTCAATCTTTAGTCGTGATAAAATAACGAGACCTGTGATATTAATTGTAATAAGTAGTGCACGTGCAGAGTGTTATTTCAATCGACCCCCTCGTGAAGACATTTCACTGGCGACGACTAGAGAAAATCAGGAATAGCGGCGAAAGTTATACATGCACGTGGGTCAAGCTCAAGTATGGCGGCGAATGGATTAATAGGACACGTGTTGGAATTCAACCAACATAATGGCTGCTGGACCGTATATGAAGAAAGGTTGGAACAATATTTTTGCGCCAACAAGATTGAGGAGGAAAAGTCAAAACGGCGACGTTAATCAGTTTAATGGGTGCTCCATCCTATAAATTACTTAGAGATTTATGTTTAACGAAATGGTAATTCTAAAGGAGAACGGAAATCTCGAATTTTTGCGTGATTTTTTCAGGATACCCTATTTTGGGGTCATAAAACACGAATCTGAAATTAGTTTTGCGTGCATGCGAACCGTTTGTCCAAAAAAAATTTTTGAAAATTTTTCTTATGACGCACTTTTTCATGCACCTATTTATACACCAACAGCACTTGTATATCGCCTTTTCCCTTATTAAGATCACACTATGGCCTTTATAGAACAATAAACCCTTCACTTATGGCAGAAAACTTATTTTCCTTTAATAATAAAAAAAGATAGTTTGTAAAACAACATAAAACAGCTACTGAAAACTGTACAACTGTCAACCCTATAACCTTATGCGCATGCATTTACAAATTTGTGTTTAAAGTACCGACGCTGACCGATATCATGAGGCAATTTTTCACGTCTTCAATGTTAAATTAATATTCCTTTTGAAACCGGTATGGGTCATTCTATAGAATAAGACAGTTCGCGCCCGTCGACGCTTTGCAATCCGCGCGCGCGGATTTCGTTATATTTTTTCGATATATATATATATGTTTCTAAATAATATTTAACGCCGTCTGTCCCAGACTTAATAAGATGCCAAGTACTATTACATATCCCTTGCCCTTCAAGACACGTTCGCGCTCGCCGACGCGAAATCCCTTGCTAAGCGTCGACCGGTCGCGAATGTGTTTGGAAAAATAACATCGCATAACCAGACCCGTCGTGTCTTTAGATACCAAGCCTTGCACCAGTGAACTCTATACTAACTGGAACGGGCACCCTTCGGTTAATGCATAGGCAGGCGTTGAAGCCAAGAAAGATAGAGATATTTCAGTATTCACCTCTCACTTGTGCTTGTTGATTTAATTGCTGTTTCATGTTTTATAAATTTAAAGCATATATTTTATAATATCTAGGTATACCAAATCGAAATATGTATAAACTACTATTTGTAATTAGAATATGTTATAAATTAGAATATATTATAAATAAAATATTTTAAAAATTTTATATAATGATTCATATTTCCCTATGGCTTCTATCTGTGTATTCATCTTTGTAACTAATTTATACAAAAATATTGACCTAATATATACTTTAAGTACCGGTTCTGTTGTTTCTCAAAACTTTCATAATTTAAATGTACCTTCCTACCTACCTACCTAAGTATTTTAAACTAATTCTAGATATGAAATCAATGATGTGTCTCTTTTCAATTTAAATTTTACAATTGTGCGTATCTTTAAAATTTATTTTAAAAACGGAAACTGATAGATACAACTTTAAGTTATATTACAATGAAAATTTAAAATGCATATAGTCTCTGTTCGCGCGTCTATCACCTGATTTACCTGCTTCACCTTGAATTCACCATAAGCGTTATTGTGTTAGACAGAGACAGGAATACCAATATAGCGCGGGTTGCGTACTTAACACTGGCTTCACTATTTTAATATTAAAGGCCCGTTCCAGTTAGTATAGAGCGACTGTATACATTACTGTTGCTAGAGGTATTTCCAATTTGTGTATTCAAGAGAATTTCGAGATGATTGATTGAATGGTTTGCAAGTAAGTAAGTGTTAACGGGGATATATTTGTTAAATTGTTGAACTTATCCGTTGCTTTCTGATCGATTGATTGGATTTATTGGTCGAATAACATTTATTTAAATTTACTAGTTTAGCGTAATATCCTGGTAATGAGAAGAAGGATTTATGTGGTTAATGCAAAATCTAGTCGAAACGATAAACGTTATACTGTTTTTGGTTCAATTAATTTCTGTTACGTGTACTCATTTGGCCAGAACGAATTCTTTTGTCAGGTATTTTGTGGTTCTGAAAAGAATCGTTTTTATTTTTTTTATTATTCGTCTGTCCTTAGTACGATGATCTTGCGGAGCTTCTTTGTTTTTTATTTAGGTACGTTCTCCACGAATACGTCTCGCCAGCTGGATATCTTTCGGCATGATGGTGACACGTTTGGCGTGAATGGCGCACAAATTGGTATCTTCGAAGAGTCCCACGAGATAGGCTTCGCTGGCTTCTTGCAGGGCCATCACTGAGGAACTTTGGAAACGCAAGTCAGTCTTGAAGTCCTGCGCGATTTCTCGAACGAGACGTTGGAAAGGCAACTTGCGGATAAGCAATTCGGTACTCTTTTGATAGCGACGAATTTCTCTAAGCGCTACGGTACCGGGTCTATAACAGTGAGGTTTCTTAACTCCGCCGGTGGCCGGGGCGCTCTTACGAGCCGCTTTCGTTGCCAATTGTTTACGAGGTGCCTTTCCACCTGTACTTTTACGTGCTGTCTGTTTCGTACGGGCCATTTTATTATTAATATTTTTTTTAACGGCGACGTCGATATATATGTATATTAGCGATAGGAAAGATAGTCTACGGAATATATGGCACAACGTTCACTTCGACGTGGCTGCTGACGGCAAACTAATAGTACACAGAATCGCCCTGCACAGTTTTATCACCTGACGGTGACTGCGCGGAGCGTTCTCATTGGTGCTTTCGATATGTTAGAGGCGGGGCCTGGAAAGTTAATAAATTGATGCGCAAGACACGTCGCAGGCATCATCATCATCATCATTGACAGTCAACACAGCCACATAGACGTTGTTATTTCTTGGGCGCCGTAAACTGTTTTGAGTGCAGACTAGTGCGAATTTACACTTATTATACCTTAGGTATAATAACCTTATAGAAAATCGTTGACACCCTTTAAGATAGTCGTTATGCCACGCAAAAAAACCAAAAAGCCTCCGGACCTACACACAGATACACCGCATGCGCATGCGCAGCCAACTATGCATGCAAAAACAGACACACCCGATACACAAAAAGCATGTACATCGACACTAAAAAGCATCAACAACGCTGATAACACGCTTTCAAAAAACTCAACCACAACAACGTCGGATTCGGATACTGGTGAGACATCAAATTTAAGCACAAATATTAACCCTAACACTGATAATAATACTAACTTATTAACACACAATGTACATCATTCACATCCTAACACCTCATTTAACTCCACTCACGATTTTAATGAAACACAGTCATCTCAGTCATCCCCTCAGAACTCAGTATTTTTTTCAGCCGCCGGCGGCGATAACCTTTTACTAACGTCAGACCATAGCAATTCACCTATACCAATGACATTAATTTCTTGCACGATCACCACATCCACCACATCTACATCTACAACCACATCTGCTGCCACCCATACCACCCCCACATACTCACACGTCACATTGTCAACCTCATTTGAAAACTTCAAATCATCATACATAGACCCACCTAGGGCACCTCAGTCCGACAATGAGTCGATCATTTCCTCACAATCTGTCACCACACAGCACAGCCACTCCACTCTCGCCGAGGAGGAAAGGCCTGTAAAACGAGTCAAACGTCGACGACGAGCTACACTTCAGAACTTAGAATACAATCGCCACCCCTCACAAATATCCAAGTCACCCCACTAACCACCGCCTCCAGAACCACCTCCCCCGCCCCCATGTCTTCATCCTCTCCATTAGATATGCCATCACGCACATCAACCCCCAATCTACAGGTGCCCACAAGCAAAAAAATGCCAGCATTTTGGACACTCTTCTGTCATTTGCAATAGGCTAGAACGTTGCATCCGATGCGGCAAAACGCACCCAGGTACCCCTTGTCAGGCTGAAAAATGCACCTGTGCAAACTGCGGGGCTGAACACCCCGCTAATTATCGTGGCTGTCCAGCGTACGAGGCAGCCAAAGCTAGATACGCACCTAGGATTGCCCCTCAGTCTCAACCTGCTCGAACAAGTCCCCCGACTTCTCAAAGCCAACCTACCCCCGCTCAGGCCGCCCCCAAAATCACTCCAGGTCCTCCACTACCAAACAGTCAGCCCACCATTAACATGCCCCCATTCTCTCAAGAAACTGCTGAAACACTCAGTTCACAAAATACAAGAGCCTGGCAAAATTTTAGATCTCGGCAACGGGCTGCTTCCCAGCCCAGCGCCGCCCCCCCACCACAACCTTCTGACACTGGCCCCAACCCCCTCAGGGAAATTATCGACTTTATAAAAAATTTCAATGTCAAACAGATATGGGAAACTCTCAAAAATTTGATTCCATCCCTTAAATCTACTAATGATCCCTTAGAAAAAAATTTCATAATCCTTGAACATCTAACTAAATTCTTTTAGCGCCTAAACATAACACAAAATCTCATCTCACCCTACTACAATTCAACTCAAATGGCATTATCCGACAGAAGACAGAACTCCAACGGACACTACAATAACGCGACGTCGACGTATGCTGTCTCAGCGAGACATTACTTACATCCAGACTGACATTTAACATCCCGGACTATTACATACACAGGACCGACCGACCTACACGAGGTGGAGGCACAGCAATCCTTATAAGAAAATCACTCAAACATTCTCAACTCTTGCTACCCCCTTTTCACTCACTGGAAGCTACTGGGATTATGCTGCATCTCCCTCAAAGAGATGTAGGAATAATCTCAGTATATAAAAGACCTCAAAACATCCTCGACATACGCGACTTAGACAAACTAACGAACACTTACCAGACTCTCGTCCTGCTTGGCGATTTTAATGCTAAATATCCTTCCTGGAGTCCTAATTCCCTACCCAATGCATCCGGTACCACATTATTTGACTACTTAAATCAATACCCACACATCCAACTATTAGCCCCCAATCAAGCCACCCGCCCCCTCCCTAGCCAGTCAGTTATTGACATTGGATTAATCACAAATTTCAATTATCCTGTAGAAAATATCGTATTAAACGAAATGAATAGTGACCACTATCCAGTACTCACAAAATTCAGTCTCAGAGTACAACACACTCCAGTAACTAGGCGTCCTCGTGAGGACGATTATGACTGGCTGGCTTTCTCCACCCACTTACTTCTCCATATTCCCAACAACCCTCCTTGCGACACCCCTGCAGAAATCGATCAAGCAGTCGAGTACTTGACACGACACATACAACAGGCATTATCCTTAAGCCAGAAAACAATCCCAACCCAATCATATCACTTGCAAATTCCCAGGCAACTAGTACTGTTAATACAGCTTAAAAACAGAATGCGTAAGCATTACAACCGCACGAGAAACCCACAACTTAAAACTCAAGTCAGCTTAAAAAACAAATTGATACCGAAATAAAAGCTTTTCGTAGAAATTCATTTGTTCAACTAGTTGCCTCCCATCCTGAAGATCCCCACTTTGTCCCAAGGATCTTCAAACGTAAATTCACCCCCATACCACCACTCAACAACCCCGTTGGTGTGGCACTCACCGACACCGACAAAGCTGCTCTCCTAGCCAATTATTTTTCTTCTGTGTTCCAACCTAACCCTATTCCTCAAACCACCCTTGATGTCGTTTTACCCTATGTCAACACCCTAAACCGAACCACCCTTACGACTAGTGATGAACCGGTTTTTTACTCGCCCTCCGAAATCAGGAGGGCATTAACCTCATTGGATAGTAAAAAAGCACCTGGACCTGACGACATCCCTACATTTGCCCTCAAACACATCCCTATTCCGGTCTATTTATATTTGACTAGACTCTACAACTCGTGCATGCGCTGCTTGCACTACCCTGGCGCATGGCGAGAGGTAAGAGTGGTCAATATATTGAAACCGAATAAACCACCTAACCTTCCCTCTTCCTACAGACCCATCAGTCTTGTTTCATCCCTCGCCAAAATCCTCGACATCCTGCTCCTCAGTCGGGTCCAGCAGAGTCTGGATGCCACTGGAGTGCTCAACAACTACCAGTTTGGTTTCAGAACTAGTCATTCCACCACCCAGCAGCTTTATCGAGTTGGCGAAATTGTCACAACCAACTTCAATCGAGGTTAGTACACAGGGTTTGTCGCCCTTGACCTCGAAAAAGCCTTTGACAAAGTCTGGCATCCTGGACTTTTATATCAACTCAATTCCGCGAATATCCCGATTCGCATCATCAAGATGATGCAATCATATACTTCCAACCGCACATTCCGAGTTAAAGTCAATCAGGACAGCTCTCCACTCACCCTCATATTATCTGGCATCCCCCAGGGGTCATCCCTTGGTCCCGTCCTTTTAACCTATACATTAACAATTTACCCCGCCCCCTTGATCACCGTACTACCCTCTGCCTCTACGCAGATGACACCGCCATCCTCTCCACTTCCGTAAGCCCTGCCATAATGACAGACTTATTACAGAAACAAACTGATACCACGATACAATACTATAACGACTGGGGACTCCACACCAACCTGACAAAGACACAAGCCATCTATTTTTTCAAAAAAAAAAATCCGCTGTCACTACCTCCCTGATCACTCACGGCCACGCTCTCCCATGGCTCGAGAGTATCTCGTATCTAGGCGTCATATTAGACCGCAAGTTATATCTAGAAAACACGTATCTAACGTCACCGGAAAATGCTGGCGGCGTACCTCATTCCTCCTACCCATCCTCAAGAATTCCCCTCCTCATATAGCATCCTTCCTTTATAAATCCTACCTACGTCCCATCCTTACCTATGCATCCCCCATCTGGTTCTCACCGCCCCTTACCTACAGGCTAAGTTACAAACCGTCCAGAGTAAAATATTAAAAATATCGTTACACCTACCCATATCAACTCGAAACTCCGACTTGCATCAATTCACCGGCACTCCTATGCTGTCTGATTTTATTTTAAAAAAAACTATTGCCCGGTTTCGCTCAAACCCTTGTTGACTCTCAAAATCCTACCCTTCTTGATCCCCTTACCCTTAAATTCTATAACCTACCCAAATACCCCTCCCTCAATTATATATTTCCCCCCTAAATTCTGTAATTATGTTGTTTGAAAAAATAAAAAAATAAAAACCAAAAAAAATACAAAAAACCAAAAAACAAAAAAAACCCTTATAATTATACATTTGGTATAATTATAAAACAAAAAAGGTACAACCAAAAAAAATAAACAAAAAAATATACAAAATACTAAAAAATAAACAAAAACATCACACCACTATTACCGCCCTTCAGGCAAGGATCTAGAAAAGAGCCATTTTTTTTTACATTATTTCACAGATTCAATTTTTAAAAGATGCCACAAAATTACAACCAATTACTAATAAATCCTAACACTAAACAACATCCTAATATAAAATAACCGACACCACACATGCCACCACAATCTACTCAAACAGCATGCAACACCAGCCAGCTTCAAAGCACGTCTTTCCATCACTAACTCATCCCGCGGCAAGCACCTCCGGGTGGAAAGCCGACGTACCCCCGCAGAAGGGGACGCACACTTACAATGGTCGCAGGCATCATCATATCATTCTGCTATTGATAGCGCGACAGCTTGGTCGATATTTGTTTCGCCTTCTTAAGTGCCCGCAATCGTAGAAAGTGCTGACTGTGATACAACCAAAAGCTACCACATTTCACACCTTATTCTAATAAAAAAATCGTTATGCCCAGAAAGCGCACTAAAAAGCCACCGGACTTGCCGCCGGAACAACAGCATGCGCATGCGCAAACAGACACGCCTACAAAAAACACGCCAGTAAAAACGCATGATTATACTGAAAAACCACACACATCCACACAAAAAGACGTAGAAAACATAGATAATGCATCCACAAAAACAAACAACACAACAGAATCATCCGATATTGGTGAGGAACATTTAAATATAAATGCTACTAATAATAATCCAAATAATACTAACACACTAATATGTAATGTACACACACAACCTAATAACCCACTTAATCAATCGCTATCCTATCTTCATGGGTTTAATATTTCTCCACAATCATCCCCTCAGGATGTTTTCGAAACTGCACTTGGTAGCAGTAATTTTTTAAACATTAGTAATTCATCTTCCCCATTAACGCTTACCTCATGTACTATAAGTACTACCACAACGACAACAACCACCACAACTTCGGCCACCACTCACACCACCCCCACAACATCTCATACAACCCCTTCAACCTCCGTTGTCAACTTCAATTCCATTTATGTCGACACAGCCGTCAGAACACAATCCGACGACAACGACTCGATAATCTCATACCAGTCAATTGCTGCCCAGTACAGCCAACAACCGTTTGCCGCTGAATCCACTCCCTATGAGGAGGAACGTCCTAAAAAACGGGTGAAACGCAGAAGGCGTACCGCCCAACTTCATGTGCGACTCGACTCGCCGCCCCCGCCTCCAACACAAGTCACTACGACCCCTTCCACCCTCGCCCCCAATGCCACCCCCCGTCCCCATGTCATCTTCTTCACCTCATGACATGCGTTCTATTACTTCTACCCCCAATATTCAGGTGCCAACAAGCTCCACCCCTTCTATTTCTCGCCCCAGCAGGTCACCGCCGCTAGTACAGCCGTCCACCTCTGCCTCACAGCCGTCCACTTCTGCTCAACAACCCTTACAGCAAATGCCACCCCCTATACATATTTATACTGAGAAACATAGAGATACGGTAATGCTAATCAACAAACACGCCAATAGTCAACCTACTTATAAATTTAACAATACGTCCCTTATTTGTTACCCCAAAGGTCCCAGAGACCATTCCAGTATAACCAAAATTCTGTCTCAGCAACGCATAGAGTACTATACGTACGATGCAGTCAACCAGCGCCCCGTTAAGGTGGTGATTAAATATATACCATTAGACATTCCCAACGAGGATATACAAAATGATTTGTTGTTAGAAAACCTGCCATTTAGCAACTTAGCCCGGGTCATGACCTCCCGTGGTGGCAGGCGTTCCCCAACCAATATCCTCCTGGTCACCATACCCAAACAGGACTACTATGCACTCACAGAATTATGCTTCTACAGAGTATCTGTCACTGAGTATATCCGCATGGATATACCTCAGTGCCACAGATGCCAGCATTTTGGTCATGCTTCCGCAATATGTAACCGTAATGAGCGTTGCATCCGTTGCGGAAAAACGCATACAGGGACACCATGTCAGGCAGGGAAGTGTTCGTGTGCCAATTGTGGCGCCGAGCACCCTGCCAACTACCGTGGTTGTCCCGCATATGTTGCGGCCAAGGCCAGGTATGCCCCTAAACCCGCCAATCAGCCATTACCTGTGCGTGTCACAGGTCACCCAAGCCAGCCCACCCCTGCTCAGGCCCCCAACATCATTTCAGGTCCCCCTCTACCTAACCCCAGTCAACCTGGCGTTAACTTACCACCCCTATCACAAGAAACTACAGACCTCATAAATACACAGAACGTTCGCACATGGCAGAACTTTCGTTCTCGCCAAAGGGCTGCCTCACAGCCTGGCACCGCTCCACCCCCCCAACCACCATTGGACTCCGGTCCTAACCCTCTTAAGGAAATCCTTGACTTCTTTAAGAATTTCAATATTAGACACATCTGGGACACCCTGAAAAACCTAATCGCCGCCCTCAAAACCACCCCCGACCCTTTGGAAAAAATCTTTGTTATCCTCGAATATCTCACAAAACTCTTTTAAAAACCCAAATCTCCAAATTTAAAATCACATCTTACTCTTCTACAATACAACTCTAACGGACTAATTAGACAGAAGACTGAACTTACGCACATTTTACAAAGACGCGACATCGACATAAGCTGTCTAAACGAAACATTACTGACATCCAGACTCACTTTCAACATACCAGACTACTACATATACCGCACAGACAGACCGACTAGAGGCGGTGGAACTGCCATATTAATAAAAAAATCCCTGAAACATTCTCAGATTTTATTTCCACCTCTCCACTCACTGGAAGCCACCGCCATACTGCTGCATCTCCCACAAAGAGATGTAGCAGTAATATCAATTTACAAACGACCACAAAATATCCTAGACATACGCGACTTAGACTACTTGACAAATACATACAACACCCTCATACTGCTTGGCGATTTCAACGGAAAACACCCTTCCTGGAGCCCTCATTCCCTACCCAATTCCTCCGGAACAACACTGTTCGACTACCTCAATAATTATCCCAACTTACAATTATTAGCCCCCAATGAACCTACCCGAGTAGTGAATAATAGGGGTTTCTGGACCTCCACCCCCCCACTCCTAACCTTGAGTGGTAGCCTTAACCTTGATTATATCCCGACCTTGAACGAACTATAACCTTGAGAGATTGTGATACGTATAAAGAGAACTGAAAATTGTCAGTACACTAGTTGAGTTTGTTGAGAAATTAAAGTTATGGATAGTATAGATGAAGTGAGTAATAAAAACGAAGTGACACAAAACATAAAAACTGCTATTGAAAAAATTATAAATTTTTGGTTTCGTAGTAATACTGTGGCTACAGATAATGTGCTTAAAGTGGGTTCAGTTAATAGAGACGCACTCCATTTGTGTATGATGTTTGATGTTGTACGAAATGGAAATTCAGAATATAACAACAAAAAGAGTTGTGCTAGACAGTTGTTGACTGAAAAATTAAAAGAGATGATGAGCTGTGGTCAGAATATTGAATTATCAACAGATTACGATGCTAGAGATATTTTAGCTGAAGTATTGGAAAGATCGGAATTGCCTACGTTTATGACATTGCCAATAAAATCATATACATCAACAGAATATCCATACGATACAGTTTTCATGCGGAGCAGTGGAAGGGGTATTCAAGAACTGTAACCTTGAAATTTATTATAAATATATGATTGTTGTCACGAAATATCAGTAGCAAATTATCAAAGCAAGAAAATGTATAAACCAAAGTTTAATCTATGTGATATAGTTAGTGAATTAGAATGTGGGTGACAAACAAAATTTTGACCAACTACCGAGTTATAGTCCGCAGCTTGATTATGGAGAGATACAGAAATGTGAGCAACCACCATCTAATAATGAACAACAAACTGTGAACGGTGATCAATACAAAGAATTGAAATGTCAAATAATGATCAATGAGAAAAATTATCCATTAAATAAATCAAAAAGTAAATGGTTATCTATTGGATTAGCAGCGAGATACAACTACGAACCAGCAATCAAACTGCATGGAAATAAAGGTCAGACGGTTATATTTAGCGAAATCGCATGGTTAAAATTATGTGAATATCAAGGAATAATAATGAATTACTTTTACACTAGCTCATTTTGGGATCCCATCATAACACCGTATTGGTCTATAAATTTCGAGGTTATAAATGGAAAGAAAATAATCAGAATTAGTGGCTACAAGAGCAATGAAGAAATATATTTTGCGCTCGATACGTTATGCAACCTGGGTGCGCTGATGGATATAGTTAAATACAGGATGAAGGTTCTAAAGTCCCAGAATTTTCAACATTTTTACTCAGGAATGTTAATGCGAGTTTCAAGGATGGATGGAGAAATGTTTACAAACTTGTTTAATGAAGTGACAAATGAGCAAAATTCATATTACAAGAAATCCCACGAAAACAATCCAGTGTTCCATGAAAATGTAACTTCTACCTTAGAAATGTTGCAGTATCATAGGGATATTGTGATGTATGATTTTGTGAACGTCAAGCGATAAGACAGAAGTGTTAGGTTGGTCGGAAGGAAAATATAACCTTGAAATAAATGTTTGTGTGTGGATGGACATTATAAATATAGACGTTTCTCGTGGTATACTTTAGTGTTATTAAGAATGTGGTTGCTGTACAGCGAGGAACATTATCCAAAGGCGGTGGATTTAAAAAGTGCAGTGGAGCGACTCAAATGTCAATTAGATGATATTCTGCGGAATATAATATATGAACAACAATACAGACCACATTCTTATTATGTAGGAGCCGAAACAGATAAATTGCTATATGATAGAGGAGCTGATTTGTGCGACGCTTACCTCAAGGGAAAAATTTCTTTGCGTTGGTTTGGTGAAGAAATGATAAAGATTGGTTTAAAGAAAAAATTTTGTAGTTTATATCGCTTCTTACCAGAAGACATTAAAGAAAACGTAATTGGATATGATGTCCCAGGTTAGATTTAATGAAAGGAAAAATACCACCCATTATCTAGTGGTCTACGACTATGCTTCCAGGAAAGCAAGAAAATCGGATTGGCAAGCAGTATTATTAAATAAGTGGCACTTCATGAGGCGAATTAAAAGTGTCGAGTCACAGTTAGAAAATATTTTATGTCCTGATCACAGATGTCGTATTTATAATGAAAGGTTTTCCGATGTTTAAATTAATGCATATAATTTATTATTTTACTATTGTCATAATATACTATGGTGTATAATAAATATGTATAATTAATTGTTGTTTTATTGAAAGAAAAAATGTTTGAAATAAAATTATTTATTGAAGAAAAAATTAATTATTGCATTACAAAATCATTATACATTTGGTAAACATTTGAAAGGGAGCAAATACATATAGGATTTAAATGATAAAAGCATTTTGCTTCGGCAGCTTTCAAAGCCGGTTGTTCATCAAGTTCTATCACTGGCTTGTTGGTGAAAGTTTTTATAAAATTAGCTTTTTCCAGGCTGTTAGTGATAATCTTCCAATAATGTTTTTGAATTGGAAAGTGGGTGTGAAACCTTCGTTCCAATCTATGCAATGATGATGATTCATTAACCAGTTGGCTTGATTTTGAAACTTCTTGTCCAACAATGTGAAGGAAAAGGAGGTTTAAAAATATAATGCGTAAAATGTTGACCATCGTATGCTGCAAGTTCTTTAGGTACAAAAACTTGGTCTCCGGTTTTAAATCCTTGAACATCTAATACAAGTTTCATCTTCAATCAGTCAAACTTAAGGTAGTTAACTTCTTAATAATTAGCAACTTATTAATATATAAATTAATTTGCCTTTTAAGTAGCAAAATTTCCTGTAGATGATGTTTAAGTCTCAGATTAAATTCTTCGTTTGCCATATCATGATGTTGATAGTTCAATAGTCTATAACTGTCTGACTGCTTTTGTGAGAGGGTTGTAGGTAAACATTCGATCGTGTATTATTAAACAGTATGCTGATGTGTCAGCTGCGATGTTAGAACCGGTTTCAAATTCAATTCTTATTTCCACAGAACTGGATTGTAAAGTTTCTTTTTGATTTGAACAGTTTATGACAAATAATGGAGCAATATTTTTAAATTCCTTAGGTGTAAATATTGGTTCACATTCTTTGCCATAATACGATTTTTGGAAATCGGAAAACATTTCATATGCAGTAGCAAAACGTCCATTAGTAAAATCCAAATTCAAGTTGTCATAAGGATATCTTTCTGAATTTAAAAATACTTTTATGCTAGTAAGGTAGCTATGATCAAACTTACTCATGTCAGAATCCCAGTTTATTTTTCTACTCTGTTGAAATCCTACTATAATATATCTGGGTGTTTCAAGTTGTGTAGAAGTTTTTACAGCCCATGTATGACGATTTGTCTGTGGTAAAACTGGATATTCATAAAGTTCCCAACTTCTGAATGCAATAGGTATTTCTATGTTTTTATCTAAATATTTGGTTAGCCTCAATTGTTGAGCTATTCCTACTGATATATGAGGAACCCTCCACGAAATTCGATTAATTTGAATATCTACCGTCTCATCTGTCTGAGTATTTATTATTGAGTCGAGATCATTATTACTTCTTATTAGCACTAATTCTTGTTTAATATTTAAAATAATTTTTTTGAAATCCTCCGCGAAACCTAATAAAACTTTAAGTGGTATGCAAGCGTTGAAATTTCCCGTGGCATCTAATAAAGGGCTTGTAATTCCACTTTCTAGAGGATTCCATCCAGCATTTAATAATTTATTGCTTTCATTTTTATTATATGATAAATAGTTCTTCATAGTGGAAGTTAAACCAACATTTCTTACAGAGTCGACCACTACACCATTAAGCTCGAATCTAATTTCACTGAAAAGGTATGCAAGAAAGTTATTAATAACTTTGAAGGTGTTTGAAGGTGTCGTTTGATCCTTTTGCAACCCTTTAATTTTTCCTTCCATGTAGATATAGCTGTTACATGGTAGGGGGTAGTTGTCCTGTTGGGGTATTGAAATTCGTATTTCATCATTTTTATTATAGCTTATTGATGCATAAGGTTGATGAGTATGATAGTCAGAGTATTGGATGGAATTATCCACTACAACTTTTTCCGTTACATCTAGAATACTCATTTCAAACTAAAACTGAGCTGCAATGATTTTAGAAACAAGACGTTCTCTGGTGTTAATTTGTTAGCGGTTGGGCGACTACTAAATGTCCGTACATGTTGACTGATTCTATTATAGGGTTTGTAGAAATTGTGAATATTGAAGTTCTTTCGAGAGCTGTACTTGATGACCATAATTGATTATTGTAATTGTTTAAGATGGAGTCCTATCGTGACGGTCTCTCCTCTAAAATTGACGAGATTACCGGATTGATCTAGTATTTTAACTGTTATATTGGTTATCGTGTTTACATTTATTGGTAAATAAATCACATTTTCAGGAACCTCTATTATTTTAAATCCTGGAGGTACTTTCGGAAAAAAATGATGAATAATATGACCTGGTTCACCATTTTTGTAGGATCCCTTGATAATGTTGCATTCGTTGCACAATGTATTTATTTTTAAAATATTTACAGGATGATCAGATATGTGTGTTATATTGGCTGAAAGTATTTTTCTATCGAAACCTAATAATGGTCCAATTGAATTTTCTTTTGTGAAATCGATCTTTTTATTACACTTAATATGAATTTGTAAGGTATTATTGTTAGCTTTCAACATCAAAATAGCATCACCTATTTCTTGGAGTTTCGATTGTAATAAATTCTGCATGTCACTAATTTCATAAGAACCTACAGGAATCATTATCTCTTGATTATCATAATGAAATTTATTGTTTGATTCATCTATATTAGGAATACTGTTAAATGTTTCAAAACTTGTTAAACCCATAACGTATTCCAAATTATTGTTTAGGAAAATTGGTTCGATAAAATTGCTAGTTAGGATGGAAGTATTTCCATCTAATACAAAGACGTGTGACGCAGACATAGTATTGCTATGAATTGCACACACAAAGTGACTACACTTCTAAGCACACATATGTTCATATAAGAATTGTAGACATAGGTGCCCACAAATAATGGTGTTGAATTCTTGATGCGAATCATAATTGTAAAATATTTTGATTATGCTACCGTCGCTCTGGAAATACTTAATTAACTCTGTAGGAGGTCTTAAATTACCATAACTGTCGAAATATGAGATATTGCTATGACGCTTAACGTAGGCGGTCCAGTGTGTCCCTTCACCATTTTCATCATCGAGATTTATAATACCACATTCAATTTTATTAGGTTTCGGTGGTAAATTATTGCGCATATATATTCCTCTAAAATATGGAATTTTCAACTTTTTTACAAATTTGAGCAAGTTAATATTGGTCAGCGGTTTATGCGGTAGCTTTATTGGAAGTTTTTTGGATACGGTTTTAAATATAAACCCAAACCTTTTTTATACGGTCTTAAGAATAAACCTTTTCCTACGGCTATATCTTCCATAGCCTTATTATGTCTTTTATCTTCTTCTAACTTTTCTTTAGCAGCTTTAACATCATTCACTGCTTTTGCTATGCCTGCAGCGCCCCCACCAATACTTCCAAGAGCTCCTAATGCTGCAAAAAGTGGAATTAGTGGTAGAAAACCACCCGCTTTGGGTATGGGTATTATTCTCTTTCTTGGTGGTAGAACGCGTTTCTTTTTAATGGATTTAAGCGCTATTGAAGCTGCTTTTAATATATTTGGTATACCAGATATACCTTTAGAAGCTCTTTTAACGGCAACATTAAATTTCACACCACTTCCAAAAACTTTTGTATATCTTTTTCTTCTCAATCTTCTTTTCGCACGTCTTTTCCGAATACCCATGCCGAACTTTGTTTTAGCACTCATAATACCAGTAATAGCTACAGCCGATGCTTTCTCACCTAGACTAGCGTCTGCTGCTGAAATGCGTAATCTCGCGTCTTGCAGTAATTGCTTATCAGCCTCGTGTCGTTTATCAATATCTTTAAATTGAGAATAAGCTATGTCGTGCCTTTTACAACTTTCATCAAGAGGATTTACACCTTTATCACCTCGCGCAAGTCTCTTAGATAATTTAGTGCCTGGTCCACAAAAGTTGTAGCCAGGAATATGTATCTCGAATGGTAATTTATTAATGAGCGTGTTTACTATTCCAGAACCACTTCGTTGAACGCTTTCACCATGAATAACGTTTTTATGTTTAAGGTAAATCATTTTATAGTTGCTCCAATAGAAGTAACAACAGTACTGACTATTATTTCAAAAATATTTAATTTATAGTATAAAAGTGCTATAATTCATTGATACTATTAGTGATGAACACGTTATTGAAGAAGTTGGTGTTTGCGGTAACATGAAATTTGAAAAACAAAATTGCTCATTACCGATAACGAATTATGATGTTAATTCAGCCACAAAACAATTCCAAAAACATGGTAAATTAATGGGAAGTGGTTGTAAAAGGGGGCTGATAGTTGGAAGATCGGGTTGTGGAAAGACAAATGTAATGGTGTACTTGGTGCTTCACCCCAATGGATTACGTTTTGAGAACCTCTATTTATACTCAAAAACTCTTTCACAACCTAAATATGATTATTTGAAAACAGTGATAAAACCTATGAAAAACATAGATTATTTTGAATATGACGATGGTGAGAAAATAATTAGCCCTAATGATGCTAAAGAAAATTCAATCATTATATTTGATGATGTAGCATGCTGTAGTCAGAGTGTAATCAGAGATTACTTTTGTTTCGGACGACATAGGAATATTGATTGCTTTTATTTGTGTCAGACATATACATCAATCCCCAAACAATTAATTAGAGATAACTCGAATTTATTAGTTATTTTCCAACAAGATAATGTAAATCTGAAGCATATATATGATGAGCATATAGGTAACGATATGACATTCCAACAATTTTTGGAATTATGCGCACAAAGTTGGAAAGATAAATATGGATTTGTGGAAATCGATAAGGAAAGCGATATCATGGATGGACGTTACAGAAGGGGATTTGATTGCTTCATTAAATTATAATATATTAATCTCTACTGCTTCAAATCATAGTTAGTACTCATTTGTATACTGAATGTTTCAGTTGCAGCCTAATTAGATTATGGATAGGCGCATAGCTCTTGAATTAATCAAAACCAGAAAAGCTGTTAGGAAAAAATTGCAAAGTCTGAAATCAGACATATCCCAGGCAGAATTAAAGTTGGGGAAAGTTTATTCCCCAATAATACAGCCTTTGACTAAGCTCGTTTCTAGCATAGTTAAACAGGAACATTGTCAACCAAAATTAGAAATTTCAACCCCATCCACTAGTCGAAAAAAGATACATCTACAAAAATCACCTAATCAACAAGGAGAATTTACTGTGTCACCTGAAACTGTATATCAAACATTCGCTAATGATGATGATGATGATGATGGTGGTAGGGATGGAAATGTCACGTTGCACGACCAGATAAGTGATATTGATGTAGATGCGACTAGAAATGAAATCACAAATATTTTGAATTCTGAAACGTTTTCCATATATTTGGATCAATATAATTCTCCACTACCTCGAACTTATGTTGAGGATATGATACGGGATACAAATGATGAATTCGATTTTCAGACGGGTATTAATCTCGATTTAAATACAGATAAATTTACAATTGGAGATTCGGGTGTCGATTTTGATGGATCGGATATTGTAGTAAAAGGTGTGAAATATTTAGGAACACCAGGATTATACGAACTACTGTTTAAAAAAGAACCGATTGGATATACCAAGAATGATATAGTTGAATACGTAGATATTTTAAAGAGAACAAATTCCCTACGTAGAAATTATGACCCTAAAGAGCAGCTACAAGGTACTAGAGCCAAGAAGTATATTACAGTAATTAAACCATCCTTATATAAGAGAACTGGTGAAGGTATGGTTTTGGAAGTAAATGCTAAACCAATAGAATATAAATATTTTGACGATTATAATGAAATAGTGGAGAGACTAAAAGTATTAGTGGCGTCACAAGTAGCCGGTCATACAAGTCACGATAATGAAATTATATCTATTTTGGAGGAACTTCGAGAGGCCAACATCATTCAATAAATTCAGTTCATCCATGTGAAATATGTCATTATTACAGCATCACCTTTAGCATACGCACAAAATGTCTATAGACAAATTTGGGAGAAAATTGTATACCGATCATGTTCACGGAGAAGAGGATGTAGTCTCAGCTGCAGAACCACTAGATTTGACGAAATATACTTATAACATCCCTTTAGCATTCACGGCAAAATCAACAACTGTGAGCGGAACATACATATTATTTGATTTAATAGAAATATATAAATTTCCGTTAGAAACAGCCCTATTAACGGATGCAGTAATGCGTCCTAAAGACACGGTGACTTTTATAAACAATGAAAAATATGAAGAATCTGAATTAAGAGGGATTGTATTTAAAGCAAGATGATCTAATACAATTTAAAACATATAATGGTAAATCTACAAAAATACCATTATTCGTAGAATTATTTATAACACGTAATGTTGAATAAATACCAATACTTAATATAATTCCATCTATTTCTAATTCATCCACCGCAGAAACTGGTAAATATGACAATAGATAAATTTGGAAGAAAGCGTTACTACAAAATTCCTAAAACCGCATTAGGTTCTAAAATAAGGGATTTCTATTATAATATCATATTAACCATAACTGGAATTACCGATTATCAGATGACTTATCGATTATTTAATGGAAATTTCAACTATCTCATTCCCATCCATGCAGGTAATGTGACACGTATAAGTATACTTCCTGATGATAAGGTTAATATTATTGTAAACGGTGTAAATTATGATAAAAGTAGCATATTGGGACTGAAATTGAAATATAAAGACAAGATAGAGTTTTCTATTCCCAGAGGGGTAAGAAACAAATTCTTATACGCACAGTTCGTTATTAAGTGTCCCATACAGAACAATTACTGATGACCAATAAAGACACTAATATAAAACGTGAAGTTGTAAACGAACTTCATAGACCGGCCAGGAGAAATTTTAAACGCCGACGAGTAATAATTAAAGGGTTGAATGACCTTTTCCAAGCAGATCTTATGGAAATGAGACCTTATGCAAAGGTTAATCGAAGTTATAAGTATATCTTAATTGTTATTAACACCTTTTCGAAATTTGTTTGGGCGTTCCCCATAAAAAGAAAAAGCGGTAAAGAAGTCACCGAAGTCATTAGTAAAGTATTCTCGAAGAGACAAAGCGTTCCCAAAAACTTGCAGACGGATTTGGGAAAGGAATTTTATAATAGAAACTTTAAAAAGTTAATGAAAAAATATAAGATTAAACACTATAGTACTTTCTCAAATGTTAAAGCTAGTATCGTGGAACGTGTCAATCGAACCTTGAAAAATATGATGTGGAAAGAGTTTAGCGTTCAGGGTAATTACAAGTGGCTACATCTTTTACCAGATATAGTTCATAAATACAACAAAACATAATACCACGGGTATGAAACCTGTCCATATAAGTAAAAAAAACGAAAAACAGGTATTGAATAATGTATATAGCCACATTAAAGTCATTGATCCAAAAATTAAAAAATTTAAAGTCGGGGATCATGTTCGTATTAGTAAACATCGTGAAGCATTTGACAAGGGTTATACTCCCAACTGGTCTAATGAAATATTTAAAATTATAAAAATAAAATCTACTAACCCTACAACTTATCACATTAATGATAGTCGAGAGCAGGAAATAAAAGGGGGATTTTATGAATATGAGTTACAGAAAGTAAAATATCCTGATGTTTACTTGGTTGAGAAAGTGATAAGGAAGAAAGGAAATAAAGTATACGTAAAATGGTTAGGATTGGATAGCACACACAACTCCTGGATAGCTAAGGACAACATAGTATAAATTATTTGTTGAATTATTTACTTGTATACATTATCAATATTTTTTCTCTTGTACTACCAGAATAAAATAAAACACTTAATCAATATAATATTTTTTATTAACAATACTTTTTAATAGTAATACATATTAGATTTATATACATATATATTTACTATAAAATCCTTAAAAAAAGATATAATGCAAACAAAACAGTGACTAACAGTAATAATGAGCTTAGTAAAACAATAGCTATAGAATATATAAATTCATCGTATTGACAATTATTTTCAATCACATCTCTATCATAACATTTCCACATACATGTCCAAGGTGTATCGAAGTATGTCGAATTAGGATAAAAATACCTAATCTTAAAACTTGTAAAATTCTTGTTACCAATGGCGATTTTAAAAGCGGCGTAGTTGTCATTTATCCTACTTATTTGTAACTGCCTATATTGGGACGGCCAAGTGTCGTTCTTTGTATCATTTACATCGAAACATGCAAATGCCTGATGTACTTTAGGTGGATACTGAACATATAAAACATTTCCAATGACTGAAAAAAGTAATACAAAACTACCTATCGCGACAGACATCTTAACAATGTCGGGCATCTGTTGAAAATGTTCAATTTATACAAATTTAAAACAGAATTTGACAAATAAAATAAATACAATGATGTGGGAAAACAAAATTGATTTTTTACACACGTTCAACTTCTCACTTGTTGCAATTTGCGATTTCGGTATTTCATCCACTTGATATCGTTTTCGTGTATCTGATGTAAGCATCCTTTTTCTGCGTAAATCTTCCTTCAATGTATGAGTCATAGAGTCGAGCAAAACTTTGGCGAACATACAATTCGATGAATGTTTTACATGATCCCATACAGGACAATCATCCCTTTCCCATTTATATATTTCCACATAACAATACACACACCTGCAGAAATCTCCTATTTGTGTGTAGAAGAATCCAGCCTTAGCTAATTCCGTAGCTGGTAAGCACCCATTTCAATTATGAAACGTAAGCAATCTCTCCTCAAAACTTCTTAAAGATCCTCTAACGTGGTGTGTAAACTTTAAACCGTCCGTACTTTCACCAGGTTCACATAATTCCACCATTGTAAAAGATTAATCACTAATGTCGATAGCCACAAATAGTCTGCTTTTATACTGGTTTCCCCCACTTAATACATTGAAAACCGATATCAACATTTAAAACGTAAAATTTCCAATTTCAAGGACAAGTACACTGCGATAATAATCACTACATATTCAAGGGGCTTCTAAATTATTTGCCAAAGTAGATAATAAATTAGATGTCGCTGAATTTTCCAAATTAGTTGCCTCTGTAGCCAATATTGTATCAAAACCGTCATCAAAACAATCGTCAACAGTTTCTTGTTCTAATGCGGCGATAAGCGCATTTAAATTTCTAGTAGATCTGTCTACATATTCAACACCTTCAATAGGACGATGTTGTCGTCTTTCCAAATTAATTAAATTTAACTCTGCAGCCAACCATTCATAATAATGAATAGAGTGATGACCCCACGCCAAAGTTTTACTGGAATTGGGTATAACAAAACGCTTATCGTCATGACACGACAGTGCTACTTTGTTTCTTAGCTCTGTAAACATATCATGCAAATAGGATTTTAAAACATACATCTGACAATAAATTTTTGAATTTTGATCAATAACATTTTTGTAATGAATAAGGTCCAACTGCTTTTCGATAGCATGTTTCTTAACACCCTTTGCTTTTTTAATAAGTTTGTCTCCCAAATTTACGCAATATGCCTTAGCTCCAGTTCCATAAAAACTATGGATGGGGCTACCACAATATTCATCCTTCATTTTTCCTACCACGGATAACCTACTTATAAATTTAACAATACGTCCCTTATTTGTTACCCCAAAGGTCCCAGAGACCATTCCAGTATAACCAAAATTCTGTCTCAGCAACGCATAGAGTACTATACGTACGATGCAGTCAACCAGCGCCCCGTTAAGGTGGTGATTAAATATATACCATTAGACATTCCCAACGAGGATATACAAAATGATTTGTTGTTAGAAAACCTGCCATTTAGCAACTTAGCCCGGGTCATGACCTCCCGTGGTGGCAGGCGTTCCCCAACCAATATCCTCCTGGTCACCATACCCAAACAGGACTACTATGCACTCACAGAATTATGCTTCTACAGAGTATCTGTCACTGAGTATATCCGCATGGATATACCTCAGTGCCACAGATGCCAGCATTTTGGTCATGCTTCCGCAATATGTAACCGTAATGAGCGTTGCATCCGTTGCGGAAAAACGCATACAGGGACACCATGTCAGGCAGGGAAGTGTTCGTGTGCCAATTGTGGCGCCGAGCACCCTGCCAACTACCGTGGTTGTCCCGCATATGTTGCGGCCAAGGCCAGGTATGCCCCTAAACCCGCCAATCAGCCATTACCTGTGCGTGTCACAGGTCACCCAAGCCAGCCCACCCCTGCTCAGGCCCCCAACATCATTTCAGGTCCCCCTCTACCTAACCCCAGTCAACCTGGCGTTAACTTACCACCCCTATCACAAGAAACTACAGACCTCATAAATACACAGAACGTTCGCACATGGCAGAACTTTCGTTCTCGCCAAAGGGCTGCCTCACAGCCTGGCACCGCTCCACCCCCCCAACCACCATTGGACTCCGGTCCTAACCCTCTTAAGGAAATCCTTGACTTCTTTAAGAATTTCAATATTAGACACATCTGGGACACCCTGAAAAACCTAATCGCCGCCCTCAAAACCACCCCCGACCCTTTGGAAAAAATCTTTGTTATCCTCGAATATCTCACAAAACTCTTTTAAAAACCCAAATCTCCAAATTTAAAATCACATCTTACTCTTCTACAATACAACTCTAACGGACTAATTAGACAGAAGACTGAACTTACGCACATTTTACAAAGACGCGACATCGACATAAGCTGTCTAAACGAAACATTACTGACATCCAGACTCACTTTCAACATACCAGACTACTACATATACCGCACAGACAGACCGACTAGAGGCGGTGGAACTGCCATATTAATAAAAAAATCCCTGAAACATTCTCAGATTTTATTTCCACCTCTCCACTCACTGGAAGCCACCGCCATACTGCTGCATCTCCCACAAAGAGATGTAGCAGTAATATCAATTTACAAACGACCACAAAATATCCTAGACATACGCGACTTAGACTACTTGACAAATACATACAACACCCTCATACTGCTTGGCGATTTCAACGGAAAACACCCTTCCTGGAGCCCTCATTCCCTACCCAATTCCTCCGGAACAACACTGTTCGACTACCTCAATAATTATCCCAACTTACAATTATTAGCCCCCAATGAACCTACCCGAGTAGTGAATAATAGGGGTTTCTGGACCTCCACCCCCCCACTCCTAACCTTGAGTGGTAGCCTTAACCTTGATTATATCCCGACCTTGAACGAACTATAACCTTGAGAGATTGTGATACGTATAAAGAGAACTGAAAATTGTCAGTACACTAGTTGAGTTTGTTGAGAAATTAAAGTTATGGATAGTATAGATGAAGTGAGTAATAAAAACGAAGTGACACAAAACATAAAAACTGCTATTGAAAAAATTATAAATTTTTGGTTTCGTAGTAATACTGTGGCTACAGATAATGTGCTTAAAGTGGGTTCAGTTAATAGAGACGCACTCCATTTGTGTATGATGTTTGATGTTGTACGAAATGGAAATTCAGAATATAACAACAAAAAGAGTTGTGCTAGACAGTTGTTGACTGAAAAATTAAAAGAGATGATGAGCTGTGGTCAGAATATTGAATTATCAACAGATTACGATGCTAGAGATATTTTAGCTGAAGTATTGGAAAGATCGGAATTGCCTACGTTTATGACATTGCCAATAAAATCATATACATCAACAGAATATCCATACGATACAGTTTTCATGCGGAGCAGTGGAAGGGGTATTCAAGAACTGTAACCTTGAAATTTATTATAAATATATGATTGTTGTCACGAAATATCAGTAGCAAATTATCAAAGCAAGAAAATGTATAAACCAAAGTTTAATCTATGTGATATAGTTAGTGAATTAGAATGTGGGTGACAAACAAAATTTTGACCAACTACCGAGTTATAGTCCGCAGCTTGATTATGGAGAGATACAGAAATGTGAGCAACCACCATCTAATAATGAACAACAAACTGTGAACGGTGATCAATACAAAGAATTGAAATGTCAAATAATGATCAATGAGAAAAATTATCCATTAAATAAATCAAAAAGTAAATGGTTATCTATTGGATTAGCAGCGAGATACAACTACGAACCAGCAATCAAACTGCATGGAAATAAAGGTCAGACGGTTATATTTAGCGAAATCGCATGGTTAAAATTATGTGAATATCAAGGAATAATAATGAATTACTTTTACACTAGCTCATTTTGGGATCCCATCATAACACCGTATTGGTCTATAAATTTCGAGGTTATAAATGGAAAGAAAATAATCAGAATTAGTGGCTACAAGAGCAATGAAGAAATATATTTTGCGCTCGATACGTTATGCAACCTGGGTGCGCTGATGGATATAGTTAAATACAGGATGAAGGTTCTAAAGTCCCAGAATTTTCAACATTTTTACTCAGGAATGTTAATGCGAGTTTCAAGGATGGATGGAGAAATGTTTACAAACTTGTTTAATGAAGTGACAAATGAGCAAAATTCATATTACAAGAAATCCCACGAAAACAATCCAGTGTTCCATGAAAATGTAACTTCTACCTTAGAAATGTTGCAGTATCATAGGGATATTGTGATGTATGATTTTGTGAACGTCAAGCGATAAGACAGAAGTGTTAGGTTGGTCGGAAGGAAAATATAACCTTGAAATAAATGTTTGTGTGTGGATGGACATTATAAATATAGACGTTTCTCGTGGTATACTTTAGTGTTATTAAGAATGTGGTTGCTGTACAGCGAGGAACATTATCCAAAGGCGGTGGATTTAAAAAGTGCAGTGGAGCGACTCAAATGTCAATTAGATGATATTCTGCGGAATATAATATATGAACAACAATACAGACCACATTCTTATTATGTAGGAGCCGAAACAGATAAATTGCTATATGATAGAGGAGCTGATTTGTGCGACGCTTACCTCAAGGGAAAAATTTCTTTGCGTTGGTTTGGTGAAGAAATGATAAAGATTGGTTTAAAGAAAAAATTTTGTAGTTTATATCGCTTCTTACCAGAAGACATTAAAGAAAACGTAATTGGATATGATGTCCCAGGTTAGATTTAATGAAAGGAAAAATACCACCCATTATCTAGTGGTCTACGACTATGCTTCCAGGAAAGCAAGAAAATCGGATTGGCAAGCAGTATTATTAAATAAGTGGCACTTCATGAGGCGAATTAAAAGTGTCGAGTCACAGTTAGAAAATATTTTATGTCCTGATCACAGATGTCGTATTTATAATGAAAGGTTTTCCGATGTTTAAATTAATGCATATAATTTATTATTTTACTATTGTCATAATATACTATGGTGTATAATAAATATGTATAATTAATTGTTGTTTTATTGAAAGAAAAAATGTTTGAAATAAAATTATTTATTGAAGAAAAAATTAATTATTGCATTACAAAATCATTATACATTTGGTAAACATTTGAAAGGGAGCAAATACATATAGGATTTAAATGATAAAAGCATTTTGCTTCGGCAGCTTTCAAAGCCGGTTGTTCATCAAGTTCTATCACTGGCTTGTTGGTGAAAGTTTTTATAAAATTAGCTTTTTCCAGGCTGTTAGTGATAATCTTCCAATAATGTTTTTGAATTGGAAAGTGGGTGTGAAACCTTCGTTCCAATCTATGCAATGATGATGATTCATTAACCAGTTGGCTTGATTTTGAAACTTCTTGTCCAACAATGTGAAGGAAAAGGAGGTTTAAAAATATAATGCGTAAAATGTTGACCATCGTATGCTGCAAGTTCTTTAGGTACAAAAACTTGGTCTCCGGTTTTAAATCCTTGAACATCTAATACAAGTTTCATCTTCAATCAGTCAAACTTAAGGTAGTTAACTTCTTAATAATTAGCAACTTATTAATATATAAATTAATTTGCCTTTTAAGTAGCAAAATTTCCTGTAGATGATGTTTAAGTCTCAGATTAAATTCTTCGTTTGCCATATCATGATGTTGATAGTTCAATAGTCTATAACTGTCTGACTGCTTTTGTGAGAGGGTTGTAGGTAAACATTCGATCGTGTATTATTAAACAGTATGCTGATGTGTCAGCTGCGATGTTAGAACCGGTTTCAAATTCAATTCTTATTTCCACAGAACTGGATTGTAAAGTTTCTTTTTGATTTGAACAGTTTATGACAAATAATGGAGCAATATTTTTAAATTCCTTAGGTGTAAATATTGGTTCACATTCTTTGCCATAATACGATTTTTGGAAATCGGAAAACATTTCATATGCAGTAGCAAAACGTCCATTAGTAAAATCCAAATTCAAGTTGTCATAAGGATATCTTTCTGAATTTAAAAATACTTTTATGCTAGTAAGGTAGCTATGATCAAACTTACTCATGTCAGAATCCCAGTTTATTTTTCTACTCTGTTGAAATCCTACTATAATATATCTGGGTGTTTCAAGTTGTGTAGAAGTTTTTACAGCCCATGTATGACGATTTGTCTGTGGTAAAACTGGATATTCATAAAGTTCCCAACTTCTGAATGCAATAGGTATTTCTATGTTTTTATCTAAATATTTGGTTAGCCTCAATTGTTGAGCTATTCCTACTGATATATGAGGAACCCTCCACGAAATTCGATTAATTTGAATATCTACCGTCTCATCTGTCTGAGTATTTATTATTGAGTCGAGATCATTATTACTTCTTATTAGCACTAATTCTTGTTTAATATTTAAAATAATTTTTTTGAAATCCTCCGCGAAACCTAATAAAACTTTAAGTGGTATGCAAGCGTTGAAATTTCCCGTGGCATCTAATAAAGGGCTTGTAATTCCACTTTCTAGAGGATTCCATCCAGCATTTAATAATTTATTGCTTTCATTTTTATTATATGATAAATAGTTCTTCATAGTGGAAGTTAAACCAACATTTCTTACAGAGTCGACCACTACACCATTAAGCTCGAATCTAATTTCACTGAAAAGGTATGCAAGAAAGTTATTAATAACTTTGAAGGTGTTTGAAGGTGTCGTTTGATCCTTTTGCAACCCTTTAATTTTTCCTTCCATGTAGATATAGCTGTTACATGGTAGGGGGTAGTTGTCCTGTTGGGGTATTGAAATTCGTATTTCATCATTTTTATTATAGCTTATTGATGCATAAGGTTGATGAGTATGATAGTCAGAGTATTGGATGGAATTATCCACTACAACTTTTTCCGTTACATCTAGAATACTCATTTCAAACTAAAACTGAGCTGCAATGATTTTAGAAACAAGACGTTCTCTGGTGTTAATTTGTTAGCGGTTGGGCGACTACTAAATGTCCGTACATGTTGACTGATTCTATTATAGGGTTTGTAGAAATTGTGAATATTGAAGTTCTTTCGAGAGCTGTACTTGATGACCATAATTGATTATTGTAATTGTTTAAGATGGAGTCCTATCGTGACGGTCTCTCCTCTAAAATTGACGAGATTACCGGATTGATCTAGTATTTTAACTGTTATATTGGTTATCGTGTTTACATTTATTGGTAAATAAATCACATTTTCAGGAACCTCTATTATTTTAAATCCTGGAGGTACTTTCGGAAAAAAATGATGAATAATATGACCTGGTTCACCATTTTTGTAGGATCCCTTGATAATGTTGCATTCGTTGCACAATGTATTTATTTTTAAAATATTTACAGGATGATCAGATATGTGTGTTATATTGGCTGAAAGTATTTTTCTATCGAAACCTAATAATGGTCCAATTGAATTTTCTTTTGTGAAATCGATCTTTTTATTACACTTAATATGAATTTGTAAGGTATTATTGTTAGCTTTCAACATCAAAATAGCATCACCTATTTCTTGGAGTTTCGATTGTAATAAATTCTGCATGTCACTAATTTCATAAGAACCTACAGGAATCATTATCTCTTGATTATCATAATGAAATTTATTGTTTGATTCATCTATATTAGGAATACTGTTAAATGTTTCAAAACTTGTTAAACCCATAACGTATTCCAAATTATTGTTTAGGAAAATTGGTTCGATAAAATTGCTAGTTAGGATGGAAGTATTTCCATCTAATACAAAGACGTGTGACGCAGACATAGTATTGCTATGAATTGCACACACAAAGTGACTACACTTCTAAGCACACATATGTTCATATAAGAATTGTAGACATAGGTGCCCACAAATAATGGTGTTGAATTCTTGATGCGAATCATAATTGTAAAATATTTTGATTATGCTACCGTCGCTCTGGAAATACTTAATTAACTCTGTAGGAGGTCTTAAATTACCATAACTGTCGAAATATGAGATATTGCTATGACGCTTAACGTAGGCGGTCCAGTGTGTCCCTTCACCATTTTCATCATCGAGATTTATAATACCACATTCAATTTTATTAGGTTTCGGTGGTAAATTATTGCGCATATATATTCCTCTAAAATATGGAATTTTCAACTTTTTTACAAATTTGAGCAAGTTAATATTGGTCAGCGGTTTATGCGGTAGCTTTATTGGAAGTTTTTTGGATACGGTTTTAAATATAAACCCAAACCTTTTTTATACGGTCTTAAGAATAAACCTTTTCCTACGGCTATATCTTCCATAGCCTTATTATGTCTTTTATCTTCTTCTAACTTTTCTTTAGCAGCTTTAACATCATTCACTGCTTTTGCTATGCCTGCAGCGCCCCCACCAATACTTCCAAGAGCTCCTAATGCTGCAAAAAGTGGAATTAGTGGTAGAAAACCACCCGCTTTGGGTATGGGTATTATTCTCTTTCTTGGTGGTAGAACGCGTTTCTTTTTAATGGATTTAAGCGCTATTGAAGCTGCTTTTAATATATTTGGTATACCAGATATACCTTTAGAAGCTCTTTTAACGGCAACATTAAATTTCACACCACTTCCAAAAACTTTTGTATATCTTTTTCTTCTCAATCTTCTTTTCGCACGTCTTTTCCGAATACCCATGCCGAACTTTGTTTTAGCACTCATAATACCAGTAATAGCTACAGCCGATGCTTTCTCACCTAGACTAGCGTCTGCTGCTGAAATGCGTAATCTCGCGTCTTGCAGTAATTGCTTATCAGCCTCGTGTCGTTTATCAATATCTTTAAATTGAGAATAAGCTATGTCGTGCCTTTTACAACTTTCATCAAGAGGATTTACACCTTTATCACCTCGCGCAAGTCTCTTAGATAATTTAGTGCCTGGTCCACAAAAGTTGTAGCCAGGAATATGTATCTCGAATGGTAATTTATTAATGAGCGTGTTTACTATTCCAGAACCACTTCGTTGAACGCTTTCACCATGAATAACGTTTTTATGTTTAAGGTAAATCATTTTATAGTTGCTCCAATAGAAGTAACAACAGTACTGACTATTATTTCAAAAATATTTAATTTATAGTATAAAAGTGCTATAATTCATTGATACTATTAGTGATGAACACGTTATTGAAGAAGTTGGTGTTTGCGGTAACATGAAATTTGAAAAACAAAATTGCTCATTACCGATAACGAATTATGATGTTAATTCAGCCACAAAACAATTCCAAAAACATGGTAAATTAATGGGAAGTGGTTGTAAAAGGGGGCTGATAGTTGGAAGATCGGGTTGTGGAAAGACAAATGTAATGGTGTACTTGGTGCTTCACCCCAATGGATTACGTTTTGAGAACCTCTATTTATACTCAAAAACTCTTTCACAACCTAAATATGATTATTTGAAAACAGTGATAAAACCTATGAAAAACATAGATTATTTTGAATATGACGATGGTGAGAAAATAATTAGCCCTAATGATGCTAAAGAAAATTCAATCATTATATTTGATGATGTAGCATGCTGTAGTCAGAGTGTAATCAGAGATTACTTTTGTTTCGGACGACATAGGAATATTGATTGCTTTTATTTGTGTCAGACATATACATCAATCCCCAAACAATTAATTAGAGATAACTCGAATTTATTAGTTATTTTCCAACAAGATAATGTAAATCTGAAGCATATATATGATGAGCATATAGGTAACGATATGACATTCCAACAATTTTTGGAATTATGCGCACAAAGTTGGAAAGATAAATATGGATTTGTGGAAATCGATAAGGAAAGCGATATCATGGATGGACGTTACAGAAGGGGATTTGATTGCTTCATTAAATTATAATATATTAATCTCTACTGCTTCAAATCATAGTTAGTACTCATTTGTATACTGAATGTTTCAGTTGCAGCCTAATTAGATTATGGATAGGCGCATAGCTCTTGAATTAATCAAAACCAGAAAAGCTGTTAGGAAAAAATTGCAAAGTCTGAAATCAGACATATCCCAGGCAGAATTAAAGTTGGGGAAAGTTTATTCCCCAATAATACAGCCTTTGACTAAGCTCGTTTCTAGCATAGTTAAACAGGAACATTGTCAACCAAAATTAGAAATTTCAACCCCATCCACTAGTCGAAAAAAGATACATCTACAAAAATCACCTAATCAACAAGGAGAATTTACTGTGTCACCTGAAACTGTATATCAAACATTCGCTAATGATGATGATGATGATGATGGTGGTAGGGATGGAAATGTCACGTTGCACGACCAGATAAGTGATATTGATGTAGATGCGACTAGAAATGAAATCACAAATATTTTGAATTCTGAAACGTTTTCCATATATTTGGATCAATATAATTCTCCACTACCTCGAACTTATGTTGAGGATATGATACGGGATACAAATGATGAATTCGATTTTCAGACGGGTATTAATCTCGATTTAAATACAGATAAATTTACAATTGGAGATTCGGGTGTCGATTTTGATGGATCGGATATTGTAGTAAAAGGTGTGAAATATTTAGGAACACCAGGATTATACGAACTACTGTTTAAAAAAGAACCGATTGGATATACCAAGAATGATATAGTTGAATACGTAGATATTTTAAAGAGAACAAATTCCCTACGTAGAAATTATGACCCTAAAGAGCAGCTACAAGGTACTAGAGCCAAGAAGTATATTACAGTAATTAAACCATCCTTATATAAGAGAACTGGTGAAGGTATGGTTTTGGAAGTAAATGCTAAACCAATAGAATATAAATATTTTGACGATTATAATGAAATAGTGGAGAGACTAAAAGTATTAGTGGCGTCACAAGTAGCCGGTCATACAAGTCACGATAATGAAATTATATCTATTTTGGAGGAACTTCGAGAGGCCAACATCATTCAATAAATTCAGTTCATCCATGTGAAATATGTCATTATTACAGCATCACCTTTAGCATACGCACAAAATGTCTATAGACAAATTTGGGAGAAAATTGTATACCGATCATGTTCACGGAGAAGAGGATGTAGTCTCAGCTGCAGAACCACTAGATTTGACGAAATATACTTATAACATCCCTTTAGCATTCACGGCAAAATCAACAACTGTGAGCGGAACATACATATTATTTGATTTAATAGAAATATATAAATTTCCGTTAGAAACAGCCCTATTAACGGATGCAGTAATGCGTCCTAAAGACACGGTGACTTTTATAAACAATGAAAAATATGAAGAATCTGAATTAAGAGGGATTGTATTTAAAGCAAGATGATCTAATACAATTTAAAACATATAATGGTAAATCTACAAAAATACCATTATTCGTAGAATTATTTATAACACCTAATGTTGAATAAATACCAATACTTAATATAATTCCATCTATTTCTAATTCATCCACCGCAGAAACTGGTAAATATGACAATAGATAAATTTGGAAGAAAGCGTTACTACAAAATTCCTAAAACCGCATTAGGTTCTAAAATAAGGGATTTCTATTATAATATCATATTAACCATAACTGGAATTACCGATTATCAGATGACTTATCGATTATTTAATGGAAATTTCAACTATCTCATTCCCATCCATGCAGGTAATGTGACACGTATAAGTATACTTCCTGATGATAAGGTTAATATTATTGTAAACGGTGTAAATTATGATAAAAGTAGCATATTGGGACTGAAATTGAAATATAAAGACAAGATAGAGTTTTCTATTCCCAGAGGGGTAAGAAACAAATTCTTATACGCACAGTTCGTTATTAAGTGTCCCATACAGAACAATTACTGATGACCAATAAAGACACTAATATAAAACGTGAAGTTGTAAACGAACTTCATAGACCGGCCAGGAGAAATTTTAAACGCCGACGAGTAATAATTAAAGGGTTGAATGACCTTTTCCAAGCAGATCTTATGGAAATGAGACCTTATGCAAAGGTTAATCGAAGTTATAAGTATATCTTAATTGTTATTAACACCTTTTCGAAATTTGTTTGGGCGTTCCCCATAAAAAGAAAAAGCGGTAAAGAAGTCACCGAAGTCATTAGTAAAGTATTCTCGAAGAGACAAAGCGTTCCCAAAAACTTGCAGACGGATTTGGGAAAGGAATTTTATAATAGAAACTTTAAAAAGTTAATGAAAAAATATAAGATTAAACACTATAGTACTTTCTCAAATGTTAAAGCTAGTATCGTGGAACGTGTCAATCGAACCTTGAAAAATATGATGTGGAAAGAGTTTAGCGTTCAGGGTAATTACAAGTGGCTACATCTTTTACCAGATATAGTTCATAAATACAACAAAACATAATACCACGGGTATGAAACCTGTCCATATAAGTAAAAAAAAACGAAAAACAGGTATTGAATAATGTATATAGCCACATTAAAGTCATTGATCCAAAAATTAAAAAATTTAAAGTCGGGGATCATGTTCGTATTAGTAAACATCGTGAAGCATTTGACAAGGGTTATACTCCCAACTGGTCTAATGAAATATTTAAAATTATAAAAATAAAATCTACTAACCCTACAACTTATCACATTAATGATAGTCGAGAGCAGGAAATAAAAGGGGGATTTTATGAATATGAGTTACAGAAAGTAAAATATCCTGATGTTTACTTGGTTGAGAAAGTGATAAGGAAGAAAGGAAATAAAGTATACGTAAAATGGTTAGGATTGGATAGCACACACAACTCCTGGATAGCTAAGGACAACATAGTATAAATTATTTGTTGAATTATTTACTTGTATACATTATCAATATTTTTTCTCTTGTACTACCAGAATAAAATAAAACACTTAATCAATATAATATTTTTTATTAACAATACTTTTTAATAGTAATACATATTAGATTTATATACATATATATTTACTATAAAATCCTTAAAAAAAGATATAATGCAAACAAAACAGTGACTAACAGTAATAATGAGCTTAGTAAAACAATAGCTATAGAATATATAAATTCATCGTATTGACAATTATTTTCAATCACATCTCTATCATAACATTTCCACATACATGTCCAAGGTGTATCGAAGTATGTCGAATTAGGATAAAAATACCTAATCTTAAAACTTGTAAAATTCTTGTTACCAATGGCGATTTTAAAAGCGGCGTAGTTGTCATTTATCCTACTTATTTGTAACTGCCTATATTGGGACGGCCAAGTGTCGTTCTTTGTATCATTTACATCGAAACATGCAAATGCCTGATGTACTTTAGGTGGATACTGAACATATAAAACATTTCCAATGACTGAAAAAAGTAATACAAAACTACCTATCGCGACAGACATCTTAACAATGTCGGGCATCTGTTGAAAATGTTCAATTTATACAAATTTAAAACAGAATTTGACAAATAAAATAAATACAATGATGTGGGAAAACAAAATTGATTTTTTACACACGTTCAACTTCTCACTTGTTGCAATTTGCGATTTCGGTATTTCATCCACTTGATATCGTTTTCGTGTATCTGATGTAAGCATCCTTTTTCTGCGTAAATCTTCCTTCAATGTATGAGTCATAGAGTCGAGCAAAACTTTGGCGAACATACAATTCGATGAATGTTTTACATGATCCCATACAGGACAATCATCCCTTTCCCATTTATATATTTCCACATAACAATACACACACCTGCAGAAATCTCCTATTTGTGTGTAGAAGAATCCAGCCTTAGCTAATTCCGTAGCTGGTAAGCACCCATTTCAATTATGAAACGTAAGCAATCTCTCCTCAAAACTTCTTAAAGATCCTCTAACGTGGTGTGTAAACTTTAAACCGTCCGTACTTTCACCAGGTTCACATAATTCCACCATTGTAAAAGATTAATCACTAATGTCGATAGCCACAAATAGTCTGCTTTTATACTGGTTTCCCCCACTTAATACATTGAAAACCGATATCAACATTTAAAACGTAAAATTTCCAATTTCAAGGACAAGTACACTGCGATAATAATCACTACATATTCAAGGGGCTTCTAAATTATTTGCCAAAGTAGATAATAAATTAGATGTCGCTGAATTTTCCAAATTAGTTGCCTCTGTAGCCAATATTGTATCAAAACCGTCATCAAAACAATCGTCAACAGTTTCTTGTTCTAATGCGGCGATAAGCGCATTTAAATTTCTAGTAGATCTGTCTACATATTCAACACCTTCAATAGGACGATGTTGTCGTCTTTCCAAATTAATTAAATTTAACTCTGCAGCCAACCATTCATAATAATGAATAGAGTGATGACCCCACGCCAAAGTTTTACTGGAATTGGGTATAACAAAACGCTTATCGTCATGACACGACAGTGCTACTTTGTTTCTTAGCTCTGTAAACATATCATGCAAATAGGATTTTAAAACATACATCTGACAATAAATTTTTGAATTTTGATCAATAACATTTTTGTAATGAATAAGGTCCAACTGCTTTTCGATAGCATGTTTCTTAACACCCTTTGCTTTTTTAATAAGTTTGTCTCCCAAATTTACGCAATATGCCTTAGCTCCAGTTCCATAAAAACTATGGATGGGGCTACCACAATATTCATCCTTCATTTTTCCTACCACGGATTGGTTTCGAGGAATATCATGTTCGTTAATGTCTACATAATTTGAAGTATCAAATTTATTCAAATTTAGTTTTATATCGTTATAAAAATTTTCTGTAAATATTTCCAAAATAAAAGAGTCAGTGTCTGTGTACAGCAAGGAAACTTTTTTTTTTTTTTTGTACATTTATTTAACGTCGGCCTATTTCCGCTACTGAGGCCTAACACCGACGCCTGTAGACGAGCTACCCCCAACCAGGAATTTTTGCCGAACCTCTTCCCTTAAGAAGAGTAGGGATCTTTTACTTGCCTAACATTTAATAGACAAGGGACCGACGGCTTTACATCCCCTCCGAAGGATGGTATATCTCCTATACAACCCTCGCCTAAGGTTGTATAGCTTCCGCGCATACACTGATATACAAGCCGCTGGAAGATGTGTGAGGCGAGAACGCGGTTTCCGTTGGAATGGTCACCCATCCAAGTACTAACTGCGCCTGTCGTTGCTTTACATCGCATACCGAAGTATGTACATAGTAAAGACGCACCTACGCTCGCCCCCCAGCAAGGAAACATTATGACCGTACATAGGTTTAAGATAATCATAATAGAAGTCATACATTACGGTTTTTGATAGTTCTAAAATTGTAAATCCTACATAAACAGATTTATTATATACGATTTTCAATCGTTCCATTTGAATCGCGACAAAGTTTTCCGAAAATATGCTAACATTTTTAAAGTTTGGTTTTGCTATTAAATTTTCAGCTCCATTTTTTTGAGCGTTTTTCTCCCATTCACTTATCAACTTTATATCTACCCTATTCTCCACATTTTCCATAGTTTTTCCAAATACACTATTATTAGCTAATTTACACTGATCTTTATCAAATTTATTTGTAGCCGCGTTTTTTAATTCTGTATTTAAATCGATGTACCCCAAAAGCCACGGTGATTGGCTAAATTTTAGAACTCGATGGACTGCTGTTAATTTTAAACCATGCTTTAAACATTGTTTCAAATTAACGTAGTGAATTATATATTTAGACTTATTACATAAATTTGGAATTAACTTAGAACATTTCCCACCAGGGGGAGTTACATTCTCTGGACAAAATGGTAGATCGTTGTGATATATGTGCAAATTCTCGGGATATTCCAAATCAACTTCTAAAACGTAACCCACAGGTGAGGATTCAGAAACCTTTGTAAGGTCTAAAGTAGCAATATCTTCGTTCGTAAGCCAAACAAAGTTTCTTTCTGGCAGATATTGTCTCATACTATGGCCATATAAGTTTGTAGCATCGAGGTACATAATAAAAGATGTAGGAATGGTTGAATTATAATTTGGAATAAATCTGTTATTGGCTACTGATTTCCTTGCTACACAAGTGCTGACTCCGCCTCTAATTCCCTTTTTAAAGAAATGTAGCATGTCTATGTCAGTCAGTAGTTCCAGTTCAACTTGTGTAAATTTTAACATCGCATCCCAAAAAAGACTGGGTGCAGTAAAATACCTAGCTGGATCTAACTTGTAGTGTTGAAGACAAAAGTTTCTAAAGTTTTTAAAAATATTTAGAAGTAGAACATCTGAGGTTAAATAAAGATCCGAATATTCACCAATTGTTTTACAATCGAATAATTTCCAAACTGATACGGCGCGCTCATAATCGTCTGGGTCTAAATGTTCGTTTCGTAAAGAATCATAAAAATCTGAAATGGGTGGTAAACTGACTTCATCTAGTTTTGTTGAAGAATCAATGTATGAATATGGAAAGATACCCTTCTGTCTCATGACATTGAATTTGGCATCATCTGGAAAGTATTTTCTAATCTCCAAACATTGTTTGTCGTCAAGAGTTCTAGATATAGTTTCCAGAGAAGAGGAAAGAAATCGAAAAGAATCTAGAAACCGCAGTTTTAGAAACACCTTTTGTAATTATTTCTATTGTCTATAATTTCATCAACCAAAACGTGTTTACTGAAAGAAATATATTTTTCTTTGTTTTGTGCAATGACATCGATTTTTTCTTTATTTAATGCTAGCTGTTTAATGAATAAATGACTATCATAACCGGTTAAATTATGGAAGAAAATAGGTATAAATTTTGGGAGTTTATAATTTAAGTTGCAACTGACATGTGCCGCTCCTCGGTAGCAACCAGTAAGATGACAATGATCACGAACCTTTACTTGCATATGCTCAAATAATTTTCCACAAATAAAGCAAGACGCTGCTGTTCTAAATTGCTTAATTTCATTTTCTGTTAGCGACTTCATCTCTTTAATTTCTTTTAAATGATTCGAATATATACGCTTAACATCATTTTCTAAACGATCCATAAAAATTTTAGCACAATTAGGTCCACGATATAATTCAAGCTTAGACAATGTGTCATCGAAAGAGCATTTTATATAGTAAGCGAAAGAATGAGGTTCGTGCTCAAATGTTTTAATTGTAAACGGTTGATCTAGGTTGGGCACGTCCACGTTTGCAATGGGTTTTAACAAACATTCAAAATCTGCATAAATTACAAAAGGTGACTTTAACTGATTCTCAAAATTTTGAAATTTTAGTATGTTTTCCGGAAGTGTCTCCATTTTTGTTTACTTTTGATTCGGTACTCGGAATTACTGAATAGACATATTTGCAATCATTCGCACAATGTCTTTGTAAATCGCGTTCACTTCTAAAATATTGCAAACACCCATCACAGAAATGTTTCGCATTCTTGTGTTTAGTTATCTGACTCGAAACCAATCTTGATAAATTTGTTATTAAACAATAGTGATTATTACCCTCATCATCGCTAAGGAGTAATAGATTTACATGAAAATTTTGTTTTTGATGAGTATAATGCAATGGTCCCACAACTTCATATAATGTCTTACTGTCTTTATAAATCGAATCAAGCACATAAACATTTATAGACACATTATTTTTCTCTTCAAATTTCGAAATATTTTTTAATTGCATTGGAAATTCTACATCATCGAAATTGAATGCTGTAGCGAAATGTGGATAGGAGCTCGTACGATTGCTATGATCTCGAGATGGAAAAACTGATGCTCCTAAACACCACCCAAAACAGCATTCGTCATCGTTTTGAATGTTGATAACCGCTTTTTTCAATTGTATTTGCTTAGGAAGCGGGATATACGATGAGGCTCGTAAAGGATTATATTTATTTATATTTACTTCCAAAAATAGAATCTTTTCTAAGGCCCATCCTGAAAAAAATATATATATCAGATTGCATTACAAAAGTTCAAATTTTCAAAGTACCTGAATCCCGTTCCTGAAATAGGTCCGCCTTCGCATCTATTTCAGTAACCAAATCATCATATAAATGACTTAAGTCACTAGACATCGATACAATTTTATTCCGAGTATTAAAAGATTTCAGTTCACGATTTTCTTTCGAGTCCAAATAGTACATACTAAATACTTCGAAATTCAATTTAATAGAGATGTGTTTTTGCACCTCATTTTCTATGAGAGGTAAGACTTCCTCTTTAATTTCTGCTAAAAAATTATTTACATTTATATGATGATTGTCGCTACTAATTTTGTAGCTGATGATGCGACTCTTAAATGCGCTTTTTACAACGCATATGTTGTTGCGAAGGGGGGACCATGTATTTGCTTTGTGGCGAATACTCTTCATGTGACTACCAATAGAATGCCTATGAATATGTATGTTACATACCCGACAATAAATTGGCATATCTAAAAAAATCACGATGAAAATTATGGTATTATAGAGAAAAATCGTACACAATTACCTTTGCCATTCTCTCCAGATCTATTCGGAGAATCCATAATCCTTTCCCCAGCACTTGTAGAAGTTGATGCTGGGAAAAAAAGTTTAAATATTATAATATATTCCACAATTTAGGGAAGTTACTCACATCTATCATTAAGCCTTCCAACACAAGTACTCATTGTACTTTCTTGTCCTCTGGACGCGGATGCTATAAACCAAATTCTTACATTATTATCAATTCATCTAATTATGTAAAAATAACTTACAGGCTAATGTAGGTTCAACATACTGTTGATTAATACTTCCAATGCCTGATGTTGATGCTGTAAAAAGAAAACGTTTTTGTAAAGTTAGTTTTAGTGTTAAATATAAACTGTACCTCCAGCGGCAAATGTGTCCATTTTTCTACGCTTTGCGGTTTGAGTTGTGCAGCCGTTGCGTATGTGTCTCATTAACGCGTCTTTGCGCGAAAATGGTACTTCACAAACCGGACACTTCAAAGACATTCTATGAAATGATTAAATTATATAAATAATGTCTATTTATAACAAACTATCACATGCATATAAAGAGCTCTCAGTTTAACGACTATTCTTAGCTTTGAACCCGGCAAGGACCGCGTGGAGGTGAAGTCGATACCTTGCCTGGAAATGGTAGGGGGCATGGTTATCTGATTAGTTGGTGGAGAATGTTAGTGAGAGCATTTATATTTTATTGAATTTATAGTGCAGACCGAGCATGATCTATCCGTTCATTTAGTTCTTTGATGGATTTCTCAAGGCATTTTTTATCTTTTTCGTGGTAATCACGGACTTCGTTGGAGCCTTCACCAACAAAAGTTCTAGCAATTGACAATGCTGTTTTTGAAATGTCATGACGCATCAATAAATAACCGATTCTGCCTTCCGTATGTTTGATGTTTTGTTCGAGATTTGGGATGTAATTTTGAATATCTTCAGGCACTGCGGCAAGAACCTCAGCCACTATAACGTTTTCAACAAACTCATCATCCCAATCAGACAATGCGTCAGCATCTTGACTAATCGGTATAGTGCGTTTAATGGGCTCCGTTACAGCAGAACAGTGTTCCGCCGCAATTAGGTTACCAACGAAGTCATCATCCCAATCTGACAATTCATTTTCGACATTATCACAATTAATTAATGACACATTTTGACGTTCACAAATATCATTGTCGATCGCACAATTAATAGGTAAATCAATCTCGCCCTGCACTAAATCTGAAAATTCCCGTGGCGGTGACGGTATGTGTAAAGCGTTGTTCATATAGGTATCGGCAGTTTGCAATGAGGAATTCAAATTTTGAAAATTTATCGGGGAAGTTAAAATTTCATCGCGGTAAGTAACACTAGGACCATTGTCATAAGAGACATCCTGAACGGCTGCGTTTAAATATTCCGTTTTGAAAGATAATTCTCCTAAATCAGAAAATAACTTTTCGCTATCAGGAAAAGTAAACCTCTGACCCTCCTCAAACGAATCACTCAATCTAATACTACTATTGTTTTCGATCATAAATTCGTTACAAAATGATGATGAATTTTGCAGTTGTAACTCGGTGTCCACAGGATTTATTTTTTTATTTGTTAGGGCTTTAAATAAAATACTATCCTTCGCCGGTCGTACTAAAATATTATCGTGAATAACTGCCTTAGTATTAATATTATTACTACGTTTAGCGGGATCATCATGAATAAGTGCTATAGTAGTACTAATATTACTATGATTAATTGCCGTAGTAGTATTATATTCAGCGGGTAATGTAACATCACTGATGTCAGACATATTAAGATGCCTAATATTACCATTGCTCGGTCCAGCTAAGTCTACGTTGCTTGGTCCGGGTATGTTAACATTAGGCATCTTAATATTGTCTACGTCAGTAATGATGCCTCCGTTTAACTTGACTTGACAACAATCGCATTGTGAATCCGGGCAAGGTAAAACAGTTTTCAACATAGATTGTTTGCGTTTACTTACATTACGTTTCGTTGTGTAGGGCGCATCACTAATTTTAATTTTTTTACATGCAATACCAACAGCACAACACGCTTTACAGTAACGGCACAACCACTGTTCTTTATCACAATCTGTACAAACACAAGCAGTACGCTTCATGTTGAGAGTGTGAACAAGAATAACCTCCAGACGTTTATATAATGAGTAATACCAGTTCCTTGAGGTCAACTACTGGTCCATGCGCAGTTTCTGACTTTTACTTCCCAAGGTTAGGTGGTAAGAAATATCAACACTTTCGATTCCGAGGAGAGGGAAAGGAGGGGGTTATGAATATACTTGAATCCCAAAGTGCAAATAAGAATAACCTCCAGACGTTTGAACCAAGAGCTATACCAGATCCTCGAGGTCAACTACTGGTCCATGCTCAGTTTCTGACTTTCACTTCCAAAGGTTAGGTGGTAAAGAAATATCATCACATTCGATTCCGGGGAGGGTGAAAGGAGGGGTTATGGATATACTTGAATCCTAATGTACAAATAACTTGCACACCCTCATCGTTAGTGAAGTCGGTTGTGCTGAAAATGAGTGACATTATAGAAGTGTGCGCTGCTGACTCCACGACGTTCCCGTGGACATCACCGGTCCGGGCGCAAAGTCCGTCGGCGTGGAGTGTCGATACCATCCCGAATGAGGAAACTGGATCGGCGATGGAACCCGACTCCACCACTGGACCGGAAGGGTATCAGGCGGAAGCACAGGTATCCGACGGTAAGAATAAATACGATATATACTTTTTTGACAATATTTATTAATTAGTTTTTCTTCACTCAGATGACTCAGATTCGGAGTCTGATTATTCTAATGGGCAAGGGGAGCCGTCGGACGGTGAGTAACAATTATTCAATAATTGTATAATTATTAATTGTATATTCTTTTTACAGAAGATTGGGTACAACTATGGGAACAGGAGGAGGAGGACAGGATAAGAGAGGGGAGACCCAGAGAGGAGAGTAGTGACTCCTCAGATGACGGTAAGATACTTTTTTAATACTAATACTAATACGTTTCCTTTTACAGACCCAGAGTAATTATTTTTAAGGTAGACTAAGTTAAAATTAATTATTATTGTGTAAATATAGAGCATTTAAATTTAAGTTTATTAGAATAAGGTAAAATAAAAATGTGTAAATAAATATAATAAGTAAAAAATTGTTTTATTTATTAGAATAAGGTGAAATTAAAAATAATTATGTAAATAGATATAAATAAATAAATGTAATTAGATTTTTTTTGTAAAATATTACAAGTATTTAAATAAATATAAAAAATATATCGACCATCTTCGAGCTGAGCAAAAAAAATTCAGTAAACAATTTTTGTTTACTTGAAAAAATTAAATATTACAAGTATTTAAAAAAATATTAAAAATATATCGGCCATCTTCGAGCTGAGCCAAAAAAAAAAAAGTTGTTTATTTTTTTAAGTGCTGATATAAAGTTACGTACCCATTCGAATTTGTACTCAACCATTGTTTTTTTCTTTCTAAATTAAAACAATCTAAAGCTAATTTACGAAAAAGTTAATGCTTACCAGTTTATTTATTCACACGTTGTGATACCTTTGTTTAAATACGACCCTGTATTTATATCATTTACATATCCCGAACTACACCATACCAATTTTTTTGTTACATAAATGGAAAAAAGACGTGTAAAAAGCCGCTTTTTAAAGGTCACAACACTGCAGATGGTTTGCGAAGGTTTTGATAAACTGGCGACATTTCATATCTGCTGTTATCTTAATACATTGTAACTAATTAATTTTACATTGAAATGTAAATGGCTTTTATCATGGTATACCACATATTCTTCATTCAAAGGACAATTAGTCAACAAAATATTATTGAAAAATATTTACAACACCAAATGTTTCATTCAGTTTATTTATAAATTAAAAAATGTTAATAAAACATAAACCAATTAGTTGAACTTATGACATTATTTTCAATTCAGACTATATATAATATAACAAATATATACAAAAAATAGATATTACTTAACAAACACCCACATTAATTTAAGACCCTTTAATTACTATCGCTCCTGTTACATTTTACACATGCATTGGTTATGCAGATAACGTACAGATTCTGTCCACAAACTAGACAGTTTATATTTAAATTATAACAATTTTCTCTAATCGTCTGATAGTGATAATTTACATGTACTTTGTACCCTGCTTCACCACCAACAAAACAGGTATAGCACACTCTGAACGCTTGATTTCCAATAAGCCCCAACACATATGAAGCATTAACGCAAAACACTAACTGATGTAGTTCATTAGCGAATGCGTGAGAATTCATACGCACACCACGATAATTTCCCATCATCTCATGATCCACATCTAAACGTTGATCTTCTTCTATACCACTATCAATTTCCGACTCAGTTTCCGAGTCACTACTTTCACTAACTTCGTCTATCATTTCCATAACAATTTTTGATTTGTTCACACACTCAAATGGTGTTTATTTATTTATTTAACAATACACTGCCCAACATAAAGTTTGTCAATTAATATCGTCTATCCTTTCCATAACAATTTTTGATTTGTTCACACACTCAAATGGTGTTTATTTATTTATTTAACAATACACTGCCCAACATAAAGTTTGTCAATTAATATTTACTTTTGTATATTTTTGTAATATTATATATAGTCATAATAATTTTAATTTGTCAACAAACTCAACTGATGTACTGACAATTTTCAGTTCTCTTTATACGTATCACAATCTCTCAAAGTTTCAGTTCGTTCAAGGTCGGGATATAATCAAGGTTAAGGCTACCACTCAAGGTTAGGAGTGGGGGGGGTGGAGGTCCCTCAAGGTTAGGAGTGGGGGTGGAAGTCCAGAAACCCCTATTATTCACTACTTACCCGCCCCCTCCCCAGCCAGTCGGTCATAGACTTAGGCCTCACAAGTAATTTTAATTATTCTTATGAAAACTTAGTACTGCAAGAATTAAATAGTGACCACTATCCTGTCCTGACAAAATTCAATCTAAGAATACAACATACACCGCAGACTAGGCGTCCCCGCGAGGACGACTATGACTGGCTGGCATTCTCCACACACTCGAATTCATTCCTAACAACCCCTCCTGTAATTCCCCTGTTGAAATCGATCAGGCAGTTGACTATTTAACTAGACAAATACAACAGGCATTATCCTTAAGCCAGAAAATAATCCACACCCAATCATTTCAATTGCAACTTCCCAAGCAACTAGTTCAACTAATACAATTAAAGAACAGAACTAGGAAACACTATAACCGCACACACAGCCCTCAGCTTAAGACACAAATCAATCTGTTAAAAAAACAGATTGGCACAGAAATTAAATCTTTTCGCAGAAATGCACTTATACTACTAGTTGCTTCCCATCCTGAAGATCCCCATTTTGTCCCAAAGATCTTCAAACGAAATTTACCCCCACTTAACACCCCCGTTGGTGTGGCTGTCACCGACACCGAAAAGCTGCTTCCCTTGCCACTCATCTTTCCTCTGTGTTTCAACCTAATCCTATTCCTCAAACTACTCTCGATGTCGTACTACCCTTTGTAAACACCCTCGACCAAACCACCCTTATGACTGGCGATGAACCGGTTTTGTACTCGCCCTCCGAAATCAGGAGGGCACTTAATTCCTTAGAGAGTAAAAAAGCACCCGGACCCGATGACATCCCTACCTTTGCCTTAAAACACATCCCTTTCCCGGTTTATTTATACTTGACCAAACTCTACAACTCGTGCATGCGCTGCTTGCACTACCCTGGCGCATGGTGAGAGGTAAGAGTGGTCAATATACTAAAACCAAACAAACCACCCAACATCCCTTCTTCTTACAGACCCATCAGCCTCATATCATCCCTCGCAAAAATCCTTGACATCCTGCTCCTCAGTCGGGTCCAGCAGAGCCTGGATGCCACTGGAGTTTTAAACAACTACCAGTTTGGTTTCAGAACCAGTCATTCCACCACCCAGCAGCTTTATCGAGTTGGCGAAATTGTCACAACCAACTTCAATCGAGGTCAATACACAGGGTTTGTCGCCCTGGACCTCGAAAAAGCCTTCGACAAAGTCTGGCATCCTGGACTTTTATATCAACTCCACGTCGCGAAAATCCCGATTCGCATCATTAAGATGATGCAATCATATACTTCTAATCGCACTTTCCGAGTAAAAGTTAACAAGGATTGCTCTCCGCTCACCCCCATATTATCTGGCATCCCCCAGGGGTCATCCCTTGGTCCCGTCCTCTTTAGCCTTTACCTAAACAATTTACCCCGACCACTTGGTCATCGTACTACCCTCTGCCTCTACGCAGATGATACCGCCATCCTTTCCACTTCCGTAAGCCCTGCCATCATGACAAACTTACTACAAAGACAAACTGACATAACAATACAATACTTCAACGACTGGGGACTCCACACTAACCTGACTAAGACACAAGCTATCTATTTCACTAAAAAAAAACATTGTTAATACTTCTTTAATCACACACGGTCACGCACTCCCCTGGTCCGAGCATTCACCTATCTCGGCGTTATACTCGACCGAAAACTCTATCTGCAAAAACACATCTCGAACGTCACCGGTAAATGCTGGCGGCGCACCTCATCCCTTTTCTCCATCCTTAAGAACTCCCCTCCCCATATAGTATCCTTCTTGTATAAATCCTACCTACGTCCCATTCTTACCTATGCATCCCCGATCTGGTTCCCCCTCACCGCCCCCTATCTTCAGGCAAGGCTTCAAACAGTCCAAAATAAAATCCTCAAAGTTTCACTCCATCTCCCCTTAACTACTCGCAGTATAGACCTGCACCAGCTCACAGGCACCTCATTACTATCTGAATTTATTCTTAAAAAATTACTACCCGGCTTCGCACAAACACTCATAGACTCCTTAAATCCCACCCTTGCCGATCCCTTCACTCCCAAATTCTACCATGCTCCTAAATACCCGTCCCTTAATTACATCTTCACTCCCTAGCTATTGTAAAATCTGTTGTTGAAAAAAAAATCAAAAAAAAATAAAATAAAAATCCAAAAAAATAATAAAAATCAAAATACAAAAAAAAACTATATAATTATACAATTGGTATAATTATATTCCAAAAAAGGTAATACCAAAAAAATTAAACCAGAAAAATATAAAACATACAAAATATAAAAAAAAACACAAAATACTATATAACATCGTCCTTCAGACCAACCAAAAGAGCCATTATTATTTCGTACACAAAAGATGCCACCTACAAGCACTAACTCCAATAACCCCGCTTAATACACACTAACACAAAATCATCCTAATACACACATGCCACTACAATCTACACTACAGCATGCCACTACCAGACAGCTTTAAGCACGCCACAACACCAATAACTTAACCTGCGGCAAGCACTTTCAGGGTGGATCGCCGACGTACCCCCAGAGGGGACATATACTTACAATGGTCGCAGACATCATATCATCATTCTACGATAGTCAGCGTACCCGTATGGTCGATTGTTTTTCCTCTCGGGCGCCGCAACTGTTAAAGAGTGTAGACTGCGATACCAAAAAACTTATAGACACCTCATTTACGACATCCTATAAAAGAAAATCGTTATGCCACGAAAAAGGTAAAAAAAGCCTCCAGATTTGCAAACAGAAACACCGCATGCGCATGCGCAAACAGCTTTGCATGAAAAACCACAAATAGACACTACAGATAAGGCATGCACAAAAACCATAAACACCGACAGTTCACACACAAAAAACACATCATCGGCTATGGAAACAGATTCTGGTGAGAAACAACACACTAACATGCTTACTAATATAAATAATACTAACACTGCATTAACACACAATGTACACCACCATATTCACCCTAACCAATTTAATACTTCACTCACTTTATTACACGACTTTAATGATCAATCGCAATCTTCCCCTCAGGACTTGCCATTTTATTCAGCCCTCGGAGGCAGTAATTTATTAACATCCGACAACAGTATCTCTCCAACCCCTATTACACTAACTTCGTGTACTGTAACGACATCCACTACAACCACTACAACCACTGCATCATCAATCACATTTACTACCCCTACGACATCACACGCAACCCTCTCCACTTCATTCACTAATTTCAAATCTTTGTACGCTGATACCCCTAGGGCACCACAGTCTGACGATAATGAGTCAATTATTTCTTACCAGTCCAATACTCAGTACAGTCAGCAACCTTCCGCCGCAGAATCCTCCCCCCTAGAGGAGGAAAGACCCAAAAAGCGCGTTAAGCGCAGGCGGCGCACCGCCCAACTACACGTCAAAATACAATCACCGCCTCCAATGGACATCCAAGTCACCCCTCTCGCTTCTGCCCCCAGATCCACCTCCCCCGCCCCCATGTCTTCTTCGTCGCCTCACGGCATGCCATTGCATCATACTTCTACCCCTCAATATCAGATACCCACAAGCAAATATATCCCGCTCGACTCACCAAATGAGGACATACAAAATGACCTTTTACTGAAAAATCTACCCTTCAGTAACATAGCCCGGGTCATGACCTCTCGGGGTGGTAGACGTATGCCAACAAACATCTTGTTAATTACCATCCCCAAGCAAGCCGCCCCAGACTATTACGCCTTGACAGAGCTCTGCTTTTATAAAGTTTCTGTATCCGAATACATAAGAATGGATATCCCGCAGTGTCACAAATGCCAGCACTTCGGCCATTCATCCAACATTTGTAACCGTATTGAACGGTGTATCCGCTGTGGCAAAACTCATTCCGGCATACCGTGCTCCGCAGAAAAGTGCTCTTGCGCTAACTGCGGGGCCGAGCATCCTGCTAACTACAGAGGATGCCCAGCATACGTCGCTGCAAAAGCCAGATTCGTACCTAAAACCGAATTACAATCACAACTTGTGCGTCTTACAGCCTCTTCATTAACACGAAGTCAGCCAACCCCCGCACAAGCCCCCAATATCGCCCCAGGCCCCCCGCTGCCAACCCAGAGCCAGCCTGATATTAATTTGCCACCGCTCTCACAAGAGACGGCGGAAATTATTAACTCACAAAACATCCGTGCCTGGTAGAATTTCAGATCCCGGCAACGGGCTGCCTCACAGCCCGGTACCGCCCCGTCCCCTCAACCTTCCGATACTTCTTCTAACCCCCTCAGGGAAATACTTGATTTCTTAAAAAACTTCAACATCCGACAAATCTGGGACACGCTCCGCCGTCCTCAAAACTACGACCGATCCTCTCAAAAAAATCTTCGTAATCCTTGAGCATGTCACAAAATTATTTTAAACGCCCAAACATAAAAGCTTCAAACCATATCTCACCCTCTTGCAATTTAATGCAAATGGCATCATTAAACAGAAGACTGAAATACAACACTTATTACAAATACGCGACGTCGACATATGCTGTCTCAGCGAGACATTACTTACAACTAGGCTGACTTTCAACATACCCGACTATAACATTTACAGGACAGACAAACTTACGAGAGGCGGAGGCACTCCGATTCTAATTAAAAAGGCACTTAAGCATTCACAAATTCTTCTATCACCTTTTTATTCACTGGAAGCTACAGCTATCCTCCTACATATCCCACAGAGAGATGTAGCAATAATTTCAGCTTATAAAAGACCTCAAAATCCCTCGACATACGCGACTTAGACCACCTAACTAACACTTATAAGACTTTCGTTCTGCTTGGCGATTTAAATGCAAAACACCCTTCCTGGAGTCCCAATTCCCTACCTAATTCTTCCGGTTCTACTTTATTCGATTATTTAAATATTTATCCTAATATTCAATTATTAGCCCCTGACCAACCCACCCGCCCCCATCCTAGCCAGTCAGTCATTGATATAGGATTATCCAACAACTTTAACTATTCTTTTGATAATTCAGTTTTAAATAAACTCAATAGTGATCACTATCCCGTTCTCACAATATTTAACCTAAGTATCCAATACATTCCGCAAGTCAGGCGTCCTCGAGAGGACGATTATGACTGGCTGGCCTTTTCCACCCACCTACTCCTACACATCCCCAACAATCCCACTTGCAACACCCCTGCAGAAATCGACCAAGCAGTTGACTACTTGACCCGATATATACAACTGGCATTATCCTCAAGCCAGAAAATAATCCCTACCCAATCATACCACTTGCAATTACCTAAGCAACTAGTACAACTTATTCAGTTTAAAAATAGAATGCGAAAACACTTTAATCGAACACGGAATCCACAGCTTAAAACTCAAGTAAATCTATTGAAAAAGCAAATCGATTCTGTAATAAAAGCTTTCCGTAGAGATTCACTTATTAAACTAGTTGCTTCCCATCCTGAAGATCCCCATTTTGTCCCAAGGATCTTCAAACGTAAATACACCCCCATACCACCACTTAACACCCCCGTTGGTGTGGCTGTCACCGACACCGACAAAGCTGCCTCCCTTGCCACCTACTTCTCTTCTGTGTTTCAACCTAACCCCATTCCTCAAACTACCCTCGATGTCGTACTACCCTTTGTTAACACCCTTGACCATACCACCCTCACGACTGGCGATGAACCGGTTTTTTACTCGCCTTCCAAAATCAGGAGGGCTTTAAATTCTATGGACAGTAAAAAAGCACCTGGACCCGACGACATCCCTACCTTCGCCCTCAAACACATCCCCATCCCGGTTTACCTGTACTTAACCAGACTCTACAACTCGTGCATGCGCTGCTTGCACTACCCTGGCGCATGGCGAGAGGTAAGAATGGTTAACATACTTAAACCGAACAAACCACCAAACCTTCCCTCTTCCTATAGACCCATCAGTCTTATCTCATCTCTCGCCAAAATTCTTGACATCCTGCTACTTAGTCGGGTCCAGCAGAGCCTGGATGCCACTGGAGTTTTAAATAGCTACCAGTTTGGTTTCAGAACCAGTCACTCCACTACCCAGCAGCTTTATCGAGTTGGCGAAATAGTTACAACCAACTTCAATCGAGGTCATTACACAGGGTTTGTCGCCCTCGACCTCGAAAAAGCCTTCGACAAAGTCTGGCATCCTGGACTTTTATATCAACTCCACGTCGCGAAAATCCCGATTCGCATCATTAAGATGATGCAATCATATACTTCTAATCGCACTTTCCGAGTAAAAGTTAACAAGGATTGCTCTCCGCTCACCCCCATATTATCTGGCATCCCCCAGGGGTCATCCCTTGGTCCCGTCCTTTTTAACCTTTATATAAACAATTTACCCCGCCCCCTTGATCATCGAACTACCCTCTGCCTTTACGCAGATGACACCGCCATCCTTACCACCTCCGTAAGCCCTGCCATTATGACTGACCTATTACGAAAACAAACCGACACTACTATACAATACTTTAACGACTGGGGACTCCACAATAACTTTACGAAAACGCAGGCCATTTATTTTTCCAAAAAGAAATCCATTGTCACCACCTCTTTAACCATACACGGCCATGTTCTCCCATGGCTCGAACATATAACATACTTGGGCGTCGTCCTAGATCGGAAATTGTACCTAGAAAAACACATCTCAAACGTTACAGGCAAATGCTGGCGGCGCACCTCCTCCTTATTTCCCATCCTTAAAAACTTTCCACCTCACATAGTATCCTTCTTATACAAATCCTACCTACGTCCTATCCTTACCTATGCATCCCCGATTTGGTTCCCCCTTACTGCTCCTTACTTACAAAATAAATTACAAACCGTACAAAGCAAAATACTTAAAGTTTCTCTGCATCTTCCATTATCCACGCGTAACTCTGACCTGCACCAACTTACCGGAATCCCTCTTTTGTCGGAATTCATACTCAAAAAATTACTGCCTGGGTTCGCTGAAACCCTTGTATCATCCCTCAATCCCACCCTCCTAAATCCCCTTACTCCCAAATTTTACAATGCCCCAAAATATCCTTCCCTCAACTACATCTTTACCCCCTGAACATGTAAAATGTTGTTTGAAAAAATTAAAAAAAAACCAAAAAAATAAAAAATACTGAAAAATAAAAAAATACATATTGACCTATAATTATACTGTATAATTATAACAAAAAAGGCATAGCCATAAAACCAAAAAAAATATATACAAAATAATAAAAACACAAAAAAAATATAATCATTTAATACTATTATACTATATGCCCTTCAGGCCAGAATCTGAAAAGAGCCATTTTTTAAATAATATTTCGAAGATTCACTTGACCAAAAGATGCCACAAACTATGACCAGCCACTAATATAAACTAACAAATAAAATATACTAATATAAAACAGCCAATTACACATCAGCCAATTATACACTTGCCAACACAAACTCTACACCATAGCATGCTACACCAGCTTAGCTTCGAGCACGTCAATAATAAAACTAATATAACCTGTGGCAAGCACCCCTGGTGGAAAGCCACGAGTATCCCCCTCGGGGGAACGCACACTTCAATGGTCGCAGGCATCATCATCATATCATCATCATTCTTCGATAGTCAGCGTAGCCATACAGTCGATAGTTTTCTTCTTGGGCACCGCAGCTGTTTTAGAGTGCAGACTAAGTGTAAATTATCCTGTACTGAATGGAACGATAATAAATTTTTCCAGTGAAGTCAAGTATCTAGGAGTAATCCTGGATCAAAAACTTACCTGGAACTCACATCTGGAACGGACTCTTACTAAAGCAACAGCGGCAATATGGACGTGCCGTAGGTTGTTTGGTAAGACTTGGGGTCTAAGACCGAAAATGACACATTGGTCTTATCTTTCGGTTGTCAGACCTATGGTAACCTACGCATCATGCGTATGGTGGCCAAAAATAGAAGAAAAAACAGCACAGGGAAAGTTGCAGAAACTGCAACGCCTTGCCTGTTTAGGGACTACAGGAGCAATGCACTCGTGTCCCACAGCAGCTATGGAGGCTATGCTTGACCTACTTCCCTTGCACTTACATGTAAGGAAGGAGGCGGCACTCAGTGCCTTACGGCTGCACCAGGCACATAAATTCAAACCAGGTGATCTGGTTGGTCACTTAAGGATTCTGGAGGAAATCCATCTGAAGTCCATGACCAAACCCACTGACTCAATGGCAGTCAAACAAGACTTTGACTGCCCGTTTGACGTGCTAATTGAAAGTCGTCAGACGAGCAAGATGGAGTCACTGCGATTGGAACAGGGGTCACTTATCTGGTATACAGATGATCCAAGATGGCTGAAGGGGTAGGAGTGGGAGTAGCAGGGCCGAATTGTAGGCTATCCAAAGCCCTCGGAAACACCTCAACCATCTTTCAGGCAGAAATTTATGCCATAGATCTGTGTGCCCAGGTATGCCTAAATAAAGGCATCCGAAGGGCAAAGATCTACATACTATCATATAGCCAGGCAGCACTAAAGGCTCTAAGGTCCTATACCTTTGAATCTAAAATTGCCTGGGAATGCAGACAATCCCTGAAGCAACTGGCTAATAACAACAAGGTTACCTTGATGTGGGTGCCAGGGCATGAGGGAGTACAAGGAAATGAACTTGCTGATAGCCTTGCAAAAAAAGGAGCTGAGGCACCGTTCATTGGACCCGAACCGTTTTGTGGCCTAGCCAAGGGACATATAGCGGAGGAGATCCAATAATGGGAAAAGGATCAGAAAAAGTCCTACTGGAGGAATACTCCAGGCCAAAGACAAGCGAAAAAGTTTATAACTTATTCGACAAAGAATGCCACAAGGCTTCTCGAACTGGAAAAGTCTGAATTAAGGCTAATCACAGGCCTTCTAACTGGCCACTGCCCCTTGAGATATCATCTCAAGAATATGGGCAAGGCGGTAGATAATAAATGCAGATATTGCGACACTGCAATTGAAACTGCGGAATACATACTTTGTGAATGCAAGGTGTTAGTCCGCACTAGGCTAAAATTCCTAGAACAGGCGGAATTAACGCCGGAAGACATAGGGAAATTAGCCCCCAGGAAAATCACAAGCTTTGTAAAAAGTCTGGGAATCCTGGGATAACCACTAGATGTATGGTAAATCACAAAAGATCTTTTAGGTCGAAGTGAAGTAAGGCTGTTCGAAGCTAAACGACCCCGTAAAACAATCTACAATCTACAAGTGCAAATTACGCAAATCACACCTCATAATAACATCCTATATAATTGAAACTCGTTATGCCTAGAAAAACGTGCAAAAAGACACCGGACTTACAGCCGATACACAGCATGCGCATGCGCAACCAAATCCGCATGAAAAACCACACACACCAGATTCAGAAAAAGCATGCTCTAAATCAAAAAACAATCAACACAACAGATATCACACACACAAAAAACGTATCCACGACTTCGGAATCCGACACTGGTGAGGAATTAAACACTAATATTAACCTAAACATTAAAAACACTAACAATATACTAACACATAATGTACACCATATACACCCTAACCATCATCTTAACACATCATTCACTTCAACTCACGATTTTAATGAACCTCATTCACCACAATCACCCCCTCAGGATTTAATATTTTTTACGGCCCTCGGTGGTAGTAATCTATTAATATCAGACAACAGTAATTCACCCACAACCACAACACTCATCTCATGCACAATTTCAACATCCACAACTACCACCACCACAACAACATCAGCAGCCACCCTTACTACTCCTACATTCTCACATGTAACATTATCAACCTCCTTTTCAAAATTTAAATCTCTATATGCCGACACACCTAGGGCACCACCACAGTCAGATAACGAATAATTTCATATCAATCTGTCACACAACACAGCCAGCAACCCCCCGCTGCCGAATCCACCCCCCAAGAGGAGGAAAGACCAGTAAAACGCGTTAAGTGTAGAACACGTGCTCAACTACACGTCCGCATCCAATCGCCACCTCTTACAAACATTCAGATCACTCCTATCACCTCCGCCCCCAAACCCACCTCCCTCGCCCCCATATCTTCATCCTCTCCTCACGACTTGCTATCTCGCACATCTACCCCTAATTATCAGGTGCCCACAAGCACCCCACCCTGGCACTCCATGCCAAGCTGAGAAATGCTCCTGCGCAAATTGCGGGGCCGAACACCCCGCTAATTATCGCGGCTGTCCAGCATATGTAGCCGCCAAAGCTAGATATGCACCCAAAAACGTACTTCAGCCACAATCTGTTCGCACAGGCCCTACTATAACACAGAGCCAACCCACCCCCGCTCAGGCCCCCAATATCGCCTCAGGACCCCCATTGCCAAATCCAAGTCAGCCCAATTTTAAAATGCCCCCTCTCTCTCACGAGACAGCTGAAGCCATCAGCACGCAAAATATCGGTGCCTGGCAAAACTTTAGATCCCGGCAACGGGCTGCTTCACAGCCCAGCACTGCCCCGCCCCCACAACCCTCTGACTCTGGACCCAACCCCCCCTCAGGGAAATACTTGATTTCCTCAAGAACTTCAATGTACGACTAATATGGGATACTCCTAAAAATTTAATTACTGCCCTTAAATCCACTACTGATCCTCTCGAGAAAATATTTATAATTCTCGAACACGTTACTAAATTATTCTAAGCGCCTAAATATAAAAATTCAAAATCCCACCTTATTCTGTTACAATTTAATGCAAATGGCATAATACGACAGAAAACCGAACTACAACACATACTGCGACAACGCGACATAGACATATGATGTCTCAGCTAGACCTTACTTACCCCCAGACTGACATTTAATATCCCCGACTACAATACATACAGGACAGACCGACTAACACGAGGCGGTGGCACAGCTATTCTAATCAAAAAATCTGTTAAGCATTCACAAATTCTCTTACCACCTTTCCACTCATTAGAAGCTACTGCGATTACGCTACACCTTCCTCAAAGAGATATAGCAATCTCGTCCGCATATAAAAGGCCACAAAATACCCTCGACATACGCGACTTATACCAACTTAGGAATACTCATCAGACTCTCGTTCTGCTTGGCGATTTAAACGCAAAACATCCCTCCTGGAGCCCCAATTCCCTACCCAATACATCCGGTTCTACACTATTTGACTATTTAAACTTGTATCCCAACATCCAACTACTAGCCCCCAATCAACCTACCCGCCCCCTCCCTAGCCAGTCAGTTATTGATATAGGATTAACTTCCAATTTTAATTATCCTTTTGGAAATTTCGTTTTAAACGAATTAAATAGTGACCATTACCCCGTACTCACTAAATTTAATCTAAGGGTACAACATTCTCCAGTAGTCAGGCGTCCTCGCGAGGACGATTATGACTGGCTGGCTTTTTCCACTCATTTACTCTTACATATCTCTAATAACCCTCCTTGCGATACTCCTGCAGAAATCGACCAAGCAGTTGACTACTTAACTCGACATATACAACAGGCATTATCCTCAAGCCAGAAAATAATCCCTACCCAATCATATCACTTGCAAATTCCCAAGCAACTAGTACAGCTTATTCAGCTCAAAAATAGAACGCGTAAGCACTTTAATCGTACGAGAAATCCACAGCTTAAAACACAAATCAACCTGCTTAAAAAACAGATAGACTCCGAAATTAAAGCTTTTCGCAGAAATTCACTCGTCCAACTAGTTGCTTCCCATCCTGAAGATCCCCCCTTTGTCCCAAGGATCTTCAAACGTAAATACACCCCCATACTACCACTTAACACCCCCGTTGGTGTGGCTGTTACCGACATCGATAAAGCTGCCTCCCTTGCCACCTACTTCTCTTCTGTGTTTCAACCCAATCCCATTCCTCAAGCTACCCTTGATGTCGTACTACCCTTTGTTAACACCCTTGACCGCACCACCCTTACGACTGGCGATGAACCGGTTTTTTACTCGCCCTCCGAAATCAGGAGGGCTTTAAATTCTATGGATGGTAAAAAAGCACCCGGACCCGACGATATCCCCACTTTCGCCCTTAAGCACATCCCTATCCCGGTTTATTTATATTTGACCAGACTCTACAACTCGTGCATGCGCTGCTTGCACTACCCTGGCGCATGGCGAGAGGTAAGAGTGGTCAGTATATTAAAACCGAATAAACCACCCAACCTTCCCTCCTCTTACAGACCCATCAGTCTTATTTCATCCCTTGACCCAAATTTTTGACATCCTGCTCCTGAGTCGGGTCCGGCAGAGTCTGGATGCCACTGGAGTATTAAACAACTACCAGTTTGGTTTCAGAACCAGTCATTCATAAAGATGGTGCAATCATATACTTCTAACCGCACTTTTCGAGTAAAAGTCAATCAGGATAGCTCTCCACTCACCCCCATATTATCTGGCATCCCCCAGGAGTCATCCCTTGGTCCCGTCCTTTTCAACCTATATATTAACAATTTACCCCGCCCCCTTGATCATCGTACTACCCTCTGCCTTTATGCAGACGATACCGCCATCCTCACCACATCCGTAAGCCCTGCCATCATGACTGACTTGTTACAAAAACAAACCGACCTCACAATACGCTACTTCAACGACTGGCGACTCCACACTAACCTGACTAAGACACAAGCCATTTATTTCTCAAAAAAGAAATTAATTGTAACAACCTCCCTGACTACTCACGGTCATGTTCTCCCATGGCTTGAGTACATTACATATTTAGGCGTAATTCTTGATCGCAAACTTTATCTCGAGAAGCACATATCTAACGTCACAGGCAAATGCTGGCGGCGTACTTCCTTATTATTCCCTATCCTTAAAAACTCCCCTCCTCACATTGTGTCCTTTTTATACAAATCCTACCTACGTCCCATCCTTACCTATGCATCCCCTATTTAATTTAATTTATTTATTTATTTAAATAGGAACTCCTAATATACATACGGATAAGTTGACACAAAATTTACAATAAAACATATACACCAAATATACATCAACAAATGAATCCAAGAAAGCTTAGCAACAGTAGTGTAAACAGATATAAAAATACATATAAAAATACAATAATAAAAATATGAAAATAATAAAAGTAAAAGCACTAGGCAAGTTCAACACCTGCATGTTTCTCAAATATATCTCAAAATTTGCAGTTACTTAGACTTAACAAAAATGGTTAGTTGTTTCTTGAATTGTCTAACACTATTTACATTTTTTATCTCATATGGAAGAGCATTAAAATTGATTAAGCCATTATGAAAAATTGAATTCATTGTACGTGAGAAATTTGTTCCGGCAACATGAAAGTCATTTATTCTTCTAGTGGGATAATTATGAATTTGATTGTTAAAGGCAATAAATTGGTCAAAGTATTTGGGAGCATTTCCTGATAATATTTTATATATAAATATCATAGAGAACAAAAACAATCTATCCTTTACTGAAAGCCAATCTAGAGTGGAAAGCATTAACGTAATGGGTGTATATCTGTTACACTTAAGTATAATTCTCATCCCCCTGTTTTGGAGCTTTTGCAAAGAACCAATATTATTAGAGTTTAGTAAAGCTAATAAGCTTGAGCAATAGTCAAAATGAGGTTGTATAATTGTTTTATAGACTGTAAGTGATGTTTTAAAACTAAGCTTATTGCAAACGCGACTGAAAAAAAATAATTTTTTAGAAATCTTATTATATATATACTGAAAATGTTTTTTAAGACTTAACGTATTATCGACTATAAAACCTAGATATTTAATATCTTCAACCAAAATAATGCTTTCATTATTAATTTGGACATTAATAGTATTTTTGTCAATTAGATTGTATTTATAACTAGTGGCAATTATCATGGCGTTTGTTTTAGATATATTTAGTTTAAGCTTATTTACATTTAGAAATTGCGAAATTTTTTCAAGCGAACGGTTGACTTTACTAAGAGCATTTTCCAAATTATAATCACTAGCGGCAATTAGTGTGTCATCAGCAAATACATTTAGAAATTCACAATCTTCAATAAAATGAACAAAAGAGGTCCCAACACACTGCCCTGTGGGACTCCAGAGAGTGCTGGTATTTCAGAAGAAAAAACATCATTAATTTTTGTTCTTTGGCGTCTGTTTAGAAGATAGCTTTGAAACCAAGCGTATGCATTTTCTGTAATACCGTAGTATTTAAGTTTTTTAAATAGTATATCAATGTCAATAGTCTCAAAAGCTCTTCTAAAGTCGAGAAATACAGCTACAATGTATTTATTTTCATCTACCGTTAATTTCCATTTACTGAGTGTTAACTGAATGGCTGTTTCGCATGAATGCTTAACACGAAAACCAGACTGGTAATCCATAAGGAGATTATTATTTTCAATATAACTACAGACCTGATTGTACACAGCAATTTCTAATATCTTTTCTAACCCAGGCAAAGTATTAATTGGTCTGAAATTAATGGCTTCGTTGGTATTGCGGATCTTAGGAATTGGTATAACAGTACTTAATTTAAGTTCATCAGGAAATACACCAGTAACAAGGGAAGAATTTACGAAATTTAATATTACATGACCAATGACTGGGAACACAGATTTTATAATTTTATTATTAATTATATCTTGACTACATTTATTATCCAGATCATTAACGATCACTCTTAACTCATTTAATGTTAAAGTATGAAATACACTCATTCTATGTTCAATTGGTGGAAGATTTATTTGTGTCCAATCATTCGCAAGGGGTATGCTGGCTTTAATTTCAATTATACTGTTGACAAAAAACGAGTTAAACAAATCCACTTTCACTGTATCTAATTTAGCTATAGTAACGATATCTTGTATTTTGAAAACAATTTCATCGGGTAATGTTTCATTAGAGGGCTTAACCAATTTTTTTAGAGTCTTCCACATTTTTTTTGAATCTAAACAGCAATCAACGGAATTTTCAAAATATTCGTTTTTTTTCTTTTTTAATAAATTAACAACTTCATTTCTGCAGTTTTTATATCTTTCCCACATAACGATTTTCTCTTCATTAATAACAGAGTTTTTTGAAAGACTTATATGCCATATCCCTATTACGAGTTACCACTGCAATTTCATTGTCGTACCATGGTACTTGATTTCTATGACTTGTATAATATTTTATAGGTGAAATATTATTAACCAATTGACTGATATTGCGCTCAATTTCATCGTAAATTGAATTAATATCTACTGTATTTAAATCCCATTCACATAACATTAATTTCTCATTTAATAAATTAAGTTTATTTTGACTAAAATCTCTGTAAGCTTTTACAATTTTGTGATTATTAGTAGTTTGGGTTTTTAGAGATGCTGAAATTATACAATAATCAGTTATTTTAGGGACTGAATGAACTTTATGTGTAATATTTTCACTATTAGTTAATATATAATCAATCAATGTTTCGCTTGTATCAGTGATTTGGTACCCCAGCAGCCCCTTATCTCCAAGCAAAGCTGCAAACTGTGCAAAATAAAATATTAAAAATGTCCTTACACCTTCCTAAAACTACACGAAACACTGATCTACATCAATACACTGGCACCCCTTTACTTTCTGAATTTATCTTAAAAAAACTTCTGCCCGGCTTTGCTGAAACCCTAGTCCGTTCCCAAAATCCCACCCTCCTAGATCCCCCCATCCCCAAATTTTACGATGCCCCAAAATATCCTTCCCAAAACTATATATACACCCCATAAAAATTGTAATTTGTTATTTGAAAAAAATATAAAAAAATAAACCAAAAAAATACATAAAATATAAAACAAAAAAATACATATAATCATGCATTTGCATAATTATACAAAAAAGGTATAACCATAAAACAAAAAAAAATACAAAATCAAAAAAAAAAACAAAAAAATAATTATACTATTACTATTGCCCTTCAGGCCAGAATCTGAAAAGAGCCATTTTTTTCTATTGTACAGCAGATTCCTCTTATGAAAAGATGCCACCATACCACAGTCATTACTGACATATCCTAACTTAATAAATACCCTAACATAACACACAAAACAACCACAAACACACATGCCAACAGAATCTAAACACCATTGCATGCTACACCAGTCAGCTTTAAGCACGTTACTTAACTACTAACTCAGCCTGTGGCAAGCACCTTACGGTGGAAAGCCACGAGTATCCCCCTCGGGGGAACGCACACTTCAATGGTATAGAGTTCACTGCCTTGCACAGAGGCGTAGCTATGCACGGGCAATTCGGGCAGTTGCCCGGGGCCCCAGGGTTTTGGGGGCCCCGGTCCACCTGGCCCTCCGAAATATTAATAATAATTTCGTGTTCGCATTCGCAGTGGTGTGGTTTCTATTGTATGCACCAACTCGGAACTTTCCGTTTTCTCCGAGTGACCGCGAGCTTCTCGAGTGGATCGCGGGATGTGGTCGATTTGCTTTCTATCATGTCACTTGCATCAGTGTATCTTTACTGTCTCTATACAAATACGAGTATTACAAAAGAATAATATTAATTTACATGAAGCTGATTTAGTTTTAAACAGAGTTAATGAAAAAGTGTGCAAACTAAGAACTACCAGGAACTAAAATCTGAGGCGGAGAAAATAGCACAAAAATGGCAAATAGATCATACATTTTTAAGAAAAGAGACAATCTAAACGTAAGAGACATTTTGATGAGCTGACACACGATCACATATTTGAAAATCTCGAAAAAAAATTAAAGTGAATGTTTTTTATTTTGTAATTGATCAAGTTAGTACGCAACTAATACAAAGATTTTAAAAAATATTCAGAACTACTACCTTAAACTTTCACTGATCAATATGTTCATATACTCACTTTAGTTAAAATTGATTTGATTGAAAGTGTGACTATCAGAAATTATTTTGAACTAATAATTAAACAGTTTGGCACGCTTGAAAGTGACATGGCTGATGTTTTCATAGCGTTTATATTGTTTCTTACACTTCCAGTAACTGTGACAAGTGCAACCGCTCCTTTAGCAAACTAATGCTAATCAAAGATTATTAAGATCTATTATGGGTCAACAGAGATTGAGCCAATTAGCTTTGTTATCAATTGAATCAGAAAGTGCTTCCAAAATGGATCTGACTGAAATTATAAATAACTTTGCCAATAGAATTTTAATAAGGAATAATTATCATTATTTTTCTTTAAGTGATTAATCGGATCTCATTCATTTATGTTGTTTATGTTTGAGAATATACTTTTTGCTGTTTGAAAATTTTTATATTAATGTTTGTTTTATGTTCATTTTGTATATTACTATTTTCTATAGGGGCCCCAAAATGTATGTCGCCCCGGGGCCCCATGTAGACTAGTTACGCTTCTGGCCTTGCACACATGCGCAAACAACGCATGCAAATATAAATATCTGTAGTCAAATGACAGATGGTCGTTTATCTAATACAATTTCATTGAATGAAATTCTGATGTTTATGCAAAGGAAAGTGAGTTTTCTGCCATAACTGAAGGGTTAATTGTTCTATAAAGACCATTGTGTGATCTTAATAAGGAAAAAGGTGATATATAAGTGCTGTTGGTGTATAAATAGGTGCATGAAAAGTGCGTCATAAGAAAAATTTTCAAAATTTTTTTTGGACAAACGGTTCGTATGCACGCAAAACTAATTTCAGATTCGTGTTCTACGACCCCAAAATAGGGTATCTTGAAAAAATCACGCAAAAATTCGAGGTTTCCGTTCTCCTTTAGAATTACCAAAACTTATTTTCAATTAAAATTTTTGTTTTTTTTTAACAGGTTTACCTTCACGCCGAATGCTAAAAAAACTGAAGTACCCACAGCCCGTTTAGGAGGCTAAGGTCAAAGAGAAACTGAAGAGACATCCCATGAAAAAAGGGTGACAAAGAAGAGGAACAAAGAAATATTAAATTTGTTGCTAGCAACTGCATATTTAAAGAAACCTGAACATTAAAACAGTCTTTCGATGAATCAGCTGGGATATCATCACAATATCCTGAAGACGAAACCATAATGCCGTTATCCTCCCATATTGAACTTCCCGAGTCTAGTAAATCAGTTGAAACTTACAAAGAAAAGTACAAGGATTTATGACGAAAGTATAATCATAATTAAAAGCCAGTTCTTGCAAAAAAATTAAAGAATTGAGCAGTACCTGTGATAAAATATTACAAAGATCTATTTTTTTCGCATTTATTAAAATTTATTGCGGAAGGTTCCCAAATTCTCAATTATATAGTGAATACGACCAGAATTGAAACCGTATAAAAACTAAAGTTTTTATACGGTTTCAATTCTGGTCGTACTATACCTCTGAAATGTTTCTTTTTCGCTTCTAGGAATACATACCTATTAATTTTATTGTTATCTATTAATTGTTAATAACTTTATTTTTTTAAATAAATATCAAATTATATAGGTATACATGTGTTGGTTTATTCTCCGGCCTGTTTTTTTACTTAAAAATAAGGTAACGATATACCTAAATCACAGATTTAATTTTAAATAATCTTGCCAAAACCCTGTAGTGGAACTAATTAGGTAAGTATTTATTTTTTCTGTACGCACTTACCTAACTATCTACCTACCGAAATGAAGTAAAATGTACACGATTTAAATGATTTTGTTTATATAAATTATATATTCAGAGAACTATAAAATAATCCTCAACTTCATACCTCCTGATCTCCAGTTCCTTTGGTTGTACTGTCGTGAGCAGAAAAAAAAATAGGATAACTTTTTTTCTAATGTAAATCTGTCTCTATTTGAATATGTAATGAGTAGCCGAAATAAAACAGATATCACTTTTAATTTATTTTTTATTTTAATGCTGTAGTTATTGCTGTAGTAAATGATGGATGGTTAATGAGACAAATTGCATTGCGTTATAACATTAACAAAAATTTGGTGTGTAACATTTTAAGAAAGTGGAGAATAAACGGTACGATTAATAGAAATCCTGGATCAAAGGATAAAGAATATCCTACTTAACGAGAAACTAACTATCAATATTTCGTTATTGCACCATTTCTATTTATAACTTCTGTAAGTCTGTTTGGCATAGAATTAAATAACCTTATTAAATTGAACTTGTACAGCGTTATCTTTGCTGATGCAGCTTTTTGGCGTTCTATTTAATATAATCTTTTGCTTAGTAGACTATTGTTAGTTTATAAATAGGAGTGCTGCTCATTTATTATTCAGATTGTTACCACGCTCGAACTAGCAACTTGTAACTTATTATCGTAATAAAGTTAGCTTCTTGTGAACAACAAATTTTGTTTGGTTTTTAAAAACGCATCTTCCGTGCTTGAAGACCTAACTGGCGCAGTCGGAACGGATTTGTAGAAGGTACTCTATCGCAGAAATACCGTGAGTTTCATCTCTTTGTCTGCAAAACGACCCAAAACTTCAACAAGAAGAAAAAGTGTAGTTCCCGCTGGCAAACATCTCCAAAGGCTGAGCAGACACCTCTTCCAATCAGGGTAAGTCGAGTTTGTTTTCCTTTGTTCAATTTTTGGGTATATCTCATATAAACTCAAAAATTCTTAGTTAGTAGGTGAGAACATCTTGTTCAACTGTCGAGAATTTACAATCATTGTGAAAAAATCTCGCAGATTCACTATCGTGTGAAACGTAGATTAAGAAAGAAAGAAATAAAAAAAAAATTTTGAAGTCTTTTTCAAGTTTGAAACAATTTTAGCAAGTAGGAATCAATTTTTAGCACGTAAGAATTCAATTTTTTCTGTTATTTTACACTTCGAAAAATAAAATTTCATTTTACCATCATAAACAAATAAATTCTGTGAATTTTTATTATTTTACACTTTGTAAAATAAGCGAACTGTGGTCAGATTCCAAATTACTATCATAAATAAAATTCTGAATACGTTTTGTTATCTTATACTTTGTAAGATAAGCGACCTGTGGTCAGATTCCAAGGTACCATCATAAAAATTTTAATTAAGAAATTTTGTAGTATAAATTGTGCAATAAAAATATTTTTCTGTGTTATTATTAACAAAATTTTTTAGTGAAACATATCTTATAATTTTATGACCGATAATTCATTAGATTCAATACTAGTAGGTAAAGTATGAGAAATGATATTTAAATGGTATTTAATTTTTTTTGTTGTATAAAACTTGTTTTGTAAGATGTAAGTCGTTTAAACCTATAATCCCGTCGAAATAATCTGAAACGGGATATAATGTGAATTCTATTTCTTCATTGGTTTGTAATTCTTTAAAAGCGGGTATTTTTGCTTTATATACAGCTTCCCCTTCGCCTATTGACTGTAACAATGTGGGTGCTTTGTACATATAATTTGGAAAATATTGCAATAATTGGTCTTAACATTGATACATTACAACCAGTGTCAATTAATAATTTTAGGTCAGGGTTTGTGGTTTGAATGTATGGTAAGGCATTTATATATGCATTAAATGCTACGTCCTTCCGTCTGTCTGGGGAAGTTTGAGAAAATTTGGGTTCTCGAGATTTAAGTCGTAATTCGCGTTGTCTAATGTTTCTTCCGTAAATTCTTGATCATATGGATTGTATATTAATCGGTTATTTCATATTCTGCTGTTGACTGATTAGTGTCCGGGTTTATATTATCCTGGCAATCGGGAAAAACATAATCGGTATCATTTACAAATTCGGGATCGTCATTTATAGCATTTAATTCTTGTACGGTATAATTGGGTACTTGAGTGCGTTTAACCCATGGAAATTGTTGTTTGACGTGACTAGGGGTTAACCTTGGTTGCCGTTGATTTTGAAAGTTTCTGATCCCTGTAAAGTTTTGTCGCGTTTGAATTGACATAGATTCCGGTGTGTGTTGAGGAAGTCTATTTGGATTTGGTTTAAAAACATTTTGTCTTTGTTGATTTCCAAAAACTTGTTTATTTGTAGGGAATCTATAGTTTATATTTTGTCTGGGCTGAATAGGTATGGGTTGACATGGGAAAGTTTGTTGTTGTGGCGATTGCACGAATTGATTTTGAAAATAATTTTGTCTATATGGAAAATTTTGTTGAAATTTATTAACATTTTGTAGTCTTACTTGTGTTTTAACGGGTTGTTATTTATTAATTAAATGTTGTGTTTGCGCTTGAGATTGAGTGAAATTTTCGTTTTCAATATACAAATTTATAACTTCTTCTAAAGTACTAAGGTTTCTAGAACTGATAAAATCGCAAGTTCGCATATTTAAATTTCGCAAAAAGACTTTTAAACTTTGGGGTTCATATTGACTTATATAAATTAGTTTTTGCTCTTTCTTAATTTCGGTGCTAGGACGTGAATTTAATTTAAAACATAGTTTACTCCGGTTCGTCTGAATTTGTCTAGCAAATTCGAGAGGGTTTTCGTTACGATTTATAGTCATAGTAAATAAATTTTGTTCTAGGATGTCTATGGATCGATTATTGCCAAAAGTGTATCTGAGGTGTTGTTTAATAAGTGTCCAAGTATTTAATTCCGGGCGAGCACCTATTAACATACGGGCTCTGTCTCTTAATTTTCCGCTTATTATGCGTTCGATACATTTGTCTAATGCTATATCCGCGCCATGATATAATGTATGGAATTCGTCTACAGCATGTATAAATGGTTCTAGTTCAAGTTCCGATCTGTTATAGGGTGGTGTTGAGTCGGCATACAGTTTTAGAACGTTCATGTTAACTTCTACAAGAACTGGTGCTGGGGCAGCAGTATTTTCAATCATATTTAGGTATTGATTTGTGTCAGAATTATTCAGAGATAAAGATAGAGAACTGAGTGAACAGAGTATTAGTAGGTAAATAATGAGAAATGGCATATCCCCCACTCTTCCCCCCACCCCAACCGTGATTGGTCGATGGGAGGGGATAAGCTCCGCCCACCTAAGCGGATTGGTTGAGTGGATGGGATAAACCACACCTCTCATGATATGATTGGTCGATTGGTGGGAGGTGAATCTCAACCCACTTATTGTGACTGGTCGAGATAAACCCCACCCATGTATTGTAATTGGTCAATGGGAGGGGATAAGCTCCGCCCACCTAAGCGGATTGGTTGAATGGAGAGGATAAAGCACATCCCTCATAATATGATTGGTCGATTGGTGGGAGGTGTGCAAAATGGTGGTGATATTATGGTACTCTCTTACAGACAGATATCAACTATTCTGATCTGAAAACGTATCTAGAGAGTTCAAATACCTCCTAATGAAATTATCTTTTAATATATAAATTCCTTAGACACCGACAATATTGTGTACTAATATTCATGTCTCAAAGGTATTTCAAGAAACTTCTAAATTTCAACTATTCAAGATGAACTTGAGCTGAAGTTTGACTTATTTAATAATTTACCTCCAGCTCCGCAGAATAAAAACGATTTAGTGATACTAGGTGAAAGAATACATAAGTTAAATAAATCGAGGAGCAAGTGTGTGTCAACGGGGTTATTAAGTGATTTCTGTTATAATCCATCTGTGTGGAAATAAAAGTGATGCAATAATTTTAGACGAAACGGATTGGAATCATTTTCTCACTTTTCAAGGATATATTACCAATTATCTACATACCAACGATAACATTCAACCAATATATGCTGATAATTTTTCCATCCAATTTGAGCAATTTTCCAATTCTACAGTTATAAAAATTATAAAGAATAACTCGTATGTGTACTTGGGTTATGAATCAATCTGCAAGTTGTGGGAAGTGTTACCACTTGTTAAGTATGGCATTGGCATGTGAAAAAGACAACAGTTTATACATTATTTCAAGAATGTAAAGAAAGAACTACAACGTCAAGGAGGAAATATATTTGAAAATGCTCTAAACGTTATTCAACACAACAAGAGTTGCAGTGATGAAAATGCTTATATTCTCATGGAACTTGTTTATATTTATCCAGATTTATTTAAAGCCGAATGTTTAATTTAAGAGACATTAAAATTAATAATAATGTTTGGTTTTGTAAGTTAATATATGTGTAAGTCATTTACGAATTCCTTTTTATTATTTTATAAAGTATATGAAATAATGTATAAAATATGTACAACATATATAAATAAAAAACATGTATTACTTAAAACATTTGTTTTATTAAGATAAAGTATATGCAGATTATTATTATACAATTTGATTTTTCGAAATCCATGAATTATATTTTTGTCTAATCTAAGCTATTTAACATAGAGTTTGGTCCCCTTTTTTCTTATAATCTTCTCCACAAGACATACATCTGGATATTTTACTTTCTGAAGTTCATGCTCATAAAAACCTCCTTGAATTTCATCACCATTTTGATCTTCTAATAGAAATGTTCTAGAATTACTTTTGTTAATTTCGTTCGACTAGTTAGGAGTGTAACCTTTTGAAAAAGCTTCTCGATATTAACTAATTCTCACATAATCATTGACTTTAAATTTTCGTTTCCTTAGATCAATTGTTTTCAGATGACTATAGGCAGTTCGTAATAAATATTTTTCATTTTTCTTTTCAACATTTTTTGGTTCCATTCCAATAGTCCTGTGTTTGGTGCTATTGTATTCGGCAACAATATCTGGTAAGATATATAACCATTTGTAGTTTCTTTGTAAGCTGAACTACTTCCATATTTTATTTTTTCTATTCACTCTTTCTACAACACTTGCTTTAAGATGTGTGTAAGAACTATAGTGGTTAATTTTCCATTTATCCGTTAATTTTTTAAATTTTTTATTGTAAAATTCTTTACCCATATCCGTCTGTAAATTCTTGGGTGGTGTGCTCATCTGTGACAGGATTTTGTCCATTGCTTTTACAACTACTTTTCCACTTTTATTTTTGACATTTTCACACCAAACAAATTTTGAAAATACGTTAATAACCACTAAAATATATCTATGGCCTTTGTTTATTTTAGCATACCGACCCATTTCAACAAGATCTGCTTGAATAAGGTCATTAAGGCCTTTAACAATTACTCTCCTTCTTTTAAAATACTTTCTGGCAGGCTTATGAATTTCGTTGACTATTTCCTGTTTAACGTTAATCATTTTTAGCTATTGGACACTGTAGTACAATTTGGACGTACAGAGGATCTTTATTCTTTGCGTAAAAGGTAAACTTTCTTCCAAATTTACAATTTTCCCCACAAATTCTTCTGCTGTAACTGCAACTGTATTCAAGAAAATTTGGGTACTAGCAGGTAAAATCTCTATATTTTCAATCTTACCAGATATAGGGCATTTGTATTCTGTTGTATTGTTCTCTAATGTATAAAAAAGTACACTTTGAGATTTCTGTAAACGACCTCGAATATTTATAATACATTTGCTATGATGTGAAAAAGGCTTACAAATGTAAAGTGGTGATGTTCTTCAGGGTGATGTTAATAGGGGGGATGGGAGAATTGGCGATGAATAATTCTTTAACATATGCCTTCCAAATTTATTAATTGGCATAGTGACAGTCTCAAAGTCTTATACTGAATGATATCTCAACATTTCACGTAAACTAATTTATCTTATTATTTTACCCTCTCTCAATTGTTCTATTATTGAGGTTATCTCATTATTATGCCCAGTATTTCCTGCTAATTGTGATGCTATCAGTAGTCTTAAACGATCTACAAATTTATTGTAGTCATTAAAATGCCTGTATTCAATATTCTTATTATTGAATTCGATCGTTTTTGGATTTCCGCCTCTCTTATTTTGGGTCCTTGTTTTTATTGCTTGCGTCCTAGGAAGTGAACTAGATCTCGATATTTGTGTCGCTGTGGGTAATGCTAATGCTGATTTTTTTGGAATAGTGTTTTTTCTTGAGCCATCGAATGTAAATTAGTAACTCGTGGTTTAATAATATCTATAAATTTAGATGCACGTGACGTCGATAAACCTTTCTCGGGATTATACCCTAAGTAATGAGCATTGGTTCTTTTAATTATATCAATATATTGATCTAAATCAGTTGGTCGATAACCCGCTGGATGCTTTTTAAACATTAGTTCATATAATCCTGGTGTACCCGTATATTTAAACTCGCCATTAATAATAAAGTCAGCGCCATCAAAATCAATAGTTGCATCGCCAATAGCATATTTTTTGGGTCGAAGTAAACACCGAAAGTATCATCATATTCATTTTTTATATCTCGCGGTAGAGGTTTCTTAAATTGCTGTAGATATTTTTCATGTTCTGCAGCTGTCGATGTATCTGCTATCGTTGGCGGAGAAGTTTCATTAAAGAAACTTTCACCGAACTCGGGCCTTACTTGAGTCGGGTTATACTGAAAAGTTTCGTCTTCCAAATGAAGAGGTGTAGAAGTGTGATAATACTCAAGAGGAGTTTAACCAATTGATCGAGTATTAAGACGATCACGGCTTATTTCTTCTTTTAATTCTTTTTTCAAATATGGTTTTTTCGAAGCACTTTCTGTTTTAATGAGAGTTGACACCAAATCTTTAAGAGGTTCAGTTATCGGTTTGTAAGTTTTCTCTATCTGTGATTGTGATTTGTCGATATCTGTTTTCAAACTTCTGTATTTTTGTTTCAGCGCCTCTATTGTTTTTAAAAGCTGTACTGCCACTCGATTATCCATGATTACTGAATGAGGGGGCTCAGTGTTGAAGCCTTATATTTGAACGAATTTATCGAATCCCTTCCGATATCTTCCAGAGTTAATAGCGCAATCTTTATCTACTACCACAAACCCATATTTATCTTTCCAACAAAATGCACAGAGCTCTCTGAAATCTTGAAAACACATATCCACGTTTACATAATCATCATAAATATGTTTCAGATTGGTCATATCTTGAGGGAATATCACAATAAGGTTAGCATTATCTCTACATAGTTGTTTGGGAATGGCGCTGTATGTCTGACATAGGTAAAAACAATCAGTGTTTTTATGACGTCCAAAACAAAAATAGCTTTTAATGATATTTTGATTACAAGAAGCTAATCATCAAATATTAACACAGAATTTGGTTTTTATTTCTTCCGGAGGTATTACTGCATCCCCATCATTCTATTCGAAATATCCAATTTCATTTTTCATAAGCATTCTCAAGTACTCATATTTCGGTTGATATAGGGACTTAGAATATAAGTAAATATTTTCAAACCTGAGCATCACATTTGTTTTTCCGCACCCTGAGCTTTCTACCAAAAGTCCTCGTTTCGATTGTGCACCAAATAAAATGCCGTGCTTTTGAATGGTGCTGGTCTTGGAAACGTCATCATGATCTGCTATCGGTAAAACTGTTTCTTGCTGATGAATCCGCATTTTAGCCAGCTACTAATAGTACATATATCTAGAAATTAATAAATAAATTGATAAACTTCCAGTGGAGTTACATTTGCCTGGTTATAATTATTGTGGACCTGGAATTAAACTTTCAAAGAGGGGATAAAGGAATTAATCCGTTGGATGAGGCATGCAAAGAGCACGATATAGCGTATTATAAATTTCAAGACGTCGAGCACTTAAACGTGTAAAAGCACCCGGCTCAGGTTTCGGTGAAAAAATCGCCGCATTGGGAGTCGGTGGGGCGATGAAATTAAAGAATAAGTTGGGAATGGGCCTCAAACGCCGAGGAAGTCGTTCCTCAAAGAAGAAAGGTGGATAAATAAATGTAAAGCTTGGTATGAAGAAAAAAATCAAAGTCAAAGAAGCGGAGGAGAAGAATCATAGCTACCCCAAAAACAGGCGGATTTCTCCCATTTCTTTTACCTCTTTTGGGAGCATTAGGAGCTCTCGGAGGAGGTGCAGCCGGCATTGCAAAAGCAGTAAATGACGCTAAATCAATTCGGGAACAGGCCGCTGAATAAAAGAGACATAATTTAGCAATGGAGCAAGCTTCAAAAGAGAAAGGATTATATCTAGGTCCTTACAAAAAAGGCTCTGGATTAAATTTGAAAACATATCCAAAAAACTCCCAATAAACCTGCCTCACCGACCACTGACTAATTTAGATCTAAAGAAATATTCAAAAATGCTTAAAATTCCTCATTTTTGTGGCATTTTTATGAGAGATGCGCTTCCAAAAATAATAAATAAAAATGAGACCGGTATAATGAATCTAGATACTGATGATGGTGAGGTAACTCACTGGGTAGCGTACACCAAAAAAAACAAGGAAATAATTTATTTTGACAGTTATGGAAATTTAGGACCTCCAAAAAGAATTAATAAAATATTTTTTAAGTGACGGCGGCTTGAATACAATTAGATATAATTATGATTCTATGCAAAACTATAATTCATATATCTGTGGACATTTATGTCTCTCATTTTTGTATAATCAATATAAACAACAGATTTTTTAATGGTGGGAGGTGAACACCACCTAATGTCAACAGAGATCATTAATTTATAAGAGAAAAGAATTGGATAGCCATCTAAAAGGCATCTCTCAATGTGTGGTGAAGAGTGTAGATTGGAAAAATCAATTATGCAGACATTTTGTGCATGCATGGAAGACTCTTCAAGTGTACCAAATAATACAGGACTGTATAAGTCATTCGATGAACGTTTACTGTCGTTTAAAAGATGGAATGGGGCTGTGGATCCTGCGGATCTCGCCCTGGCCGGATTTTATTACAGCGGCTGCCATGATGTAGCCAGTTGCTTTTGTTGTGGCGTCGAAGTATATAGATGGGAGGCAAGCGATATACCTATCACTGAACATTTGAAATTTTCAGCAAATTGTTCCTATGCAAAATTAATGAAGAACCTATTGCTGCGAAATATAAAGGAGGGGCACACTGTTACCTCCTTTCTCTTATTATTTATTTTTGAGAAAGAATTGAGGTAACATATGCGGACGACTAGCTGGTTTAAGTCGGAGCAGAGAGCCGTGGGTCCAGAGCATTCGTAAGAGTGGAGAAACTTACCCTTTCTGATATGTACAGCATAAGCGACAGATTTCTGTTTATTTCGAGAAAAGGAGACAAAGAAAAACTGATGTTAAATTGGGCACCATCTATAGTAAAATAAGCAAAATTGTCTCTTTTTCTCGAATAACCAGTCTACTATAGATCAGACTGAAATTGTTGGTGAGAGAAATAAAAAGATAGTTTAAATTGAATGTTAAAATAGACAAATAGGTTTGAAAAACAAATTGAAATTAAAAAAATATATATATATAACAAATTTATACCAGTATCCTAGATGGATTATGGTTGAGGTGACTGGTTCTGGGACAGCAATCCAGGCCCACAATTGTCTCTAGTTGCAAGAATGAATCCTAAAGTTTCCTTGGCAATTTACGTCTCAATGAAATGGGGTAAAAGTTGTAGGAAAATTAACCAACTATGTGGTTTAATGTAAAAATAACGAAGTTTTATCTATGAGAGATAAGCTGTGCAAAAACTATGCAGGAATGTAGAAGAAGTATCTCAGAATTTAAATATCTAAGAATATAAGTACGTACAAAATTTATGCAAGTTAGCTATGCAAAATTTAAGCAATGTTAGCTATGCAAATATAAGCAAGTTAGCTGTACGAAATTAATTAAGCTGACTATACAAAAGCTGATTTCATAAAAACTATAAATTGCCAAAAAAATGAAAAGGAAAGAGAAAAATATTTTTAAAACCATGTGGTACATATAGTATTTTAACTACTTATTAAATTAAAAAGAATTGACTTTGAATTCAAATTTATTTTTAAAATAATTGAAATTATATCAAAGGCAAAATTTGAAGATTAATTAAATTTTTTTTTTTAATGAGTATAATGAAAGAAATTGCCTGTATATTAAACACTTTGTAACTGGGATATAAAAATTGTAATATCAATTACTGAAGTCCACAGTTAGAAATTATATTCGTTTGAATCAGTACAAAGGCTGCAAGCAAATGACTTCCTGGTGAGTTTTACTGATAAGGTAAACTTTTTGTCCTGTTTATTGGAAAACAACGCTACCAAAAAAACTAACCTGACAAATTTAATTCCCTAATTAAATTGAAAGCCATAAAAATATACAAATAGTACAGGTATGGCCATCTGTCAATGGCCGAGTTAAGCGCAACAGCTTGCAGGTCGCAACTTTACAATTTCCTTTACTCACAACTAAAATAGTGGCATATAATCGATAAAGGGAATCTATAATAAAAGTTTTTATTCCATACCAGAGCCTTTGCTTCACAATTCGTAATACAATACATAACCACAAATATGAACAGATGTAAATAAATAGTAAAACGTATTGACTATGGTGTGAACTTAGTAAATATATTACATCTTATTGGATATACTAATATAGTAACAAGAAAAGGTAAGGAAAATCCCCAAATGTACCCACATAGTAAACAAAAATATAAAAATTGAAAAATAGATATCTGATGTAAATAAATGTATTGTAGACAATTGTCTCCTGGGATAATAATGCTGTATTACAATGGAAATGAGACACATAATAGTTAATAGAAAATAACGGAGTTCCTAAGATATAAAACTAAGTACATAAAACAGTGTGAAATGGTTTGGCAGTTATACAAATAAAATTCTGTTAGTTGAAAACAGTTTCACATACAAAAACTAAATGTCCACAAAACACTAGTTTTTAAATAAAACTGTTAAATGGACATATAGGCCATGTAACAACACGTGTATTACAAAAAGCCATATGATTAATCGTAAAAGTGGATTCAAGTGGCTTGTGATAATAAGTTTACATCTAATAAGCATCTGCCTGTTTATGATGCTTAGTATATGTTTTTAGAATTAATATACAAAAATAAATTATACATCTGTAATAATACATTGAAAATAATGCCCGTCTGTATATGGATTTGTGTAAGATGCAAAAGTGTTTTAAAAGAATGTAGTGCATCCAAGGATACTAAAATATATACTGTCTGTGTTAATTGTGATGTAAATTGTAGAAAGGCGAGTGCTGCCTAATATGTTTGTTTTTTTTAAAGTAGTTTTCAACCTGATCTATGTATGCAATAATCATCTGTGTATTTAAGAATGTAACTTAGATTGTGCTTTATAATAAATATCTTTATAATAAATAATTTAAACATAATATTTTTAGTCGCAAACTCCTCTATAAAATCCTTATTTTACTATAAGGAACGTAACCAGACTGCAACCAACAGCTACTCTCCGGGCTATGTGCCCCGCCGAGCGCTGAATTACAAGTTACAAGTCTGGCGCGTTAAGTGTAATAATTGCATATTACCATCAAAACGCTAATGCTTCGATTGCAACAAACACCAGCCGAAAGACTGATCCTACTTAAAGGAGCTCTCTTGCCAGTCGTCACACACCACTTGCAAACTGCAGTTTCGAGCTGTTGGCTCTCGTCAGTGCAAGGTAGGCATGTGACGACCGGCACGAGGATTCTTTGACTACTTAGTACATCCCGGTATTTTTACAATAGCGACATGTAAAATAGTCAGCAGGCGCCATCTAGCGGTCCAGTGTCTGTTGCAATCGAAAAATAAATAGCCTGACTGGGCTTAGCATAGCATAATAAATAATTTGTTTCAATTTTTTAAATTATCCACCTTTGCTCACGTTCAGTCCTTTGTTCTAGTACTGATTATATTATTTATTTTTTAAGTTGAGAAATAGTGTTTAAAGTTATGATAAAAAAAATATTACGATTTGAAATATACTTATTATTTTTCAATGTCAATTTCATTCTACCACTTTTTCAAAGCACACATTAACTTCATAAATTTATTACATTTTTTATGAAGTCAAATTTAACCAGAGTATAAAAAATGTTTCACTGTTCGAAACACATTGGAGTGTTGAAAATATTTTTTTGTTTATAATTTTTTCAGTCAATGTTTCACTTTTTTTATACTTTTTTTTATTACTAAAATTATCACTGTCTGGTTTTTAAGCATATTGTATTTTTTTGAAACTTAGAAACCTGAAGTAATATAAGAAATAAGAGAAAATAGTAATTTTTAACATATTTTATTAAAAACAATTAACATATAAAATTTATTCATTTTCGCCTATGGGCATATTTTTTACAAAATCTTTACACTTCCGTAACTCCGTGTCGACTACACCGATCTTCGCCTCCAGCATATCGGCGCCTTGAGATAGGATCTGCTGCCGGTGGCGAATCCGGTGTAGATGTTGTAACATTTTGGACTTGCCTAACTTAAGGCTCTGGGCGTACCGGGTCGTGTTGTTTACCAGAAAGTGTCTCGTGTCCTGCTCGTAGCGCTTCTTGCTACGAGCAATCTTGTCCTCCTGTTTTCGGACGTCTCCTCGTATTATATTGAGCCATCCGTCCAGCTCAAATTGGAGGAGCGCCTCATCTTCTGCCCTCCGGTACGCCGCCTCCCTCCGGGACCGAGTGGATGATGGCGTTGCCGCATCTGCCCGCGTACTTATTTCCGTTGTGGCCACTGCAAAGAAAAAGCAAATTAGATATACAATTATTTAACCGAAAAATAAAAAATGCTGTACCTGATTGTTCCAGCTTCATTGAAATTGGCCTCAAATCCGTAAAGGATCCCTCCAGTACCTGGATGCCGGACCCGATGGTAGACGGGGCCGCCTGATTGTCCAGGTACTTGGCCATTTCCTCCTCGAACGTGATATTCGAAAATGCATGTTCGAAGTTGGCATCTCTCACGGCAGTGGCTACACTTGGGAAATGCGACATGATTAGGGAAAAAAAATAGGAAAAAATAGGACAAGACAAAAAAAATTTCGCGAAAGCACGAAAAATTAAACTAATTAAAATATCTAACACTTAAAAGTAATTAACGCTAAAAATGACTTAATCTCGGACTTTAAAATATTTAAACTTAAAAAATAAATAATACTAAAAACAAAATGACTTAAACTCGGACTTTATATTTACACTTAAAATAATTAACAATAAAAAATGACAAACACGAACTTAAAAATGAACTTTAAAACCGAACACTAAATTAGATGATAATAAACTAACACCGAAAACTATAAAAACTAAATAAGATTATATATAAAAAACTATGAAAACGTATGGGCAAAGAAAGCGTATGAACAGGTGGAACTGTACACACAGAATGAACTGTGTGATGAACTCATCATATTCCTAGAAAATGCGTGGTCGGTTAAGATTACAAAAGCTTATAAAAGGCACGCTTACATATATTATATTTAATCTTTGCTTGTACGCTGCTTTGTAACAATCGTTATTGTACAAAAATAAATAAATTAACTTTGATTTAATTCGAAAGTTTTCGTTTTGTTTTTAAAAATCAACTTCTCGAATTATCGGAAGATAATTGGCGCAGTCGGTAGGATTCCAAGAGCAATCAATATAGTGACCAGTGTTCGTCTCAACGATTTACTTGGTGTCCAGAATCTACAATCCAACATCCTTGAGCGACGTCAGGCAAATTTTCCACTGGGGATCGAAGACTTCAAGTTCTACTGTGACAGTAAGATTTTTAGAATTCATCCTTTATTTCCGTAATCATTTTCAGAACACCTCAGTAGCAAGGGTAGCATAAGTTCAGGAGTAGGCAGATTGAGACCTGAATGCGAACCGAGTCAAAAGTGAGTGAAAATATTACATTCCTATCCCTTTATAAATTCGAGGGAGAACATATTAGGGAATTTAAAGTTAATATCGTGATAAATCTATTAAAGATAATATCAAGTATTGAAATCGTAATTGATCATAATACCTAATTAAGAAATTCAGTTTAGTAACGTGATAAATCTATTAAAGATAATATCAAATATTGAAATCATTATTGATCACAATATCTAATTAAGAAATTCAAATTAAATCAAATATTTTATATTTTTCTCTCAATTCAGTATGGTCAAATTAGAAACAAATACATTAAGCGGTAACATGGCCACAGCCACACCAATAAATTATACGTTAGTAAGATTAATTTTAGAAACGATTCCGACATACGAGAGGGACAAAGATTTGTTAGAAATTTTTATCTCAGCTTGCGATGGCTTTCATGCTAAGTATTATTCAAAAACTGACACAGAAATAAATCAATTTATTTATCAGGCAATTTTAGGTAAGCTAAAAGGTAACGCTTTATTGATTATTGGTTCTCGTTCTGAATTAAATACGTGGCCTTTAATTAAAGAAGAATTGCGCAACACGTACGGCGAGCGTTTAAATCTTGACAATTTAGAGCAAACCTTTATGACATGTTCCTTACAGAAAAACGAGACATATCACAATTTTGCGAAAAGATTACAATTAGTCCGGTCCAAATTAACATTAAAATTAAAAACAATACCTATAACAGACATGGACATTCCTACAAAGGAGATTCATCTCAAACAATACAATAATATGGCACTAAAAATATTTGTAAGGAACCTAGACAGAGGTTTACGTGACAAAATAATTGGACAAACGCCGACAGACTTAGAACACGCAATGGCATTAGTTCAAGAGGACGAAAATTTCGAACTTTTCCTTCAACCACAAAATTATAAACAATTAGTATCTAAAAATAATTTGCTATCAAGGCCTAACCACCCCGTTACTGGGCAAATACCTGTACAAAATTATCCTCAAAAACAATACTCATTTCCCATGAGACAATTTGACCAAATAAATAATCAAATAACTCCAAATCAATCCATTAATCGACATCAATACCTGGCTAATTCACAAATACCTTCAAATCAATTTATTAATCGAAATCAATACCCAACTAATTCACAAATACCTTCAAATCAATTCATTAATCGAAATCAATACCCGACTACCTCACAAGTATTTGGTAGGCCGCTAAAATTTTGGCAACCCGGGCAAAATAATAACCAAAATTATCAAAAGCCGGTACCCATGTCAGGCGTTAGTACAAATCCCACAAATTTAATTACAAAAAATCCTATGCAATATAATAAAATTCCTGTAAATTCTAGAAACCATAATGTAATGAACGAAACGCGTTATCAGCCTTTTCATTATGCAGAAAATAAAACGGACTTAGTTGAAACGGATAACGGATTCGGTGTAACTTACAATCAAGAAACCGATTACCACGCGAATAACGCAAGCGACTTGTATTACAATAACGAGAATTATGATATAACGTATGATAATTTACAAGATAATGAATTTCCAGTAGATAACCCACAAGAAATCGAGTCGGATTTTCTCCTGGAAACACAACCTACAATGAAATCATAGCCGAAATAAATACTAACTTTCAAACTCCACTACCGTATATGCACATTAAAGCAAACGAAAGGGAACCGGAAATTAAATTATTAATTGACACGGGCTGTAGTTTAAATATTTTAAGACCTGATATAATAGAATATTATTTTCCAAATTCTATCACTAATAAGTTCACACAAGTCAAAACTGCGGGCGGTATAGTAGTTGCTTCAGGAATTGCTAATATTCCATTACTCTGGCTAATAACTAAAAATTCAAATAATACTAGACAAATTGCAAACCAACTACAAAACGATATTGAATACTATCCGGAATGCATAGCATATAATTTTCACAGCTCTTTCGACGGAGTAATAGGTATAAATTTCCTTAGAGATCTAAATTTAAATATTAATATTGAAAGTCAAAGGTTAGTTAGTAACAACTTTTCAATACCGTTTAAATACAGACAAGAAGACAAAACAAACGTCTTTAATTTCATGTTAAGTCCGCACGAAGTAACATTAAAAAAATTTCCAGTAAATATTGAAAATGGTAAGGTACTTATTAACGAACGACAGCTAAATAATAATATTACAATAAAGAACTGTATAACAGCAGCCACAAACGGTCAAACGTATGTAGAAATAGAAAACAAATCAAATTCGCCACAGTTATTAGAAATTAGTACGGGAATACCTTGCGAAAAAATCGATCATAATGAACACGAATTATTTACGATAGAGCAAGTACTAAATGATAATTATATACCCAATTTTCGACCGATACCCTAGACTCCTCAATTAGAACTAATCACCTAAATTCTGACGAAAAATCTAAATTACTAAAACTTTGCTATAAATTCAAAGAAATATTTCATAAGTCCAACGAAAAGTTAATAGTAACTGATAGTGTCCAACATCATATTAGGACAACTGACAATATACCCACTCATCCGCATATTTATAAATACCCTTACGTGCATAAAGAACTTGTTAAACAAACTATCGATCAATATTTAGAAGACGGTATAATAAGACATTCGCAAAGTCCATACGCATATCCGATCTGGATAGTAGATAAAAAATTAGACGCCTCCGGTAAAAGAAAATATCGCATGGTAATCGATTATAGTGCGCTTAACGTGAAGACAATCGACGATAAATACCCCTTACCCGATATCGATGCCACATTAGCAAAATTAGGTAAAAGTCAATACTTTACAGCTATTGACTTGGCTTCGGGTTACCATCAAATAGCTATGCACGTAGACTCGATAGAAAAAACTGCTTTCACTTACGGGCCATTACGAATTTCTTAGGATGCCCTTCGGGTTAAAAACGCCCCGGCAACATTCCAGAGGGTGATGGACCATATCTTACGAGACCTTATTACCGATAATATTTGTATGGTATATTTAGACGACATAATTGTCTATTCTGTGTCACTGCAGGAACATCTTGTAGCTTTAAAACGGGTATTCACTGCACTTAGGCAATCTAACCTGAAAATACAATTAGATAAGACAGAATTTCTTAAACGTGAAGCGGAATATTTAGGGCACATAATATCAGACAAGGGCGTAAAACCAAATCCGAAAGAAATTTCAGCTATTCAAAATTGTCCCATTCCTCAGACAACTAAACAAATAAAGTCATTTCTAGGCCTAACAGGGTACTATAGGAAATCTATAAAAGATTACGCTAAGATAGCTAAACCCATGACCGCCTTCCTAAAAAAGGGATCTAAAATTAATATTAACGATATAAATTACAAAAATAGTTTTGAGACTCTAAAACGATACTTAATAAACGAACCTATACTGGCATATCCCGATTTCAAGAAACCATTTACCCTAACTACCGATTCGAGTAATTTCGCAATTGGCGCGGTATTGTCCCAATCCGATAAACCAATATGTTACGGTAGTAGGACACTCAATAAGGCAGAAATAAATTATTCAGTCATTGAGAAAGAGCTGCTCGCGATAATATATATTTGTAATTACTGGAAAAGTATTCTTTTCGGGAGTAAATTGACAATTAGAACTGACCACAAACCCCTTAAATGGTTAACAAATATAAAAGAACCTAATTCTCGCCTTTTGCGATGGAAAATAAAAATGCAAGAATTTAATTACGACGAAATACAATACGTTAAAGGCAAAGACAATCATGTAGCAGTCGCACTATCTAGAGTAAAAATTGAATCCGATAATCAATCAATAATAAATAACTACGATATAAATGAAAATAATTTAGCAGATTTCTTTACCTTGACAAACGAATTACAAATTACGCCAACAACTTCAAAAGTCGATCAAATCATTCATGACGCGATAAGCGATGAGACTCTAACCACCCCCTGATTAATATAGCATCCGATATCACATTAGTACCAGAAAATCGGGCAGACACCAATAATACAGTACATACGGCACGAGAAAACCCGGTATTAGAAGTACCCATATCGGAAAACGCCTTTAATATATTTAAGAATCAAGTAAATTTTCACATAAGCAGAGACGCGTTAAAATTAATTGTTCGGATAGAACAACTTTTTGAACACAAGACAAGACATAACGTAACACTTAGACTACTACATTTTGATGACGATTTAATTAACTTTCTAAAAGATTATCTAAAACCAAATACAACTTACGGCATACTTATACCAACGGAATATTTAAGTAAATTCACAAAAACCCTTCAAGACAACTTTTTAGCAAAATCGTTTAAATTTGTACGATGTTCACTATTTCTAGAGGACGTTGTAATGAAGTATACAATACTACAGGAATACTGTATACTTTCATTCCAGTTTAACTTATTTTAATCATGCATGGATCAAGTAGTTCAGTTTTAGATTAGTTCAATACCTGATTAGTTCTTTTGTTAACTTTTAATTCTAACTTCACCAGGCCGCAACTTGCGTGCCGTGTGCATTTCGTGCCGGGTGCAAAACCACGTGACCGTGATTTTTGGGTATAAAATAGCTAGCCAGAAACCAGTAAATTCAGAGCTTGACTTTCACCTTTCTCGAGTGTGTTGAACTGAGATAACCGGTAGCTCAAGTTTCTCCGGCGCCGTTTATTATGGTACCGGAATAATAAAAGTGCTTGGATGACATGGAATAACTTTCTTACAGACTTTAAATCATTTTACTTACCTGCAGATTATAACCTTAACCTGGAAGAAAAAGTAAAGTCCCGCATTCAAGGAGAATCCGAAGGTATAAGAAATTATGTCATTGCCATTCAAACATTGCTAAGACGATTAAATAATGTCTCTCCGGAACAACAATTATACAGAATATACACGAATTTACGCCTTGAATATAGGAAATATATCAGGAGGCGTGATTTTGTGACACTCGCAGAACTTCTAAGCCTAGCAAACGATTACGAGATGGTCTGTAAACAAGAATCGGCTTTAAAGAAACCGGTACAGCAGACACAGATTTCTACACAACGCCCTGGTTATAACACTTACAGTAGAAATTTCTCTGATAACAATGAAAATAAAGGTACCGCAAGTTTCAATAGAAATGCTCTAAATAACAAAGAAAGACCAGCCGGTTATTACACAAACGCTACACAACAGATTTCACGTCCCAACGAAACCAGAAATTCAACACAACCCTCTCAGCCTTCACCTGGAAATTATGACAGTAAAATTTCGTGTTGGCGTTGTGGTAATGCTGGGCACACACGATTTAATTGCAGATCTCCTCCAAGAAAATTTTGTTCGAGATGCGGGCGCGCAGACATATTATCCCGAGATTGTAATTGTCTAGAACGTCAAAACATGGGAAACGACGAAGGAACTACGCAAGTCCGAGGTCGGCGCAGTTTCGACTAGATTCTACCTCGTTTTCACAGATGACGTTGACGCACGAAGTAGACAACCGTCTCAAGTTACAACTTACTATCGAGAACTACTCGTTCGAAGCGTTAATCGACACCCGTTCGGCACGCTCATATATAGGTGACGCTGTACACACCTTGTGTGAGAGAAATAATGTAAGTCATTTTGCCTGTGACCAAAAGGTGGAGTTAGCTGATTGTTCAAAAATTGATATTAACAGAGGGTTCACTATTAAATACTCAATAGCTCAAAAACAATGGACGGACAATTTCCTATACTTACCTAAATTGGCTCCCGATATTATATTAGGTATGGATTTTTTACTAAAACATGGATTTAGCGCAGATTTAGACAAACAGAAGTTCCGAATAATGGGAAATTGGTATGACATAAAGGGCACAACCAAAGAAAGTACGCGATTGGCGAGTATTGCCCAGCCGACAATATCGGAACAAGAACGCCTGTCACAGTTCTTACAAGCAGAACTACCGAAGTTCAATCGAATTAAAGGCGTTACCCAACTGATCACACACAAAATACGGCTTATAAAAAATACCCCTATTAAACAAAGACACCGGCCTTTAAATCCAGCCATGCAGGAAATAGTCAACACAGAACTAGACCAAATGTTACAAGATGGTATAGTAGAACCTTCTAATAGCCCGTGGAATAATCCCGTCGTCATGGTTAGGAAAAAAGACAATAAATTTAGATTTTGCATTGATTTCAGGAAGGTAAACGAAGTTTCAATGAAAGATGCATACCCGTTACCGTTTATAAATTCTATCCTAGACAAGCTAAAAGAAGCTAAATTTATATCAACTTTAGATCTACGTTCTAGCTACTGGTTGATACCTTTAACCGATGATAGTAAACCAATAACGGCTTTTACAGTTCCAGGCAGGGGTTTATATCAATTTAAAGTTTTACCTTTTGGCCTCCACTCTGCTCCGAGCACATTTCAGAGACTTTTAGACAGAATTATTACTCCCGAAATGACGTATGCTTTCGCATACCTAGACGACATCGTGATTATAAGTAAAACATTTGAAGAACATCTGAAACATTTAAAAGCTATTTTCAAACGACTTTTAGAAGCAAATTTACAATTGAATCCAGATAAATGTATTTTCTGTAGAAAGGAGACCTTTTCGTATAAAGAATCCCGACGGCACCGTAACGAGAATTTATAAGCCACTCGTCTCCGGCATTTCCCGTCTCCCCGGAAATCCATAAAATTTCCTCATTTATTTTCTCGCCAGGAAAAGATTAATTTTAATTTTATATTCTGTTTAAAATACATTTATTTCTTAGATTCATTTATTATATTTCATATAACTTGTTAAAAGCAAAGGATAGTTTTTATATTTAAAGATATCAGTATCTCAATTAAATGTTTTATTGAATTTTTTTTTGGATAGCTTATTTTGAAAAAAAAAAACAAAAACTTATTTACCTGCTGTTTGAACCATACTTATACTATGTTTCTTTGTTTTAAGATTGTTCCCACAGATGACTCCACGCCTGCATTGTACATATAACCAGAGGCGTACTACAATTTTTTTAAGAAGGGCATCCTAATGTTTTGACCCGTTTCGAAATCAGATGATGGATTCCGAAAAACTTGTTCACTTGTTGTATTATTGTTTATGTAAAATTACCAGGATAATATAAACCCGGACACTAATCAGTCAACCGCAGAATATGAAATAACCGATCAATATTACAATCCATATGATCAAGAATTTACTGAAGAAACATTAGACAACTCGAATTACGACTTAAATCTCGAGAACCCAAATTTTCTCAAACTTCCCCAGACAGACGGAACGATGTAGCATTTAATGCATATATAAATGCCTTACCATACATTCAAACCACAAACCCTGACCTAAAATTATTAATTGACACTGGTTGTAATGTATCAATGTTAAGACCAATTGTTGCAATATTTTCCAAATTATATGTACAAAGCACCCACATTGTTACAGTCAAAGGCGAAGGGGAAGCTGTATATAAAGCAAAAATACCCGCTTTTAAAGAATTACAAACCAATGAAGAAATAGAATTCACATTATATCCCTTTTCAGATTATTTCGACGGGATTATAGGTTTAAGCGATTAGATTTGCAAATACATCTTACAAAACAAGTTTTATACAACAAAAAAATTCAAATACTAAATATCACGAAAAACAAACGCAATTACACATGAAAGTTGAAATTCCACCTTATCAAACAATTAACAAATTTTACAGAAATAAACGCGAAGGAAATATTTTAATTCCAGAACAGAACCTTTTCGAATTATACATTCCTGAAACTGGAAATTTTAAAGCTAAACTTGAAATTCAAAATAATACCAATCAAACATTATGCGTAGAAATTAGACACCTTTCGATGCAACATTTTATGATCCTGAAAAATTTGAAATTCAGAATATTAAAGATGCATTACCTAATTACTCCAATCAAACAAATCAACATAATTTAAATGATTTAATTGAAACAAGCCGCACGAGCGAGGAAGAACGCAACGAAACATTAAAACTTCTAAATAAATTTGCCGACGTTTTTCACCATCGTGATCAGAAATTATCTTTTACAAATAAAATTAAACACAAAAAAACAAAACATGAAATTCAGTCCGAAATACACCTAATAAGAAACGAATCTTTTGCCGGAAATTTATTTAGCGCGGACAAAAATAATTAGAAACGGATTTTTCCGAATTAACACAAAGTGACCTGATTGACCTAGAAAATCAATCAGGTGACAAAGTTTCCCCACAAGACTTAACAGCAGAAAACGCTTCAAAAATAAATATAATCGCAGATACACAAATATGTCCTCCAAGATCACAAACGTCGAACGAAATAGTACATTCCAAGAGCGAAAAACCCATATGAGACATTCCTATTTCAGAAAATGCAATGAACACATTTAGAGATCAACTAATAATTACAGCAAACAAATATATTACTCGTACACACGTAAAATTTACAAAACCCTTTGGCACGAAAACTAGGTATCAAATAACTTTACCTAACAGACAAAAATTTATTCGAAAACGAAGTAGCGAAAACTTTCAAAAAATATATAAAACCCAAAATACTACACGGAATGCTAATTGACGAACATATTTTACAGGAAATCATTCCCATATTACAGCGAAATCTTCAACATTCTTTCAAATTAGCACAGACAAATAATTATCTCGAAGATGTCTAAAAACTGGTCACAACAGCAAAAAATAAAATACCACGAACAAAAAACGGTTTGGGGCGAGCGTAGGTGCGTCTTTACTATGTACATATTTCGATATGCGATGTAAAGCAACGTTAGGCGCAGTTAGTAGTTAGATGGGTGGCCGTTCCAACTGTTGAAGGATATGTCCCCTACAAGTCTAAATTAAAAAACAAAAAAATTCTAAAAAACATCAAAAATCAGATAATCTCATGCCACCTGGCAAACTATAATAAAAAAGTCAATCAGACACCATTAGCATCAAAAAACCACATTTCAACTCAAAAAAATCTGAGAAAATTAGCCAACCATCGATAATTCACAAATAACCCAAATTCACCAAATTCTAATTTCAAATATTCATTTACACTCATCCGTAAACGATTCATCACAAAAAACGTCACTTAAAAATACGGCCCCCGTATATTCTTCAACCTAGTCAAATTCACCATCTAAACCCAAATCTTCAACGTCGTACTTCAATCCCTCAATTTCCTATAAACAATTTCATTTTCAAAATTTCCAACTTTTCGATCAACCCCTGTATACTTCAAATCACGTTCCGTGCCTCGAGTCTTAAAAATCCAAATGTCATTTCATCAAATTTCCACAGCCCAATTGCTATTATAAATTTCCCCCATTTTCGACCACCCCTGTATAATAGCATACTACAAGCATGCAATATCTGCGCTTAACTTGATTCGTAACAGTTAAGAGCCTTTTTAATATCTTATCGTCATGCAGTACGGCTATCGGAAACCTTTTAACGGCGTTACAGCTTTTTAACATCGGACCTCCGTGATACCTTACGGGGTCGAGCCAGATTTCACACATAAAACTTAAAATAACTTCTAAACCAAAATAGATTCGACCTTCATTTTAATTTTAATAAAGTCCCCTTTGCATCGCCGATTTTTCGATATAACTTTCATTTTCAAATTCAAAAATTTTCAGTATTGCGTAACATGTCGCAATCGATGACTCATCCTTGCCCGCATGGAGCGATTTCAAGCCTTTCCAGCTCTCTGCGAGACTCGACGGGGCGCGAAAAACGAAACATTCTCGAAACAGTATAAATACCGGTGCAACGCAAGCCGAAGTTAAGTTCAGTTTTGACAGTGACTCTTGTGTTAAGTATTCGCGTAGTGTTCTAGTGGAAATTATAAGTTTCAAAGTTAATCTTTGTGTAATAAATAGCTGTTGACGCTGGGTCCGGTTACTATTTAATTTATGTTGTAGATACCCGCTTAGCTAGGCTTTCTTATTCCCAGTCCCCTGCAATCTTTTCGTGACGAGCTGTTCGATTCTAGCTTCCCAGACCGAAACCTGGTTAAAAAGAGTTAGTTTTTAAGTAATCGCCTTAAGTGGCCCCCTTTTCAATTTTTCCCTTCGCCTACGAGGCTTATTCGTAAAGTGAATTTTTTTAAATATTTTTTTAAAATATATTTTAAGCACAACATAAGACAGAATTTCTGTTGTCGATTAGTTTCTACTTCAAAAAGAAACTTGTAAAATAAATTAAATCTATCCAACTCTGTTCAATATCTTTCAATAAATATTTTTGTATTTCGTTTAAACCATTTTTCTTAAATAAAAAAATACAACATATTAGGGTGTAGCCGTTGACCCTACAATAGCTATATAATAATCAAACCAGTGCTAATTTAAGTAAAGTGATAAACCATAGTGCAAACCACAATATACAGGGTGTAGCATTCGACTCGAAACAGCACTTACTGAAATCAACCCTGAGACTCAACCCATCGAAAATAAGTGCACGGACGCCTCTGGGGTCTCAGCTCTAAACCCCCACTACTCCAATTTTTTATTTTCACCGCACCAGAGGTCGTTTGCATGTTCACAACGAAGACCGCGTCCTCGCCGCACACATCTTCCAGCGGCTTGTATATCAGTGTATGCGCGGAAGCTATACAACCTTAGGCGAGGGTTGTATAGGGGATATACCATCCTTCGGAGGGGATGTAAAGCCGTCGGTCCCTTGTCTACTAAATGTTAGGCAAGTAAAAGATCCCTACTCTTCTTAAATAAAAAATAAAATAAAGTACTAACGACTAAAGGTACACGTCATAAATCAACCCTTAAACCAGCTAGAAATTTAAAAGGTAAATTACCCGTTTCAGATTCTAATCTAAAAACTGTAGAGAAATTCGCATACAAAAAAGACTTACGTAAAATTAAATTTGACAAATTAATGTAGAAAAAAAAATATCGTACAGGTCCCTATATAGTTCAAGTCGAAAATATAATATAGAGCCCTCAATCAATTATGACTAAAATAAATACAATAAAGAAAATAATTTGCACACTTCACAACTAGCCATTCTGTCACTGATGACGCTAGCACACACCCAAATCAAGATAAATAAAATCGCAAATCCCATTCTCCCTTTCTCATTAGGCAAAGCTCGAATTACGTCTCAAAAAATATTCATTTATAAAATATATCGATTTAACAAATTTTGACGCCCCTATACTAAGTATAAAAATAAATTCAAAAACGATAATGCTCTTCATCAAGACAAAAGACGAATTATATCCCCAATTAAATAGCATTCATGAAGTCGAGGAAAAATAAAAAAATACAAAACCCTTAGGAAATACGCGACCTAAAAGAGAACTTTTTAACATAGTTGGAAAAGCATATAAATGGGCCTTCGGGACTTTAGATTCAGATGACGCGAAGCGATATGATAATGCTATATTTAAATATAGTAAAATCTGCAGCTGCCGAGGAAACATTGACAAACAGCACAATTCCAAGTTTGAATTTAACTGGTGATTTGGCCATTCAAAAACCAAATGGCTCAACAAATAAGTACAAAAATGAGTTACCTATACAAGGGAAATCAAAAATTTTGCTGTTTACTGATGAACTCGGATATGGGGTAAACAAGATGTTAAGAAGGATAATTCATATCTCCAAATATGAAATCCAGTCAATAGTAAAACCAGGTGCAAAATTATCTCAAGTCATCTCTGATATGGACAAATTAGTGGTTAATTATACTACTCGAGGCTTTGTAATAATAATTGATGGAACAAATGACTTCCTGTCACAAACCTACCCGCTGTTTAAAGTTTTAAATTCAAAAATCAAAAAATGCTCGCATACTAATATAATAATAAATGAAGTACCTATAATGAAAAATACCAAATATGGTAACTTTATCAGCAAGTTCAACAATTACTTAAAGTCTTTTGTCCACAGGATCAACTCCTTTACTGAAGGAAATGTAGCATGTCTGGAAACCACAAGGAATGACATAACACATGTCACTTTCAGAAAGTCTGTTATAAACAGCATAGTACAGATTGTAGACTTTAAATTTAGTGCCAAAAATCTTATATTTATTAATCCTCAACTGGTAACTTCATGTCATGATTCTATTCCTATACGTCTGGAAATTTCTCATGCTAATAGAACAAATTCATTATCTCATGAAACAGACTCGATTACAATTGACTGTGAAAATATTTTAAATACAACCATCAGACCAGGTATAAATGTAAATGTTAGGAAACACTTTTTTAGAAGCACTATTAACCCAGGAAGCACACCAAACTTAGAATTCAATATACCAATACTTCAAAATCCAGACAATGCTAGTGAACTAATGCACATAAATATTCAGTGCCTGCGAAATAAGTGTAATTCGCTAGAACAAATCACACTAGGGTACAATCTAATAGGTATCTTAGTAAGTGAACACTGGTTAAGAGAAGAGGAGAGTAATTTATACCAACTAGAAAATTATTACATAGCAGCATCTTAGAGCAGAAACGAAAATATACATCGAGGTGTTTGTACCTTTATTAAAAATGACATATCTTCTACTCCTATTGTTCCTATAAACTCTATTAGTGTTGATAAACATTTTGAAGTGTGTTGTGTCTATATTTCCAGCTATAAGGTTAACATTATCACTATATATCTCTCTCCTTGTGGTAACTTAGATATTTTTAAGGATAAACTTAATGAATTATTTGAAATTTTAAATATCCAAACAAATAAAATCATCATTGGTATAATAATATATTTATATATATTTTTATCAAATGGACTTGAGCATAGGATTTTTGAATTTATCAGAATACAAGGCATGTCAAAAACTTGTATTGACAATATATTTACAAATTTTGCGATTGAAGGCTTAAGTGTTCATGATTTTCATTTGTCAGATCATAAAGCCCAACTTCTAAAATTCAAACTTCATAACAATACCATTAAATACAGCCTAAATCAATACATAACAAAAATAGGGCAAATAGGTTGAAATTTAGTAAATATCTTGAAGATGAAGATTGGTTTGATTTAGTTAGGGAAAAAATCCAGTTAAAGCAACAGACATTTTTTATAATATAATAAAATTTTGATAAACAATAATATTAAAAGAAAGTATGTTTATAATAATGAGGTTGCACAGGCTAAAAAAGAAATAAATGCCTTACACACTATCATAAATCAAATTCTAGAATTACCTAACAGGAATGACGTAGTAAATATCTTTAAAATAAAAAAATATGAATATGAACAATTACTTGAAAAACTAAAGAAGGAAAAAGTTTGCAATGAAATATCAAATTCAGAAAATAAACACAAAACTGTCTGGAAATTTGTTAATGAAAATAGGCGTAAAAAAAAAGTAAATGTTACTGAAAGCTCTGTATCACCAGAAAATTTTAATTATTTTTTTTACTGAAGTAGCAGAAAATATATTAAAAAATATACTTCCGTCAAATAAAAACTATCAACAGTATTTACAAAATTTTAAAATTAATGATAACAACTCAATTTTCTTGTATCCTGCTACAGAACATGAAATTTCAGAGATAATTAGAAACTTAAAAAACTCCAAATTAACTGATATATACAATCACTCAGTTGATATGTTGTTGCCCCAAATATTGTTAATTTAATATTAGAAAGTGGAATATTCCATGATAAATTAAAAATAGCAAAGATCATTCCATTGCTAAAATTGGAAATGTAAATGATGTCTCAAATTTCAGACTAATCGCCTTACTTCCTATTCTAGCTAAAGTCAAAGAAAAAATAATTGCAATCAGAATAACAAAGTATTTTGTATTAAATAACTATTTCTCTCCAATGCAATATGGATTCAGACAAAATCGAAGTACGTCAGATGCTGTACATGAGCTAGTAAATTTCATATGTGAAGGGTTTGAAGATAATAAACATAGCTTAGCCATTTTCATTGATTTAAGTAAGGCATTTGATTGTGTATCACATGAAGTATTATTATCCAAATTGAGATACTTATGGTTTTAGGGGAATTACAATAGAGTTAATACAATCCTATCTTTCAAACAGATGCCAGTCAGTTTCATGTGGAGGTGGGATAAGGTCAAGCTTACAAATAAAACGTGGGGTCCCACAAGGAAGTGTTCTTGGACCAATACTTTTTTAAATTTATATAAACGACTTCTCCATGTCAAATGGTTTCTTTAATGTACTATTTGCAGATAACACAACCTTAGCTTTACACATCGGAAAAAACATAAATGTGGACCCTATCAAAGAGGAAATGATTGAGACTGCTTCTGATTGGTTTAATGCAAATTATCTATGCCTTAATAGAGACAAAACTCAATCTTTAGAGTTTTCACTTAAATCAAAAACAGCTGACGCTGTAAAATTTTTAGGTCTTAACATTGATACGAAATTAAATTGGCAAAGTCATATTAATTCTCTCTCGAAAAAACTATCATCCATCATATATGCAGTGAAGAACATTAAGTATAATATTAATTTGGAAACAGCTCTAATAACTTATCATGCTTTATTCCACAGTACTATGGATTACGGAATAATAAACTAGGGAACCTCTTATTACATACAAAATATTTTTATTCTCCAAAAGAGAGCTTCAGAACATTAGCTGGTGTTCCATACCGTGACAGTTGTAAACCTTGGTTTATAAAGTTCAGTATATTAATCTTTCCCTCTGCAATTATATATTACAATTTAGTTTATATAAAAAGTAACTTGGATAAGTTTAATACAAATAGGGAATATCATGATCACTTGACTCGCTCGAGGTTGAATTTAGTAATTCCCCCTCATAGCTTAACAAACACGAACAAAATATTTATTGGGATAAAATTAGTAAGTAAGTAGTAAGTAATCTTTATTAAATAGGAAAGAACCTAATATACAAATATATATATATATATATATATAAAAGTATAAATAGACTTAATTATAATTATAAAGTGCATCACAATTTTACTACTATCATTGTACAAAATAACAAATACGGATATTATTGATAAGTAGCTACGCTAAAATTTACAAATATAAGTATAACGTCTAAAAATCTAAAAAAAAATACACATGCATTAAGAACACAAATATAAAATCAAAAAGATACAAGTATCGAAAATACAAATATCAAATTAAAAATAAAATATTCATAAAAATACTAATATAAAAAGAGACATAGAAACGCACAAATGGGAAAAAGAAATATAAGTTTAACAGGGATTTAATTAACAACTATGACACTGCATCACCGTTGTTTAATATGCTCGATCAATTTGTATTTGAATAGCTTAACCGAAGGACTATTCTTTATTTCAGGAGATAGTTTATTAAATTGATCAATCCCTTTGAAGAATAACGAATTCATAGACTTTTTTTGTGTACTTGACTTAAGTGAATATTATCTCTTGTCCTTGTAGAGTGTTCATGGATTTCTTTATTAAATACAATAAATTCGTTAAAATAACTGGGTTGTAACTTGTCCACAATTTTATATATAAAGATCATTGCACTTAAGTACAGTTTGTCAGACACTTTTAGCCATTCTAGAGCTAACAGCATAGTATTTATGGGTGTGAATCTGTTACATTTGAGGATAATTCTCATACCCCGATTTTGCAATTTTTGTAGTTGAGAAATTTTATTAAGATCAAAAAGATACATAATAGTTGAGCAATATTCAAAATGCGGTTTAATAATAGTGTTATATATGGTAATTTTAGTGTTATATAATAGTGTTAGTGTTATATATGGTAATTTTTGTTGAAGTCGATATATGCTGTGAGATTCTAGAGAAAAAGTACATTTTTTTAATATTTTTTTATATATATAATGAAAATGACTGGAGAATGTTAATGTATTGTCTATATTGAATCATAAGTACTTTATTTCTGTTACAAACTCGATAGGTACACCATTTATTGATAAGTTGAAGTAGTTAATATTGATTTTACTATATTTGAATTTACTTGTTAATATCATTGCTTTTGTTTTATCAATATTCAATTTATTTATATTAAGGTAATCGTTCACTTTGGACAAGACAATATTCATGTTATCCATTGTATTCATTAAATTTTGACCCTTGCAAACCAATAATGTATCATCTGCGAACAGATTAATAAGATCACAATCAACAAATAAGTTAATATCGTTTATATATATAATAAATAAGAGCGGACCCAAGATACTACCCTGCGGTACTCCATGTTTACTATACAATTCACTAGAAAATGAATCTTGAACTTTGACTATTTGCTTTCTATTTGACAAATATTCCCGAATCCAATTTAACACATTACCTTGAATACCATAGCCTTTTAACTTTTCAATAAGTATATCCCGGTCAATAGTTTCGAACGCTCTACGTAAATCTAGAAATACGGCTACTACATAATTATCAAGATCAATAAAGTTTTTAAATTTTGTTAGTGTTAGTTGTAACGCTGTTTCGCAAGAACGTTTCTGTCTAAAGCCTGATTGGTTACTTATTAATATATGATTTTTTTCAAAATGTCTAAGCAATTGATCGTATACGGCTAGTTCTAAGATTTTTTCAGGTGTAGGTAAGGTGTTTATAAGTCTGAATTCAGATGCTTTTATTGTATTTGTAATTTTTTGGATAGGGTGTACTATGCTAGTTTTTAACTTGTTGGGAAATCTGCCATATAGAAGAGATGTATTGACGAAGTGCAATAAAACATGACCTATTGAATCTACAATCTCTTTTATAAATTTGGTATTTAGGACTTCATATATATCTGACTTAGCCTCCAAAGATCCAATCAATTCAACTAAATCCCGCAATGTTAAAGCCGAAAACTCGCTAAATTCCAAATATAAATTATAGTTTATATTTGACCAAGCAATATGTACATCAATACTCAAAACAATTCGGTTAATACTTTCAATGAAATATCTATTAAAATTTTCCGCTATGTCCATGCTATCTCGAAATATTTTTAATTCACCTTCAATTTCAAACTGAACACAACTTATCACAGAGTTATCCTTCATATTTACAAGTTTTTTTAAAGTTCTCCACATTTTTTTTGGATTGTTTATATTTTTATCAATTTTATCATGATAATATTTAGTTTTTTTTTCTTTTAGAAGATTAACAACAGCATTTCGTTGTGTTTTATAATACTGCCAGAGCTCATTTCTCTCATAATTAATGCACTGTTTGAATGCTTTATAAGCTCTATCTCTGACTTTCATTTTATTGAACACTTCCTGATCAAACCATGGCAATTTATTTGTAACTGTATAACTTTGTACCTGAGCAAACTTGTTTACTGCATTCGCACAAATATTTGTAATTTCATCATAAATATTGTCAATGTCCACAGAGTTAAGTGACCAATTATATGAGATTAGATTTAAGTTAATATTTAGTATATTTTGTTCATTTAAATTTCTATATTTTCTACAGTATTTTATATCCGGCAAGTTCCTGTTTGAAAAATTCACAGAAATAATATAATGATCAGCTATTCTGGGGCATATATGTACTATAGAAGTAACATCATTAGTATTTGATAGGACGAAATCAACGAGTGTTGCAGTATCATACGTACATCTAGTTGGTTCTGTGATGAGTTGTGTTATGCCATATGTATTAAATATATCCTTAATTTTTTTTACATAATAAGAATTCAGAGACAAGTAATCCAAGTTAAAGTCACCTATAAGTAAGCACTTATTATTATTTGCAAACACTGCATCACAAATATCAACAAAATCCTCAAGGAAGGTAGCATGTGAAGCACTAGGAGAATGATATAAGCAGCCAATTAACCATGTAGTATTTAAGATTTTAATTTTTATAACTTTGCACCAATAGTTGGTGTCTAACATAAAAGTTTTAAATACTGAGACGTGGATGTTGTTTTTAATGTACAGTAATACTCCACCTGTATATCTTGTTCTTGAATCACATCTTATGATATTGTAGTTTTCAATATAAAGTTCACTGTTGTGAATATCTTCAGTCTGTCTAGACTCACTTAGCAGAATTATACTGGGGTTGTGTGATACCACTAATGACACAAACTGATCCTTATTACTTAGAATGCTCTGTATGTTAAGGTATAGGATATCTGAGTTATATAGTATATTAGGATTTACTTCCGGTTTTTTTGCTGCTGCTGAGTAGGTTTATCCACAATTGTAAGTACATTATTTATGTACTTAATGGTTTTCGACTGATCTCCTTTATCTATCATTTCGTTCAGTTGTCGTTTTATATTCATGAAGTAGTCCCTCTGCATTTGTGTTTGATCACCAAACACTTTCACACTGGGAACCTTTATGGATTCTTTATTCTTCAGAACATACAAGGCATCTTCCGGCGAATTTAGAATGACTTTAAGTGGGCGATTTTTGCTATTTTCATATTTACCTAGTCTAAATGTTCTGATATTGTCTTTGTTAATGCTCATTTCATTAAGTATAACTTTTACAGCATCTGTGTCATCCTTACTTCTCTCAGCTTTTGAGTTTAGTTGAGATTCCTTTAAGTTTAGCATGATAATGTTAGACCGCCTATTTTGACGATCAAGCATCTCAATAAAGTTTTCCTGAGTAAGCATGTTAGATTGTGGCACAGGAGTAGTTTGCATTACTTTTAGTTTATTTATTTCTTCACGCAGTCCCGCCATTTGTTTGATTAGCAGTGGAATTTGTCCAAGTCCTTTTTCACACTCTTCACATAAGAATTTTAATTTTCTGTTTCTGAGAGGCATGCACTTTAACTCTGATGCTGATAGGTTTGAGCACTGAGCACATAAGGTTTCATTACAGCTATCGCAGGTAAACAATTTTGAGTTCTCAGTATTGGTATCACATTTAGAACATGCCGCCATTTAACATTTAACATTTAATTATTTAACAAGTTGCCAAGATCTGTAAGAGAAGCGCCATTAACTGAATTTAAATCAGTCGTAAAGGAACATGCTTATTATGACATAAATTGTTTTAATTTTAGTTAGTCTAATATATCTTTTTTGTTATTATTATTATTATTATTATTTTTTAGTAAAACCAGTCGTCCTTCTCCCTGCCTCCGATACCAGAGAGGGTACGCTGGGAGCGCCAATAACCACTCTCTACACCGTAGAGTCAGTGATCACTGGTTCCGTGACTCGTGTGCCCTGAGCAGGCGCAATGAACCAAGGATGACAGCCTTCTGCATTCTCCCGGTCAGGACTTCTGCCGATTGTCGGCATGCCGGTATGATGTTCAATTCCGAAAGCAGCGTGTGTCAGAGAGCTCCTATAATCGGTACCACCAGCTTAACAGTATGGTCTGGATACAGTCTGCGGAGTTCAAAGAGTAGGTCTCGATATTTTGTACGCTTTTCTTCCTCCTTTGTAATGAAGTATACAATACTACAGGAATACTGTATACTTTCATTCCAGTTTAACTTATTTTAATTATGCATGGATCAAGTAGTTCAGTTTTAGATTAGTTCAATACCTGATTAGTTCTTTTTTTAACTTTTATTTCTGACTTCACCAGGCCGCAACTTGCGTGCCGTGTGCATTGCGTGCCGTGTGCAAACCACGTGACCGTGATTTTTGGGTATAAAATAGCTAGCCAGAAACCAGTAAATTCAGAGCTTGGCTTTCACCTTTCTCGAGTGTATTGAACTGGAATAACAGGAAGATCAAGCTTCTCCGGCGCCGTGGCAGCCGCTGGCCAAGTATCTGTTAGGGAGGATTCGAGTGCGTTGAACTGGACCTCCTCTCAGATTGATTCGAGTGTATTGAACTGGATCTCTCCTGAAACAGATTTCTTTGTCGCGTCTGTTATGTCCTGGAACTTCGATTCGAGAATTGGGGTTACGACGACGTACATAGAGGAAATATGTTACACTCTCTCTCTCTCTCCGATTACTATGATGTACTTATGTAATAACAAGATTGTCGCAACCTAAGCCATAAAAGATACGGCCACACTGTACATATAATTATTAGGAGAATAAATGTCTTATTTTGGATCTGGATTTTAATTAATATTAACATTGAACCCTGGAATAATCTCCAAACCAGCTACCCGAGCAAAACAAGCATCACATTTTGGCGCCCGAGCAGGCTGTTAATCTAGATACACCGACCCAAACACGAACAGGGTTTCTTAGATCCAGAGAACGCCAAAATCACATTTTGGCAGCCCTAGCAGATTTTTATTATCCAGACAACGCATCCGAACAGTTCAACAATCTAATCCAGATACGCCGGCTATTACATTTAACAACCAGGACAACTTTATACAGAAATTGTTAATATTACATAGTTTTTACGTTATCATAGTAACTGAGTAAAAAGAGAAATATTTTAACAAAGACAACTTGCCAGATAAACTCACCAGTCCCACCAGAGAAACAATTAATTATCCGAAATGAGTTTGTCCGAATCGGAAGGGGCGTATGGTCTCGAAGTTGCAGACGAAACTGTAGGATGGATCTACAAACTAAAGAAGGATGAACTACAGCAAGAAATTTCAAAACATGGTGGAAAAAGCACCGGAACGGTCGAAGAATTACGTTCAAGACTAAAAAACATTATTCGAGAAAACAAACCAGCCACTAGCCCGAATCTCATTACTTCGAATCCACAACTAACACCTCTTAATGCGGTCCTCGACCAAGTCCGCAAGTGGAATGTCCATTTTGATGGGAAAAGAGATGCTATCTCATTTTTAGAAAGAGTACAAGAACTACAAGATGGCTACAATTTCTCTAATGAACAAATGTTGCGGGCTTTACCAGAATTATTGCAAGGCGATTGTTTATTATGGTACCGGAATAATAAAATTGCTTGGATGACATATAATAACTTTCTTACAGACTTTAAATCATTTTACTTACCTGCAGATTATAACCTTAACCTGGAAGAAAAAGTAAAGTCCCGCATTCAAGGAGAATCCGAAAGTATAAAAGATTATGTCATTGCCATTCAAACATTGCTAAGACGAGTAATGTCTCTCCGGAAAAACAATTATACAGAATATACACGAATTTACGCCCTGAATATAGGAAATATATCAGGAGGCGTGATTTTGTGACACTCGCAGAACTTCTAAGCCTAGCAAACGATTACGAGATGGTCTGTAAACAAGAATCGGCTTTAAAGAAACCGGTACAGCAGACACAGATTTCTACACAACGTCCTGGTTATAACACTTACAGTAGAAATTTCTCTGGTAACAATGGAAATAGAGGTACCGCAAGTTTCAATAGAAATGCACTAAATAACAAAGAAAGACTAGCTGGTTATTACACAAACGCTACACAACAGATTTCACGTCCCAACGAAACCAGAAATTCAACACAACCCTCTCAGCCTTCACCTGGAAATTATGACAGTAAAACTTCGTGTTGGCGTTGTGGAAATGTTGGGCACACACGATTTAATTGCAGATCTCCTCCAAGAAAATTTTGTTCGAGATGCGGGCGCGGAGGCATATTATCCCGAGATTGTAATTGTCTAGAACGTCAAAAAATGGGAAACGACGAAGGAACTGCGCAAGTCCGAGGTCGGTGCAATTCCAACTAGATTCTACCTCGTTTTCGCGGACACCATCTACTCAGATGACGTTGACTCACGAAGCAGACAACCGTCTCAAGCTACAACTTACTATCGAGAACTACTCGTTCGGAGCGTTAATCGACACCGGTTCGGCACGCTCATATATAGGTGACGCTGTACACACCTTGTGTGAGGGAAATAATGTGAATCATTTTGCCTGTGACCAAAAGGTGGAGTTAGCTGATTGTTCAAGAATTGATATTAATAGAGGGTTCACTATTAAATACTCAATAGCTTAAAAACAATGGACGGATAATTTCCTATACTTACCTAAATTGGCTCACGATATTATATTAGGTATGGATTTTTTGCTAAAACATGGATTTAGCGCAGATTTAGACAAACAGAAGTTCCGAATAATGGGAAATTGGTATGACATAAAGGGCGCAACCAAAGAAAATACGCGATTGGCGAGTATTGCCCAGCCGACAATATCGGAACAAGAACGCCTGTCACAGTTCTTACAAGTAGAACTACCGAAGTTCAATCGAATTAAAGGCGTTACCCAACTGATCACACACAAAATACGGCTTATAAAGAATACCCCTATTAAGCAAAGACACCAGCCTTTAAATCCAGCCATGTAGGAAATAGTCAATACAGAACTAGACCAAATGTTACAAAATGGTATAGTAGAACCTTCTAATAGCCCGTGGAATAATCCCGTCGTCATGGTTAGGAAAAAAGACAATAAATTTAGATTTTGCATTGATTTCAGAAAGGTAAACGAAGTTTCAATGAAAGATGCATACTCGTTACCGTTTATAAATTCTATCCTAGACAAGCTAAAAGAAGCTAAATTTATATCAACTTTAGATCTACGTTCTAGCTACTGGTTGATACCTTTGATGATAGTAAACCAATAACGGATTTTACAGTTCCAGGCAGGGGTTTATATCAATTTAAAGTTTTACCTTTTGGCCTCCACTCTGCTCCAAGCACATTTCAAAGACTTTTAGACAGAATTATTACTCCCGAAATGACGTATGCTTTCGCATACCTAGACGACATCGTGATTATAAGTAAAACATTTGAAGAACATCTGAAACATTCAAAAGATATTTTCAAACGGCTTTTAGAAGCAAATTTGCAATTGAATCCAGATAAATGTAATTTCTAGAAAGGAACTTAAATATCTAGGCCACCTAGTATGCGAAGATGGCATTAAAACAGATCCAGAAAAATTTACAGCAATTCTAACTATCCAAGCACCGAAAAACGTCAAACAATTACGTCGTTTTCTCGGAATATCGTCCTGGTACAGAAGATTTATACAGGGATACTCAGAAATTGCTGCACCATTGAATAGACTTTTAAGAAAACACACACGCTGGAAATAGTCTCAACTCGAAAAAAAAGCTTTTAATACCTTAAAAAAATCATTAACCGAAGCCCCCATATTAAATTACCCTGATTTCTCAAAAACATTCTACCTGCAGACGGACGCATCAACAGAAGGTTTAGGTGTGGCTCTCATACAAAAAATCGACAACCAGGATCGAGTTATAGCATATTGCAAGCCGTTCTTTATCCAACGCTGAAAGGAAAATGTCGGCGGTCGAGCTCGAATGCGCAGCAATCGTTTTCGGAATAAGGAAAAACCTACATTATCTGATGGGATATCATTTTGTAGTCGTAACAGACCATCAAAGTTTAAAATGGTTAAATTCTATAAATTCCCCTAGTGGACGATTAGCCAGGTGGGCAATGGAATTGCAACAATACGACTTTGAAATAAAATACCGAAAAGGAGCACTAAACAAAATTGAAGATGCGCTTTCCCGCCAACCAATCGTCGAACAAAATACAGATATCGACGAATTTCTTTTTACTATCGGAGAAGCCGAAAACTGTGAATGGTACCAGAACACCGTCAGATTAGTTAAAGAAAAACCCGATAAAAAACCAGACTACTGCTTGGGAAATGGAAATCTTTATCGTCATGTTTGGACAAATAACGGTTTTACTGACTACGAATTCTCCAACCCATGGAAACTGTGTATCCCGCAGCAGAAAAGAAAACAAATTTTGTTCGAAAATCATGACACACCTAGTGCAGGTCACTTAGGAATAGCAAAAACTATCACCCGAATTTCAAATAAATATTACTGGCCTAGAATGCACAGAGATATAACCAACTATGTTAGACGATGTTCCAGCTGTCAAAAATACAAACAATCACAACAACAACCCGCTGGAAAAATGCAATTTCCAAAAGTAAACGGATGTTGGGATACTGTTAGTATACAGTATATTAGTTAGTTAGTACATTGTAGGCCCGCTCCCAAGGTCTAGCAAAGGGAACACAAATCTAATTGTGATGCAGGAGAGAGTCACTAAGTGGGTAGAATGCCACCCTGTAAGAAAGGCAACCTCCACTACGGTCTGTACAGCCCTGAAAGAAAAAATTATCTCCCGTTTCGGATGTCCAAATAGCATTATCTCCGATAATGGCAAACAGTTTACAAGTAATGAATTTATGAACATGTTGTCTGAATATGGTATTACACACCGTACTACTACACCATATTCACCCCAATGCAATCCCGTAGAGAGGACAAATAAAGTTTTAAAAACCATGATAGCTCAGTATACAGAAAATGATCACCGGAAATGGGACCAATATTTACCCGAATTTACATTGGCCATGAATTCCGCCAGACATGAATCCACTGGGTTTTCACCAGCTATGCTGAATTTCGGAAGAGAATTAACGTTACCTGGCATCCTTAATAAGGAACAACCCTCCGCAAATTTACCTGACGCCAATGTTCCACCAACACGCATAAAGAACCTAGAAAAATTGTCAGAAATTTTTGAACTAGTACAATTAAACTTGGCAAAGGCCTACCAGTCACAGAGCCGACACTATAACTTACGCCGCCGAGACTGGACCCCGCGTGTTGGAGACCGAGTTATGAAAAGAGAGCACCCGCTGTCCTCAGCAATCCGAAATTTTAACGCAAAACTTGCTCCAAAGTTCTCAGATCCATACATAGTGGAACGGACTATATCACCAGTAGTAGTCGAGATCAGACTCCCCACCCGCCGGAAAGTGGAACGAGTCCACGTTAAGGATTTAAAAAAGGCATATACATGAAAGAAGAGTTCCCAGCTCAGTCGTGCCGAGTCTTAGTTAGTGAAATGTCTTCACCACCAACTTTCGAAATACCGTCACCACTACCAAAATTCCGAGACGAAAATTTTCAAAATCTATATTTTTATTATAGTCCGGACACTTTTAGAAAATTTTATAAACATGGAACCACACCGGTGTCGGAAATTTTACAAACAGAGGCCAGGCACCCAGCTTTACTTTCACCACTACCGACAACTCCAGACAGTGTTAATACCACTAGAACGCCGCCTTTGGCTCAAATATCTCCAGATGAAGCTACCCGCCGCAGGTTTTTAGATTTATTTCGCCCCAGCCCTGATGCAAATACAGTTGTCAGCCCGACGAAACCTGCGATTCCTGGTAGAAGCATACCATGCCTTGCGGCCTTCTTCGAGGACGAGGGTTCCCCTAAAAATCCCAGCACCCTCACTGCTAAGTTCCCCAAAAAGGTGTCCGAGACGAAAACGGGAAAAAGAGGAATCATGGGAGGAGACCTTTTCGTATCAAGAATCCCGATGGCACCGTAACGAGAATTTATAAGCCACTCGTCTCCGGCATTTCCCGTCTCCCCGGAAATCCATAAAATTTCCTCATTTATTTTCTCGCCAGGAAAAATTAATTTTAATTTTATATTCTGTTTAAAATACATTTATTTCTTAGATTCATTTATTATATTTCATATAACTTGTTAAAAGCAAAGGATAGTTTTATATTTAAAGATATCAGTATCTCAATTAAATGTTTTATTGCATTTTTTTAGATAGCTTGTTTTTTAAAAAAAAAATAGGAACAAAAAAAAAGGGAAGAAAAAAAAAACTTATTTACCTGCTGTTTGAACCATACTTATACTATGTTTCTTTGTTTTAAGATTATTCCCACAGATAACTCCACGCCTGCATTGTACATATAACCAGAGGCGTACTACATTTTTTTAAGAAGGGCACTCTGATGTTTTGACCCGTTTCGGAATCAGATGATGGATTCCGAAAAACTTGTTCGCTGGTTGTATTATTGTTTATGTAAAATATATAAAATAATTTTAACTTACCTGTTTAGTTTTAAGATGTATGTTGGACAACAATTTTTTTTTTGATTCGTAGAGAGAGATTAGTTTTTTTGCGAAGAAAGGGGGGAGTGTAATGAAGTATACAATACTACAGGAATACTGTATACTTTCATTCCAGTTTAACTTATTTTAATTATGCATGGATCACGTAGTTCAGTTTTAGATTAGTTCAATACCTGATTAGTTCTTTTTTTAACTCTTATTTCTGACTTCACCAGGCCGTAACTTGCGTGCCGTGTGCAAACCACGTGACCGTGATTTTTGGGTATAAAATAGCTAGCCAGAAACCAGTAAATTCAGAGCTTGGCTTTCACCTTTCTCGAGTGTATTGAACTGGGATAACCGGAAGATCAAGTTTCTCCGGCGCCGTGGCAGCCGCTGGCCAAGTATCTGTTAGGGAGGATTCGAGTGCGTTGAACTGGACCTCCTCTCAGATTGATTCGAGTGTATTGAACTGGATCTCTCCTGAAACAGGTTTCTTTGTCGCGTCTGTTATGTCCTGGAACTTCGATTCGAGAATTGGGGTTACGACGACGTACATAGAGGAAATATGTTACACACTCTCTCTCTCTCTCTCTCTCTCTCCGATTACTATGATGTACTTATGTAATAACAAGATTATCACAACCTAAGCCATAAAAGATACGGCCACACTGTACATATAATTATTAGGAGAATAAATGTCTTATCTTGGATCTGGATTTTAATTAATATTAACATTGAACCCTGGTATAATCTCCAAACCAGCTACCCGAGCAAAACAAGCATCACACCTTCAAGACAATGTTGTTCTCTGCGGAAGCCGAGAACTCTATGACGAACATTGTCTTGAGTCGGTGGTCTATGAGGACTACGTCACGCTTGTTTGCCTGTATTTGCCTGACCGTGGGAAACAAGTAGTTCCAATAAATTAGACACCACTCATTCCCCACAATGGACTCAATATCCCCAGGAGCATAAGGCAGCACTTTTGTCTCATCTATCTCACACGAGTGCCTCAGATGGTAGTAAAGCACTCGTAGTGCTGCGTCGTGCCTTTGGATATAGGCGGAGACTGCATATGTCGGGCAGGCCGTCAACAAGTGCATAAGCGTCTCCGGCGCTCTGCGGCAGGCCCTGCAGCCGACGTCAGCGACCTCCATACTCATGACACGACTTCGATAGACGAGGGTGTTGAATACACCGCCCTGGCAAGCCAATATAAATCCCTCGGTCTCAGATTTCAGCCCGGCTGACCTTAAGAAGGCGAAGGTCAGCCTTTCGGATAAGCCAAGTTCTTCTATGTTTCTATAGAAGACACCATGCAGTGGCTTATCCGAATGGAGCTGCAGAAAGATGGTTTGTTCTGCAGCTTTTATTTGGGCTTTCCGCCGAGCGGGTTCCAACTCGGTGACAGAGTCGGGATTATCCCGCTCAACGTCGAAGATGAGACGAGATCATCGGCTGCTCTGCGTGCTGCCTTAAACAGAAAAGCTCCTAGCCCTGCATTTTCATGGTCTTGGACCCTGCAGAGGAGGGGATCCGAACTCCTAACGACCAGGCTCCATCCAGCACCATCCTGCTGTGTACACTCTCCAAGCTCAAGAGTCCACGGCCTCCCCGATGTCGTGGGAGATATAACCGTGGAACGGACGATTTAGGCTGCAGGCTCCTATTGAGGTGCATCTTTCTCCGGGTTCCTACATCGAGTTGACCCAGCTCCTCTCGAGACCACTTCACTACTCCAAAGGAGTAGAGAAGGATCGGAACGGCAAGCATATTAGTAGCGGACACCTTGTTCTTCCCCGACAGTTCTGAAGACCAGATCTGTCGGAGTCGGTGCTGATACTTGCCGCGGAGAGCGTTGTCTACTACACACACTTCGTGGGTGGAGCGTTGCTCGACACCCAAGTAAGTGTACGACTCTCCGGCATCTAGGTGGTGTAGGATGCTTCCATCTACGAGCTGCGCGTCCTCTCCGTAATCCCCACATCGTCCTCTCTTGAGATGGACCAGTGCCTGCGTGTACTCCTGTAACACCCTAAGGGATTGTTGGAGATCCCTTCCTCCGGTGGCATAAAGTTTAAGGTCATCCATATAAAACAAATGGGCGACCTTATGCCTCCTGTCGCCGGGGGTACCACAGTTGTAACCGAGGGTTTTCCGGAGCGAGACGGATAATGGCAGTAGCGAGATGCAAAACAAAAGGGGGCTGAGGGAATCTCCCTGAAATACTCCTCTTTTGAACGTTACCGGCTCTGTTTGGACTCTATCATTACCAGATGATATGGTAAAGCGAGTCCTCCAGAGCGGCATCAGATCTTCAATGCATCTCACTACGGGACCGGCGACCGCAAGACATCGGAGCAAGTGTACAATAAGCTCAGGAGATGTCATGTCAAATGCCTTGCGGTAATCGATCCAGGCCATGGAGAGATTCCGCTTATACTGCACGGAGTCCTGCGTGACACATCTGTCAATCAACATTATCCTTGCAGCTAGCGACATCTCTCTTCGACCCTCTTTGCTCATATATCCGTTCGTAAACGGGGTTTACTGCTTGGAGTGCCCGCATGTACAAGATGCGCGTGAACACCTTGTAACATGCATTTAAACAGGTTATCAGCCTATAGTTCTTTGGGTTGGACAAATCTCCGGTCTAGGGGATCAGCACTGTCCGCCCCTCAACAACCCATGAAGGAATTTGCTGCTCCCCACTTAACCAAGCATTAAAAATCTTGGCCAAATGGTGATGGGTACTGGTTAACTTTTTTCACCAAAAGTTATTAATCCCGCCGGGGCCTGGAGCAGCAAAATTCTTAGAACCTTCAAGAGCTCTTCGAACCACTTCTGGGGTTATTGGATGGCACACCTGCTGTGGTAGATGAAGCCTTTGACAAAAGGCTTCAAAGTGTGCCAGGGCCGGAGAGTCTCTGTTGAGCGGAAGCCTCTGTTCGTACAACGTTTTCCAGAAATTTTCCACCTGATCGACGGTCGGTGGATTGTCAGCAACACGCTGAGGCGGTTCGAATAGGTGCGAAGGCTTTTGGCGAAAAAGGTTATTTTCCGCCAGCCCACTCGCCCGCCTCATTAGTGACTTTTTGCAAGTCACTAGCATCCGTATCCTGTCGAGACAGTGCTGTTTAGGGGTTCGCAGCACTGCCTCATTGAGTGTGTGATGGACGCGTTTTAAGTTGGCGGCTAATCGACGCACTTTAGGCGTGAACGGCCTGTTGGCCGCCATATAGTCCATCACACATTGGATATGGGATGCGTGTTGCCTCGCCGACCGGATCTTGCCTTCCATCTTTTGTATGTGCCGCTGCGCTCTCTCCTGTGGGGAAGAGGTATTTAGCCTCTCCACCTGAGACGAGCGTTGGGCAACGGCATACACGGCACAATTTATGTGCCAGATGTCAGCCTCTTCTGGTAGCGCTGTACGAATTTCTGCGTCCACTCTGGCCAGGTCTTGTGGCCCGGGGGTTTTCAGACGGTGTAACCCCCTTCTAGTACTGAGGCCCTCTGGTATTGGCGGAACGAGGAGAACTACGTCCTCAACCGGTGAATGTGGCGGTTCTTCGGACATCTCATTCACCGGTCCAGGAGCAGCCCTCACGTAGCCCCTACTACGAAGGTGGAATACATAGTCACGCAGATTTTGTGACGTGAAGGCGCTATGCTCTGGGAGCCTCTTACACCACAGAGCATACATCCGCGCTATGTATCCCCTCCGCGCGGGCTCTCTGCTTTCATAACAATGCAGAAGCTCATCCCTCAGTTCATCTGTCCAACTCAAAGTGTCCTTGTTCATTGCGTACGTCGTCAATGGGCGGTTTATCCGGTTGGGCCCCACCACCTTGCCCTTGACCCCTATCCGAACGGGGTCGATCGTGGGGGCCCTGTCTTCGGCCTGCTGGAAGCAAAGGTTAGAGCCTGTGGGTGGTTAGCCCAGCAGGCCCACGACCGACACCAGAGGGGAAGATGCTTTCCCCTCCCGGGTGCACTAGGGCTGCCGGTTCGGTTTTGCACCCCTAGCTGGAGTAAGTGGTGGCGCTACTCACCAAAGGCTTAGTATATGGAAGTTAGCCCCTCCTGCTTACTATTATTATTATTATTATTATTTTTCGCGAGAGCGATGCTGGTCAGTTCCGCCGCCACCCCTCCCAGGTGCACTAGGGCTGCCGGCTCAGTTTTGCACCCCTAGCTGGAGTAAGTGGTGGCGCTATTCACCAAAAGGCTTAATAGATGGAAGTTAGCCTCTCCTGCTTTTTTTTTTTACAAAAAACCAGTCACCCTACTCTGCGGCTCCGACTCTCACAGAGGGGAGCTGGTAATATCAATAGCCACTCCCCACGCCCGTGGGGTGAGTGACTACCGGGTCCGCGAATAGTGTGCCCTGAGTAGATGCAATGAACCGAGGATGACAGCCTTCTGCATTCTGCCGGCTAAGATCTCTGCCGAATCTCGGCATGCCGGTATAATCTTTAGTTCGGAAAGCAGCGTCCGTCTCATTCCACCGAGGGCTCCTATAATCAGTACCACTATTTTAACAGAATGGCCTGGATAAAGCCTGCGGAGTTCGAAGAGCAAATCTCGATATTTTGTCCGTTTTTCCTCCTCTTTGAAGACAATGTTGCTCTCAGCGGGAGCTGAGAATTCCACGACATACATTGTCTTGAGTTGGTGGTCGAGGAGTACTATGTCAGGCTTGTTGGCTTGTATTTGCCTGACGGTGGGAAACGAGTAGTTCCAATAAATTAGGCACTTCTCATTCCCCATAACGGACTCAATATCCCCCGGAACGTAAGGCAGCACTGGTGATTCGTCTATCCCATACGAGTGCCTTAGATGATAGTAAAGTACTCGTAATGCTGCGTTGTGTCTATGAATATAGGCCGAGACTGCGTATGTCGGGCAAGCCGACAGTAAGCGCATTACAGTCTCCGGCGCCCTGCGGCAGGCCCTGCAGCTGACATCAGGGACCTCCATACCCATGACACGACGTCGATAGACGAGAGTGTTAAATACACCATCTTGGCAAGCCATAATGAATCCCTCGGTCTCAGCCTTCAGCCCGGCTGACCTTAAAAAGGCGAAGGTCAGCCTTTCGGATAAGCCGAGGTCTTCTATATTTTTATAAAAGACTCCGTGCAATGGCTTATCCTTATGGAGCTGCAGAAGGATGTTATGTTCTGCAGCTCTAATGTGGGCTTTTAGTCGAACGGGTTCCAACTCGGTGACAGAGTCGGGGTTTACCCGCTCGACGTCGAAGATGAGACCAATTTCATCGGCTGCTCTACGTGCTGCCTTAAAGAGAAAAGCTCCTACCTCTGCATTTTCATGATCTAGGACCATGCAGAGGAGGGGATCCGAACTCCTGATGACCTTACATGCTCCATCCAGAACCATCCTGCTATGGAGACTCTCCAAGCTCAAGAGTCCACGGCCTCCCCGATGTCGTGGGAGATATAACCGTGGAACGGACGATTTAGGATGCAAGCTCCTATTGAGATGCATCTTCTTGCGGGTTACTACATCGAGTTGACGCAGCTCTTCTCTAGTCCACTTCACTACTCCGAAAGAGTAGAGAAGGATCGGAACGGCAAGCATATTTGTAGCAGACACCTTGTTCTTCCCCGACAGTTCTGAAGACCAGATCTGTCGGAGTAGGTGCTGATACTTGCCACGGAGAGCGTTTTTCACTACACTCACTTCTTGGGTGGAGCGTTGCTCGACACCCAAGTAAGTGTACGACTCTCCGGCATCTAGATGGTGTAAGATGCTTCCGTCCACGAGCTGCGCGTCCTCTCCATAGTCACCGCATCGTCCTCTCTTGAGATGGATCAGTGCGCATTTGTCCAACCCGAACTGCATACCGACAGCCTGCGTGTACTCCTGTACCACCCTAAGGGACTGTTGGAGATCCCTCTCTCCAGAGGCATAAAGGTTAAGGTCATCCATATAAAATAGATGGGTGACCTTATGCCTCATGTCGCCGGGGGTACCGCAGTTGTAGCCACGGGTTTTCCGGAGCGAGACGGATAATGGCAGTAGTGAGATGCAAAACAGAAGGGGGCTGAGGGAATCTCCCTGAAATACTTCTCTTCTGAATGTCACCGACTCTGTTTGGACTCTATCGTTACCCGTTGTTATGGTAAAGCGAGTCCTCCAGAGCGGCATCAGTTCTTCAATACATCTCACTACAGAACCGGGTACCACAAGACATCGGAGCAAGTGAACAATGAGCTCATGCGATGTCATGTCAAATGCCTTGCGGTAGTCGATCCAGGCCATAGAGAGGTTCCGCTTATACTGCATGGAGTCCTGCGTGACACATCTGTCGATCAACAGGTTCTCCTTGCAGCTAGCGACACCTCTCTTCGACCCTCGTTGCTCATATATCCGTTCGTTAACCGGTTCAACTGCGTGGAGCACCCGCATGTACAAAATGCGTGTAAACACCTTGTAACATGCGTTTAGGCAGGTTATCGGTCTGTAATTCTTTGGGTTGGACAAATCTCCGTTCTTGGGGATCAGCACTGTCCGCCCCTCAACAACCCAAGCAGAGATTTGCTGCTCCCCATTTAACCAGGAATTAAAAATTCTGGCCAAATGGTGGTGGGTGCTCGATAACTTTTTCCACCAAAAGTTATTTATCCCATCGGGACCTGGAGCAGCAAAGTTCTTAGAGCCCTCAAGAACCCTACGAACCTCTTCTGGGGTTATTGGTTCGCACACTTCCTGTGGTTGCTGAAGCCTTTGACAAAAGGCTTCAAAGTGTGCAAGGGCAGGAGAATCTCGGTTGAGTGGAAGCTTCTCCTCGTACAGCGTTTTCCAGAAGTTCTCCACCTGATCTGCAGTCGGCGGATTGTCTACAACACGCGGAGGCGGCTGGAAAAGGCGCGAGGGCTTCTCGCGGAACAGTTTATTTTCCGCAAGCCCTCTCGCCCGCCTCACTAGTGACTTTCTGCAAATCACTAGCATACGTATCCAGTCGAGACAATGCTGTTTGGTGGTTCGCAGCACTGCCTCATTGAGTGTGTGATGGACGCGTCTTAAGTTGTGTAACAATTAGATGGACTATCGTCCGTCTATTGTACATTTGGTCTGCTCGGAGTGAATCTACTCGACTCCAACGCTTGAAAAATGCCCGACGAACGCTCCGTTCACACCTGTTGCGCGAGCTCCATTAGGGAATCGGGGAGACGGCTTTTAGATTCGGCAGCGTACACACGTGTTAGCTCCGCTAATATAATTTTGAGTGTGGTTTCCTTGTTAAATAAAAGGTGGTATTTAAGTTGTGATGTGAATTCAGATTGGTATGTACATTTTCCTTATCTTATAATTGTTATTTTGCGGTATACAAGGCCTTTAACTTGTGAAGCGTATAGTCATTCCGCCATTATAGGTGGCCATGACCTTCCCGTATGGAAAATTTTAAGTGCACATGGGGACACGATGTTCTAATTGGGTTAAGCCAAATCTAATATAATCTGTCATACCTGGGCACAATTTTACTTAACAAGTGGCTGAATATAGTACCGTAAATGGCTTTCTCTACTTTCTACATACCCTTTTGAATTCATATTATACAATTGCGATACCTTGTTGCCGCCATTTCGATTTATTTTATGTCGTTAGGACAATATCTAAAAAAAAAATAGAATATTTGACCGTTATACCACACTCGAAATTATTTACCTTTAGTTTTTCTCTGTTAACAATAATTATTATCTAAAATAATTTTTTGCCTTTATCGTTTTATGTAACGATTTATCGTTTTTCTCTACCTATTTTTTACCTATATTTTTGAACGCTGCGGAAACTAAAGGTGGTCTCCATTTATTTCAATGTTTACCTATTTACTCAATAAGGGTTGTTAACCTCTGTATTTCAATACCTATTTATCTTGAAATTTTACCCCACAAGGGGCGTATTAGTATATATTGTTTGTTGGTGGCCAAACAAATAATATATATATACCACAAGGGTAAATTTTTGTTAATTTTATTAGCTAATGTTATTTTTTTTTCTGTTTCCAAGAGAAACATTGTAAATTTGGGGAATAATATGTTATAGAGATTATTTTGTTTTTCTATTTGGTTTTAAGTCAGACTTTGTCACTGTTTGAAACAAATATTTTCTGAAAGTTTAATATTAGAAATTTTGTATTTAAATTCACTTTTAATTTTCGACTCATTTTTGTTTATATTAAATTCAGAATTCATATTCAGAAATTTGAAAAGGTGTCTGTATTTCGAGAATCTCTTTCCTGTTTTCCTCCTAATGCTGAGGTTATTTTTCTGTGCCTTATTTTTTTATTAATAAACCATTTATCTTAATCCTCCTTCAGGGGATACTTATTTTCTTAATACTTAGCTTTCTGCTAGTATTAATTTTTGTAAAGGCCCGGAAACCTGTCAGAGATTCTTAAAATACTGGTTAATACCACTTTTATGTTGCATAAAACTGCCTTGTATTCTGTTTTTGTTCACATGTACCCACGGACCTCGGAATTTCCATCAGGAATCTACGGTCAGGATCTTGTCAGCTGATACGATACTAATCCACGCGGATACCGGAAATACAACCCCTGGACTTTGTAAGCTAAACCCTTTTCTGATATTTTCAGAGGTATATGTCAGCGGAAACAGAGGCGGCAATGCAACCCCTCTGACAGATTTCCTGGTAGTTTTTTATACTTTTATGTTTGTCATTCTCATTAAAATTTAAAGTATTCAATTTGTCACATTTCAATAAATTTTACCATCTAACTTGTACTCAGCTTGTAAATAATTAATTCGAAATTAATTAAAGTAACCTAATTTTTTTAAATACATAGACTTCAGGCTTCACCTGAACTACTATTTTAATTTTAATTGTTCGTCACTTTGTACATACGGGTAAATTGGAATAAATTGTTATTGTTTTTAACTTGTTGTTTTTATTTGGAGAAGATTTCACACTCTGGATGGTTCTGTTTTACAACTTTCGTATCTTGCAAACTATCTCTTTATAATTTTCTTTTAAAATTTGTTTCTCGGCTAGAGAAGCTGGCGCCCACAAAAAGCAGAAACGTTAAAGAGGACTTGGATGTTTTATTTATTTAGCCGAAAGTTCTTTTACCATACTGTAAGTAGCTAATACCCCGAAACCGACCACGACCCCACCGATTGAAGCTGAGCAGCCGACGGCACCCCAAAAATCTTTTTTTTCTCGTTGTAGCAGCTCGTGTTTTATGAGTATAAAATATTCATATATTTTTGTTCGAAAAAATTTAAGTGTTGTTGCAAGTATAGAAGGAAGAAAGAAATTGGCACCCGTTCGTGGGGCTAGGAAAAAAGAAAGTGGCACCCGAACGCAAGGCTCGGGAAATAAAAATAAATTGATACCTGCTTTTGAGCTCAAAATTTTCATGAAACCATTCTAAATAAATACAACATATTAAGGTCTCTTTTCGCCAGGGGTGGAAGTTTTTCTAAATAAAATATTTGACGAAAAAGTGCTGACATTGCCTCAAAATACATATTTTATTTATTTAGCATATATAATATATATGTTATATAGTATTTGAGACACCGTATACAATGTGATACGTGACTGTTGCTTCATTCTAAATTATCCCAGAGTGTCATATTTCAGCTACGTGCGGATAATGAATTCCCTCTTATCGTTATCACTCATAAAGTATCATATTACATTCATATTACATTTTAGCTTCTCACAATCATGCTGACTATTGTATTTGCTTTCCTTTGTTCAACATTTTGTTAACGATGCTTTTAGAATGTTATAAATACAACCACAAAGCACTTCTGTAATCAGTTCTGATACTCATGTCTAATTAAACACATATATTTTAACTTACTATTTTATTCCAAGAGTCAACGTTGACTCTTAATAATTTAAATAAAGTTTTTAAAAAGTCTTTTATGAAATCCGTGATATAAAATTGGCGCAGTCGGTAGGATCCGTGAACACCAACAGAACAAGAAGCCTAACCAATAGTGACCCACAAGAACGAGGACAAACATCCAGACGAGGTGCCTAACTAGTGCAAGTTACCATTGGAACAAGGAGACCTTCATAACTGGTGGTGGCGGATTCCAATCCCTTAACGGACGAAGAATCTACTCCATGAAGAAATTCACGTAAGTGCATTCAAAGAATCATCTCGCATTTTATAATTGTGTTGAACATTTTATTTTTAACATAAGGTGTATTATACTGCTAATGCACAGCTAATAACAATTAAAACTATTTCTATTACCCATTCCCCATTTATCTTATTACAATTGCAAGTGAATTAAATACTAAGTACAAATAATCTAATCGGAGCATTATACTGCTAATGCTCGACTGGCAACATAAGATTGACAAAAGTTTCGCGCATTATACTGTTAATGCCGCATTTGTATAACAAAATATAACTTTCATTATCTACTCCCTCTGTTAGTACGACACTTTGCGTAAAAAAATACTTTAATTTTAATTTTATTCCATTTAACATTTATTACTTTAATTTCGATACATTCCAAAACTTGAGCAATATGACAGATAATCAAGCAGCCACGCCTCGCGCAGTCACACCAGAAATTGAGCCCTACAAATTAAGTGAAATTTTTTCAATAATTCCAGAATTTGATGGCAATCCCATCAACTTGCAAACGTTTTTGAACTCGTGTTTTCACGCACAAAATATGGCTATTAATGAACAAAAAATTTTATTAACAATTCATATAAAAAATAAACTACGCGGCAGAGCTGCCGAGTTAATTAACTCCCGTAATCCTAATACATTTGCGGAAATTAAGTCGCTATTAGAAGCCCATTTTGGTGACTCTCGTGACCTCACGGCTCTCATCCAAGACCTACAGCGAATTCATCAAATAGCAAACGAGTCCGCTTTAACCTTTGTCACGCGTCTGCAAACACACAATGCAAAAATGCACGCGGCAGTGCAAAAACAAAATTTAACGCCAGACCAAAAGAAATCACAAACTGACTTGATAGAAACAATGACTTTGACTACCCTACTAACAGGCCTAGAACCAAAATTAGGCCAAATCATACGCGCTGGAAATCCATCAAATATGTTACAAGCCATCGCTCGAATTAGACGAGAATTGCAACTTTCATACTTCGAAAGTCAGAAATTTTCTAAAGGTAACCATATTAAAAATACACTGCCCCAACAAAAACGTCAAATTCCAAATATTCAACAAAAATTCTGTTCATTTTGTAAGAGAAATGGACATACTATCAGTGAATGCCGCACAAGGCAAAACCAACAATTTTTGTCCCCTAATTCTATACCTAACGCTTACTCCAATCAAGCGCAATTTCCCAGGCAGAATTTTCAAAACACACCCAATCAAATTAATTACAGACCACAAAACTTCCAACAACCAGGTAGCTCACAACAAAATAGACCCTCTGTAATTAGGCCCAATCCTAATTTTCAACAAAGATTCCCAAGCAACCAACAAAATTTAAATCTCAACCGTCAAAACCCACAGAGGACACACCACGTCAATTTTGACAACCACTATGATCCTCAAAGCTACGAATGCAATGAGTATGACAATTTTAACCAACAATCCGATTACTTTCAAAATTACGAAACTAATTACAATGACCAATATTTGCCACAAGAGAACTACATCGATAATTCTCAAAACTTACAAGGTGATTATTCTGATAATTGGCAAAACCAATATGGGAATTATACTGCTAATTCCCAGACACAATAAGAGGATTATACTGCTAATCCTCCGGATTTTTGCTTAGGCCCGGAGTATCCCGCGGATACTCCAACACGGGAAATAGATCAAATATCGAACCAGATCCAGACAATGAATCTAAAAGACAGTTTCAACCCATGCCTGAATTTCCCAGAGCACAACTTCATGTAAATATTCTTTCGCGTGCATTGCTAACTGTAAATTCAAAAAATCTCTATTACATGAATGATATAACAGGTAAATTTAAAATTTTGCTAGACACAGGTGCAGGTATTTCAGTTTTTAAACCTAAAACAGCTGAAAACTACAGATGTAGATCCCCTGAAAACGTGATTATCCAAGGAATAACGAATGAAAAGATTAACATCAATGAATCTGTTCTCATACCATTTACCACAGGTGATCCTCACAAAGTTTATATTCACAACCTGGATATAGACTTTGACGGACTTTTAGGCTCGGATTTTTTCGAACATTACAAATGCAAAATAGATTTTGAGAAAAAACAGTTAGTCACGAATTTTAAAACTGTACCAATATTTAAAGTTACCGATATTTTTCCATCGCAACCAGACGTAACGCGAAGCTTAAGCACCACTAAAAATAGAAACTTAATTTCCATTGAACCACGCACGGAAAAAATCTACAAACTAAAATGCGACCTACAAAATACTGAGGCTATACTAGTAGCCCAAGAAAATGAAAAGGTACGCCTACCGGATGCTATCGTCAAAATAGATAACAACGGTGAATTTTTGACGACAGTAATAAACCCAAATGCGATCCCGAAAACAATAATAAATTTTTCAAACATCAAACTCGAACCCGTCCAAAAATTTAAGTCAATTTTTAATTTAAATACACAAAATTTCGACTCACACATACAGACCGACAGATCATCAGAAATTATGAATCAGTTACGTTTGGATCATCTAAACGAAGAAGAGGCTGAATTAGTAACGCAGCTTTGTTTAGACTTTCAAGACATATTCTATTTAGAAGGAGACAATCTTACTTTTACAAACGAAATTAAACACCCCATTGACACAAACGATTCCCGACCGATCTTCACGAAATCTTATCGCTATCCCCAAGTCCACAAAGAGGAAGTTAAGACCCAAGTTTCCAAAATGTTAAGTCAAGGTATTATCCGCCATTCAATTTCACCTTGGTCCTCCCCAGTTTGGGTTGTGCCCAAGAAACTAGACGCTTCTGGTAAACAGAAATGGCGCGTCGTAGTCGATTATCGGAAACTTAACGAAGTCACAATAGATGACAAATATCCTTTGCCCAATATCTCTGATCTTCTTGATCAACTAGGAAAATGTCAATATTTTACAACCTTAGACTTGGCTTCTGGGTTTCACCAGATAGAAATCAATCCCGAAGATGTCCAAAAGACTGCCTTTACTGTAGAGAATGGCCACTACGAATTTTTTCGCATGCCATTCGGTCTTAAGAACGCCCCGTCCACATTCCAAAGAGTTATGGACAACATCCTATTAGGAATTCAGAACGAAAGATGTCTTGTCTACATGGACGACATCATAATTTACTCACCCACTATTCATGAACATGTATCTCGTCTAACGGAAGTATTTAAACGCCTTCGAAAAGCTAACCTTAAAATACAGCCTGACAAATGTGAGTTTCTTAGGAAAGAAGTTGCTTACCTAGGACACCTCATTACCAAAGATGGTGTTAAACCTAATCCATCAAAAGTCGAAGCCATTCTCAATTTCCCACAACCTAAGAACCAAAAAGATATTAAATCATTTTTAGGACTTGCTGGTTACTACCGAAGATTTATCCCAAACTTTTCAAAGGTATCCAAACCACTGACTAAACTACTTCAAAAGGACATACCATTTAACTTCAATAATGACTGTCAAAACGCTTTTTCCGACTTGAAACAAACGCTTACTACGTCACCCATATTAATTTACCCAAATTTTGACGAGCCTTTCATATTAACCACAGATGCAAGCGCATTCGCAATCGGTTCTGTACTCTCGCAAGGACCTATTGGCAAAGATTTACCTATCGCTTATGCCTCCCGAGTTTTATGCAATGCCGAGACCAAGTATTCCACGATAGAAAGAGAGCTTTTAGCTATCGTGTGGTCAGTAAAGCATTTTAGACCGTATCTGTTTGGCAGAAAATTCAAATTAATAACCGATTATAGACCACTTACATGGCTATTCTCTATAAAAGACCCGGGTAGCAGGTTAGCCCGTTGGCGCCTCAAACTTGAGGAGTATGACTACGAAGTCATATACAAACCTGGCAAAATAAACAAAAACGCTGACGCTTTGTCCAGGATCAAAATAAACCATTTTAACGATTGTTCCCAATTCTATTCTAAAATTTTAGCAGCTAACGAAGATACAGACGATGACGAAAGCCTAAACGACGACAGCGAAATAACTAACGAACATATTGCCCAGGAATTCGACACATTTTCTAAATTATATAAAACAAAGTCCTTAATAGACTACTCGAAAATCCAAATTACAAACAGACAATTATTGGACCGGGAAAATAAAAATATAATCACATTCTTCCAACAAAATAACCTAACAGACCTTCATCACCAAATTATCGAGGACATTTTTGAGGAAAACCCTGAATTCTACAATAATACTATCAATATCGTTTCTAGTAAGTCGACCCGACATAGAAATTATTATATCATCGCTATACCTTTTGACCCCGAATCTGTAGTAAACACCTTACTACTTTACTTTCAACATTATGGTACTCCGCTAAGAATACACTGCGACTACGGAGGAGAATTTGATAATAACTTATTAAGAGACCTATGCAAACTGTACGACATAAAACTAACCTTTTCAAGTGTAGGACACCCCCAGTCAAATGGTTCAATTGAACGATTTCACGCGACCCTAGCTGAAATGATAAGAGCCAACAAAACTGAAAACCCGAATGAACACCCATTTACCATTTTGCCATATGCGGTAATCTGTTATAATAATTCTGTAAATAAAACTCATGGATTCACCCCATACGAATTAGTCTTTGGCCATACATCTGTTCGCCCACCAGAAACCTTGTATAACCAAAAAGAATTAATCACTAAATATGTCAGAGATTTAAATAACCGTATATCCCATTACTATAAGATAGCTAGAAATCGAACTGAGACTCAAAAACAAAAGGCCAAGGTTAGATTTGACAAAAACATCCCTGAAAATCGCCCCACGTATAACGTTGGTGACAAAGTTTATGTAAAAGAGTCACAGATAAAGAATAAACTTCAAAATAAATTCAACGGCCCATTCGAAATCACAGAAATTCTTAATAATTCAGCAGTCTTACTTAACCCCGAAACCAATCAAACTAGTAAAGTAAATTTCGACAGGATGAAACCGTATTTTGAAAGTTAACCTTGTTTCAGGTTACTCCTGCTGTTCGGATCAGCAACGCTAGTGGTTTCCCAATACAAAATTACCCCCATAAACAACACCATAGGAATCTATTACCACGAAAAAACTGACGTAATATTAACTAATGGCAAATGGACATTACTAATTCACAAAAACGTATCTTCCCTAAAGGCAACATTCGAAAAGAACGAACAAATTCTAAACACAATTCTAAACACCCTCGACCCTGCCTATCAAAACATGGTGACCTTTAAAAGCGAAGTCAAAACCCATCTTAGCCTTCTAGCTCAAATATCTAAAACCATACAATCTAAATTTGAAGAAGTCTTCTTAGATACCAAAAGATACAAGCGTGGAATCCTCAACGGTATCGGCACAGTTTTTAAATCAATCACCGGGAACTTAGATGCCGAGGATGGCGAATACTACTCTAATTGCATTAATAAACTAAACAACGATGAACATCAACTAGAAAATTTAATTAAAAATCAAATTTCGGTTACGACATCCGTCATAAAGAACTTTAATTCAACAATCAAAAAATTACAGATCGACGAGGAAACGTTTAACAAAAATATTAAAGAAATCGAAACATTTATTTTAGGTGCATCACGCGAGCTTCAAATTGTCGAGACGAAATTAAAATTCTTAGAAATTTGTGAACAATTGATGGCAAGTTACTTATATATTGAAGACACTCTAAATGATATTCTAAATTCAATAACGTTTGCACGATTAAAAATTATTCACACATCAATCATTACTCCATCGGACTTAGTCTCATCCTTACAAGAAATTTCACAGAATTTGCAGAAGAACAATTTACCGCTTCAAATAAAACTATCAAAAGTTGCTCAATACTTGGATATTATTGAACTCCAAGCTTTTCAAACCGATTCGAGTTTAATTTTCGTATTAAAAATACCTCTAGTAGACCCACAAACATACACGACTTATCAATTATATCCTATCCCCATCCTGGATAATAGAACTGGTTTACATCACATTTTATCTGTATCTCAAAATTTATCGCAAGGGACGATGATTCCTTAATATATTTACCCATTCCGGATTTAGACGAATGCAAACAGCTTTACATGGGAACCAAACTGTGCTCCAACTTGTTCGCCTACCCGATAGACAATAATGCTATCTGTGAAGCAAGACTTTTCAAAAATCTTAAGCACCTGCCCGAAAATTGTCAAACCTCCTTCATATTCAGTCAAGGCTATAACGTTCAAAAACTTCAGGAAAACACATGGCTAGTCATCAACGCAGAACCGTTACATGTCACTATTAATTGTCCGCAGAAAAATTCAATAACAGAAATTATCACAAAAAACTCTGTCATAAAACTACAACCCAGTTGCTACGCCTTCGTTGGCATAACCAAAATTCAAGCAAGTTCCAATGAAATATCAGACATTAAGGACAACTCACATCCAATTCAAATTTCATATGAGTGCTGCAACCAACTCCCAGATAAAATACAACTACCAAACTTGAAGCCATTAAAGTTAAACAATTTGAACACCGAAGACCTCGAAATTGCAAAACATAAATTAGACCAATATTCCAAGGACCTAGACGACCTCATCAACGAACCCTACGTAACCAAACACATCTCATGGTTCACGTATTTTACTATAACCCTAATTGTTACCCTAGTCTTGTTCTACCTATTCTGTAAGTGCAGAAGAAGAAGCCGAAAGTTAGCCCTGGTTCGCCCATCTCACGGACCACCTCCGTCTCCATCGATGCCAACTAGAACCTTCAAAAGATTAACTAGCATTCTACCCCCAAGGAGGAGACCCAACATTCATCAAGAAACAGAAGCAGAAGAAGAAGTCGAACTGACTTAGACTTTTATCACTGTTTTCCAAATTAACCCTCTTTGAGATGTTAACTACGCTTGTATTACTTTAATTTTATATTTCATAACTTTATATTTTATATGGTCCTTTTATTTTGTTTCATATTAATTATATAATTGTAATTACAAACTTTACAACTTATATTCTATATTTTATCCAATATTTCAATATTATTATCTCGCTTTTCATATTTGTAAAAGTTGCTGCATAACCACCAACTTTTTTAATAAGGGGGAAGTTGTTATATAGTATTTGAGACACCGTATACAATGTGATACGTGACTGTTGCTTCATTCTAAATTATCCCAGAGTGTCATATTTCAGCTACGTGCGGATAATGAATTCCCTCTTATCGTTATCACTCATAAAGTCTCATATTACATTCATATTACATTTTAGCTTCTCACAATCATGCTGACTATTGTATTTGCTTTCCTTTGTTCAACATTTTGTTAACGATGCTTTTAGAATGTTATAAATACAACCACAAAGCACTTCTGTAATCAGTTCTGATACTCATGTCTAATTAAACACATATATTTTAACTTACTATTTTATTCCAAGAGTCAACGTTGACTCTTAATAATTTAAATAAAGTTTTTAAAAAGTCTTTTATGAAATCCGTGATATAAAATATATGCATTGTTTGTTTCCTATATTGACTGGTTTGACTTATAAAAAACAAACACAATTGCATTGTTTATCGTTTGGGACATTTTCACTGTTCTTGGAAAACGTAATGTTCTTTTATGTGATATAAAAAAATAACATTTCACCGTTTTATTTAAACTTTGTACCGATATTTACAATAAAAGCAGGTGTAAAACTGCCTTTCTTTATTTAACTAATTGCAGGTCAAATTTTAATGATCAAAATTAGTAGTAACTTTTGCCTTAAATCACTAATATTCTGGTAGTTTAATTGCATTAAATATTTTCATAACTTACTATAAAGGTTGGTTTTAAACATCAATTTGTCCGTGCCTGCTATACCTTATTTTGCGATTATTTTTTTGTTTGCCTCAGTTTTATGCGATCTTAAGTAAACACCTTTTTGTTTGAAATAAAAAACTTCAAACATTATCGCCTTTCTAGCACATGAAGTATTTATTTTCTGGTTAATATAAAAATAAAATAGGTACTAAGGTTTTTAACAGTTGTTGACAAAGAACATTATTTCCGAGATTTTACTTTAACTATTAAATTTTATATCGTATCAGTCTATTTCATAGAAGTTGAATTACAATTTATATTTCTTTTTGAGTTTTATCTATTATCGTGTATATTTCGTGTCGGGTATTTCAGGTTTAAAATTATTTAAAAATTGTATTTGCTATTATACCGGGTGATACAAAAAGTAGGAAAAAAAAATATTTTTTGCTAATTTTAGAGAGGATTCGAATTTTTCGAATTTTAATAACGACTATTTTTATCGCTATCGCATAGATTCAACCTGTTGTTGAGTGTGCATCCATTGCTGTACATTAATTGCAATTAATATTCTCTCTTTCTTGTATGTAAATATTTGAGTGACTGTAGCCACAATAAATATTTTTGAACTCGAGTGACGTTCGCCAGTTTGCTGTTTCGATATAATTAATCCTCATCAGATTTATGTTACTGTTCTCTTACCTTTGAAAGTCGCTAGTGGTTTTTTGGATAATAATAAGATATTTTTAGTGAAAATTATCTTGAACGAAATTGACTAACAATTTTTTTGCTCCTACTTTACCGACTTTGCCGATGCGTGGGCACCGACTTTGAATTATTTTTGAAATTTCTTCGGTTTAGCGGAAAGTTAAATTTCGAATTTACTGTACCTAGCTCGTATCTGTAACTTCTTTTAAAGTCAGTCGCAATGGAGCCGAACCATTTGAAAACAAATGAGCTTACCTACGAATTGAAAATTAGACAAGTTGACCATACCGGAGATGTAGACAAACGGCGTAAAATTTTACGTGGTGTTTTAAACCAAGAGGACGCGAATCGTAGTTTCATTCAGGGAACGTTAATAAGTCCGTATACGTGGGATGATGACGTGGCGGAAATTTCCGAAACTATCAAAGATTTGCAACGAGTAATTGACGCTTTTGGTGGTACGAAAGATGACCCTGCCTATAAAAGAATTTCGTCGAGATTAACTCATTTATCGGGCCGTTTGCAACGTTTAAAAGCTGATGATGAGGAGCTCGAAGTAAAGAAAAAGGATTTACAGTACCAAGTGCTATCCTTGGAAGGTGACTTTGCTTTTAAAGTAGTACCTAATGCTTCTACTCCTACTGGGCCTACTCCTATTCCTTCTGTGTCGACTAGTAGTAGCAAAACTATTGCGCCATATAAATGGAACGTTAGTTTTTCAGGCTCAGGGAAGCAAGAGTCTGTTATTTCATTTTTAGAAAAGGTCGAGTTATTGCGACAAGCGAGAAATGTTAGTAAAGATGAACTTTTCCGGGCGTCTTGTGACTTGTTTACTGGACAAGCCTGGACTTGGTACTCAAATAATCGCTTAAAAGTCAAGAGTTGGGATGAGTTAGTTACAAAACTAAAACAAGACTTCTTGCCATATTACTATGAAGAAGATTTGTTACGCGAAATCGATCACCGGACACAAGGTCCTCAAGAACGCATTGCTATTTATATTTCCTCTATGGAGGGCTTATTTAATCGACTACCTTCCAAACCTGATGAGCAAACTATTGTTAATAAAATCAGACGAAACTTGTTGCCTTATTATATATCTCGCTTAGCATTGAGTAGTCCTAAAACGGTTTCAGAACTTACCGAATTGTGCAAACAACTTTAGGAATCACGTACATGGTCGGAGAGGTATAGACCACCTCCGAACCCGAGTACAGATCTTTTAGAACCCGACTTAAGTTGTCTTTCACCACTTTCTAATAAGCCAGGTTCATCTTCGAATTATCGGTCTCGTTCTTACCATAAAGAAAACGTTGCTGTTGTTAGTAAACTGACTTGTTGGAATTGCGACAACACAGGTCATTCCTATTCCGAATGCCGAAAACCACGTAACTTATTTTGTTATGGGTGTGGGAACAAAAATACCTATAAAAATAAGTGCCCTAACTGTTGTCCAAAAAACGTTTGCAGCAGTGCCGTACCGCTGGATGTGGCTACTGCGGCAGTCCAAAGTCCAGCTCCAAACGTTGCGGGTTCTTCAAAAACCAGCAAAAAGCAAACCAAATCTCGTCAAAAGAAGCAATGAAGACCTCATCCATTGAGTGGCAAAAATGGCTTACCGAAGTAAAACATTTCTTTAAAAATCCCGTTAAAGTAAGTCCTATTTTCACAAATAAAGCTCACGACAATCGACCGTACCTATATGTTCGAATTTCCGGACAAAACATACTCGCTTTAGTGGATTCTGGCAGTACCGCATGTATATTAGGAGCTACCGGTCTTCATCTCGTAAAGAAGGGCAATAAACCTATTACCTATGGGTCTTCATCAAAAGTAACTACTGCTGATGGTAGATACCAAGATCTGTTGGGTTATGTAACTCTTCCTGTCTCGTTGAATAATGTCACTCGGGAAATGGAATTTTTAATTATACCTAGCATAACTCATAGTGTGATTTTAGGAATGGATTTTCTTAAATTATTTCGTTTTGGAGTTGACTTTGACAATTTATCGTATCAATCAAAATTATCGGAAACATGTGTTGTAAATACCATTCTCTCTGCCAAAGATTTGTCGCCTAGCCAACAAAAAGAGCTTAACTCTGTCATTGATCAATTTTCTACTATCGCTCCAACCGATCGACTTGGTTTAACGCATTTAATTACTCATTCTATCGATACTGGCAATGCTAAGCCAATAAAGCAACGACAATACCCATTGTCACCGGCTATGCGTACTCGCCTTTATAAAGAAATTGACGAATTATTAAAGTTAAAGGTAATTCAGCCGTCTAGATCTCCGTGGTGTAGTCCGCTTTGGCTTGTGGAGAAACGATCCGGGGAATATCGTGTCTGTTTTGATGGGCGAAAGCTAAATGAAGTTACCGTGGAAGATTCTTATCCAATGCCTTTAATCGATTGTATCTTAAATAAACTTCGTGACGCAAAATTCCTTACTTCTATCGACTTGAAACATGCTTTTTATCAGATACCTTTAGATCCCGAATCTCGTCCTAAAACGGCATTTGCTGTCTACGGCAAAGGATTATTCGAATTTCGAGTAATGCCCTTTGGGTTGAATAATAGTCCTAAGACGATGACGCGTCTAATGGATCAAGTAATTGGACCGGCATTAGAACCGTTTTGTTTTTCGTATTTGGACGACATTATCATAGCGACCCCCGATTTTACTACTCATATAGATGTGTTACGGCAAGTGTATCGATGTTTAAAGGAGGCGAACCTCACGGTTAACTTAAAGAAGTGTAATTTCTGTCGTCCTTCCCTACCATTTTTAGGATTTGTGGTCGATGATCAAGGTTTGCGTACTAACCCTGAAAAGGTGTCTGCTATAGTTAACTACCCGCGTCCGAGTAACACCACGGAAATCAAACGTCTAATCGGTTTAGTCAGTTGGTACCGTCGCTTTATTAAAGACTTCTCTAGTATCTGTTCACCGATTTCTGACTTATTACATGGTCGCAAGAAAGGGCAACCAATAACTTGGACACCTGAAGCCGAAAAAGCTTTTGCAGAAATTAAGGTACGTTTAACTACTGCTCCGGTTTTGGCCAGTCCGGATTTCTCTAAACCTTTCGTTATGCAATGCGATGCCTCAGATACTGGTTTGGGCGTTGTATTATATCAGGAAGATGATGGAATCGATCATCCGGTGGCTTACGCTAGTAAAACTTTGAACAAGTGTCAGCGAAAATACACTACTACTGAAAAAGAGCTTTTAGCTTTATTATTCGGGGTAGAAAAGTTTCGATCCTACGTGGAGGGCACTAAGTTCAAGGTCGAGACAGATCACGCATCCTTACTTTGGCTTAATAACATGTCTAATCCTTCAGGTAGATTAGCGCGTTGGGCAGTTAAATTGTCCCAATTTAACTTCGATATTGTTCACCGTAAAGGCTCACAAAATATCGTAGCCGATGCACTTTCACGTTCTGTTCCGGAAATAGCTGTTCTGGATTTACTTACTTTAAAACCTGACAAATGGTATAGTACTATGATCAGTAAAGTTAAAGAACATCCAGAAGCTTATCCTTCCTTTAGGGTTGAAAATGACCTATTATATAAACATATCTTTAGCTCTCATAATATTGTAGGTAATCTTTCGAACTGGAAAATAGTGGTTCCCACTGCTAACCGGACTGAGGTTCTCAAACAGTATCATGATGATGCTACTGCCGGACATTTTGGGGTTTCTAAAACCTTGGGTAGAGTTTTGGAAACATATTATTGGCCTAAGATCAGGAGAGATGTCTATAAGTATGTCAGGAAATGTACCGTATGTGCAGCGAATAAAAGTACTAATTTACCTCGTGCTGGATTGATGGGATCTTACAGGAATATAAATTTTCCATTTCAGTTAGTTTCTGCTGACTTATTGGGTCCTTATCCCAGATCTAAAAATGGCAATCAGTATGCATTGGTTGTGGTTGACTGGTTCACTAAATATGTTTTAGTGCATCCCATGACTAAAGCCACTTCTCGAAGTATCATTCGATTCTTAGAGAATCACGTGTTTCTCATTTATGGTGTTCCTCAAATTTTTGCCTGCGATAATGGTTCCCAATTCACGAGCAAAGAATTCACTAAATTTATGGATAAATATCGTGTACAAAAGGTGTGGTATAACGCTCGTTATCACCCTCAGATCAATCATACGGAACGGGTAAATAAGGTTATAGTAACGGCAATTCGGTCGTACATAACAGATAATCATAAAACACGGGACACTTCTATACATCAGGTGGCACAGGCCATACGATTGGCTAAGCATGATGTTACCGGCTATGCCCCTTCTTTCCTTAATTTTGCTCGTAATATTCCAATTAGCGGTGATTATTATGGAAAAATTTCTGAAAACGCGAATAATACAATTACGATTGGAGACAAAAATCAGCTAATCACTGATTTGCAAGAATTACCGAAACTTTATGTCGAAGTTCGTCAGCGATTATACCGTGCCTACAAACGTAGCGCTCATCAGTATAATTTAAGGAAACGTTCCCTACGATTTTTTTCTGGCGACTTAGTTTGGAAGAAGAATTATACTCTCTCTGATGCTTCAAAAAATTATGCGGCGAAGCTAGCTCCAAAATACATCTTGTGTGTGGTAAAAAAGGTTATATCTCCCTTAAGCTTAAGGACTTAGATGGAAATGATCTAGGACGTTGGCACGTTAAAGATCTCAAAGAAAATCATACAGAATTGGATTCGGATGACTATTCTGAACCCGAGGATATCCAGAGTGATGTAGATTAGGGTAGTGTCCTTTTAACTTCAAAGACTGTTATCTGCCGGCTATATCTAATTGGTTTGTTTCCTTATCTCTACCTTCATTCTCGATTTTTAACATTAAAAAAAAACTTAAAATTATGAAACATCTTAAACTCCTAGAGTTTATAGATATTTCAATCCCCGGGGACAGGGGGTGTGTAACAATTAGATGGACTATCGTCCGTCTATTGTACATTTGGTCTGCTCGGAGTGAATCTACTCGACTCCAACGCTTGAAAAATGCCCGACGAACGCTCCGTTCACACCTGTTGCGCGAGCTCCATTAGGGAATCGGGGAGACGGCTTTTAGATTCGGCAGCGTACACACGTGTTAGCTCCGCTAATATAATTTTGAGTGTGGTTTCCTTGTTAAATAAAAGGTGGTATTTAAGTTGTGATGTGAATTCAGATTGGTATGTACATTTTCCTTATCTTATAATTGTTATTTTGCGGTATACAAGGCCTTTAACTTGTGAAGCGTATAGTCATTCCGCCATTATAGGTGGCCATGACCTTCCCGTATGGAAAATTTTAAGTGCACATGGGGACACGATGTTCTAATTGGGTTAAGCCAAATCTAATATAATCTGTCATACCTGGGCACAATTTTACTTAACAAGTGGCTGAATATAGTACCGTAAATGGCTTTCTCTACTTTCTACATACCCTTTTGAATTCATATTATACAATTGCGATACCTTGTTGCCGCCATTTCGATTTATTTTATGTCGTTAGGACAATATCTAAAAAAAAAATAGAATATTTGACCGTTATACCACACTCGAAATTATTTACCTTTAGTTTTTCTCTGTTAACAATAATTATTATCTAAAATAATTATTTGTCTTTATCGTTTTATGTAACGATTTATCGTTTTTCTCTACCTATTTTTTACCTATATTTTTGAACGCTGCGGAAACTAAAGGTGGTCTCCATTTATTTCAACGTTTACCTATTTACTCAATAAGGGTTGTTAACCTCTGTATTTCAATACCTATTTATCTTGAAATTTTACCCCACAAGGGGCGTATTAGTATATATTGTTTGTTGGTGGCCAAACAAATAATATATATATACCACAAGGGTAAATTTTTGTTAATTTTATTAGCTAATGTTATTTTTTTTTCTGTTTCCAAGAGAAACATTGTAAATTTGGGGAATAATATGTTATAGAGATTATTTTGTTTTTCTATTTGGTTTTAAGTCAGACTTTGTCACTGTTTGAAACAAATATTTTCTGAAAGTTTAATATTAGAAATTTTGTATTTAAATTCACTTTTAATTTTCGACTCATTTTTGTTTATATTAAATTCAGAATTCATATTCAGAAATTTGAAAAGGTGTCTGTATTTCGAGAATCTCTTTCCTGTTTTCCTCCTAATGCTGAGGTTATTTTTCTGTGCCTTATTTTTTTATTAATAAACCATTTATCTTAATCCTCCTTCAGGGGATACTTATTTTCTTAATACATAGCTTTCTGCTAGTATTAATTTTTGTAAAGGCCCGGAAACCTGTCAGAAATTCTTAAAATACTGGTTAATACCACTTTTATGTTGCATAAAACTGCCTTGTATTCTGTTTTTGTTCACATGTACCCACGGACCTCGGAATTTCCATCAGGAATCTACGGTCAGGATCTTGTCAGCTGATACGATACTAATCCACGCGGATACCGGAAATACAACCCCTGGACTTTGTAAGCTAAACTTTTTTCTGATATTTTCAGAGGTATATGTCAGCGGAAACAGAGGCGGCAATGCAACCCCTCTGACAGATTTCCTGGTAGTTTTTTATACTTTTATGTTTGTCATTCTCATTAAAATTTAAAGTATTCAATTTGTCACATTTCAATAAATTTTACCATCTAACTTGTACTCAGCTTGTAAATAATTAATTCGAAATTAATTAAAGTAACCTAATTTTTTTTAAATACATAGACTTCAGGCTTCACCTGAACTACTATTTTAATTTTAATTGTTCGTCACTTTGTACATACGGGTAAATTGGAATAAATTGTTATTGTTTTTAACTTGTTGTTTTTATTTGGAGAAGATTTCACACTCTGGATGGTTCTGTTTTACAACTTTCGTATCTTGCAAACTATCTCTTTATAATTTTCTTTTAAAATTTGTTTCTCGGCTAGAGAAGCTGGCGCCCACAAAAAGCAGAAACGTTAAAGAGGACTTGGATGTTTTATTTATTTAGCCGAAAGTTCTTTTACCATACTGTAAGTAGCTAATACCCCGAAACCGACCACGACCCCACCGATTGAAGCTGAGCAGCCGACGGCACCCCAAAAATCTTTTTTTTCTCGTTGTAGCAGCTCGTGTTTTTTGAGTATAAAATATTCATATATTTTTGTTCGAAAAAATTTAAGTGTTGTTGCAGTTGGCGGCTAATCGACGCACTTTAGGCGTGAAACGCCTGTTGGCCGCCATATAGTCCATCACACATTGGATACGGGATGCGTGTTGCCTCGCCGACCGGATCTTGGCTTCCATCTTTTGTATGCGCCGCTGCGCTCTCTCCTGTGGGGAAGAGGTATTTCGCCTCTCCACCTGGGACGAGCGTTGAGCAGCGGCATACACGGCACAATTTATGTGCCAGATGTCAGCCTCTTCTGGTAGCGCTGTACGGAGTTCAGCGTCCACTCTGGCCAGGGCTTGTGGCCCGGGGGTTTTCAGACGGTGTAACCCCCTTCTGGTACTGAGGCCCTCTGGTATTGGCGGAACGAGGAGAGCTACGTCCTCAACCGATGAATGTGGCGGCTCTTCGGCCACCTCATTCACCGGTCCAGGAGCAGCCCTCACGTAGCCCCTACTACGAAGGTGGGATACATAGTCACACAGATTTTGTGGCGTGAAGGCGCTATGCTCTGGTAGCCTCTCACACCACAGAGCATGCATCCGCGCCATGTATCCCCTCCGCGCGGGCTTACTGCTTTCATAACAATGCAGAAGTTCATCCCTCAGTTCATCTGACCACTCAAAGCGTCCTTGGGCATTGCCATTGTTATCAACGGGCGGTCTGTCCGGTTGGGCCCCACCACCTTGCCCTTGACCCCTATCCGCACGGGGTCGATCGTGGGGGCCCTGCCTTCGGCCTATTGGAACCAAAGTTTAGGGCCTGTGGGTGGTTAGCCCAGCAGGCCCACGACCGACACCAGAGGGGAAGACGCTTTCCCCTCCCGGGTGCACTAGGGCTGCCGGTTCGGTTTTGCACCCCAGCTGGAGTAAGTGGTGGCGCTACTCACCAAAGGCTTGATAGATGGAAGTCAACCCCTCCTGCTTATTATTATTATTATTATTATTACAAAAAACCAGTCACCCTACTCTGTGGCTCCGACCCTCACAGAGGGGAGTTGGTAATACCAATAGCCACTCCCCACGCCCGTGGGGTGAGTGACTACCGGGTCCGAGAATCGTGTGCCTTGAGTAGACGCAATGAACCGAGGATGATGGCCTTCTGCATTCTGCCGGCTAAGATCTCTGCCGAATCTCGGCATGCTGGTATGATCTTTAGTTCTGAAAGCAGCGTCTGTCTCATTCCACCGAGGGCTCCTATAATCAGTACCACTATTTTAACAGAATGGGCTGGATAAAGCCTGCGGAGTTCGAAGAGCAAATCTCGATATTTTGTCCGTTTTTCCTGCTCTTTCAAGACAATGTTGCTCTCAGCGGGAGCTGAGAATTCCACGACATACATTGTCTTGAGTTGGTGGTCGAGGAGTACTATGTCAGGCTTGTTGGCTTGTACTTGCCTGACGGTGGGAAACGAGTAGTTCCAATAAATTAGGCACTTCTCATTCCCCACAACGGACTCAATATCCCCCGGAACGTAAGGCAGCACTGGTGTTTCGTCTATCCCATACGAGTGCCTTAGATGATAGTAAAGCACTAGTAATGCTGCGTTGTGTCTATGAATATAGGCCGAGACTGCGTATATCGGGCAAGCCGACAGTAAGTGCATTACAGTCTCCGGCGCCCTGCGGCAGGCCCTGCAGCTGACATCAGGGACCTCCATACCCATGACACGACGTCGATAGACGAGAGTGTTAAATACACCATCCTGGCAAGCCATTATGAATCCCTCGGTCTCAGACTTCAGCCCAGCTGACCTTAAGAAGGCGAAGGTCAGCCTTTCGGATAAGCCGAGGTCTTCTATATTTTTATAGAAGATTCCGTGCAACGGCTTATCCTTATGGAGCTGCAGAAGGATGTTGTGTTCTGCAGCTCTAATGTGGGCTTTTAGTCGAATGGGTTCCAACTCGGTGACAGAGTCGGGGTTTACCCGCTCGACGTCGAAGATGTGACCAAGTTCATCGGCTGCTTTCCGTGCTGCCTTAAAGAGAAAAGCTCCTACCTCTGCATTTTCATGGTCTCGGACCATGCAGAGGAGGGGATCCGAACTCCTGATGACCTTACATACTCCATCCAGAACCATCCTGCTATGGAGACTCTCCAAGCTCAAGAGTCCACGGCCTCCCCGATGTCGTGGGAGATATAACCGTGGAACGGACGATTTAGGATGCAAGCTCCTATTGAGATGCATCTTCTTGAGGGTTACTACATCAAGTTGACGCAGCTCTTCTCTAGTCCACTTCACTACTCCGAAAGAGTAGAGAAGGATCGGAACGGCAAGCATATTTGTAGCAGACACCTTGTTCTTCCCCGACAGTTCTGAAGACCAGATCTGTCGGAGTAGGTGCTGATACTTGCCGCGGAGAGCGTTTTTCACTACACTCACTTCTTGGCTGGAGCGTTGCTCGACACCCAAGTAAGTGTACGACTCTCCGGCATCTAGATGGTGTAAGATGCTTCCATCCACGAGCTGGGCGTCCTCTCCGTAGTCACCGCATCGTCCTCTCTTGAGATGGATCAGTGCGCATTTGTCCAACCCGAACTGCATACCGACAGCCTGCGTGTACTCCTGTACCACCCTAAGGGACTGCTGGAGATCCCTCTCTCCAGAGGCATAAAGTTTAAGGTCATCCATATAAAATAGATGGGTGACCTTATGCCTCCTGTCGCCGGGGGTACCGCAGTTGTAGCCACGGGTTTTCCGGAGCAAGACGGATAATGGCAGTAGTGACATGCAAAAGAGAAGGGGGCTGAGGGAATCTCCCTGAAATACTCCTCTTCTGAATGTTACCGACTCTGTTTGGACTCTATCGTTACCCGATATAATGGTAAAGCGAGTCCTCCAGAGCGGCATCAGTTCTTCAATACACCTCACTACGGGGCCTGGTACCACAAGACATCGGAGCAAATGAACAATGAGCTCATGCGATGTCATGTCAAATGCCTTGCGGTAGTCGATCCAGGCCATAGAGAGGTTCCGCTTATACTGCATGGAGTCCTGTGTGACACATCTGTCGATCAGCAGGTTCTCCTTGCAGCCAGCGACGCCTCTCTTCGACCCTCGTTGCTCATATATCCGTTCGTAAACCGGTTCAACTGCGTGGAGCACTCGCATGTACAAAATGCGTGTAAACACCTTGTAGCATGCGTTTAGACATGTTATCGGTCTGTAGTTCTTTGGGTTGGACAAATCTCCGTTCTTGGGGATCAGCACTGTCCGCCCCTCAACAACCCAAGAAGGGATTTGCTGCTCCCCATTCAACCAGGAATTAAAAATTCTGGCCAAATGGTGGTGGGTGCTCGATAACTTTTTCCACCAAAAGTTATTTATCCCATCGGGACCTGGAGCAGCAAAGTTCCTAGAGCCCTCGAGAGCCCTACGTACCTCTTCTGGGGTTATTGGTTCGCACACTCCCTGTGGTTGCTGAAGCCTTTGACAAAAGGCTTCAAAGTGTGCAAGGGCAGGAGAATCTCGGTTGAGTGGAAGCCTCTCCTCGTACAGCGTTTTCCAGAAGTTCTCCACCTGATCTGCAGTCGGCGGATTTTCTACGCGGAGGCGGTTGGAAAAGGCGCGAGGGTTTTTCGCGGAACAGTTTATTTTCCGCAAGCCCTCTCGCCCGCCTCACTAGTGACTTTTTGCAAGTCACTAGCATCCGTATCCTGTCGAGACAGTGCTGTTTGGTGGTTCGCAGCACTGCCTCATTGAGTGTGTGATGGGCGCGTCTTAAGTTGGCGGCTAATCGACGCACTTTAGGCGTGAACGGCCTGTTGGCCGCCATATAGTCCATCACACATTGGATACGGGATGCGTGTTGCCTCGCCGACCGGATCTTGGCTTCCATCTTTTGTATGCGCCGCTCCGCCCTCTCCTGTGGGGAAGCAGTGTTTCGCCCCTCCGCCCGAGAAAAGCGTTGAGCAGCAGCATACACGGCACAGTTTATGTGCCAGATGTCAGCCCGTTCTGGTAGCACTGCACGAAGTTCTTCATCCACTCTGGCCAGGTCTTGTGGCCCGGGGGTTTTTATGTGGTGTAGCTCCTGTCTGGTACTGAGGCCCTCTGGTGTTGGCGGAACGAGAAAAACCACGTCCTCAACCGGTGAATGCGGCGGCTCTTCGGCCACCTCATTCACCGGTCCAGGAGCAGCCCTCACGTAGCCCCTACTACGAAGGTGGGATGCATCCGCGCCATGTATCCCCTCCGCGCGGGCTCACTGCTTTCATAACAATACAGAAGTTCATCTGTCCACTCAAAGCGTCCTTGTAGCTCGCGGTCGTCGTTAGGCAATCGATCCGGTTGGGCCCCACCACCTTGCCCGTGACCCCTATCCGGATGGGGTCGATTGTGGGGGCCCTGCCTTCGGTTTATAGGAACCGGAGTGTAGAAACTTGTGGGTGGTTAGCCCAACAAGCCCACGACCGACACCAGAGGGGAAGATGCTTTCCCCTCCCGGGTGCACTAGGGCTGCCGGTTCGGTTTTGTACCCCAGCTGAAGTAAGTGGTGGCGCTACTCACCAAAGGCTTGATAGATGGAAGTCAGCCCCTCCTGCTTTATTATTATTATTATTATTATTATTCAAAGTGTATCACATGATTTTCCTGGGGGGAAGCAAGAGTCCATCGGTCCGAGAACAAGATGGATTGCTTTATTGCAATATTAGTTTTCTCCTATTACCCCCCTAACAATTGAGCATGTATCTAGGATTACTGCCTTCTGGAGAGGCATGTATAGTTCCCATTCTAATCCGAGCTGACTGATATTCGTTAGCGATCTAGGTATTTCTCCAGTGGCCCCCACAACTATAGGTGTAATAACCACAGATTCCATGTTCCACATTTGACGGATCTCGTCTACCAACGGTAAGTAAGTACCAAATCCGGGATGTTGTTCGCTATTGGTCTATCCGTTATTATCTTGCGATTCCAATATAATTTGACTCGCTCGTCTTCACACACCTGCGGGGGGTCATATTCATAATATGGAACAGAGTCTGTCAGTCCTATATGTTTTTCCCTGATTTTCTGGTGTATAATTTTACCCATCCTGTTATGTCTATGTAAGTAGGCCTTTGCTGCAAGTGTTGAGCACCCTGCAATAATGTGGTCTAGATACTCGCTCTTCTCATTGCACAGTCGGCATTTGATCTGTCCTATTTGTTCTCCTAGGATCATTTTTCTGTAGACTCTTGTGGAAATCACATGATCTTGAATCGCCGCCAGAAATCCTTCAGTTTCAACAAATAGGTTGCCGTGGCGTAAATGTGCAGTAGAAGAGACTGTATATATGTTCTCATTTTCTATGCCAGGCAGGTATTTACCATGGAGACTCTTACTACGCCATTGAGCCATAAACTGTTCGGGTGTTAACGTGTCATCAAGCGGGTTGAAATTCCTGTTGGCAAGTTTTAATGGAGTAGCTTTTTTGTCTGTCAGTACGACTACACGGTGTATCTCACTTTCACAGGCTTTGTTGTAAAAGTACTTCTTCAGATTTTCCACTTGCTTGTTGTGTCTGGCTCTCACATCTGGGATCCCGCGCCCGCCCATTTTCCGGGGCAAGTGAAATCTTTCTGTGGCGGATTTCGGATGGTGGGCTCTGTGTTTACGAAATTCTTTGCGGGTTTTGGTGTTAATTTCCTCGAGCTCTGTTTTCGTCCACTTGATTACACCGAAGCTGTAAGTAATGGCTGAGGTTGCATAGGTATTTATGGCTTTCGCCACGTTCTTCCCCGATAATTTGGAGCGGAGAATGGAGCGTACACGCTGCAGGTAAGTATTGGTGACTTTTTCTTTCGCGGCTTTGTGATCTACACCACGGTCTTGCAAGTATCCTAGATATTTGTACTGTTCTCCTTCTTCCATACCTATGACAACACCTTGGTCTCTACCTACTTCATAGCGTCTGTGTTGCACCCACTGACCTTTCTCCATCCCATTAATTCTACACTTATCCAAACCGAATTTCATATGGATATCACTGCTGAAGCGACCCACGCACGCTAATAGATCCTCTATATGTTTGGAGGTTTTAGCATATAACTTTAAGTCATCCATATACCACAGATGACTTATAGGGCGTTGGGCTTGTGGGAGGTTGTAGCCTTTCTCTTGTCGATTCAACATTGTGGTCAGCGGTCTCAGAGCTAAGCAAAACCATAGCGGGCTTAGCGCGTCTCCTTCAAATATCCCGCGGTTGATGTTGATAACACCTGCGTTGAATATTCCGTTAGCTGTATTAAGCGTCAACTTGGTGTTCCACTGCGTCATGGCATGTTTCAAGAATTGCCTCGACCCCGTATAGCTCAAGCACTTCGGGCAGCCATGAATGCGGTACGCTGTCGAATGCTTTTTGATAGTCAACAAATGCCGTGTATAGGTTGCCTTTGGTGTCTCTCGCGTGGGACATAATGACAGAGTCAATTATGATTTGTTGTTTTTTTTTAATTCGACATTAGCGTTCCAGGAGAAGTTAATTTAACTTCCAGTTAAAAGTGAACGAACTGTCTTACGTACATTCCGCAAGAAAACAAACTGTTTTAGAACAAATTTTATAAAAATCCGCAAGCGCAAATTCGCATTCCGCAACTATCTGAAAGGGGCTTATCTCAGGAGCACAAATGGTGACGTCACATCGGTCGACCTTGAAGCTAACGGATTTGCCAATGTTAGCAATTCTTTCTGTTTATAATCCTTGTGGTAAAGGAGCAAATGCTAATTAATGTTTATTCGTCTTTTAGTTCATGTCTCAAACCCTGATTAAATAATACACTTCTATTCATTATCTATGCCCAAAAAAATGTCCAAATTTGATCTCTTACTCTTTCCTGAAGGACAGTGTGTTTGCATCCGCGTATGGCGCCAAGTTTCACCAGACAGGTGATTGTTTCTCAAGCATACCAAATTATTTCCCTGATCCTCTCACTGAAATTATTTCGCTTGTTTGTCAAATATCTTGTAGAGTTCTTTTCCTTCCTTTTTCTACTAACATTCATTAAAAAAACTCAACTCTCTCTTAGCTTTCTTTTCTGATTGACATTTTTTTGTCACCAGGTCACCCTTTTTTTTTTAATCAAAAATTCAATTTCATCTTTCAGTTTATTGAATTTCAACTTTAGTTCTTACTTCTCAATGTTATTTCTGCACTGATGGTAATTTTCTGTAGTTATTTATATTCATGTATGTTTTAGTTTCCTTCTGTTTTCTTTTTTTCGCATCACTAGCAGTTAGCACTAAGTTTTAGATCACTAATTAGCCTATTTACAAAATTTAATACTAAAATCTAATTTCACATGAAGTTGTGGTTATTTTACAAATTAAATATTGTTCTTTGCTTCAGCTGTGTGCCAATTTACTGTTAGATTCTTTATTTTAGTATGATCTGCAATGTTTTAAGTGTACTATATATTATTATCTAAATCGTTTAAATATCATTTTTATTTTCATTTAATCAACAAATTCCTTTGCTTCATTACATTAGTCAATATTTATTACATCTTCTCAATTTTAATTTGGTCTTCATAAAAATACATTATATATCCCCCCCTAGCTTTTGTTATGCTTAATAAAAATATGTGGCTATCTATATTTACGTGTTTTTATTTTGTTTGTTTAGATAAGGATAAATCATGCTTATGTGAAATCTACCTTTTATTATGTTAGTTTGTGAGTCAAGCAATTCATAGACATTTTCACAAATAATCTTTATTATTTTAAATGGGCCTTCATATGGCAGTTGCAGTTTTGCACAAATGTTTAATTTTTTGTTTGGTACTCTTAACCTTTTGATAATCACTAAATCTCCCACTTTGAATATTATTCTTTTCTTAATTTTGCTGTTGGTTTTTTGCTGATATTTGATTGATGTTTTAAATATTGAAACACCTCTACCCCCCATCAAATCATTATAAATAAAAATCCTGGTCACGTGAACCAGTGAAACATCTCAACCCCAGGGATGTTAATTAATATCAAAATCCTTGATCGTGAAGCAATCAAGAACTTATTAATTCCTACCCAGTAGTTAATTATCTCAATTTTATGTCAAGATAAAATAAACAAATTGGCCATTTACGTGATCGTCTAGTTTTATGTGGTTAGGACTTTAATTACGTTGTGTGTGTGTGTAGTAACCCTTTATAATTACCCCAGGTTCTTTGATTTAAAGTTTGGTATTACTTGTTTCTGTCTGATACGATATACCTTAGAAAATTTATCATTCTGTTAATCTAAATACCTGGTAAACTTGAACACACTGTCTATTAATTGAGAAACCTAGTTAATTTGATATATTATTTATGTAGTATTTTATTACTCAAGGTTGCACTGTACATTTATAGTTGAAGTTTGTTTTCTAATTTATTTGATTGGAAGGAAATCATTTATTTAGCTTATTAGTTGCGGGATGAAAAAGGTAAAGGTGAAAGCAAAGACAATAATTGATGGGAAAAAGTAGTCAAAAAAACCCATTTTTATTTTATATAAATTGATGCGGCAAATAGCCGTACATGAAATCAAAACAATCCAAATATTTGAGACAATTGCCTAAATATTATAATAGGAAAATTTGCGCTGCTATAGTAATGACCATACTATAAATATGCTGAGTGTTTTGATGCAATAACAAGAACTGAGATACAAAAGTATGCTGTGTTATTTTAATAGTAATTAGAGTTGTGGCAAATGCCTGAATAAACATATCACATGTCTACATTGAGAAACTAATATAGACAAGAATAAGAGCAGTGACAATAGTCTATGTACCTACATAATAATTAATAATTGAACTACACAGAAATAAGACAACCATTTTCTCCGACGGTGTCAAGGCCGGAGCCGGGATTCGAACCCAGTGGCGCGAAACTCGTGTGATTAATAGCGATTGCCACCTCGCATCTCAAACAACACGACTATCGGCCAGACAATACTTATTTTGAACAGTTGTGACAATAGTCTGTAAATGATAATTTTTTAATAGAGCTGTTAGCAATTGCTAGGTAATAATGTTTTATAATTAAAGAAAGTTGTTAGCAATCGCTAGATAATAATGATTTATAATTAAAGCCAAGTTAGCAATAGCCAAATAATGAATCGAATGCAAAACCAAGGACAAGAATCATGTCATGTTTATACATTATCAATAGTAAGTTGAGAAATGACCATTAAATACTCATGTAAGAGATCATAGAGTGTTGAGGAAATATCCTTTAATTATACATTGTTTATTGATTGAAATTAGAGTAGGAACAATCGTTCAGATAATCATATTAATCTTGCTGAGGTGAGAATTTACACTCACGTAAAATCTTTTAGAATGTTGCTGGGGAAATCTCCCTATAGTCATTAAATAGGGAAGCAACCAGAAGATTGCCTATGATTGTCAAACATATGAAGCCGCGAATCCGCGAAGGTAAGAAAGTGCGGTTGCATCACCCTTCAATCGAACAAGTGACCAGGCATTGCCTGAAATATTGACATCCCTCGTTGTAACTGAGCCCAATAAGAGAACAGAACCAGCCAATTGGCCGTAGTCAATGGTTCAAACCTTTGTTAACGCAAAGTACACCAAATTCACGTGACGATAATTTTCAATTGTAGGTAGATGTTAAACAATTAGACAACCTTGTGGTTACAGTAGGAAAACATTCCTAGTGTACTTTAAATATAAAGCATTCTTGAAAAATCTTACGAGAGATGAGGTGGACATGAGAGTCAACTATTTTTTTTATAAAAACTGCAGAATAATTATTAACATGAAGTTGGACGAGTCTATGATAAAATATCTTGTTATTGCATAGCTCTAAATATATAGTTCTTGAATATAAACTTGTTATTTTGCAAACACAAATTTCCCTAGTAAAACATTCAGAAAGTGAAATTTTATGAATTAAATTCGTGAATGAAATAATAACTGAATAACTGGTAATATAATATTCTTTATAATAAAAAATCAAAGCTAGTATTTCATAAAAAACTAATATTCCTTTAGTACCACAAATAAGCCAATTTCCCCTATCCCCCCCCCCAAACCAGAATGTAAAGTCAATATTAAATAATAACGCAGAGAAGTAAATAGGTTTGATACTTAGATAGTTATGTTCGTGAAATTGTCGTCGTGTAAATTGCGAAGTTATGTTCTAGCAGCCCAAATCTTTTAGTAGCCAGCCTGGATTTATTCGTAGAATTTATGGATGTATTTAGAGAACTAAGGCGGGCTCGAGTTTTGATCGTCGACAAGCATCCTGCAATTAGTTCTCTAATTAGCAAATTCAGAGGGTTCGAAAATCGACGACAAACATCCTCGATGAATAAGCATTCTTCCGGGCAAACCGAGAGGGCTCGTAGGTAAACGTCGGCAAGCATCCTCTATCAGTTCTGCCAGGAGGTATAGCATCGCCTGGCTTTTATTCTGTTCTTCCAACAACGCGGTTCCAAAATCACAGTGCCAATTCTCCCATTAGCTGAACGTTGCTTGTATATTTGACACATGAGACGTGGCTCCGGTATCCTGCCCTATCTTCGTCTTATACGTTTGCTTAAAGTCTCCCTATTCACTTCATACACAACTCTCGACGCTTTGCTGGTTTTGCTAATGCATTAGTCTTGTTTTTAAAACTGCCAAGTTTTAGATAAGAATTAATAACTATGTTACAAGCTATTTTAAAGTGGCACTTGACATATGTACAACTTTCTACCCTAATAAGTTAAAACGTAACGGCGCCCTGAAGTCGGCTATCATCTGGTATTGTGAAAATAATTTCTGTTGTAAAATTAATGTTTGCATAAATTTGGAAATGAAATTAAGAATGTAATGTTTAAATAATTTCTGGTTAATTGTAGTTATAAATCGATATTTCCCTGAATTTAAAACAAATTTAAGACTTATTTTTAAAATAGGACGCCCCCCAGGGCGGTCTTCTTCAATATGAGTTATTTAACTTTTAAATGTAAATTTTGTATGTCTTCTCTGTCTGTTATATCCCATGGTCGTGTCGGTAATGTGTTTTTCATGAGTAATATAGGTGATATGTGTGTGTTCGTGTTCGGTGTATTGTTTATGTAGTCTTCTATTGTGTGTAAATAGTGTGACCAGGTTGTCCGTCTGTCATGTGTGTAGAGTCTCAACAATTTTATCACTTCCTGATTATATCTCTCCACCGGATTGGTATTTGGATGTCTAATTGTGGTGAATATAATTTTAATTTAATTTTTTGTACAAAAGTTTTTGAATCTGTCATTCTTGAAGTATGTCGCGTTGTCCGTCAGTAATGTCTGTGGTTTTCCTAATTCACTATTGTATTCAATTTATTTTTAGGATAGTAGTCTTTGTGTTTACATACCTTTTACTAGGATATAACTTTACAAATTTGCTGTATACATCATACATTACTAATATGTGTTTATATTCATCATCACTAGTTATCAAATTCGAGATGTAGTTTATTGCTATTATTTTTAAAGGTTCTAGAGCTATGATACTCCCTACGGTATTTTGATTCGTATGATTTTTATATTTTCCGATACAACAAAGTTTGCATCGGCCTATACTTTCTTTGAATATTTTTATATCATTTTTGCAATAATAATTTTCTCTAAGATAAGATTTTCTAATACCAGTGTATCTAAATCTTTCATGCAAATCCATAGCTATCATTCCCGTTAATTTTCCTCCTACTACATATAATTCTTTTTCTCCTATACTTTTGATTATAATATTATATTTTAACTCATATCCCTTATATCTGCCACTTTCCAACTGCTCCTTCAGTTGCACCAATTCATTCTGACTTTGTCTCATTTGCTCTTCTGAATATAAGCCTTCCCTTTCTCTCAACTCATTCAATGCCACTAAAAATGTATTTGGTTTACCTAACTCTGTTTGATTCATTCTGCTTAAGGCATCTGCTGTTATATTGTTTTTGCCAGGTATATGGCGAATTGTAAATTTGTATTCTTGTAATAACAATGACCATCTATAAATTCTATTATTAGCGAAACGATTGTGCATGAGAAATTGTAATGCTGAATGATCAGTTTCAATGATAAACAGATTTGAGGTAAGATAAAATTTTAGTTTATTTAAACAGTAACATATGCCAACATTTCCTTTTCTGAAATGGTATATCTTATTTCATATAATTTCAAAACTCTGGATACAAAACATATCGGTATCTCTATTCCCTTCTGATAATGCACCAGTTCACCACCTATTGCAAAATCAGATGAGTCACATCTTAAAATAAACATTTCATTGCAGTTAGGATTATACAGAGTTACTGGTAATTCGATACATTCCTTTGGAGATGTGATGGGGCATGATCTAAGAAGTATATTTAGCCCTAACATATATTATGCAAAACTCAATAGTTTTTGAGATTTTTTTTTGTTTTTCTCAAAAAGTAGATCTTAATGTCCTAAAAGTTAATTTTCGAAAAATCTATTTGACATTTTTAAATTTTTTAACCTCTCCACAATAAAATTGTGAGAGGTTACTAAAATTGGTTCAAAAATGAAAATTGAGATAACATCAAATCTTTACGTTTTGAGGTCTTAGGAACCCAAAAAAGTGGTTTTTGAAAAATGTCTGTGTGTGTGTATGTGTGTATGTGTGTTAGCACGATAGCGCCGAAACTACTGAACGGATTTGAATGAAGCTTTGCGTGTGCGTTTTTTTAATGTCTCAGAAGATCTGAAAAGGTTTTGGTTGAGATCGGATTACGTTTAGTGCCATTGTGACGCAACAAGTTGTTTATTTTATATTTACTTTCAATTTGCAATGGAACCATTGAAAAGCCGTTAAACTTCTGATTTCAACGATATATCACACTTCCACCCTTTCGATTTGGTTTCCGTGAAAAAAATTAAAAACAAAGCAAATATGGCATAGATCGCATTTCGCATGATGCGAGTAGCCATTACGTCGTGAAACTCGTCACATCACGTATCAATTCACGTATGAGGGTTTCTTCACTGCTCTAGAAGTAGAGCGGATTACGTTTAGTGCCGTTTTTAAATATATATACAGACAAATCGAAGAATTAAACTACAAATATTCATCTAAAATCTAGTAAAATTACTGAAATGATAATGTTTGATTTAACAAAGGCAGCCGCGAGCGATCGAATTGCAACGAGCAAATTTTGATGATTGTCATTGTCATCGTTTGTCATCCGATAACGTTGGTGCCATGTCATGTTAATAAGATTTCGGCACATTTGTAACTTTTAGTGGATTGTCACAAACGTTAAAGGTAGATGTAACAATATCAATATCATATGCTTTCTGTACCTTCGTTGGTGAATTTATTATAGATTATCACTTTACCAATTTTCAGTTTGTTGCTTTACAAATCTGTAGTATTTAGGATAACTAGACTTTCTTAGTCGTTCAAGTGATGTTAAAGTTGTTAATATCGTAATAGTATATCATTCAACGAGCGATAATGTAGGTAATAACTCGCATAGATGATTGTAAATTCATTAAGTTGAGGGTTTTTTAGTGCCTCAGAAGATCTGAAAAGGTTTTGGATGAGATCTGATTACGTTTAGTGCCGTTTTGTTACACAATTTAATGCTCTTTTCGGCTTCAAAGATCCACCGAGTGGGGAGGTTCCAGCCGCTTCCAGTAGCTGCCGATTTTTTTTACTGGATTACTTGTCCAATATTATAGATATCCGTTTGGAATGAAAAATATCTAGAAACATTTCGATCATGTGAACATCTGAAATAAAAACTTAAAAAAATTTTTTTTAAAAATCAGCTATGAAATTTACCTATTAGGTTTCTTCAAAAAAATATTAACGTAACACGCGCATAAATTATTATAAAAATTGCCTTATTTCAATAGCTATCTAACAAGGTACAAATGTTCAATATACCCTTAATAGTTCTAAGAAAATACTAGTAAAAATAACACAAGTAGTACGAATTTTATTTTTAGATAAACAGTAAAAAACATTTTAAAAGTAGAGTTTAATTCTTCATTAATTTCAAAGTTGTACTTTATTTTTTATATGTCTTGCTCAAAATGGGAGCCCCTATTCCGTATACAGACACGGCAGCGTCTTCTTATTTCCGTCCTTGTTACTCTGGTTGTCAGATTATGCCTTATGTGTTGGGCAGCATCGACTATCCTTTGTCTAAGGTTCTCTATAGTATTGACTGGTGTGGCATAGACCATCTCCTTCATATGACCCCATACGTAATAATCAAGGAGTGTTAAGTCAGGGCTTCGCTCTGGCCAAGGTATTGGACCCGCTCTTCCAATCCAACGGTTAGGGAAACGTTGATCAAGCAACTGTCGTACTGTCAGCTGATAATGTGCTGGACAACCGTCGTTCTGAAACATCATTCGCTGTCTGACGGCGAGAGGAACATCTTCTAAAATCACCGCCAGATCATTTCTTAAAAAATTTTCATAGATTTCCCCGTTTAAATTTTGAGGAAGAAAGTGTGGCCCTATTAAATAGTGGCCAATGACTCCTATCCACATATTAATAGAAAACTTCATTTGGAAACTAATTTCACGTGTTAACTTGGGATATTCCTCTGCCCAATAATGTAGGTTGTGGAAATTTGTTATACCCTCGCGATTAAATTTCGACTCGTCCGTCCATAAAATACTTGTTAAAAAATTTGCACTTTCTGCATCTGAATTTAACATAAAGCGGCAGAATTCCACTCTCCTTCCAGGATCACCTTCCTCCAAGCCTTGGACAGGGGTATAGTAGTAAGGATGGCATCTAACTCTACGTATCGTAGACCAAATTTTCCATTGTGACGCTCCGGTTAGTCTTGCGACTTTATTAGTTGAAATAGTTGGGTCTTCCTCAAAATACCTCAATATTTCTTCCTCATCATCTGGTTCATAAACGGGAGGAGCACCAGCGTCACTTCTTCTACATTTCACGGAGCCAGTTTCAGCGATATTTCGATATGCCGTACTGAATACACGTGCATTTGGTAAGCGGCGGTTAGGGTACCAAAGAACATATTCTCGGCGAGCTTCAGCAGCGTTGCCGCCACATTATCCATAGACAAACAAGATATCAGCGACCAGCGTATTCTGCGTTGGCATTCGCGGCCATGGCACAGAAAATACAATAACAACAACTAATAACAACAACTACGAGCAAAATCAAAATCTTCGATAACTAATTTAACAAGACCAACAAACTTAAGGGACACGGAGATAAGAATGTCAGTTAATGACATATATGCACAAACGTCAAAGTCAAGGACTGACTGACTTAAATGAAAATGAACGATTAGTCGTTTAATAAATTCCGCCACCAGCATTATCTTTACTAATTTTTTATTAGAACTATCAAGGGTACATTAAACATTTCTACCTAGTTAGATAGCTATTGAAATAAGGAAGTTTTTATAATAATTTGTACGCGTGCTACATTAATATTTTTTTGAAAAACCTAATAGGTAAATTTCATAACTGATTTAAAAAAAAAAATAATTTACAAGTTTTTATTTTAAATGTTCACATGATCGAAATGTTTCCGGATATTTTTCATTCCAAACGGATATCTATAATATTGGACAAGTAATCCAGTAAAAAAAAATTTAAAAATGTCAAGTAGATTTTTCGGAAATTAACTTTTAAGACATTAAGATCTACTTTTTTGAGAAAAACAAAAAATATGAAATATCTCAAATACTATTGAGTTTTGCATAATGTATTAGGGCTAGATTTACTCCTTAGCTCACGCCCCATCACATCTCCAAAGGAATGTATCGAATTACCAGTAACCCTGTATAATGCTAAGTTTCTTACAATAATTTCTTTTAAGTCTTGAAAAGCTTTCTCATGTATACTAAACCATTTCCATTTTACTCCCTTTTTTAATAATACTATTAGTGGAACTTGCTTTTGAGATAAATTTTGTACAAATCTTCGATAATAATTCAACATGCCCAAAAATCCTCGTAATGTTTTCAAATTGTAAGGTCGTGGATACTTCCTAATTATTTCCAGCATATCTTCATTTATGTCAATCCCTTCTTTATTTATTTTGTACCCTAAATATTCAGTTTCCCTCTGAAAAAATTTACATTTGTCTATGTTTAATTTTAGACCTGATTGATCTAAGGCTCCTAAGATAATTTTGATATGTTTCATATGCTCTTTCTCGTCTTATGTGAAAATTAATATATCATCCACATAGTGTATGCAGAAGTCTTGATATTTATTTAAAATCTTTTGTAATGCATGCGTTAATGCTGCCGTCGAACTTTGCAAACCAAATGGTACCACACAAAATTGATATATATTACCTTCAATACTGAAGCCTGTGTATTTTCTACATTTTTGATCAAGTGGAATCAACCAGAATGAATTTTTTAAGTCTAATTTACTATAAAAATTATCTGATTTTAAACAACCTATTATGCTTTCTATAATATTGATCGGCTTTTCATATTGAGGACTTGTAATTTGATTAATTTTCCTTGCATCCAGGCAAATTCTTATGGAATCATTTTCCTTTTTAACAATTACTATAGGATTTATATAGTTTGTTTGAGACTTTTCGATAATACCTTCTTTTAACATTAAATCTAGCTCTTTTCTAATTTGTTCCCTGTGTTTATATGGGATTGGATATTCTTTTTGAAGTTATAATTTTATTTTTTAAATATTCAAAATTGTTTTGTATTACTTTATCATTTATTATACTTACTTCAGAGCCTATATCTAGTAATGCATTTAATGTTGTTTTATTTAATGCTAATTCTATAATTGGTAATTTATATGTTAAAATCTCAGTATTATCGTTTTGGTCTATTTTAATAAATTCCCTGGGATGCTGATATGTAGAATTTTGTTGGCTTACATTTGATTTGCAGGTTGACGAAAATTTTGCTCGTCTCCCTGTGTCTCTATTGTGGCAATTGTCTCAATTGTGTTCACGTCATGCTGTCTTCTGTCGTTGTTTTTTTCATAATCACTCTTTTTCTTGTTGTCTTGTCCTTGTTTATTCGCGCTGTTGTTATAACTTTTGCTGTAATAAGTTTGTTGTCCTTGTTCTCTCCTGTCATCATCATTGTTTTCATATCTTCTCTGTTGTGTTCTGTTTCTATCATTTGTATATTTATAGGTTGTTTGTCTCTGATTTTCATCATTTCTTTCATACCGTTTGTATATGTCTGGTATCGTCCATTATTATCTCTATATCCATTGTTCTGATATGTATGTTATCATTGCTATAATTTTGCCCCTTGTAATTGTTATTTCTTTCCATCTTTACATCGTCTAGCCTTCTCAAATATTGTAATAGTTTTTCTAAAGTGTCTATGCCTTGGATAAGTATGACATCCCTAATATTTCCATTAAAATGCCGGGCAAAGTATTTAACATTTCCACATCAGGCATACGTGGTTCCAAATGTCTAACATAACTATATTTCAGCAATATGTATTTTTCCCTATTGCATATTACCGGAGCAAGGCGCCTAGCGAAAACGATAAAAGAATAATATGTATATCTTTAACAAAAAAAATTAACCAACAAAGGAGAATGTGAAATATATTTATCAAATTTATATCAATCAACGCGGCCGCCAGGCCAGTAATAGAAAAAATTGTTTTTAGTGAGTAGCGATGGGAGCTACGCACTCCGGCCAACTAGTCGGCGGGGGAGTGAGTAAGAAAGGTGGTAGTTTTTAACTGACTGATTTGACTGGGAGATACTGAGTGGTAAAAAAAAAGATGGTCAAATAATATTAGTAGCTGTATTGACAAATAATTAGCAAAAACAAAATAGACAACAACAAAATGGTTAAAATACACACTATTAAAAAGGTTATATAAATATGTACGTGTAAATGGCGTAATTATCGCAAAATTACAGGCGCTAACAAAAATTATATCCTTATACAAGGTAACCGTAGATCGAAGGTGATCACTTTCATCTCAGGCGTTTATATAATTACATAACATAATATAATAAAATGTCAAAATATGACCAAACACTAAAAGTAGATATTATACAGCTACGAATAAAGTAATTTGGAGAAATTCAACGATAATAGATTTTTCTATAAAATGGTTCAGTTTAAATTAGACATATATGGTGTTATACAATTATTGGCACTTAGCTGCGTTATTTTGTATGGTGAGGGCATGCCACGCCAAATCCTGGGCTGGAAAGGTATAGACCCACCTTCGTTTTCAAACTCTCAGGCCGGTTGTTCGAGATACGTTGCTTACATAAGTCCACCAGTTACAAAGTAGAGCACCAACTTACCAAGAAAGTAGACAAGAAGAAAAGAGAAAAAAAAAAAAACTGAAATAAGTAAATACAAAAAAAATTGAAAAGTATTACATAACCAGTTTCACAAAAAAATACAGTACTCACTTCTACGCCCTGTAGAAGGTTTCTTTACATAGACTTGTCTGAGGGCTGATGATTTCGATATACCATAGGTACTGAAATAGAGCAAAGGGAATCATTTAAAAATCTCCCACTTAAGATGGCGGATAAGAAAAACTTACCATGAGCTAATAATAATCCGTATAAAACGGAAATTGCAGGAGCCAAAAGCACACAAATTCTCTCACAGAATATATTCCTCACAAACTCCACTACTTTGTAATATTACTCCCAAATTAATGGAACTTTATAACAACTACAAAATAACTCAGCTCGAAACCTGCCTATTCGAAATCTCAGACGAAACAGAAAAACGGAAAGTCAGCACGAATTTCAACCGGAGCACAAAAAAAACATTATTAAAACGAAAAGACGCTAAAGAAGTCAGAAAAAAAATAACAATAAAATAATCGCAGAATACAAGTAGCATATTAATAATATAATAATAATAATAAGCGGGTAGCGGGTAGGTACTCTAGTGCGATCCCGGCACCCGATAGACCTACTTCAGGGATCTAGCGAACCCTGTCCACGCGAGCTCTTGGTTTCTCTCAAATCCTATCACCGGGAGAACCATGTCCTAACTTTGTGTCCTGTCCATCCCTCTCCCAAACCCACCTGTCTCCCATCCCATCGAGGACCTCACCGTGTAAACAAAGGCGTAATCCCAAGGCGTTAGTGCAGCACCGTACCGAAGGGATGAATGCTCTCACGTGACGAGAGCGCTAACGGTGGCCTGTGGATACCTGGGGACCTTCACAGTATTCAAATCCCCCGACCGTAGTAAACGGAGCCCTGCTACTTGGTCGCTATTATTTCTCCGGTACTCGTGGGAATACGATGAGGAAATCAATTAACCTTAGAAATAGAAGAATTTCAGGTGAGCCTAGACAGCAGGATCGGGAGCAAATCGCCCAAGAGCCTGCAACTAATGCTCAAAATGATGAGGTCGGCAACACCACAGCAATGGACAACGGCGAAGAAGATGCAAACGTTCCGACTGGACAGCAGCCTATTCGTAGACGGGCTGCTCCCAAGCGGACTGAAACAACTACCAGAATGAAATGGAGCAGAGAATTAAACATAGATGTTATCCGTACCTACCTGCTAGTAAATAATTGTAGAGATGATCCTTTGCCGGGCTGGAGGCGCAAGCTGTACTCCGAGTTTACAAAAAGACACCCTGAATTCAAACTTTCAGAACAAAACCTAGCAGATCGAAAAAAATTTGATTATTAGACGAAAGTATCTAACACAGATTGAAGTAGATACTATACGTAGGGAAGTAGGCTTTGAAATCTACAACGAAGAAATTCTCCAAGAATCCGAGGATAATGACGCTCATGAACAGCCAACTGAGCAAAATACAGCTACAGACGAATATTCTGAGAAATTGCTCAGCTACTTTAATCTATTTCGATACTCTGATCCCTTGGAGAGACCGGCTATTCCTAAATTAATTTTCAATAAAAACACACAACAGCACATTAAGCGAGTAGACGCGGCCTTAAAAGAAATGAAGATCTACAAATAACAAGCCTAGCTGATGTTCATACGGCTATATTTGCGGGAGCAGCAACCGTAATAGATTTCAATGGCCAAAAGCTATACAGTAATGGAACTAAATCTACCACAAAGAAGAGGGTACCTGCATGGAAAACTCGACTCCAAAAGCAAATAGACATACTGAGGTCCGAAGCCAACTTAATACGCGAATATTTAGCTAACGACAACAGCCCAAAAGTTGGAAGAAAAATACAGCACATTTGCCGCAGAAAGCACTTACACATGAGAGACCCTGAACTAGCTGAAAAGCTAACAATTTACTACGACGAAGCTAGACAAAAGTGCAAAGTAAAAGGTGCCAGACTAAGGCGGTATAATGAGGCGACTACACGTAAAGAACATAATTATCTCTTCTGTAAGAATCAGAAGATGTTCTATCGCAACCTGGAAAACCAAAACCAACCTGATAAGGAGCATGCCCAAATTGATCAAAACCGCTTAGAAAAATACTGGCAGAATATATGGATGAACCCTGTAGCATTTAATCAAAATGCTGTGTGGCTTGAAACGGTGGAGGATTGCGCAAGGCCAATTCCTAAAATGCCAGATGTTAACTTTACAAATGTGGATATAGAGAAGTGTATAAGGAAAACCTTGAACTGGAAAGCATCTGGCCCTGATAATATCCAGAACTTCTGGCTAAAATCATTCACCTCCTTATACCCCCTGATTGCCACGGCTTTTAATGAGATCATACAATACCCAATACAATTTCCAAAATTTCTTGGCGGTGGGATTACTTACTTGCTTCCAAAAAAGGGAGACATGGCAGATCCTAAAAACTACAGGCCAATTACGTGCCTCTCGATGCTTTATAAGCTTCTAACATCTCTCCTGCATGAGAAAATCTACGAACATTGCGATAGTAACAACATCATCAGTGCTGAGCAACGAGGGTGCGTGAAGAGAACGTTGGGATGTAAAGAACAGCTAATTATAGACTCCGTCACTATCAAACAAGCGGAAGTCAAACACAGAAATCTCAGTATGGGGTATATAGATTACAGGAAGGCGTTCGACTCAGTCCCCCATGAATGGCTTCTTAAAGTTCTGACGATTTACAATATCAGCCCTAACATCATCGAACTGCTAAAATATATAATGACAACTTGGGAAACTCAGATTTGGGTAGAAGGTAAACTAGTGTCAAACATAAAAATCAGGAGAGGAATCTATCAAGGAGACACCCTGAGTCCGTTATGGTTCTGTTTGGCACTGGATCCTCTTTCAACACTATTAAACAAGACGACCCACGGATACCGACTAGACCCAAAGGACAGAACTTCCAAGCTTAGCCACCTTTTATTTGTGGACGACATCAAGCTCTATGCTGAAAACCTAGTACAACTAAAGGCACTCCACGCAACCATTAAAATCTTTAGCGATGATATTCAGATGTCGTTCGGAGTTGACAAATGTGCAGAAACCCACATAAGAAAAGGAAAAGCAGTAATACTTCCCGAAGATACTTGTGATTTTGAACAACTCCTTCCAGATGAAACCTACAAATATCTAGGAATCCAACAAAATAAACGGATTGATCACAGAAAACTAAAGAATGAGTTCAAAGGAAAATATATTGTACGTCTCACTAAACTTTTACACACCAAATTGGACTCAAAAAACCTGGTCACTGCCATTAACACATATGCCATTCCTACACTAATATATTCATTCGGAATTATAAAGTATTCAAACACAGATCTACATGAATTAGATAGAATAGCAAGAACCACTCTTACCAAATTCCGGATGCACCATCCAAAAAGTGCAGTTGAAAGGTTGTATCTACCCAGAGACAAAGGAGGTCGGGGCCTTATCAATATCTTCAATCTATGTAAAACGCAAGAAAAGAACATGCGATCTTTCTTCTTAAATTCCAACAGACCTCTAATACAAAAAGTAGTTGAGTGTGATCAAGGGTACACCCCGTTGAAACTCCAGGAGCGCCTACAAAACGCAGAGATCAGTAGCGACGCAGAAAATCTGGTAACCTGGCAAGAGAAAAGTCTGCATGGGAAATATCCAACGGCCTTGAACAACCTAGATGTTGACAAAGAAGCTTCGTTGTTATGGTTGAGAGACGGAAAACTCCATCCCGAAACGGAAGGTTTCATAATATCGATTCAGGATCGAGTGATTCGAACTAGGAATTATGAAAAGCACATCTTCCGAACTCCTGGAACCACCGATATTTGCAGGAGATGTAATTCTACAGGAGAAACCATTGAGCACGCTATAGCCGGCTGCCCAACCTTAGCCAATGGAATGTATCTCAGTAGACACAACGAGGTAGCAAAAATTATACACAGAGAGATCGCTCCCAAGAGCAACCTAGTTCAAAATCCGCCACCGTTTTACAAATACTCCCCTGCACCTGTTCTGGAGAATAATGAAATAGTTTTGTATTGGGATAGACCCATACGTACCGACAGAACTGTTGACCACAACCGTCCAGACATTCTAATAATAGATAACAAAAATAAGACTGCCACTATTGTCGACGTAGGCTGCCCACTAACCAACAATCTGCGTAAAACAGAAGTGGAAAAAATTAACAAGTATCAGAACTTGGCCATTGAATTAAATGTATGTATGGCGAGTTAATGAAGTTCGCACAATCCCCATAATAATCTCTGCCACAGGAGTTGCCACGACGAAGTTTTTGAAATACTTAGAACAGCTTAATCTCCCAAGAGCCCTACTCAAGATGATTCAGAAGGCAGCCATTCTTCAGACCTGTCATATTACAAGGAAATTTCTGAATGAGTAAAGGACAAAACATCAGCACCGCCCGAGCCTATTTCGTTGGTAAACCTTACCCCGGAATATGGTGTATCCTTACTAGCACTAGCTGAGAAAGTTGAAAGATAATAATAATAATAATAATAATAATAATAAGCAGGAGGGGCTGACTTCCATCTATCAAGCCTTTGGTGAGTAGCGCCACCACTTACTCCAGCTGGGGTGCAAAACCGAACCGGCAGCCCTAGTGCACCCGGGAGGGGAAAGCGTCTTTCCCTCTGGTGTCGGTCGTGGGCCTGCTGGGCTAACCACCCACAGGCCCTAAACTTTGGTTCCGGCAGGCCGAAGACAGGGCCCCCACGATCGACCCCGTGCGGATAGGGGTCAAGGACAAGGTGGTGGGGTCCAACCGGACGGACCGCCCGTTGACGAAATTGGCAATGTCCAAGGACGCTTTGAGTGGACAGATGAACTGAGGGATGAACTTCTGCATTGCTATGAAAGCAGTGAGCCCGCGCGGAGGGGATACATGGCGCGGATGCATGCTCTGTGGTGTGAGAGGCTACCAGAGCATAGCGCCTTCACGCCACAAAATCTGCGTGACTATGTATCCCACCTTCGTAGTAGGGGCTACGTGAGGGCTGCTCCTGGACCGGTGAATGAGGTGGCCGAAGAGCCGCCACAATCACCGGTTGAGGACGTAGCACTCCTCGTTCCGCCAATACCAGAGGGCCTCAGTACCAGAAGGGGGTTACACCATCTGAAAACCCCCGGGCCACAAGACCTGGCCAGAGTGGACGCTGAACTTCGTACAGCGCTACCAGAAGAGGCTGACATCTGGCACATAAATTGTGCCGTGTATGCCGCTGCTCAACGCTCTTCTCAGGTGGAGAGGCGAAATACCTCTTCCCCACAGGAGAGAGCGCAGCGGCGCATACAAAAGATGGAAGCCAAGATCCGGTCGGCGAGGCAACACGCATCCCGTATCCAATGTGTGATGGACTATATGGCGGCCAACAGGCCGTTCACGCCTAAAGTGCGTCGATTAGCCGCCAACCTAAGACGCGTCCATCACACACTCAATGAGGCAGTGCTGCGAACCACCAAACAGCACTGTCTCGACAGGATACGGATGCTAGTGACTTGTAAAAAATCACTAGTGAGGCGGGCGAGAGGGCTTGCGGAAAATAAACTGTTCCGCGAGAAGCCCTCGCGCCTTTTCCAACCGCCTCCGCGTGTTGTAGACAATCCGCCGACTGCAGATCAGGTGGAGAACTTCTGGAAAATGCTATACGAGGAGAGGCTTCCACTCAACCGAGATTCTCCTGCCCTTGCACACTTTGAAGCATTTTGTCAAAGGCTTCACCAACCACAGGAAGTGTGCGAACCAATAACCCCAGAAAAGGTTCGTAGGGCTCTTGAGGGCTCTAAGAACTTTGCTGCTCCAGGTCCCGATGGGATAAATAACTTTTGGTGGAAAAAGTTATCGAGCACCCACCACCATTTGGCCAGAATTTTTAATTCCTGGTTAAATGGGGAGCAGCAAATCCCTTCTTGGGTTGTTGAGGGGCGGACAGTGCTGATCCCCAAGAACGGAGATTTGTCCAACCCAAAGAATTACAGACCGATAACATTTCTAAACGCATGCTACAAGGTGTTTACACGCATTTTGTACATGCTGGTGCTCCACGCAGTTGAACCGGTTTACGAACGGATATATGAGCAACGAGGGTCGAAGAGAGGTGTCGCTGGCTGCAAGGAAAACCTGTTGATCGACAGATGTGTCCCGCAGGACTCCATTCAGTATAAGCGGAACCTCTCTATGGCCTGGATCGACTACCGCAAGGCATTTGACATGACATCGCATGAGCTCATTGTTCACTTGCTCCGATGTCTTGTGGTACCCGGTCCTGTAGTGAGATGTATTGAAGAACTGATGCCGCTCTGGAGGACTCGCTTTACCATAACAACGGGTAATGATAGAGTCCAAACAGAGTCGGTGACATTCAGTAGAGGAGTATTTCAGGGAGATTCCCTCAGCCCCCTTCTGTTTTGCATGTCACTACTGCCATTATCCGTCTCGCTCCGGAAAACCCGTGGCTACAACTGCGGTACCCCCGGCGACAGGAGGCATAAGGTCACCCATCTATTTTATATGGATGACCTTAAACTTTATGCCTCTGGAGAGAGGGATCTCCAACAGTCCCTTAGGGTGGTACAGGAGTACACGCAGGCTGTCGGTATGCAGTTCGGGTTGGACAAATGCGCACTGATCCATCTCAAGAGAGGACGATGCGGTGACTATGGAGAGGACGCGCAGCTCGTGGACGGAAGCATCTTACACCATCTAGATGCCGGAGAGTCGTACACTTACTTGGGTGTCGAGCAACGCTCCACCCAAGAAGTGAGTGCAGTGAAAAACGCTCTCCGCGGCAAGTATCAGCACCTACTCCGACAGATCTGGTCCTCAGAACTGTCGGGGAAGAACAAGGTGTCTGCTACAAATATGCTTGCCGTTCCGATCCTTCTCTACTCTTTCGGAGTAGTGAAGTGGACTAGAGAAGACCTGCGTCAACTCGATGTAGTAACCCGCAAGAAGATGCATCTCAATAGGAGCTTGCATCCTAAATCGTCCGTTCCACGGTTATATCTCCCACGACATCGGGGAGGCCGTGGACTCTTGAGCTTGGAGAGTCTCCATAGCAGGATGGTTCTGGATGGAGCATGTAAGGTCATCAGGAGTTCGGATCCCCTCCTCTGCATGGTCCGAGACCATGAAAATGCAGAGGTAGGAGCTTTTCTCTTTAAGGCAGCACGGAGAGCAGCCGATGAACTTGGTCTCATCTTCGACGTCGAGCGGGTAAACCCCGACTCTGTCACCGAGTTGGAACCCGTTCGACTAAAAGCCCACATTAGAGCTGCAGAACACAACATCCTTCTGCAGCTCCATAAGGATAAGCCATTGCACGGGGTCTTCTATAAAAATATAGAAGACCTCGGCTTATCCGAAAGGCTGACCTTCGCCTTCTTAAGGTCAGCTGGGCTGAAGTCTGAGACCGAGGGATTCATAATGGCTTGCCAGGATGGTGTATTTAACACTCTCGTCTATCGACGTCGTGTCATGGGTATGGAGGTCCCTGATGTCAGCTGCAGGGCCTGCCGCAGGGCGCCGGAGACTGTAATGCACTTACTGTCGGCTTGCCCAACATACGCAGTCTCGGCCTATATTCATAGACACAACGCAGCATTACGAGTGCTTTACTATCATCTAAGGCACTCGTATCGGATAGACGAAACACCAGTGCTGCCTTACGTTCCGGGGGATATTGAGTCCGTTGTGGGGAATGAGAAGTGCCTAATCTATTGGAACTACTCGTTTCCCACCGTCAGGCAAATACAAGCCAACAAGCCTGACATAGTACTCCTCGACCACCAACTCAAGACAATGTATGTCGTGGAATTCTCGGCTCCCGCTGAGAGCAACATTGTCTTGAAAGAGGAGGAAAAACGGACAAAATATCGAGATTTGCTCTTCGAACTCCGCAGGCTTTATCCAGGCCATTCTGTTAAAATAGTGGTACTGATTATAAGAGCCCTCGGTGGAATGAGACAGACGCTGCTTTCAGAACTAAAGATCATACCGGCATGCCGAGATTCGGCAGAGATCTTAGCCGGCAGAATGCAGAAGGCTGTCATCCTCGGATCATTGCGTCTACTTAGGGCACACGATTCTCGGACCCGGTAGTCACTCACCCCACGGGCGTGGGGAGTGGCTATTGGTATTACCAGCTCCCCTCTGTGAGGGTCGGAGCCACAGAGTAGGGTGACTGGTTTAAAAAAAAATAATAATAATAATAATAGCCGCTCCCTAGCCGGGAGAATGCAGAAGGCTGCCATTCTTGGTTCATTGCGTCTGCTCAGGGCACACGAGTCACGGAACCAGTGATCACTGACTCTACGGTGTAGAGAGTGGTTACTGGCGCTCCCAGCGTACTCTCTCTGGTATCGGAGGCAGGGAGAAGGACGACTGGTTTTACTTAAAAATAATAATAATAATAAGGGGGGCGAAAACGGATCGGCAACCTCCTCGTGGTGCACCCCGGGCAACAGGTAGAGGAAACTCTGCCTGGCTGATGTCGGACGTGGATCCCAGGGCAAACCATCCTGTGATCCACGACTCTGGTTTCAACGGGCAGAGAAAGGGCCCTTCACAATCGACCCCATTCGGATGGGGGTCGGAGACAAGTTGGAGGGGCCCAACAGGACCGTCTCAATGGCAACGACCCTGGCAATGGACATGGACGCTTTAAGTGGACGAGGGAACACCGGGATGATTTCCGATCCTTCTCTACTCTTTCGGAGTAGTGAAGTGGACTAGAGAAGAGCTGCGTCAACTCGATGTAGTAACCCGCAAGAAGGTGCATCTCAATAGGAGCTTGCATCCTAAATCGTCCGTTCCACGGTTATATCTCCCACGACATCGGGGAGGCCGTGGACTCTTGAGCTTGGAGAGTCTCCATAGCAGGATGGTTCTGGATGGAGCATGTAAGGTCATCAAGAGTTCGGATCCCCTCCTCTGCATGGTCCGAGACCATGAAAATGCAGAGGTAGGAGCTTTTCTCTTTAAGGCAGCACAGAGAGCAGCCGATGAACTTGGTCTCATCTTCGACGTCGAGCGGGTAAACCCCGACTCTGTCACCGAGTTGGAACCCGTTCGACTAAAAGCCCACATTAGAGCTGCAGAACACAACATCCTTCTGCAGCTCCATAAGGATAAGCCATTGCACGGGGTCTTCTATAAAAATATAGAAGACCTCGGCTTATCCGAAAAGCTGACCTTCGCCTTCTTAAGGTCAGCTGGGCTGAAGTCTGAGACCGAGGAATTCATAATGGCTTGCCAGGATGGTGTATTTAACACTCTCGTCTATCGACGTCGTGTCATGGGTATGGAGGTCCCTGATGTCAGCTGCAGGGCCTGTCGCAGGGCGCCGGAGACTGTAATGCACTTACTGTCGGCTTGCCCGACATACGCAGTCTCGGCCTATATTCATAGACACAACGCAGCATTACGAGTGCTTTACTATCATCTAAGGCACTCGTATGGGATAGACGAAACAGCAGTGCTGCCTTACGTTCCGGGGGATATTGAGTCCGTTGTGGGGAATGAGAAGTGCCTAATTTATTGGAACTACTCGTTTCCCACCGTCAGGCAAATACAAGCCAACAAGCCTGACATAGTACTCCTCGACCACCAACTCAAGACAATGTATGTCGTGGAATTCTCAGCTCCCGCTGAGAGCAACATTGTCTTGAAAGAGGAGGAAAAACGGACAAAATATCGAGATTTGCTCTTCGAACTCCGCAGGCTTTATCCAGGCCATTCTGTTAAAATAGTGGTTCTGATTATAGGAGCCCTCGGTGGAATGAGACAGACGCTGCTTTCAGAACTAAAGATCATACCGGCATGCCGAGATTCGGCAGAGATCTTAGCCGGCAGAATGCAGAAGGCTGTCATCCTCGGTTCATTGCGTCTACTCAGGGCACACGATTCGCGGACCCGGTAGTCACTCACCCCACGGGCGTGGGGAGTGGCTATTGGTATTACCAGCTCCCCTCTGTGAGGGTCGGAGCCACAGAGTAGGGTGACTGGTTTAAAAAAAAAAAAAAATAATAATAATAATAATAATAATAGCCGCTCCCTAGCCGGGAGAATGCAGAAGGCTGTCATTCTTGGTTCATTGCGTCTGCTCAGGGCACACGAGTCACGGAACCAGTGATCACTGACTCTACGGTGTAGAGAGTGGTTACTGGCGCTCCCAGCGTACTCTCTCTGGTATCGGAAGCAGGGAGAAGGACGACTGGTTTTACTTAAAAATAATAATAATAATAAGGGGGGCGAAAACGGATCGGCAACCTCCTCGTGGTGCACCCCGGGCAACAGGTAGAGGAAACTCTGCCTGGCTGATGTCGGACGTGGAGGAGTGGCTATTGGTATTACCAGCTCCCCTCTGTGAGGGTCGGAGCCACAGAGTAAGGTGACTGGTTTTTTGTAAAAAAAAAAAAAATAGAAGGCGATATACATCATCGAGTTTTCAGCTCCGGTTGAAACAAACATCGTCTTGAAAGAGGAGGAAAAACGGGCTAAGTATCGCGATCTCCGGTACGAGCTCCTAGTGCTGTATCCAGGCTACTCGGCCAAGTTGGTAGTCCTTATAATCGGTGTACTTGGAGGTATGAAGCCCACGCTGTTCTCGGAATTACGAACAATACCGGCCTGTCAACATTCGGCCGAATGGCTGGCAGGCCAGATGCAGAAAGCTGTTATCCTGGGTTCTCTTCGTTTACTTAGGGCACACGATTTAGGAACCTACGGTCGTTAACTCTGCAGGTTGCAGGGAGTGGTCGTAGTGAATTCGCTGGCGCTTCTTCCGTGAGAATGTCGGAGACACGGCAGAACTGACCAGCATCGCTCTCGCGAAAAAAAAAAAAAAAAAATAAAAATAATAATAATAATGTTTATTTGCAATCATAGTATATACACGTTGTCATAAATAAATGAAACAAGGTTGCAAAATGGAGCTGAAAGCAATTTAAAAAAGTTCAAGGTTCAGCTCCAACTGTGACATAGATATATTAGAAATACATGAACATGATACGGCGAGTTAAAATCATACTCACGTAACAAAAAAAATAAAATATATATTCTTTTTTAACTAAAAATAGAAAGAAAAATAGGATAGGCCGCTAATAGAAGGAAAACTGGTAATAAATAAGTGTAATGTTAGGCATTAAAAAGAATTTTCTTAAATTGACTTCTAAAGGAATTAAGTTTTAAAGATTTCAAGGATGCTGGTACACTATTGTAAAGAAAATAAACGTTATATGTAAAACATCTTTTAAACATTGAAGTTTTGTGTGGTGGAGGTGTAATGAGTCCTTTGAATCTTAAATTTAAAGTATGGACATCCGTTCTAAATTTTATTTTATTATACAAGTAAGGTGGACATTGGTTTGAGATAATGTTATGAAACAAAAGTGTAGAATGGAGTTTTCGTCTCTCCTGCATATTTAACCAGTTTGAATCTCTTAATTTATATGATACTGGCTCAAACTTTCTGATACCATATATGAACCGCAAATACGACTTTTGAACTTTTTCTATTCGATTAATATCTAGTTTGTCTAGGCACGGTCCATATATAGTGACACAATAATTAAAGTGACTTAACACAAGAGAATCTGTAAGTTGTATTTTAAGGGACTGTGATATTAAGTGGCGATTTGAAAATAACATTTTTAATGAGGCGTAAGCTTCTTGAATTCTTTTATTTACATCTTTTTTAAAACGTAGATCAGTATCCAATTCTAATCCTAAGTTTTTGGTACTTTGCGCACATTGTAAAGTCTCATTTCCTATTTTAATTACCAACTCATTTTCAATTTGTCGTCTGCATTTACCAAATAGCATAACTGATGATTTCATTGGGTTCAGTTGAAGTTTATGACGTTCGGAGAATGTAACCAAGCGTTCTAAATCATCATTTATAATATTATTTGCTAGATGTACCTACTTCATCTGGTAAGAATGAATAATAAAGTTGTGTATATCTGCGTAAAGATGTACTTTACATTCTTTTAGGCAGGATGTTAAATTACACGTGTATATACTGAACAAAAGAGGGCCAAGTATTGAACCCTGCGGAACACCACATGATACACTACCTTCGGACGATTGACCTAAATCAGTTTCTACAAACTGAACCCTACTACATAAATAACTATCCAAAAGCCTAGTTGCACCCTCTGGGAAACCAACGAAGTGTAAAATAGACAATAAAATTTCGTGGCTAATTGTATCGAAGGCTTTCGAAAAATCTAAAAGTGTCAATACCGTAGTTTTACCCTGATCTGTGGCCCCAATGATATCATCAGTTATTTTTAACAGTGCCGTAGCACAGCTGAATTCTGGGCGAAACCCTGATTGATTTTGGGGTAGAATATCGTAAGTATTCAGGTGCTCTCGTATCTGATAATACATAAGTTTCTCAATGAGTTTAGATAGAACTGGAAGTATACTTATTGGACGAAGATCATTGAACGACATAGCATCTTTCTTTTTTGGCAAGGGAGTTACACGGGATATTTTCCAGCTGTTAGGAAAAACACCATCAAGCAGACACGAATTTACAATGTTTGTAAGAAAATCTAAAATTCTTGGGCAACATAAAAGAATCATTTCTAGGTTTATTTGATCTGCGCCCATGGCAAAAGATTTTATTTCCATCAAATATTTTTTAACTGTTTCAGTTGAGATTGTTGTGAAATTAAACAGATATCTAAAATTGGCTTTAACATTATTATTGTAAAATTGTAAAAGTCCTAAATCAGCTGGCGTTTTATTTAAAGAAAATTGTAAAAAATGGTTATTAATTTCAGTTGGTTTATTTAAATGTTGTGGAAGTGAATTTATTATAGGTTTATTGTAAATATTCATTTCATATAATTTTTTCCACAGTAATTTAGAATTGCTATTATTAACATTATTATTGATACAAAATTCCAAATAATTTTTTTTTTTCATATCATATAGCTATATTTGTTTGATTTTTCAAATCTTTGTAATAATTCCAATGTCGTTCAGTCTTGGATCTTTTATACTTATTAAATGCACGATCTTTAAGTCTGATCATTAATTTTATGTTATCTGTTAGCCATGGTGGTATTTGTTTTTTTATAACAATATTTTTTAGAGGCGCTAGTGTATCAAAAATATTGATTAATAAACTATTAATATATTCAACTTTGTCATTTACGTTATCCAAGTAAATTATATTTTCAAACGGAGTATATACTAAAAAATCATTTAAAATATTTTTCTCTATATGTTTTAAGTTTCTAATTTTAAGTTTTTTATGATAATCTTTACGCACGGAATTATCTAGACAACAAAAAACTATAGAATGATCAGATATATTGTCTACCTCCTTAGTACCACTTGTATAAATTTCTCTGTCTGTAGGTAATAATATAATATCTATTAGAGTGCAAGAATTTTGTGCAATTCTAGTAGGAGTATTAATTATTTGTCTCAGATTGAAACATTCTATGCAATCATTAATGTGAATAGTTTTTTGGTTTTCTATATCTAAAATATCTATGTTTAAGTCTCCTCCACAAATAATTTTATCATTGGTTAATGAAAACGAGATAAGCTATCTTCGAAAGCAGTAAGAAATTCCGTGAAATTATTATTCGGTGCTCTATACAGTGAGCCAAAAACATATTCAAATTTAAGTGACGTTATATTTATCCACAGTTGTTCCAGAACATTATCAGAGTTAGAATATATAATTTGATACCTTAAATTTCCTTTCAAGTATATACCTACACCTCCACCTCTCGAATATCGTCTTATACCATCAAATTATTTAATATACGCATACATATTTAGGAACTACATTTCGCAGCGGCGGAACGGCGAGGGGTTCTCGACTACAGTTACGGTCAAAATCAAATTCGCCAGCGGGTAGGCAACCAATCTCTCGGCTTACGTTTATCATACTAGTCTCTAAATAATTTTTATTTTGGGCGAATTTAAATCGTAACAACTCTTCCCCAACTTCCGGAAAGTTACCCCGTAAGTTTCCCAAACAATATTAGGTCCATAAAATAAGCGAGATCCGATCTAATCTGAAGGAATTGTGTCATCCGGTGGATGCGCTTTAAGATCTTTCACATGCCACAAGCCCTTGTCGCAGTCATCTTCATCAACTAATCTATATGTGACGCAAACTACTTTCTCTTTTACGACAAATGGTCCACAATAGTGAGGAATCAACTTTGCGGTAAAGCCATCTATGGCACTAGATATTACATAATTCCGACGATAAACTTTCGACCCAACGGAAAACTGAGCCAGACTATGCCGTAAATTATATCGAGGTTTGCTAGATTCGTGAGGCCGTTCTAACCTTTTCTTAACATCTTGAAAGAGTAACTCAAATTCTTTACCTTGAGTACTATAATCGCGATTTGGCTTATCCTCCGTATTAGGTCGATAGTGATCTTCCCCAAATATAATATGTTCCCTACCAAAATTTATAAAGTAAGGAGTTAAACCAGTGGTTTCATTGGCTAATGTTCGTATGGCACAAATTACCTTGGGCAACACTTTAGCCCATTTCCTATGATTGTCTTTTACAAAACATGATATCATCGTTTTCAAAGTACGATTATACCGTTCTACTGGATTACTCTGAGGGTGATATAGAGGAGTGTAAAGAATTTTCACTTTATAATTTTCGCATAATTTTGAAAAACGTTTACCTTGAAACTGACCTCCTTTATCACAAAGTAAAGTTTGAGGAACGCCATAAACAAGAAATACATTTTCTTCTAGCCTATCAGTTATAGCCGATGCAGTAGCGTTTCGTAACGGAACAAATAATGTGTACTTACTAAAGGTATCCACAATAGATAGAATGAAACGATATCCTTGGGCCGATCGAGGCAAGGGCCCGACCAAATCTACACTGATAATTTGCCAAGGTTCTGAAGCGGTACATGTTTGTCCCAGTTGACAAGCTGGTGCCCTTTGAACAGGTTTATGAGCCAAACAAACTGGACAAGACTGTACATAACGAGTAATATTCGCTTGCAACCTGGGCCAAAAATACAAAGCTTTAATGCTTTGACAAGTTTTATAAATACCTGCGTGACATGAAATGGTAGAGTCATGGTACTTACTAATAATTGATTTTCGTGATTCTTTCGGAACCACTTCCTTCCACAATTCGTTGTCATCTCGTAAGTTTAGATAACAATCGGTAACATATTTGAATAATTTACCGTTTTCTATACGCCATTGCACGTACTTTAGAGGGTTTTTACGAACACAATTACAAATTTTATTATACCACTTGCCCAAAGATGTGATTAAATTCTGATCATTATTTTGACTTTGCAAACTACCATCCTTGATAACAAATCGGGAACATGTTCTTTACCTTTTCGGTGTACTATTTCGAAATCATATTGTTGTAAACGCAGAACCCAACGGGCTAAACGTCCTGTCGGCTCTTTTAGGTTATGAAGCCAAACTAAACTATGATGATCGGTGACAACGATAAATTTATACACCTCTAAGTATGGTCTTAGTTTTCTATTGCGAATAGAACGGCCAAGCACTCTCTTTCGATAGTGGAGTAGTTGCGTTCTGCGCGGCTAAGGGATCGACTGATATAACAGATGACGTGCTCGCCATCATCAAATTTTTGGGATAAAACGGCTCCTACGCCATAGGAGGATGCGTCTGTTTGAACTATGAATGATTTTGAAAAGTCAGGATAACTCAAGATAGGCGCTGATACTAAAGCACTTTTAATAAATTGAAAAGATTTTTCGCAATCATCTGACCAATTCCATTTTTTAATTTTATGTAAAAGTTCAGTCATTGGAGCAATAACAGTAGAAAACGATGGTAAGAATCGCCGATACCAAGAAGATATTCCGATTACTCGCCTCACTTCAGTAACATTCTTTGGAGATGGTATATCAAGAATGGCCCTAACTTTGTCAGGATCTACCAATAGTCCTTTAGAGTTCACCACATACCCTAGATACTTTAATTCTGGTAGACAAAATTTGCATTTTTCCCTAGAAAGAGTTAATCCTGCAGAAAATATGCGACGAAAAATGGTTTCTAGCACTTCAATATGTTTCTCAAAACTATCAGAGATAACAATAATATCGTCCAAATACACAAATGCATTTGGTTCTAGTTCTTCGCCTAAAAATTTATCGACTAGTCTTTGCCAAGTCGCCGGACTGTTAGATAGGCCAAAAGGCATCCGTTTAAATTGAAAAAGCCCTCTTCCGGGGATAGTAAATCCTGTATACTCACGAGATTCAGGAGCTACCGGAACTTGTCAATATGCAGATTTGATATCTAGACTATTTAAATACTTAGCATTATGTAATCTATCTAAAATTGTCGCGATGTAAGGAATAGGGTAGGCATCTTTTTTTGCAACACGATTAAGTCGCCTGTAGTCTACACAAAAGCGATATGAGTTGTCTTTCTTTTGTACCATAACCACTGGCGAAGACCAAGCAGAACAAGAAGGTTCAATGATATCATTTTCCAACATGTATTTGACTTCCTTATCGATTTGTTCCTGCACAAATGGAGAGACATGATAGGCTCTTTGCTTAATTGCTTCGGAATTTGTGATCATTTTGTGTTCAACTAATTTTGTACAACCTAATTTATCACCCATTAAGTCGAAATACTTTTCGAGTAGATTATCGAGTTGATGTATTTATTCGTTATTGAGATTGCTTAATGAATGAACAGAACTAACTGATGAAACTGGAGGGCAACCATCACTAAATGACCAACAGTTTTGTATAAAATGTGGAATAATTTCCATAGCTAACCAAAAGTCCATACCAAGAATTAGATAATGAGGTACTAATCAGGAATAACTAAAACCGGTAATACCTCTACTTTGTTTTCTAATTTGAAAGCAATATTCACTGTTCCTAAAACTGAACATTGAGTATCGTTGGCTACTAAACAAGTTGTAATTTTAGATGGGAGAAGCGTAAGACCAATATTTTTAAGCAGTGCCCAACCTTGATTGCCAATGATAGTATTGTTCGCACCGGAATCTAATAGTCCATGCATACGAATGCCAAACATATCTACTTCCAAATAAGGTCTATGATCCTCCTGACAAGATGCAAAAATATAACTCAATACGGGAAAGATTTTCTTTGCACTATTTTCCAGGACCGTACCAGTTTTACCCGAGTGCAATTCACGGTCATTTATTGACTCGGTCTTACTTTTTCCGAACAATTGGGACATGCGCGAATGGTAACATTAGGTTTACCACAACGGAAACAGTGCAATCTCCAAGGTTCATTACATTCACTTTGACGATGTCCCGTTTGATTACAATTCCAACATTTTAAAACTCTAACATTCGTTACAACATTAAGTTGGTCCGACGTAGGTAACTGTTCAGATGGAATGCTGACATAGTGTTCGGCTTCAATACTACTCGAAGGAAGAGACACAATTTCAGGTTCGGAACTAGTGGCATTATTAGAGGTAGAAGGTATAGTATGAGCGATATAATTTCCCTGGCTACTCAAATCATTCGAACGAACGGAAATTTCAGAAACATGAGATTGATTAGGACATCGGAATGCTAAACCTGGTTCGACCGTATATTTACTATTTGGCGGCGGTAGATAATTTCTGGCAGAGATATGAGCCTCTTCTAATGACTGACAAACATCTGTTAACTCGCGTACTAAACTATTGGTTTGCTAGCACCTACAAATCTCAAAGCTAAAGCTGTTTGCAAATATGGTAAAACATTTCTTTTTAGAAAATTTACTCTCTCTAATTCGTTCGGTTTTACATTGAATTTGTTAAAATAGTTTTGCATAGTTGCGATATAGAATACAATTTTTTCATCCGGATGTTGAGTTCGCTTCTCAAGCTGTTTCCATAACTCTCGGTCGTAATCGCTAGGTTGAAAAGTTCTTTTCATTTTTACTACTAGGTCGTCCCAATCATGAACATATTCTTGAATAGAACGATACCAGTTCAAAGCCTCGTGCTTTAAAATTTCCGGAATGGAATTTTTAAAGCGAATAGAATTACTTTGTTGTGAACAAGTACATGACCTCTTTAGAGAAATTTCATTTAATTTTGTCAAGAAATTAGCTATAACCGCGGATAAGTGATCTTGATTAGCAATAGGACTATTTGAATTTATGTGTACCGAATGGTTCACAGATGTTGTATTATTTAATTCTAACTGATTCCCATCATGAGAATTAGATATTTCATTCTCATTAAAATCTATGAGAAACGGAGAAGGAAGATCTTTGGCGACTTATTACGTCAGAAAATGATACATGCCTATTTATTGGAACTTCAGATACAATGTTATTTTCCTCTTTATTATTATTATTCGACAGAATACATTGTTGAGCGTGAGGATGTTCATTATTATTCTGGTTGCTTTCGGTATTAGTAAGATGAATGCTTGTAGTTTGATTTGAAACTGAGGTCTCCACATACGTATCCTCTAGTGATTGAAGAAGTTCGATACAAGATTTTCTCATTTTTGGAGTCAATAGCTTCGGAATTAACAGGTGTAAATCGATTTAAACGTCCTTGAATATAAATTAAACGCGTTCTAAGGCTCTATATTCATTAATTCGGTTATCGTGGTCAAAATCCTGGATCCTCCCCGATAATTCATCTAATTTAACCGAACAAATGTTTAACTCTTTAATATCTGAACTAGAACTAGATTCTACTTGATCAAAAACTGAAGGGTTTGTGCGTTCACGTAGTAATGCTTCTCTTAGTAACACTCTTTTTTCTTTAACATTAGACCCGGAAGTGATACCTCTGACAGATAACTCGTAAGATAACTCACCACTCAGTAATCTGTTAACCTCCATATTGAAAAAAAAGTAAAATCACGTAATATTTTAACTATATACACAAAAAAAATCAATTGGTATTTACACCAATTCACCCCCTACCAAAAAAAAAGTTGGACAACCGGACAACTATACACAAGAAACCGCAAAGAAAATAGTAACAAGACACTAATAAAACTTCCTTAACGCCTAATGTACATAAAAATATCACCATATAAATCAAATTGCTATCTGCATTTATGTCTAATTCGAATCTGTACTAAAACATCTAAAATTTACTGAAGGAATAAATGCTAAACACACTTAGTATCAAAATCTATAATAAATAGAAAAAATTGGGAAATCACCTGGCCTATTAAAATATTTCTCGGAATATAATTAATTTAAAAATACAAAGTATCATTAAAAAGTAAGGGACATGCGGTATATTAAAGAAGTAACCATAAAAAAATTAATAGTAATCACCCGTAAATATTAGAAAATAATAATGATGCTGAAAGACATTCGATTTGTTTCAAGAATTAAATCTAATAGTAATTTATAAATACTAAGTGGCCATAAAAAAATGTGGGTCACCCTGTATATGTGCACCTTGTATATAAACCAGTTTCTAAATTAATTTGATACAGTAAAGTTAATCTCTAATTAATAATTAAAAGAAATACTAATGTGCGAACTGGGTGTTCGAAAAGAGAAAAAAATATGCGTCTTCAAAAAAAAAATCGTATAATCCTGATTTTGGTGTGTAAATGAATAAATTGTGCATGTATACTCTTTTTTTTGTATACGTCGTTTTCGAAGAAAACTTGCAAAATTATAAAATGTTAATAGAATAATTATAGACCCAACACTATTCTAAAATCTAGATGTAAATTTTCCTAAAATAATATACAAAAATAGTGCAATAAAATTACCACACCAAATCTTTAGAAAAAATTTTTTTTTGATAGATTTCTTTAAAAAAACAAAGAGAGAACAAATAGAATAGCATCTACAAGTACGAAATGTCCTGGTGTATGTCCTTTTGGATAGACCTACTAGGTTTGTTAATTGATATTTATTCACTTGTATACACCATAATTCTTCCAATTAACTGGACCACCCTGTATTACTAAATACTATTGCATTTTACTATTTATTTTTCTGTAGATCCAATAAATTTGTGTAAACAGGCTTTACGAAAAATAATCGTAAACACGGTTTTTCTTTAAAGGAATAAAGAATTAAACGGATATTTTTTTGTTCCCTTTTTTTTGGGATGACAAAACAGTGACAAATTAGAAAGTATAGCTGTTGTGAACTTTTACGCAATAATTAATAAAATATTTTCATCACAAAATAATAAAGAAACGTAGGTATAAATTTCAAATTATGCTCGTTTAACAGGAAACGCAGTCACATACGTTTTCATAAATATCTCTTCTCTTTTTATAAATAATGTGTGATAAAAAAAAATCGTCCATATAATATTTCATCAAATTGTGTTAGAAAAATCTGATTAGCTCTCAAACAATATCTACCAGTACAGTCAGAAATAATTATAACAAACAACTGTGAAAAAAAATAAACTCCACCCTTAAACCATACTAATTTGAACGTAGGTGCGCCATTTTTATTACTGTAGCAAGGCGCCTAACGAAAACGATAAAGAAATAATATGTATATCTTTAACAAAAAAAAATTAACCAACAAAGGAGAATGTGAAATATATTTATCAAATTTATATCAATCAACGCGGCCGCCAGGCCAGTAATAGAAAAAATTGTTTTTAGTGAGTAGCGATGGGAGCTACGCATTCCGGCCAACTAGACGGCGGGGGAGTGAGTAAGAAAGGTGATAGTTTTTAACTGACTGATTTGACTGGGAGATACTGAGTGGTAAAAAAAAGATGGTTAAATAATATTAGTAGCTGTATTGACAAATAATTAGCAAAAACAAAATAGACAACAACAAAATGGTTAAAATACACACTATTAAAAAGGTTATATAAATATGTACGTGTAAATGGCGTAATTATCGCAAAATGACAGGCGTTAACAAAAATTATATCCTTATACAAAGTAACCGTAGATCGAAGGTGATGATCACTTTCATCTCAGGCGTTTATATAATTACATATTATACAGCTACGAATAAAGTAATATGGAGAAATTCAACGATAATAGATTTTTGTATAAAATGGTTCAGTTTAAATTAGATATATATGGTGTTATACAATTATTGGCACTTAGCTGCGTTATTTTGTATGGTGAGGGCACGCCACGCCAAATCCTGGGCTGGAAAGGTATAGTCCCACCTTCGTTTTCAAACTGTCAGGCCGGTTGTTCGAGATACGTTGCTTACATAAGTCCACCAGTTACAAAGTAGAGCACCAATTTACCAAGAAAGTAGACAAGAAGAAAAGAGAAAAAAACCCTGAAATAAGTAAATACAAAAAAAATTGAAAAGTATTACATAACTAGTTTCACAAAAAAATACAGTATTCACTTCTACGCCCTGTAGAAGGTTTCTTTACATAGACTTGTCTGAAGGCTGATGATTTCGATATACCATAGGTACTGAAATAGAGCAAAGGGAATCATTTAAAAATCTCCCACTTAAGATGGCGGATAAGAAAAACTTACCATGAGCTAATAATAATCCGTATAAAACGAAAATTGCAGGAGCCAAAAGCACACAAATTCTCTCACAGAATATACTCCTCACAAACTTCACTACTTTGTAATATTACTCCCAAATTAATGGAACTTTATAACAACTACAAAATAACTCAGCTCGAAACCTGCCTATTCGAAACTTCAGACGAAACAGAAAAACGGAAAGTGAGCACGAATTTCAACCGCAGCACAAAAAAAACATTATTAAAACAAAAAGATGTTAAAGAAGTCAGAAAAAAAATAACAATAAAATAATCGCAGAATACAAGTAGCATATTAATAATATCGTCTTATACCATCAAATTATTTAATGAACGCATACATATTTAGGAACTACATTTCGCAGCGGCGGAACGGCGAGGGGTTCTCGACTACAGTTACGGTCAGAATCAAATTCGCTAGCGGATAGGCAACCAATCTCTCGGCTTACGTTCTAGTACTAGTCTCTAAATAATTTTTATTTTGGGCGAATTTAAATCGTAACATGCACCGTGTGTTTTCTTTATATTTGCCATTGAAAAGATTTTCCCTCACTTTGGATTGATAATTTTCCCCCTAGTAATTGTTTAAAAATAATATTTCAAATTCATCTACCGTGACATATTTATCTTCTACTATAGAGTACCAAATTTCGGCATCTCCTTTTAGTGCATTTCTAATTAGTTGTTTAATACTGACTATACCTTGTACCTGTCTATGAATTCTTTCAAATTCTTTATGAATATTTTAGGATGAATCCTCCTATCACCCATAAAATTTAAATTGGCATCCATTTGCAATGGTACATTATGGCAAATATGTTGTACTGTTTTTGCCTTATTCGTTTCTTGCCTTGTGATTACAGTTTCTGAATCTATTTTAGTATTCAACACCTCCAAACTTTTCATGAAATTTTTATCTAATTTATCTACTTTTTCCAATATGTCATGCTCTAATGTTTGTGTAGTATTGGTTATCTTTTCGTCTAGTTGTATGAATGTCTGTTCTATTCTAGTGTTGAGTGTAGCATTAGTGTGTTCCAGTTGTTGTTGCAAATTATTGTTATTGGTTTCTATTTTATTACTTATTGATTCAAGTATATTTTGAAATTCTTCCTTTTGTGTTTGGAAATCCTGCTTGACTGATTCTATTCTATCATTCATTGTCTGAAAATTTTTACCTTGTGATTGTTCAAGAGATTCTAATTTACTATTTATGTTTTCATTTTGAGATTCTAATTTATTGTTCATTGACTGAAAATTTTGATTCGTTACTTCAAACATCTTAATCATATATGAAGGTGGTAAAACCTCTGTCTCTTCTGCCTCCTGCCTAGACTCATTCTCCCTTTCTGATGTACTGGCTTGTAATTTATCCTGATCCATACTCATTGTTTTTCCTGATCTTAAATTCATGTAATTGTTGATTAAATGTTTAATAATAGTTTGTTTTTATGTGTAAAAACTCGCCCACACACGTTGGATCGCCAAATTGATATAATATTTTATGTAATATATTTAAAAAAAATTAATTTTAATTTAGATAATATTATATTACGAGCTGCGTAAGACCTCGCTCAGGGTTTCGTGGGCACCCAATTGTTTTACACGCACAATTATTCGGTCAAAAATGAGTATAAGACTGAAGGTACAAATGTCTGTTGGTTATATTTATAACATTAGAGAACAAAGAACATTGAATTGGCAATTCAGCATGATAAAAGATTACTAAGAAAGAAACTCTGTAACATTATATGTTTGAGAAGGTTAAACCTGTCTCAGTGATATTATACATCATAGTATATTTCTAATATAACAGCTTCCCCCTTATAAAAAAGGTGATGTTTTATGCAGCAACTTTTGAAATAAATATAAAATGTAATTAAAAGGTAATAACGCAATTTGGAAAATTTAAAAGAGTACAAAATGTAAGGTTTAAAATACAGAATATAACCTTAGCGTCTAAAATATGAAATGCAAGCACAATAAGCTTGATTCATAAAATAAAATAACATAAAAATGTGTTCAAATATAGCTTTAGCAAGAAAGCGTAAAATACAAACATAATAAGTTTGTTGTAAAATGGGATAATATAAAAATATTCCCAAGGTTAAAATATGGCTTTTCCGTGAAAGCCTAAAATATAAGCATGTTAGGTTTGAGTGAAAATGGCGTAAAAATGTTAATACAATTGAAATTAACAAAGGGTAAGAAAAATAATTAAATGAATAAAATATGGTTCACTGAAGAGTCCAGCACTAAAAGTCAGTAAAAGGCACAAAACAGTTTGTCTTTAGGTAAGTTCTATGTCTTCGGCTTCGTTGTCTTCTCTCCTTAAGGTATGTCGTCTTCGTGAAGGGAATAGGTTAGCAAATGTCCTGTAGGGTTTGCTAGGCCTAGGTGGAGATGGGTCTGACGCAGAAACATGGATGGCTAGTCTTCGTCTTTTTGTTCTGCACTTACAAAATAAGTACAGAAATAATAGTCTAAGTTTAGCACAATGATGAAGTAGGTGAACCAGGATATATGTTTTGTTATGAGGGTCCGTTGATCAAATCGTCCAGATCTCGGGAGTATTACTCCAACTTATGTTTGGCAATTTCGAGATCTTCTGTGTTGAGGTTATTTAATTTTAATGGTTTGAGGTTTGGTACTCTGATTTTGTTTGGAATTTTGTTGCAGCATTCGAATGGAATTTGAATAGGATGAGTGTCGTCTTTTACGTCGGTTACTTCATTGGTACTGGCTTGGATTTTTGTGATGCCTATAAAGGCGTAACAATTAGGTTGTAATTTTACTATTGAGTTTTTGTAGATGACTTCAGTTTTCGAACTTCTTTTTGGACAGTTGATGGTTGCTCCTAAGGGTTTTGTGTTGATAACTAACCAGGTATTTTCGTCTATTAATCTAATAAAGGGGACTTTTAAATGTCCATTCGTACTCCATGGCTGAATTTTTTACCAGGAATTAGTTTTAAGATGTACATCAAGCGTCTGTAGTCAAAAAGTAGAAATTGATGGGCAGGTGTAAACAGAATATTTAAGGGTTGAAATCGCGATGTCAAAAACGGTGAAATTTTCGAAAAAAAGTTTTAGACAAAAGTTGTAGAGAAAAAAATTCTGTGTAAAAAAGCTACTTAACTTTTTTTTTCTATAAGTAACCGGCGAGCCGTGAAATTTGATTAAAGTTTTTGAACGATTTACACAGTCAAATACACAGCTGGCGGGTATCAAGGTTTGTAAAGTAAGATAGGTAGCATGGTAACTTGAACGGAATGGAGGGGTTACGATGAAGGCAGCCATTTTGCGCATCATCGTGCCTGCTGAAACTTAATTGTACGTATGCATTTTTTGGACCGTTGCGCTTATTTGTTGAGTTATTTCGAAATATTTGTTGTTTTTGTGTTTATAATCGTGCAGTTATAATTATTTAGTATATAATCTAATTGACAATTACTGTTAAAGAGAAAAGACTCATAGTATATAGAAGTTTGTAACCTGTGTATTTACAGAAATAATTTTAAGGTAAACAGTTTTTATTATTTTCCGTTCATAATAATAACAAATAACAATGTTACATACAATTATTAGATGACTGGAGGAAAGGTTTGTAGTGTAGCTGCTTGCAAAAATAACTCAAAAAAGGCAAAAGAGAGTGGTGAGATGTTGATGTTTTTTTCCTTCCCTAAAAAAATTACTTAATACAGGAAATAAAATTTATTTTCATATGATACAAAGAAATATTAGAAAAAACCAATGAGTGATTTTTTTCTTATTAATTGCTGTGTCTAATATGACATGATAAAATTTAATGGCCCTCTTGTTAAATTTTATTAATAAATTATTGTATGCACATCTAATTCTAATAAAAAATTTGCATAAATTTTTTTAATACTACATAATTGTAAAGGTTGGCCTGGGGAAAAATGTCTATTCAGTACGTCATAAAATTAGAAATTTTTCTAAGTAACTCTTTTCGTTAGGGTGAAAATTAGTATCATGTATGTTTCTTCATCTATCTTATAACTTATTAAATTCGCTAAGAATTATATAAAGCAATGAAATCAAGACTGAAATCTCGGGCAAGAAATTGCACACAAGATTAAAAGAACCTACTTCAGTTCCTTAATATAAAATGTACTTCTTTAACTGGATACATTAATTAGTTATAAATTTGATATATAGTAATGTAAATTTTAAATTCCAAGGAAAACGTTATCGATGTTAATAATCATTAATCAAAAAAGTCAATTTATTAATTTGTGCTTGTACATTAAAAAATACAAAATACGGAATTCAAATTCATAACTAATTATACTTCTATACTAATGGTTTGAATGCCAGAAATTCGAATGAGCAGGCAGAGTGACGCGTTCCCGCATTTTAAATAGTGATCTCTGATTGGTCGAAAGTTACCATGCTACCTATCTTATTTTACAAACCTTGGGCGGGTATGCCCTCTCCTCGCCGTCGCTTTTTTGACAGAACACAATGACATATCGTCTGCAGACCTCTCAAATTGAAGTACTAGACAGGGTGATATTTTGAAAAGTGACACGAAATGTTGCTGTAGTAAGGCATTTTAATGAAATTTTTCATAAAAATTCTTATAACTCCGGAACGGATAGAGATATCGAGATCATATTTGGCACGTAGGTTGTAATACAGATTTGGGATGGAATTCGAATGAATCTGCGGATAGAAGATGGATATAAGTCCCACATATGTTATCACAAACATGACAAATCCTTATAACTCGCAAACGGGTAGACATATCGCGGTCATATTTGAGACGTAGGTGTTACTATTGAAGAGAGATGGAATCCAAATGATCCTGCTGAGTGATCGGATTCATATCGGGTCAGTTTGGGTTACACTGTTTCTTACGGTGTTTCTAAGACTTTTTTAAAGTATGGTGATTTCAGATATTCTGATGGTTTTCATGGGAAAAAAATCGATAGATTGGATTCATATCGGGTCAGTTTGTGTCACACAGCTTCTTAAAGCGTTTTTAAGAATTTTACGGTGTTTTTGGCTTTCTTTTATGCCCAATAAAGGGGAATTATAATTGTTCACTCGTAATCCATGTCTCAATTCTTGTCCAAAAGCTTTAAAATGCTTCTATATAATAGACGCAAAATTACGTTCAGTGATATTTTCGTCTAAGAATATTAATTAGTATTAGAATGCTTTTGTAGTTATTATAAAAAAAACTTCTCGAACATCGGACGTAAAATACGTAAGACTTAAAAAGAAGCAGCGCAGGAGAGAGAGTATATTGTTAGTTCAAGCATGTACCACCCAGATATCTCTACAAATTGTATATCGATATACATTTAGTTCGGTTTAGTAGATATACATAGTAGTTTAGTTTAGCAATTGTATCAGTTTTACGACTCTTTAAATGGATTCTGCGTTATCGCTTCTAATTTTTATGAACCCGTTCCTAAAGATAGATAATAGTAAAAAGAACAGTTATAATAATTTTTAAAAATAATTGTTTTTCATTAAATATAACAATTATTATTAAGCAAATTTATATAATGTGAACTTAGTGAACAAAAATGAGCATATTTAAAAAAGTACAAACACGTTTAAGAAATCAAGTATGGTCTGAAAAAACAATGTTTGTGTGGTATAAATTGTTGATCGGTTTAATGCCTGAATCCAGAAATTTATGTTTATCAAGAAACCCGGTAGGGTTTCGCAGCTAAATTTCGAGCGAAACAGGACCTTATTCATATACAGCAAGATACTGCTTTCTGCGCCATCTGGATATTTCTTTTCTTTTATATAAAGAACATGATCATTTAACATTGATAATTACATACGAAATGAGTTGTTTATCGTTTCATCTTTCAATTAAATACCTTTCTATAACTTGTTATTACCATTGATATTTGAATTTTCAGATCTGTCATTTCCGTTATATTTGTGTATAAACGGAAATACGTCTTCAAAAACGGAAGTATGACGTCGACGTATACAGAAGTCGCTTAATTTATTCCTGTGACAGTGACATTTATAAATAACGTGAATATAGACACAAACAAACTAGTATAAAAACATAACCTAATTTTTTTTTAAGGATATAGTGAAGTTAGGTGCGAGTGGGTTCTCTAACCTAAAAATTGAATATTTAAGTAGGATTTTTGCAAGCACTCCAAGGTCGGATCGGGTAGCATTTTCCACTATACCGCCCACGAAGAATCGATTACGACGGTTATCGAATCGATCCGATCATACCCGAAGGCGTTATTCATCGTTTTATCAACGACTTGGGGAATTGATAAACCGAAACAAGTTTCAGGGGAGTTCACACGTGTGAAAACTAGGATTTTAAGCAAAAATCCGAACTTCGCACGAACATTTCCGAATTTTTCCGAAGACACATGAAGGGACGGGAAGTGTCGTTATCGGCTAAGTCGACCACTAGAAATCGATTCCGACCATTGCCGAATCGATCCGACCAACAGTTCCGGGAAAAAATGTGCTGTGGCCAAACTTAAGGTCAGAAATAAGTAAAACGTTACTAGAGGACAACTTGGACCTCGATATACCTTTTGCACCACTTTTGACCGACCGCACAAATTTTGACCGGGATACTTCGTGACTGGGAAAAGAAGTTAAAGGCAACGCGACCCCTCGTTTTCGAGTAACTTGAGATCATAGAATCGACGATCGCCACGAGTTTTAGTTCCATCCGACCAACCGTTCCGGGAAAAGTGTGCTGTGACTAAACTAAAGGTCAGAAATAACTAAAACGTTACTAGAGGATAACTAGGACCTCGATACACCTTTTGCACCACTTTTGATCGACCACCCAAATTTTGACGGGAATGAAGAAACCCGGTCGGGTTTCGCAGCTAATTTTCTCTCACTCTCATGCTAGAGCGAAAAGGGACAGGGATTCATATACAGCAAGATATTGCTTTATGCGCCATCTGGATATTTATTTTCTTCTATAAATAGAACGTAATCATTTAACATTGGTAATTACATGCGAAATGAGTTGTTTATTGTTTTATTTTTCGTTTATTTTTTTTTAATGGCATTCGGACGATTGACCCACAGCCAAGCGCTGAATTGTTAAATACTTAAATAACCTGCTTCTGACCTATTCGATAGAATAAACATTACTTTGTGATACAAGAGGAAGTAGACGGGGTCACGCACTTTATCGTTTTATCTTTCAAATAAATACCTGTCTTTAACTTGTCATCTTATCGCGGCATTGCCATTGATGTTTGAATTTTGAGATCTATCATTCCGGTTATATTTGTGTACTTAGCGGAAGTGCGTCTTCAAAAACGGAAGTATGACTTCGACGGATACGGAGGTCGCTTAATTTAATCATGTGAAAGTGACATTTATAAATAATGTGAATATATACACAAACCATTTGGTATAAACATAACTAAAATTTTTTTAAAGACATAGTGAAGTTAGGCGCAAGTGAGTTTTTTAACCTAAAAATCGAACATTTAAGTAGGAGTTTTCGGAAACACCCCCTCGACGGTGGAAACCGGTCGGAGGTACATAACCTCAAAGAGGTTTAGAACAATTTTTAGAGAAAGACGGTCGGCGTCCTCCGAGTACAGGCCGAGACATTACCTACGGAGAGTGTTGTGATAAAATAGGTCAGGATGTTATCCACGGAAAATGTTGCGCAAAGACAGGCCGGGATGCTGTCACCTGCGAGGGATGTTGCGCATCGCGAAAAGGACGCAAAAATAAAGATACAGGAAAGTTATACGAGCGTGTCGGGGAGTTATTGTGCTCAAGGCCGCCCCCGGCCAACCAACATACAAAAAGTGAAGCAGACAGATGTACTGCCGGCCTAGACAGGTCTATAGTTCTTAGACGAATCGTGTAAAGCACATTTTTCTCCTTATTTATGTTATTTTAATAGACTAAAATTTCTCCTATTAATGTGCCTTGATGGTAGAGAATAAAATATAACAAAAATAGCTTTACTGTTACCATAACAAAATACAGATTAGAAATTTAGGAAATCACGTAGATCTTATTTTAAACCTGATTTATTGTTAAATACATTTTTTAAATACATAATGATAACCAAAAGCAAAATATTGCAGGTTATACATTCTTCAAATTATGTAAAGTTAATGTTTCAACATTGTTTTCATGAAAATACAACCAAAAATCTGAAGCTGGATTTGGAAAAATTTTATTTTCCAAATGTAGGTAAATAATTGATTGCTTTACTTGAATTTCTATTTTGTCTTTACTTCTTGTATACTACCGTAGCAGGGGTACCTTTTTCGCTGGCTGGGATACTCATTGAATTATGCAAGAAAAGCAGCAGCACAAAACACATTACATATGTAATAGAAAAAACTAGCTACTCATTCTTTACATGTACAAACAATTTCAAAGAATTTTCTTTACCTACAGGAAAACATATATAGTGTAATATATATACAGTCTGGCACAATAATGCCTGGTACTTCCGATATATTCTGTCCTTTTCTGTCAATATATGAACCTTAATACCAGAAGGGGAAAGAAAATATCGAAAGTACCAGGCATTACTGCACGGGAAAAAATAAACTAGTGCAGCACGTTCGAATCGAAAGTGCGTAAGTATCGACTATCGATACCGATGGTTCGAGTGGAATACTATATCAAGGCAACAGTGCTTCACTACCGACCCGCAACACTAGCGAAATGCAGTGTTTTAGTTCCGAAATCAACAGTAAATAAATTACTCTTATTTGGCGATTTTTTCGGAACTGCAGCACTGTTTATTGGCAGTGTTTCGACTGGACAGTGTTTCAGTAGGAAATGCCAACTGGGTTTTTCAGCAAGGCCGCTACATTTATGCCCGTTTCACAGGCATAAAAGTTGAATTTCTTGCGCCTGTGAAAAAAAACGTATGTGTTCGTTGCTAGGAATTTTGAACATGATCCGAGTCATATCACCGTCGGCCTGAAATCCGACACCTTCAACCCGTGGATCAAGTCCACAATGAATCCTTATTAATGCACGTGTTTCAAGAAATATAAATAAATATGCTCATACATGTGGGCCAATTAAAAGTATATAAATAGAACTTATTACAAATAAATATAATGCTTTAATCCAGTCAACAAGTACAGGGAAAGATGAGTAGCGCTAATTTTTTCTATTACATATGGAATGTGTCTTGTGCTGCTGCTTTTCTTGCATAATTCAATGGGTATCCCAGCCAGCGAAAGAGGTATGCCTACTACGGTAGTACCACTAGAAGTAAAGACAAAATAGAAATTCATGAAAAGCAATCAATTATTTATCTACGTTTCGAAAATACACTTTTTCTACAACAAGTCCCGTGTCAGATACCAGCTGGGCTGTATTGTCATGAAAACAATGTTGAAACATTAACTGTACCTACATGATTTCAAGAATTTATAACCAGCAATATTTTGCTTTTGGTTATAATTAAGTATTTAAAAAATATCTTTCACAATAAATTAGGTTTAAAATAAGCTCTACACGATTTCCTAAATTTCTAATATGTATTTTACTGCTAGTAAAAAATCGAATAATACATTATATTCAACTTTCATGCATCTACATCATATTATACAGAAAATGCCATACTTATACTCGTAGTCGATGAACTACCGAATGTTTGCGGCTCGCACTAGACAATGTCCCCCCTAGATTTTCGAGGGTGCTGAATCGATTCCCGGGGTCACAATTTTTCCGCCTCGACAACCCCCTCAAATTGGTAAAAAACCACTCCTAAAGTCCCCTTTTCCGTGAACCCATTTATTTTTCCCAGTTTTTCGACTAATTGTTGTTCCCTTGAGTAGAACGGAAGGTCCCTCGAGGGATTTGACCTCAGCACCCCTATCCCAGGCTTCCAACCCTTATAGGGGGTGGAAAATTGATATTTGTTTTTGTGAGAAAAAAAATTAATATTTTGTAGGAGGCGTTTTTTTGAGGAAGGTGGTAGGTGACGAGGATTGTGCAACCACCCCCAGGGGTTGTTTTCACCCATCAAGGGGGTGGAAATTTTTTTCCAGCTATAATTGAAAAATAGCATAAAAAATATGTTTATTAAAGTGTTCTTATATACATATTGATTTTCCACCCCTTTGAAGGGTGAAAACAACCCCGGGACCGGTTACACAAACCTGGCCGCCTACCACTTTCCTCAAAGAAGCGCTTCTTACAAAATTTAATATTTTCCCCCAAAAAAATATAATATTCTACCCCTTTGAAGGGTGAAAACATCCCTCGGGGGTGTTACACAACCCTGGTCACCTGCAACCTTCCTCAAAGAAACACCTTATATAAAATATAACCCTACAAGGGTTGGAAGCCTGGGGCAGGGGTGGCTGAGATCAAATCTCTTGAGGGAACTTCCGTTCTAATCGAGGGAACAACAATTAGTCGAAAAACTGTAGAAAATAAACGGGTTTACGGAAAAGTTGAATTTAGGGGTAGTTTTTGGCCAATTTGAGGGGGGTTGCCGAGGTAAAAAAATTGGTTTGATCACGGGGATCGATTCAGCACCCTCGAAAACGTAGGGGGGACATTATCTAGTCCGAGGCGCAAATATTCTGTAATTTCGTCATAAATCCCGACTCTTTAAATGGACGACTATTAATCGAAACCCATAATTGTATTGGAAAATAAAAACATTTTAAATGTACATAAAACATCATTCGCCTCATGACGTTTGTCGTTCTCAACCTAGAGCTTCTCTCTCTGGCGGTGAGAAGAGGGTATACGCGCCAGCTGTGTATTTGACTGTGTAAATCGTTCAAAAACTTTAATCGAATTTCACGGCTCGTCGGCCACTTATAGAAAAAAAAGTCAAGTAGCTTTTTTACACAGAATTTTTTTCTCTACAACTTTTGACATATCGCGATTTCAACCCTTAAAATATTTTTTTTACAACCCCTGCCCATCAATTTCTACTTTTTGACTACAGACGCTTGATGTACATCTTAAAACTAATTCTTGGTAAAAAATTCAGCCATGGAGTACGAATGGACATTTAAAAGTCCCCTTTATTGGACTATATCTTTTGGACGTTGTAGCCTTGGCCGATGATGAATGACGTCTGACAGAGATTCTTGAAGAGACGGACTTCGCATATGTAGGTTCTGTAAAATTTCCTGTAAGGAACTCACCAAGCCTTTTGGGTTTCTGATCGATGTGTCAATTATTTTGAGCCTCGCGAAAGTGATAGAATTCAGGATATCGTTTAAGTTATCTTCGATAAATAGATAGCTTGCCATAAGCTGTTCGCAGATTTCTATAAATTTTAATTTTGCGTGAATATTGTCTATGCCTTTAGTCATGTCTAAAATTGAAGTTCCGATTTCTTTAATATCTTTAGTGAAAGTTTTTTCATCAACTTGCAGTTTTTGAACTTGGGTTGAAATTTTTGATTACTGAAGTTGTGACATATTTGATTTTTGATTAAATTTTCGAGTTGGTGCTAGTCATTATTTAATTTGTTGATGCAATCAGAATAATACTGACCATCTTCTGCGTCTAAATTTCCAGTTATTGACTTGAAAATTGTTCCAATACCGTTTAGTATTCCTCGTTTGTATCGTTTCGCGTCAAGGTAAATTTCGTCAAATTTTGATTGTATTGATTGAGAAATTTGTGTCAATAAACTAAGGTGAGTTTTTAGTTCGCCTAGAAAGACGCTCATTTAATGGTATGTTGGGTCGAGTGTGTCGTAGAGCGTCTGAAGAGTTTTGTCATTTTTGTCGAAAGCTGTCTTAAATGTGGAAATGTTCTTTTGTACAATGGCTCATTTTTTGTGAGAAATCACAATGTCTGTGTCTCGGTGATAGTATACTCTAATCGTATTGTTAATTGGTGCTATTTTAAATTGAGCAAGTGCTTGAGAAGTTTCTAAAATTTTGAAGAGGCCGTTAAATTTGTTCTGTAATTTGTTTTTTATTTGTGATTCTTTGACGTACACTTTGTCGCCAATATTATATGTGTGTCGATTTTTGGGAATGTTTTGTCGAATCGAATTTTGGCTTTTTGTTTTTGTGCTTCTATTCGACTTTGCGCAATTTTGTAATAGTGGGATATCAGGTTGTTAAGGTCTCTAACGTATTTGGTAATCAGGTCTTTCTGGTTACAAAGAGTTTCGGGTGGTAGGTTAGCTGTATGTCCGAAAATAAGCTCGTATGGCGTAAAGCCGTGAGTTTTGTTTACTAAGTTATTGTAGCATATCACTGAATAGGGTAATATAGTAAAGGGATGTTCGTTGGGATTTTTGGTTTTGTGTATTCTTATCATTTCCGCTAAAGTAAAGGGTACAAAGGTATTTTAATAAATTACTGTCAAATTCACCGCCATAGTCGCAATGAATTTTTAGTGGGGTACCATAGTGATGAAAATAAAGCAACAGGGTATTTACGACTGATTTTGTGCTCTTGTTTGGGACTGCCTAAGCTTGAGTAAATTTCGTTTCGCGTGGGAAATTCGAATAGATTGATATTAACTCTCTCGAATGGAGTTTTAGGGGTTTCGGTGATTACTAATGGATTGTTGAGGTTCTTATAACAGACTTTTGTTCTTTGACATGTTTCGCAATTTTTTATAAACTTTGCGACATCTTTTGTTAAGCCTTGCGCTGGAAGGTACACCTCCCTCAGAGACCTATACGCACTTTGCCACGACATAACCCCAATAGCGGATTACGTCCAGGAAATCTCTCAAAAATTCTATTCCTTCAAACTGGGCGATAGTCCGCTAACAAGAAACATAACACAAATTAGACAGCATAATGCCCTATTTCGGATTAAACACACCCTACCATACCAGACGTTACCGATCTTCCGGCAACCTCTGTAGCCAAACTTCAACAACTATAACTTCCGCTTACCCTATCCACCTTTACTGATATTTCCTTTTGTATCTTTAAATCTTTCCTGTCCCCCTCTCTCTTTATGTTTGTTTCTTTCTGTTCTGTTGGTTTATTTTCGGTTTATTTTCTTTTTGTGCATTTTTGTTTTCTGAATTCATTTCACATAAAAATTTTCACCAAACCAAAATTTCGTAAAACCAAAATTTTTAAAATCAAAGTTTAGGCCAGCCACGCGCAGCCCAGCATTGTCATACCTCGCGGAAGGCACCTTGTACAAGTTGAGGTGACAGTGCCTGAGTTTTAAGTTTTATTAAATCTGTTTTCAGATATATTAATTTTATAACCTAATTTAATCCATCTGCGATGGAAGGTGTTTGGGTTTAACTGTTTTTAATTGTCTTTTAGCCGAAGCAGTCCCATTCCGCCCAACCCTGCAATCCTCCACAGCGAACAACGCGGTGGTTGCACGGTAGGTCGCGGAGTGGGTTCTGGGGAGGCAGATGTAAATTTTAATTCTTAACAAAGTTGTATTGATTGATTGATTGTTAAGCCTTGCCAATTATATTTATTTTTGATTCTACGTATTGTTTCATTTATTCCACGATGTAAATTACTTTTTCCGGTGTGATGCTGGTCGACAATGATCGGACGTTGGGCTCCGTCGGAAGTTCGTACTAAACTTTGACAAATGATTAGTTTTAAGTGTTTTTCTGCAAAAATAAATCATAGGATTTCGAGAATTGGAAAATCTAGATTGTTTTCAACATGGTAAGTTTTGGAAAGGTCTAATTTGTTTCGGTGTTTATATAATGTTAAAAATAAGTGTTCTACCACAGACTCTGGGTCGAAGGGTAGAGCGATAATGTAATAGGTTCTTTATCGGGTCGATTTACTGTAAACGATATTGACTGTATTGTTATAGAATTCGGGGTTTTCCTCGAAAATATCCTCAATAATTTGATGGTGAAGGTCTGTCAAGTTGTTTTGTTGGAAAAACGTTATGATGTTTTTATTTTCTCGATCTAATAGTTGTTTATTTGTGATTTGAGTTTTGGAATAGTCTACTACCTGGGTCTCTTATGGAATATAGCCAAGTGAGTGGTCGGTAGTCGGTGACGAGTTTGAACTTCCTTCCGAATAGATATGGCCTAAAATGCTGTACGGACCAGACCAAAGAGAAAAGTTCGCTCTCAATGGTTGAGCACTTGGTTTCCGCGCCGCATAAAGTTCGAGATGCGTATGCGATTGGCAAATTTTTCCTATACTACCTTACGAGAGTACACAACCTATTGCAAATGCACTAGCGTCTGTAGTTAGGACAAAAGGTTCCGTCGAAGTTGGGGTAGATCAATATCGTGGTAGTTGTCAAAGTTTGTTTTAGAGTTTCGAATGAATTTGTACAGTCATTGTCGAAATTGAAAGGTATATCTTTTTGTAACAATCTAGTTAAGAGCTTCGAAATTTTGGAAAAATTAGGAATGAAGCGTCTATAATAGCCTGCTAGACCTAGAAAAGATTTAATTTCTTTCTGATTTTTGGGTTGAGGAAAATTTAGAATTGCTTCGACTTTGGCAGGGTTTGGTTTTACACCATCCTTTGTAATAAGATGCCCTAAATACGCGACTTCTTTGCGAAAGAATTCGCATTTGTCTGACTGAATTTTGAGGTTGGCTTTTTGTAGACGTCTGAAAACTTTTGTTAATCGAAAAATGTGTTCATGAATAGTAGCGGAGTAGATAATAATATTGTCCATATAGACGAGACACCTTCCGTTTTAGATTCCTAGTAAAATGTTGTCCATCACCCTTTGAAATGTTGATGGAGCATTTTCGACTCCAATAGGCATTTGTATGAATACAAAATGGCCATTTTCAACTGTGAAAGCTGTTTTTTGAACGTTTTTGGGGTCGATTTCAATTTGGTGGAAGCCAGAGGCCAAGTCTAAAGTTGTGAAATATTGACATTTGCCTAATTGATCTAAAAGGTCAGAAATGTTGGACAAAGGATATTTATCACCTATCGTTACTTCGTTTAATTTTCGGTAATCAACTACGACGCGCCATTTCTGTTTACCAGAGGCGTCTAGTTTTTTGGGGACTACCCAAACTGGGGAAGACCAGCGAGAAATTGAAGGCTGGATAATGCCTCGGTTTAGCATTTTTAAGCCTTGTGATTTTACTTCTTGTTTGTGAATTTGGGGGTAACGATAAGATTTAGTGAAAATTGGTTATTGAATGCTTGATTTCGTTGGCAAATCTCAAGTTGTCACCTTCTAGATAAAATATGTCTGAAAAGTCTAAACAGAATTGGGTAATTAATTCGCTTTCGTCGTCGTTCAAGTGGTCTAAGCGTAATTGGTTTTTTTATTTCGTAGTTTCGGTTGACATGTTAGGAATCCGGATTTTGAAGATTTATGTCAAATGTGGACCTAGATTTTTGAATGGGTTCAAGTTTAAGATCCGAGAAATTTACTTTTTTTGGAATCGCATTTGCGTTTATTATTGCCATTAAAAATTCACCATTATTGTCTACGTTGACAATAGCGTTCGGTAGGCGTACCTTTTAATTTTCCTGGGGTATTTTGTAAATTACATTTAAGTTTAAAAATCCTTTCTGTACGTGATCCGATAGAGATTACATATTGGTTTATTGTTTCATTTAAATTTTGATTTTGAATCGGGTTCAGAATTGTAGTTAATATGTTATCGGTAACTTTATACAATGGTACGGTTTTAAAATTTATGATTAATCGTATGTTTTTAATGTCTATTAAGCAATCGTAATGGTGCAGAAAGTCAGCACCTAAAAGTCCGTCAAATTCTATATCTAGATTATGAATATAAACTTTGTACGGATCATTTGGATTGAAATGTATGAGAGCAGATTCAGTGATATCAATTTTTTCGTCTGTTATACCCTGTATAATCACATTTTCGCGGGATCCACGTTTATAATTTTCTGCTGTTTCGGGTTTACATACAGAGATACCTGCACCTGTGTCTATTAAGATTTTGAAACGTTTAGTGATGTCTTCTATGTAAAATAGATTTTTGGAATTTACGATATTTAGATTGTAGCGGGGTGTTTTTACATGGATCGGTGTTCCGGGAAATTCAGGTTTGGGTCGAAACTGTCCTGGAGGTTCATCGCTTGGACTTGGCGAGAAATTTGGTCTAATTGGTCTGTTTGTGTTGGAGTATTCGTGGAATACTTCGGGCCTGTGTAAAAATCCGGAGGATTAACAGTATAATCCTAGTACTGCTGAGGCTGAGAATTAGCAGTATAATTCTCATATTGCTGGGATTGGGAATTAGCAGTATATACTCACATTGTCCATTTTCAAAATCGTAGTCGTAATTATTTTGAGATTAGCGATCAGGAGAATAATTAGTAGAATAATTTACGGATTGATTTGCAGAGTAATCTTCGTATTAGTTTGAGTTATCTGAATAATTATCGTAAGATTCTTGGTTTAGTTGATGGGTTTTTTGTTGGTTAAATCTATTGAAATTCGGGTTCGGTTGTATGGCAAAAGGTCTCTGCTGGTGGAAGTTAGGATTTGGCCTGATAGCTGAGGGCCTGTTTTGTTGTGGATAATTACGTTGTTTGTTAGACAAATTTTGGATATTCTGTGGCCTATAATTTGTTTGGTTAGGCACACTCTGCAAGTGCTGTCTAGGAGCTTGTGCCTGATTGGTATAGGCGTTTGGTGTGAAATTGGGGGGCGAAAATTGGTGGTTTTGCCTCGTGCGGCATTCGTGGAAATGATGACCATTTCTTTTTTATTTAATTTATTTATTTATTGCATACACTGCTCAACAGGTAAAATACCCAATTATGGAGCAGGAATAGAAAGTTATAAAACAAAACATAAAAGCATATAAAACATTAAAAATCGATATAAGACAAAAAAAAAACAAGAAAGAGCATAGTGAATAATACAAACTAACAAAAACATCAATAAATACAAATTGTAAATTACAGATAATTAAAAACAAGTTTAATGAGGTACATGTGTAGTATTAATTTAGAGAAAGACAGAAGGAAACAAAGATTAAAATTCAGCGTAAGAAAAACAAAAGTAATTTGAAAGTATTTAAATTAATTAAAAACTTCAGCTTTTATATCATTAAGGCTGCAATTAAAAATATCGAGGTTGCTGCACAGTTTATTACAATTGTTACAGACAGTGAACAAAGGCGAATTTTTTAATAAGTTTGTATGTGGAGTGGATAAATAAAAAACTTGGTCATTACGAGAATTTAATCTAGGGACGTGAATATTTAATTTGTAAATTATTCCAGGAACATCAAGCTCATTGTGTAGCGTTTTAAATAAGAATACTTGAGAGACGTATATTCGCCTGTCTTCCAGAGTAGACAATGAGAACCTTTCAAGCAATTGACTCTGCGGAAAGCCAATAGATGGATAGATACCATCCGACTTAAACCAAAGTAGTTTAACAAACCGGCGTTGAACTGCTTCCAGGTTACTCTTATGAACATCATAACTGGGACACCAAATAAGTGATGCATATTCGAGTTTCGACCGCACAAATGATTGGTAAAGGATTTTCAATGTATCCGTATTAGTAAATTCACGACTGGTGCGAGCTATGAATCCAAGAGCCTTAAAGGCTTCAGAGGCTATGGTATCAATATGGTTGGTAAATGATAATTTGCTATCAAAGATTACGCCTAGGTCGCGAAAAGTTGTAGGTCTCCGAAGAGTATCATTAACCAAATGATAGTCAAAAATAATTGGAGATGTTTTCAATGAAAATGACATTACGTTGCATTTATTAGCATTCAAGGGTAGTTTATTTACTACGCACCAGTTGTTTACTTCACTAAGACAAGCTTAAAGTTGAAAACAATCATGAATATGGTTAATAACTGAGAAAATTTTAAGGTCATCAGCATATAACAGGCAAGGCAAATCAATTTCGTCCGTTATATCATTGATAAATATGTTAAAAAATAAGGGCCCCAAGATGGATCCCTGGGCAACACCAGAGGTAGCAGCAAATTCAATTGACTTGAAACCGTTAAGAGTAACATACTGAAACCTATTTGTTAAATAAGACTTGAATAAGAGAATTAATGAGTATGAAAGGCCAATTTTCTCTAATTTGATTAACAGTAACTGATGATCTAACCTGTCGAATGCTTTGGAGAAATCCGTGTATATGACATCAGTCTGGCGATGTTCATCTAAGGATTCAGAAATATACTGAGTTATACAGAATAAGTTACTCGTCGTTGAACGCCCCTTCATGAATCCATGTTGGTGAATAGATATCTTAGACTGAACTGAACGATAAATACTGTCGTGAAGTAGGAATTCTAAAACTTTGCAAAAATTACAGATTACAGAGATAGGCCTAAAGTTTTGAATAACTAATGTATTCCCCTTTTTATAAATAGGACAGACTTTGGAAAGTTTCCATAAGTCCGGAAATTGACAATTTTTTAAAATAAGGTTAAAAATTAGAGTTAGAGGATACGCAAAAATAATAGCACAGTCTTTCAATAAAAATGCTGGTATGGAGTCGGGACCTGCAGTCATTTTAGGCTTAATGCGTTTTAAGGCCTGGAGGACATCTGCCTCCTGAAAAAAATGTATATTAACAGTATGGTTATTATTTGGACAATCGTTATCGATAGAATTATTCGCGGCGTCTAACGAGGAATCAGAATATGACTGGCTAAAAATCTGGCAAATGCATCTAAAATATCATGCGTGAGTGAAGCACCGTCAAAGAACATTTCATCTGAAACTCCGGTTGATCCTTTCTTGTCATTAATGAACGCCCAGAATTTGTTAGGATCGCTTTTTATATTATTTTCGGCATTTTGTACAAAGTTTTTATAGGCAGTATTAATATCGCTCTTTACTTCCCGTCTGACCTTTTTAAACTCCTCAAAAAGATCATCGGTTTCCGAGCACATTTTTCTGAGACGTTCCTTAAGCCTGATTTTTTTTATAATACTACCATTAAACCAATGGGGGTACTTATTATTTCGCGAGGCCGATTTCTTTGGTACACACAATTCAAACTCCAAATCAAGTCTATCATAGAACTGAGTGCATATACTGTTGACGTCATTGAGAGAGGAAAGAAAAGACCAGTCAACATTAAGGAGGTTAGCATATAATTTAGAGAAATCACATTTGCGAAAATTATAATTAATATTATGATTAGGTGGAAAATTATTAGTAAGTTTTTTAGTGGCGTTCATCTCAATTGATATAACCAAGGCAGGGTGATGTATATCCTCATTAATTAATGGATCAAAAGACTGTGATACGTCACAATTTTTGTTATGCAAAACTAAGTCCAGGATGCTATTATTGGAATTATGTACAAAATTGTACTGAGATAAGTTGTTACCGTCCAGAAAATTATTTAAGGCTCTGATTTGGCCGTTGGGTTGTAGATCTTTCAAATAAATCGCGTATTTGGAAATATTAAAGTCACCGAGGATGGCAAAATCACTGCTGTTATCCTGTAGACACCTTAAAGTACTTAGTGTCTCGAAAAAATATTCGTAGTCGGCCAGAGACAGACTCGGTGGTATATAAATGACGAATATATAGAGGGAACGATAGTTAAGTGAAATTCTTACACCCAAGATGTCAATGGCTGGCACGTTGTTAAAACCTGCAGAGTTAAGGTCTACCATAGGAGAAACACATTCTGAATTTACGGCTAATAGTACGCCACCGCCCCTTGAGCGATTAATGGCAGTAAAATTCCTATCAGAGCGAAAAATATTATATTCGTTGCAGAATAGTTCTCTATCAAAGACGGAGGAGTCAAGCCATGTTTCGGTTAATGCGATAGCGGAGTATTCAGAGCGCACTGACGCATTATAAAGTTCTGCGGTCTTAGTTTTGATACCACGCGTATTTTGGTAATAAATTAAAAATTCCTTATTGCGCATACTGGTATTGACACCTTCGACTCGAGTTCCAGAGGGAGGGATTACTGTTGATTGCTATTGCACCGTTAAGGCTAATATATCAGTACGAAGTTTGTCGCGTGCTCGGATATATGCAGTACACTTATTTGTGTCCCAGGCTGCATGATCTGAAGGTACATTTTTTAATTTCAAGCAGTTACAGCATGTTAAGGTATCAGATTTACATATACGAACCTCATGATTTTGAGCGCACCTGGGGCATGACACTGGTTTGTCGCAATTAATCTTAGAATGGTGAAATTCATTGCATGTAAAACATCGGTGAATATCTATGGCATCAAAAACAACACAGCTATCATAACCTACAAACAAATTTCCAGCCTGAATGACTTTATCGTAGGAAATCCTATCAATTTGTAATATTGCCTGCTAAATATTTTTGTTTTTCTTGGTAGTATAAAATTTAATTAGTTTACAGTCAGAGTTTTCAGAAAAGATATCAGTATTTAATTTTTTCAAGTAATCGAGTAAAACATTTTCAGAATAATTTTCAGTAATTCCCACGACACGAATTCTAGGATTGACACCACGAACTTCACGAATATCATACGAGTCTGCAAGTTTTTCTTGGGCTAGTTTTTTGAGTTTTTCGTTGTCAGCTAAACTTTTACATCCAATTAACATACCACCGTTTTTTATATTTTTAACTTTGGACAGCCGCAGATCGGACGCCAGGGGATTAATTTTTTCATTCATATCGGATTTTGTTTGCGCATTTGGTTGATCTTGTTTTTTAGGCTGAATGATAACAGCAGGCAGAGACTTACTCCTGAGAACATCAGAATATTTCGGTCGCGTAACCACTTTAATCTCATTGAGAGTAGCAAACTTCAGCTTCAAGAATTCATCTGTTAGCGAGATAAATGTAGAATTAAGGGTTTCTAACGCAATTTTAATTTTATCTTCAATTAACTTACTCAAATCGCTCTGATTAATTGTAATACAATTACCAATGCAGTCTTTACATTTCCAGCAAAGTCCATCAGTTTTCTCCAAAATGCGAGTAAGATCAGTTTGATCACTGACACATGCCAAATGGAACTGATTTTTACAGGCATCACAAGAAATAGGCGACTTTCTGATAGCGATGTGACAAAAACCACACACAGTCATGGTTTTGTATAAGTATATATCACTATATTACATTCATTAGACACTAGTAAGCAAATAGATAATATTGTTATTATTCAGTCTATTTACTTTTCCCTTTATTTAAAACACTTTCCACTTTGATTTTATTCAAAACACAGTAGAAACAAAAAAATATGCAGAATTGTGGAGAGTTGGGCCGTCTTTGCTGGTTTGGAATGGGATTTCTATTTAAGATTCTATTGGAAAATTTCTGTGGCTCAAAATAGGATAGTTGCAATTCGCGCTTAATTCTATTTATAGCATTTAACATATTGTCGGGGTTGCCAGCTTTGATTATTTGACCCAATTTTGGTTCAAGACCGGTAAGTAATGTAGTTAGCGTCATGTTCTCAATTAAAGTGGATTGCGCGGTTTTCTCCTCTAAAGTTAAAGTTTGTTTTTGTATTGCCGCGTGAATTTTTGCATTATGCGCTTGTAACCTGGACATAAATATTAAAGCTGTTTCTTTAGGCAATTGACGAATTGTTTGTAAGTCCTGTATCAAGGTTGTCAAGTCACGAGAGTTGCCAAAGTGACGGGGTTTCGTGAATTTATTAATTCTGTGGCTTTTCCGCGTAATTTATTTTTAATGTGTAATGTCAAAAGGATTCTCTGGTCGTCTACCGACATCCCTACGGCATGTAGGCAAGCACTTATAAATGTCTGTAAAAATATCGGATTTCCATCGAATTCCGGGACTATCGAAAAAATTTCACAACCTATAAGGTTCAATATTTATAATTTCGTTTGCAGTGATTGAGTTGTTGGCATTGAAATTGCTTGCGTTTGTAGTTGTTGCCATTTTGTGTATTTATATTATAAAATTTACACTATAAAAATGATTGAATTAACTTAAAACACTTTTTTTCAATTTGGGCTAGTACGCTACTGATAGTTGGTAATTTAATATGATATATAAAGGAATGTGCTGTTTATTTTATAATATTTTGAAATTTATATTATAAAGATAATTGGATTAATTTAAAAAGTGTTTTGAGTTGGGAATAATGTCACTGAAATTTTATATATCAATGTAAAGAATTTGCACTTTATGTGGCAATGCAATGTATTTCAATGAAATAAAATATGAAATTATATCGTTTTTTACAAGAAAAATAATCGAGATGATTCTTAAAATCTACTTACATTAAAATTTCCATTCCACAACTCTGGATTGAAGTTGAATGCTGCTTCGTGAACCTTGTTACAGTGCGGTCTTCTCTGCCAGGGACGTTATCAGGTATTCCTTCCACAGAGGTCTCCTTCACTGCCGAAGACACCAACTTCTTGACATATCAACCAATCAACAAATTAGCAGGTAATTTGTTGATTGGTTGATATGTTGCTTTGTTGCTTGTTAAATTATTATTGTTTTGCGTCTTTGCGTTTGAGAATGTAGGTTCTTCTGAACAAACGATTGGGATCCACCACCAAAGCTAAGAAGTTCTCCTTGTTCCAGAAGCTCTTTTCATCCGGTTAGGCACCTTTTGCAGATGGACACATTGTTCCCTCGGTTATGTTTGCTACTGGTTAGGTTCCCAAACTGTGCGCGTGTTTTTCAGATCCGCCACGACTGCGCCAATGTTAGATTTTGGGTTCTTGAAATAGCTTTTTAAAAAGATGTATTCATTTGGAGTCGAGCTTGACTCTTGGTACGATCGTGAGCAAAAAAATAGGACAAGTCTTATAACGGTATTTTCCTAAAATCCAGTTGTGTACATCTAACTTTAATTTTTGTGACATTGTCAGTTAGTTGTCATAATTTATTGCAAGTGTGCAAAAAACTAATATGCCTCATATAAGCGATTTAGTTAAATCTGGAATTATTGCTAAAGCAGAAGATGGATGGTAAATCAGACAAATTGCACTGCGTTATAATATTGACAAAAATTCGGTTTGTAACATTTTAAGAAAGTGGAGAATAAACGGTACGATTCATACATAGGATAGACCAACAGACGTATTAGTGTAAGAACGGAAGAACATGAATGCAGTACGAAAAGAGGAGAAAACATCGTCCCTAGCACAGCATGTAAAATCCATAAGACACAAAATAGACTTCGACAACACCAGAACAGTAGTTAATATCGAGCATTATAGGTCAAGGATTACCAGAGAGGCCATAGAGATCGAAAAAAGACCACAAAGTCTTAATAAAGGAGATGATACGCAGAGATTGCCCAGTTCCTGGAAGCCCGCTCTTGTGGGAAAATACATAACCGAAAACACACGACGATCCACCGTGGACGAACCAATCACGAGGAGGCATGTTCAAGTATTGACAAATAGTGAAGAAGCACAGCAACCTGCCCGAAATGGACCTATCACGAGGAGTCAGAGCCGAGCGCGGACCAATCAAGGAGAACCACGGCATTCTGCGGCACCGATTGGACACGAGAAGTCACGTGAAGCGTGACGTTTCAGCGAGGCCGCTTGTCGGGTTGGCCCAGGCACCCGCCTCGCCTACCACAGGTGGTGGGGGACCGGTAACATGTAGCCAAACGCGCAGGCGCGCCCTAGACTAGAGCATATATAAGGAGTCGCACAACGCGGGGAACTTCAGTTCAGTTCGAGCAACGAGGAGCAGCAGTAGGCAGCTTTCAGTGAGAACCTGAAGATGGCAGATGAGATTCTGCCGAAACATCGTTTAGACAACAGTGACTCCTGGAGGAGTCAGTCGACCATTGACGCAGGAGAATACCCGGAAGTACACAATGCTTCATTTAACACCCGCGAAAGCCTTAAAAAAAACAATATATATATGTTGTTTTTTAGAAGAATCTTATCTGCCATCTTCAGGTTCTCACTGAAAGCTGCCAACTGCTGCTCCTCGTTGCTCGAACTGAACTGTACAATACAACAACACCATATATGTATATATATATATATATTGGATAAAGAAATTTAGTTCTACACTCACATGTGATAGTTATTCATGTTCATTTTGTTATATCTATTTTAATCATGGTTTTAATCCTTAATTTTAAATAATCAGTAATTGTTTACCTTGTCTACGAACGGCGGTGTCTGCGGCTTGTTGGAGAGCCGGGCCCGTTTCCGCCCCGTACGATGCCGGCTGTGGTTGTATTGGTGACGTGTCATGCTGTAATTCCGATTCCGGAAGTGGCTGTGAGGTTGGTTGCATAGGGCCCGAAGTGGCCCGGGGCGAAGCCGGGGGGTCGTGGCTTGTCCTCGTCTGTAGGGCTAGGTGCTGCAGGAGTATTTCGGTGGTGTTCGTTAGCTGTTGCAACGCTTTCGTGAGTGCATGTGTTACTGCATCAGCTTGGCTTGTGTTCCTCCCACTTGGGGTGAGAGCAGGGGTAGCAGGCATTACTAATGGCGGTGGCTGTACTCCTTGAAGGCTTCTGGTTGTGGAGTCCGTGGTTGCAGTAGGTAGGCGTTGGCTAGTGGATGGTGTGAGGAAGGGCTGTGCTTCTTGTCCCCTTCCTGGGGTTGGATATGCATTAGGGCTAGGGGCAGCCCCCTGGCTGGCCGAGGCTGAATCCCATTGACCGGTGAAAAATCGTCGGGCCGCGACGTTGGGCGACAAGGGGTCCACCGTTTCCATTACCAGACCTGCATCCTGTTGACCAGTGAGAAATTGACGGGCCGCGACGTTGGGCGACAAGGGGTTCACCATTTCCCCTACCAGACCTGAGTCCTCTTGACTGATAAGAATTTGACGGGTCGCGACGTTGGGCGACAAGGAGTTCACCATTTCCCTTACCAGACCTGAGTCCTCTTGACTGATAAGAATTTGACTGGCCGCGACGTTGGGCGACAAGGGGTTCACCATTTCCCTTACCAGACCTGAGTCCTCTTGATTAGTAAAGAGAGCGTCCGGGACCTGGGGCGAACGGCTCTGTGTTGGTGGCGAGTCTACCTGGCTAGATGGGACGCCGTCCCTCTGCCTAGATCGACTCCTGGTGTTCATAACGATTTCTTTTATATTACACTAACACCCACTTCACTTTTCACCACTACTGTGCACTCCAAACTACTAATTAGGCAGGTTGTGGAATAAAAGAGATATTTACTACAATACAATACAGTCTTCAGGTAGAGGTGTCAAAGGCAGGCGCGAACTGATTGATCGATGTGTAGCGGACGACGGATGCGAGCGGACTGATGCAGGGCTAGCGGGCGTGCGCATATTTATAGTTTCCCGGCGGTGTGACGTAGCACGGGCTTTGCCGGTCGCGAGCTGTTGCGCTGCAGGGCCTCGCCGCGTGGCTATTTTGTGCTATGTGCTGGGGCTGTTTTGCCCTATATCTTTTTTGGTGTTTATCGTATCGAGCTGTACGATACGTCAAATGAAAGGTCTTTTCCTGTAGTTTCCGAAAATGACTTTGTGAATGCGCGTACTTTAATGTTTATGAAGTTATAGTGAATTTTGTGTGGAAAAAATAATTTTGGTCCCGAATTTTCGCGGTTTTTTCACTCATCTGCCGATGACAACCTTAAATTGTGTACCTGTAAAGGAATTTGTGTATGAATTTGTCTACATTAAGTTAAAAAATGCGACTATTTTATAATACATGTGACCTTAACTTTTAACCTCAAGTTAATGTCTTGATAAAGGGAATAAATAATTTCCGAAAGCTTGACAAAGTAACAAAAGAGTTTTTCTTTTTCTGTTTTGTGGCCGTAAACTTTTCACCTCTGACTGCAACCTCAAGATACACTACGTGTGTTTAATTTTGGTTTTATATATATATATATATATATATATATATTGTTATTATACATGATTTGCAGGAAACAACTACTCAGCGGGCAAATACCCCGACCTGCATTGAATTACACCTTACAAATCATGAAAAATTGGTAGCCAATGTCAATGTAGAACTAATAAGTTCGAAACCGGTCTATGTCTGGTCAGGGAGTTGACAAATGACATTGGTTACCAATTTTTCATGAATTGTAAGGTGTAATTCAATGCAGGTCGGGGTATTTGCCCGCTGAGTAGTTGTTTCCTGCAAAACATGTATAATAACAGTATATAGGTTAAGTCCACCAAGGGCTGAAGGTCGCCGCTCTCGGTACTTGCAAAATGGCAAGTCGCTATGCACCACGGAGACATCTATGATGTCTGGTGTATAGTAGCATTAGACCACATGAGAGGATTCAATTACCTCTCACCACTATACCATTTACATTAGTCTGTATAAGACTGGCAGGTTGGCCACTGTCATTTGTCTGCTCCATGACCTATGGCATACTGAGGAGAACTAATAAGTTCGAAACCGGTCTATGTCTGGTCAGGGAGTTGACAAATGACATTGGCTACCAATTTTTCATGATTTGTAAGGTGTAATTCAATGCAGGTCGGGGTATTTGCCCGCTGAGTAGTTGTTTCCTGCAAATCATGTATAATAACAGTATATAGGTTAAGTCCACCAAGGGCTGAAGGTCGCCGCTCTCGGTACTTGCAAAATGGCAAGTCGCTATGCACCACGGAGACATCTATGATGTCTGGTGTATAGTAGCATTAGACCACATGAGAGGATTCAATTACCTCTCACCACTATACCATTTATATATATATACGCTGTTTTTTAGGTTTTCGCGGGTGTTAAATAAAGTGTTATTGTGCTCTCCCACGTCGATGGTCGACTCCTCCAGGAGTCACGGTTGTCTAAACGACGTTTCGGCAGAATCTCATCTGCCATCCTCAGGTTCTCACTGAAAGCTGCCTACTGCTGCTCCTCGTTGCTCGAACTGAACTGAACCGGTTTATCAATGCAAGGTTAACTCGTAAACCAAAGGATAAATTAATGTCAAACAGACCAATAGATACCCAATTGTTTCGTTTGACATTTATCCTATAGTTAAGTGTTTACCCGGTATTGATAAACCGACCCAAGGACTGTAAACCAACCTTGCTGAGTACCTCCCTTTTTGACTGCTTTCTTTTCAAGTTCTTGGAGCCCAGAGATTTTTAGAACAAGAATGTTGATTGGTTGATGAAAGTTGAAAACTGGCAATTGTCAATTATGCACCAATCACAGTATTAATGTTAATACCTCCAGGGCTCCAGGCAGTTGAAAAGAAAGCGTACTTTAGGTGCTTTCGTTCGTGCTAATCATACGTGAACATGGTAATCATGATTCATGTTTGCACATTCGATTGTTCTGATATGTTTTCTCCCTCTCTTGTTTTTTAGAATCATGTTCAGTAATCCCCTTGCCCCTTTGAATCATACATTTTCCGTGTTCACTTTAAAGTAGTCACTGATCACGTTTGTCTGTTTATAACCTATAAGTTGCCTTTAAAAATATTTCTATTTTTTTTTTCAAAAATATAGTTTCTTGTTTACAGTAAAGGTATCCCAACAAATATTAGCAATTCCAATTACAGGGTTACACATAAACAAATTGAATAAATAGACACTGCTCCTGCAAATAAATATAAAAATTGCAAGAATTAAGTATAGGTACTTTTATATCTGTTTGAGGGCAACAAAAACAAATTTTATGTGAAAGTAACGAAAAACGTATTGATTAGATGTACTACTTAAGTGGAAATAATGGAGTAGGTTTGTGATTAATAAAATTAACTTCCTGAAGATTATAATTTATAATATTATAATTTATAATTATAAAAAATAAAATGAACCGATATTTTCTTTTACCTACTGGAATATATCTCACTACACTACAAAACATCTCGTAAGTCGTAACGTCAGAATTCAGAAGCTATATTATATTGTTTGTATTTGAAGCACATAAGTTCATGTAGTGATGCGTTCGTTCGATGTACATGACGTCATGGTTATGATTAGTAAAACACGGATTATGTTCACTGTTCACATAAACAGTGGTTAGTGTTCATGCACGAACGAAAGCAACTTTTGTTGGCGATGACGACATTGACGTGACTACTGACATTCATTCAAAATGGTGGTACTGGTGTTGGTGTTCTGTCATTTTCTCTATTTATAATATTTTGTTTATGAAGCAAAATGGTTTATAATTATTATAATTTAGTTCAAAATATTTTAAATTAGAATAAAATTTTGCAATGGGCACAACTGGACATAATTTAGACACGTTTAACATAGCTGGTAGGTTTTATATGTAATCTTATAAATATTACTAATTTATAATTAGTTCATTGAGAGATAGTTAAAAGAAAAATAGTCTATGTTTTAATGTATCATAATAATTAGATGTTTAGGATTATTTTAATTATTACGAGGTTTTGGTAATAAGGTTTTATCCATCAATTGAAAATAAATGTTAAATAGGTATTTCCTGCCTATTTTTGCAATGAAAATATATTGTGCACAACAACAGGTATCCCCACTTATATGAAAATATTCGCATATTATGCATTTACTATAAAATCTAATTACTGCCGTTCCCTTATGGAATATAGTAAAAGAGCATAAATTTTAGTTGTACATGATGGCAAAATTATCATAGTACAGCTGTCTTGTCGCATTTGTTATACTCAGTATGTGGCTTGCAAATTGTTTTTATTTAATCTAAAAGGCTAGTGCATTAACCAATACACATGTACATACATACATATTACACATTGCATTTATGATGACTATAAGTATTGTACTTTTATTAGACACGTAAACTTATATATAAGGTTAAATTTAATTCAGTTTTAGATTTTTCTGCAAATAATACTTATTAACAACATATCAATCGCCCAAATAGAACAATAAACTTTTTCGTCCCGGCCGCAATTCTATTTTTTATAATTTGTTCTATTTTATAGAGTGGACCATTAATAATAGGCCATAGTTCAAGGGTAGATTTTTTGGGCCAATATGTGAGGATATACCCAAATATGCTTTAGTAAAATATTGTTGTGGATAAAGATACAGGGTTGCAAAGTTCAAATTATTTTTTCGTTTTTTTTTGCAATAACTCAATAGTCTCTTGACTGATCTTCGCCAAATTTGCTAGAGGAACTTTTTTTATTCTAAGAAACAATAATTTATGTATTACATCACGTTAGATCATAGAGGGCGCTGCAGGACCTGATCTGATGATGAATTTTTTTCATATTTTTTTTTTTATGAAACGTGGTAGGTACTTCTGACCAGAAGATTTGGTGAGGGTGCCATTTCTACTTATAAAAGGTACACTTGGTAGAACTTGATAACTCCAATCATTTTTAAGGACAGTGCCATTAAATATTTCAATAATTTTTTTAAAGACAAATTCAAATTTAATGAAACAAAGGGTATTTATTGAAAAGTGTGCTTTGATTACGTTTTAGTTCTGTAGTTTACGTCATTTAATCATTTTATTTTGTTCTTGTGTTCCTCGATCCAATTTCATTAACTTGTTTATTTACAATGCCTAGAATAATAATTTTTCAAATAGGGAAATTAGGGATATGATATGTGTTTACGCACAAAATAATTTTCCTCCTCCTTCTGTACAAAACTTACTTCGAAGGGATCTTCCACAAAGGCTACAATTTTGTCAATTTGTTCTAAATAAACACAACAGGGATCGAAATTTTGTTAAGAACACTTTATTTACCGACGAAGCAACATTTACTCCCCTAGGCATTTTTAATTGGAGAAACACCCATTACTAGGAAGTAGAAAATCCTCAAGCCGTTAAAGAAAAGTATTTTCAGCAAGAATTTAAGGTTAACATTTGGTGTGGTATTATCGGCGATCAATTATTGGGACCATTTGTCCTTCCTTCAAATTTAAACGGACAGTTTTATGTGTTTTTTCTTCAAAATACTCTTGCTGATATATTACATGCTTTCATGCTAGACATACGGAACAGAATGTGGTTCATGCAAGATGGAGCTCCCCCTCATTTCTCCATTGAAGTCAGGAATTATCTTGATGAGACTTCCCCACGCAGATGGAGGAAGTGAGTCCTGATTATAATCCTTTGGATTGTTATGTATGGGGACATATGAAGTCCTTAGTCTATGCAAATACTATCAACTCAAGAGAAGAACTCTGGGACAAAATACAAAACGCAGCGAATTTTATTAGAGGACAGGAAAATGTATTTTTCAATGTAAGAAAATCTTTTGTGATTTTAATTAGAAAAGGCATAGAAGTAGGTGGAGACCATATCGAACATTTACTCTAAGTTGCAGCAATGGGGTTTTTGCATGGGGGAAAAGTTTATTATGTCATTAAGTCAACTTTTACGTTATTTTTTGGTCTTCTAATAAGATTAGATCGTTATTTTAGACAATCTTTTGATTTATATATTTATCTCAATACCATGAAAATAATCCATTAGTTCATAAGAAAGTGAGAAAAAGTTTACACTGTTATTACGATTTTGTTTTCCCTTACATTTTGTACTTTTTTCAATAAATACACTTTGTTTCATTAAATTTGAATTTATCTTTCAAAAAATTATCGAATTGTTTAACGGCACTTTCCTCGAAAACGGTTGGAGTTATCAAGTTCGACTAAGTGTACCTTTTATATGTGGAAATGACGCTCTCATCAGATTTTCTGGTCAGAAGTACCACGTTTCATTAAAAAAATATGAAAAAAAATCAGATACCGGTTCTGCGGCGTCCTCTATGATCTAATGTGATGTAATACATAAATTATTGTTTCTTAGAATAAAAAAAGTTCCTCTAGCAAATTTGGCGAAGATCAGCCAAGAGCCTGTTGAGTTATTGCAAAAAAAACGAAAAAATAATTTGAACTTTGCAACCCTGTATCTTTATCCACAGCAATATTTTACTAAAGCATATTTGGTTATATCCTCACATATTGGCCCAAAGAATCTACCCTTGAACTATGGCCTATTATTAATGGTCCGCTGTATGGAGGCGATATCAAATAATGTTGCAAAATTGATTTTAGCCACATTCGTGTGAGAAAAAAAATTTCGAAATGAGAACCTCTTTTTGGGTCTTGAAGCGCCTATGGCTTAGGTTGTGTGGCTCATATGTCAGTTCTTGGGTTTTGCACTTTTAGACTTGCTTTTTGCTTGACACATTTTAGATGCAGTGCCCTCAAAAGATTGCCGTAGATGTGTTATTTGCTACGAAAAAATAAGCAACAATGAATGTCGGAAAAATTCACAGTTGTAGATGCCGAAGTCTAGGTTTTATTGTCAGCAATATAAAAAAATTTACTGTTTACCATGCTTCTTTGAAGTTCATAAATGCCAAAAATAATTTATATCATTTTCAACTTATTTCTTGACAACTGTGTAGGTACTCGAGATAAGAATAAAGTTATTTTTGAATTAATTTTTCTTAGTTTTCTTGGAACACAACAAAAAATTTTCAGGCTCAAAGGTTGTTTGGGACCTCCAGGCCCTACATTTCAATATTCCATAAGTCTCAATCTATACATGATCCATACTAAGGTTCACAGTGCAAGTGGTGAAACCCATATGACGAGTCACGGGGTCTGGAGGACTCTTTGAGATAAGAGCCAAATGCTGATTCACATGCCGATTAACGTGTTAATTTTAATATATTATGTATGTATTATGTATTAATTTAACTTTTGTTTGTAGATTTAACGCCTGAGCAACAGAAAATTTTAATTGACATAAGAAGACGAAAAACTGAGCTGCTCTTAGAAATTCAGGTATGTCATGTTGTTTTATTATTTTTATTTAACGTCTTTCTAAGAAAAGATTGTAATTAAACTACTCTCATACTACTTGGTATTTAGATCTTTACCATATAAGAAATTCTTGGCCTAAATTCGCTATGATAATATTTTATAATAATTTCCATGTTTAGCGGCTATTTTATTTTTTGGAACATTTTTGATAGGTCTTTTCTTCAGTATCGACTAATCTAATTAGAAATTTACAATTCCTCTTTTATACACTTTCTTACCCTTGACAGTTTTTCCTTGAACTTGAACTTTTTGATTCAGTGAAATTTTTATTATAGATGAGCACAAATTTAACTAATATTCAATAGACCTTAGAACTCTTAGACATTATACATAAAGTTTCAGGTTTATATATAGAATCTTTTTTGAGAAAATTTTACGCTTACAGGCAGACATATATCCAGGCATAAAGATGTGATGCTGTTTTTGTGAAATTTGCCATTTTCAGGCCCCAAAGACGATTTGACTAATGCTAGTGCAAACCCAAAAGTATTAGTTTGGTCTGTGGTTGTATAATTCAGTATTAAATTATAAATTATATACTACTACTATACAAACTTATTAAACTAATTATTGATCAAAACTTTAATTTCTGAAACTGTTTAATCTAATTGAGGAGTTAAATTATGGTTTTCTTATAGTAACAATCTAATTATCTGCTCTAGAATATACCAGATGTCAATAAGATTACTAATGAGGCCTCTTTCCATATAAAAAAGATACTGACTTGAACTTTTACAGAGGTATATAGTTAAGTCTTGTGTAGTATTGAAGTACTAAAACAACTAAAGTCGAGACAAGAATTCAAGCGATGCACGTCACGAATGATCTCATTAAAGAAGTTTTAATTTTTAATCATTAATTACATTAAAAAGAGTAATTCTGGACACCCAGTTATTAGAGCTTTTTTCAGAAATAGGTACAGCTTAATGGGGCAAGGGCAGGAGAATCTCGGTTGAGTGGAAGCCTCTCCTCGTACAGCATTTTCCAGAAGTTCTCCACCTGATCTGCAGTCGGCGGACTGTCTACAACACGCGGAGGCGATTGGAAAAGGCGCGAGAGCTTTTCGCGGCGGAACAGTTTATTTTCCGCAAGCCCTCTCGCCCGCCTCACTAGTGACTTTTTGCAAGTCACTAGCATCCGTATCCTGTCGAGTCAGTGCTGTTTGGTGGTTTGCAGCACTGCCTCATTGACTAGGCGGGAACGGCCTGTTGGCTGCCATATAGTCCATCACATATTGGATACGGGATGCGTGTTGCCTCGCCGACCGGATCTTGGCTTCCATCTTTTGTATGCGCCGCTCCGCCCTCTCCTGTGGGAAAGCAGTGTTTCGTCCCTCCACCCGAGAAAAGCATTGAGCATCAGCATACACGGCACAATTTATGTGCCAGAGGTCAGCCCGTTCTGGTAGCACTGTACGAAGTTCTTCATCCACTCTGGCCAGGTCTTGTGGCCCGGGGGTTTTTATGTGGTGTAACCCCCGTCTGGTACTGAGGCCCTCTGGTGTTGGTGGAACGAGGAGAACCACGTCCTCAACCGGTGAATGTGGCGGCCCTTCGGCCACTTCATTCACCAGTTCAGGAGCAGCCCTCACGTAGCCCCTACTACGAAGGTAGGATACATAGTCACCCAGATTTTGTGGCGTGAAGGCGCTATGCTCTGGTAGCCTCTCACACCACAGAGCATGCATCCGCGCCATGTATCCCATCCGGGCGGGCTCACTGCTTTCATAGCAATGCAGAAGTTCATCCCTCAGTTCATCTGTCCACTCAAAGCGTCCTTGGACATTGCCAATTTCGTCAACGGGCGGTCCGAAGGCGCTTTCCCCTGCCGGGTGCACTAGGGCTGCCGGTTCGGTTTTGCACCCCAGCTGGAGTAAATGGTGGCGCTACTCACCAAGGGCTTGATAGATGGAAGTCAGCCCCTCCTGCTTTTAATATTATTATTATTATTGTACATTTAAGTGCTTCGTTGTATCCTAATTAACCTGTGTAATACTAGGAAAATCGAAGTCCCGTCGAAAATACTAAATTAGGTGATATATGAGCTAATAAAGTTTATCAACATGGTTTTTTGGGGGCGAGCGTAGGTGCGTCTTTACTATGTACATACTTCGGTATGCGATGTAAAGCAACGACAGGCGCAGTTAGTAGTTGGATGTGTGACCATTCCAACGGAAACCGCGTCCTCGCCTCACACATTTTCCAGCGGCTTGTATATCAGTGTTTGCGCGGAAGCTATACAACCTTAGGCGAGGGTTGTATAGGAGATATACCATCCTTCGGAGGGGATGCAAAGCCGTTGGTCCCTTGTCTATTAAATGTTAGGCAAGTAAAAGATCCCTACTCTTTTTAAGGGAAGAGGTTCGGCAAAAATTCCTGGTTGGGGGTAGCTCGTCTACAGGCATCGATGTTAGGCCTCAGTAGCGGAAATAGGCCGACGTTAAATAAATGTATAAAAATAAAAAAAAAACATGGTTTTTGGGACAAACCACAATTTTTTTAAACCATGGTAGTAGTGCCATTTATTAGTACTATTAATAAGGAATTTATTCCTTATTAACTAATAAATGGTACCATCAATACATGATTAACCAACAAAACACCAATGTTGCATTCAAAATTAGCATTATGTCAAAATGAAAATGAACATATATTTAAGGTAGTTGCCTCATGAGGCGAGAGCCATCTATTGAGTAGGTAGGTAACACGTAGACAAAAAAAAATATTTAATTGTATCCATTATTTGATTTGGAGAAGAACCTTGTGTACTTGTGTCCTTACTCAAATTTGTATTACGCCCATAAGTCACGTGAGTGGTAATCACTACCAACTGCAGGTTTCAAGTATCTCTGACCATGAGAATTCCGAGTTTTTTATGCTGTAACTCAAAAACTAAATGGGCTAGCATGTTTTTCTTCAACGCATTATTTGTCTCGTGGCTTCATTAACATTTCCACAGTTTTTTGTTGAAATCCGATAGATTTTTTCAAGCTTCGGGAGTCAATTCAAGGTACTTTCCCCCATGCCCAACCATGTTTAATAGATCAACTTCGGAACTCTGTAACTTTCATTCAGGGCCGTAAAATGCATTGAAATTCGAGATTTAGTTCAAGGAACACTTCCAAAAGATATACGCAAAGTTTCATTGATATCTTATGGAGTTCGATTCATGAGGCAACAGGTACCTTCCCCCTTGCCCGCCATGTTAAATAGTTAACTTCGGAGCTCTGTAACTTTCATTCAGGACCTTAAAATGCATTGAAATTCGAGATCTAAGCTTAAGTTTGAAATATTTTGATTGATGTGATATGTGTCTGTGTGTGTGTGTGCGTGTGCGCGTGTAAGTCATATTTTTAAATTTGTTGCCCTGATGAACTCTACTAGGATATCATAGATATTTTTGCAATTCAGGCTTAACAAATGAGTGATATTTGCCGGTAACTGAACATTGTTAGATATCATTTTTGTCACAAGAGTGGTTCTAGCGCGTCGAAAGCATTTACAATAAAAAAATATGTGATTTAGGTCTCCAATGGAAATACAATCACAAGTACAAAAGGGAGAATTTTTTACGTCGATTTTATATAAATGGGAAGGAAGGAGTTCAGAAGCAACAGTAGTAGTGGCAACATCTATTCTTTAGCTCTCTGAAAAGTTTATTAATTACCAGTAGTTAAAAAGTGAAAAATGTCATCAACTAGTGATGGAGAGTCTGCAATGGAAATTGTGGGAGAATACAAAGAAAATTGGAAAGAAGCAATAACTAGGAAAAAGAAAAGGCAAAAAACAGAACAACAACATAGTAAGGAGGATATAAACAGAATCATAATGGGTAACACACAATCATATTCTAATCAAACAAAAACTACAAAGATAAACACAGACAAAAACATAAGAGGCACAAAACATCAATCTACTCAAAAAGTCATCAATAAAAACTACTCACCATTAATGAATGTAATTATACACAAAAAATATAAACATATGTTTTATTTAACAGCTGAGGCTGACTGCACAAGAATGCACTTTATTGATTTATGGGCCAAACTTTTCCCACACGCGAGAGATGAAATAATTAAAACAAAAGCAGGATTCTTACTAAAAACAGACACAGCTGAAAACGATATTTTATTAGTCCTTGACAAGTTAATAAGTATGTCCGAAATACAATCCTACAAGGAAGCATTGCCCAATAGAAAAACACCAACAACTTCCACAAAACCAAGCTATTCAGTCATCATAGGCTCAGTCGAACAGGAAATCTCTGACTCAGCTATTAGTGAATATTTAAACTCGCTAAACCTAGAACATCGCTATTGTAAGAGAATTACATCTTCAGCAACCAACAAACCTACCACCCTCAGCAGAATTATAACTGGAACACACAACTGAAATGTGCAACGTGCCTATGAAATGTGCCAAATGCTTTGGCAACCATCCATTAAACAAATGTACATCTACACTACCTCCAAAATGTACCAGTTGTAACTCGGAAGAGCATCAAGCTTGGTCATACAAATGTCCTAATAGACCTACAGCTCCTATTCAAGGAGTACCAAATGTGAAAATAAAATCACTGAACAAGAAATCTCACGAAATCGCAGATAATAAAAAAAAATCAAGAATACACGCACCCGTTACAATTCATGACACAATAATAAACACATACATAAATGAACTAAACAACACTAATAATAATGATAGAGAAGATTTAATAATAAAGCTCCGCAAGAGATTTATCAACAATTTCAATTTGGATACAACTGCTATCTTTTCAGGAAACAGAGTATACATTCTAATATTTGAATTAGAGATCGAAAACGCAATTTCTCCCACTGAATCAATAAACGACACAAATACATACAGTACGAATATATCAGACATTAATATCCTATATTCAAACATCAATAGTTACACAAAAAAAAAACATCTAATAAATAATTACATTGAAAACAACAATATTTCATGTGCGATGTTTGTTGAAGCAAAAATAAACAGCAGAAGTAACACATCGTACAGAGATTGGACTGTTCGGCGACAAAAAGGAAATCAACTGCACAATCACACGAGAGAAATCAAAGATTTGTGAACATGCTTGGGAAAACGGACATAGAATAAACTGGGACTCGGCAAAAATTTTAACAAAAGAAACAGATACCAAAAAAAGAAAAATTAAAGAATCAGCAATAATCTTATTAAATGAAGATAAGTGCGTATCGAATTGTTCTGTAGATATTTGTACAACCTGGCTACCAATGTTAAAAGTAGAACTTAACAAACTCAACATTATCTAAAAAAAAAATATCATCAGTTCTATGTTCTGTGTAAGTAGTAAGTATCTATGGAAATAACATAAACAGAATCTTAAAGCTGTTTATTTGACATACACAGCAAAATAAGAGTTCTTCAAAAAATAGCTTTGAAAACGGAAAGAGATTACTTTCCGAAACGTCAGCAAAATACATTATTTTTGTGTTTATTCCGATTTATATTATTTGCAAAACATAACCTCTGACTTTTCCTTTGGCGTAAATGTCACGGGCGCAGAGGTTTTTTTCCAATAATTCTGTTATTTTGTAGATTCGGTGATTTGTTTTGAAGAGGATAATAGTACATGTGGTAGAAAACCCAAATAATAGGAAAGAATAGGAGGTAGCTTAATACAATCTCATCCCGAACTCAAAATGGGAAAAGAGAATCTGCCTAGAATAAACAATCCGCTTAACGAATGCCTACACTTCAATATTCCTTTTCTAGATGACAAATTACATATCTTCTTAGTATACATTCATCCCAATGCGAGAATCGAGGAAAATATTTTTACCAAAAGTACATTGCACAAATATTCAATAATTGTTGGCGATTTCAACGCTGGTAACAATAGACTAAAGAAAAGGCAGATAAACAATTTTATTTAAAATACCAATTTTTCTAAATATGATACGCCTCCCACATTTATTATGCCCCATAACAACGACTCAACACCAGACTGTCTCTTTTACACCAATAATATTAAAGATAACATACAAGTTCAATTGACCCCGGATTTATGCTCTGATCACCTAGGATTCAAAATTAAAATTGAAACACAAAAATCAGTAACGCACAAGAGAGTGTGGAAATACAATTTAAAAAAAACAAATATCAATAAAGTGAATGAAATTATGTTAAATTATTTGAGCAATACAGGACATATTGATAAAGAACATATAACCAATTTTAATAACAAACTTTCTGAAGCGATAATACAAAATACCCCTAAAACAGAAGTGAAATACTATACACATGAACTTCCTCCATTCATTATACAACTAATAAAAAGGAAAAGAAAAATGTATCGAGAGTTTAGAAATAATAATGACCCTATTGCTAAAACGGAGCTCAATAAATTTAATAAAAATATTCAAAAATCGATTACTGAATTTAAAACGCAAAAGTGGATCAAAACGTGTGAGGATATAAATAAACAAAAAGCAAAAATTATTGGTATGAAATTAAAAAGTTGGCAAAGTATAACAATAAAAATGAAACTAATAGGCCAATAGAGGAGAATGGTAAAAATTATGAAACCCCCGAAGAAAAAGCAGATATATTTGCAAAACATTTTGAAGCTACATACAAAGAGAAGCAGAACATAAACTTTGATAATGAAAACTATTTGGAAATAGAAAATTGGTATGAAACATATATTACAGAAAGAATACCTGTAGAATACCACATCGATGAAGCCGATTACTTTGACATATTAAATCAGGGAAAAAGTACTGCTCCAGGTTATGACATGATTTCAAAAAACATCCTCAAACAACTAGACCTACAAATACATCTACACATCATAAAAATATATGAATTTTGCCTCTTAAAACAATATATACCGGATGAATGGAAACTTGGAACCATTGTCACAATACCAAAACCCAATACAGATCATGCTAAGGCAACGAATTTTAGACCTATAACACTTCTCCCAGTCATTGGTAAAAACTTTGAAAAGATATTAAAAAAGAAAATAGAAGAAAGTGTAGGACAACGTATACCGAACTATCAATTTGGATTCAAACCTAAATGCTCCACGCTCCACCCACTGGTTACATTAATTAACAACATTGAAACCACCAAATTGAATGGAGAAAAACCACAGCTCTATTTATTGATATTGAAGAAGCATTTGGCAACATTTGGCATAAGGGCGTAATTTACAAACTTTACAAACTAGGCTGTCCGAAGAACATAATATTACTAGTTGACTGTTTTTTGAAAAATCGCCGTCTAAAAGTCAAAGTTTTAAGTTCGTTTTCATATGAGTTCACACCTGAACAAGGCCTCCCTCAAGGTTCACCACTTTCCCCGCCATTATATAACATCTTCTGTGCAGATATTTATTACCAGTCCTATAACGATGAGAAACATTTTTCACACAATGATTATATACTTCAATATGCGGATGATACAACTCTCGTATCTCATAATACCTCTATCGTGACAGCAATACAAAGCTTACAAAATCTGATACAACATACTACAAATTGGTTTAACAAATGGAGACTAAAACCTAATCCAGCTAAGTCACGATTCATCATTTTCAATCACAACCCGGGACCGAACTCTCCAACACTCAACATGTACAACCATTTGCTATATCCCAAATTATCCGTCAAATATCTAGGAATAATCATTGACCACAAAATCAACTTTAATGATCATACAGCGCAAGTTTAAAAAAATGTTATTTCAAGATCTAAACATTTCAGATGCCTTGTGCATAAAAAAGGAGGAATCAACATCCAAACTGCCTGTAGAATTTACAAGACCATCTGCAGACCCATGATAGAATATGGTCACATACTCTTTCAGAACTGTAAAAAACCAGCCATACAAAAGCTTATGGTAGCAGAAACAAGTGCCTTATGATTAATAACTAAAATTTGTCACCCAAATAATCCTCTACACAATCCTCCCAATCAACTTCTATACCAACTGACAAATATCGAACCAATAAAAGAGAGGCTGATTACTCTATCAAGAAAATTCTCCGGGAATGTACAAAACAAAATGCTAATCGATACCTTATGTGCAAGAAGGGAACCTAATGGCAGGGCAAGAGTGAAACATCCTTCAAGAACTTTATGGGAAATAATAAATGCAAATTGATTTTTTTTTTCACATGAATTTGTTGTCTTAGTTACTATTATAATAGGTTTTAATATACATTTAATATTTTATAGTCCCACCCACTTATTAAAATTTACCTTGAGAACAGAAGATCCATTCACATTAGTTTATGACGATAAAATCCTCACAACCACTAAGCACACAAAATTTCTAGGCATTGAGATAGACTCGCAGTTAAACTGGAAAGAACACGTACACTACCTGGCAAAGAAAATAAGTTCATTTACATACGCCTTACGAGCCATATCAAATTACGTAAATCAAGCAGCAGCTTTATCGGCTTATTATTCCTATATAAATTCCAGAATAAGATATGGACTTATATTCTGGGGAAACTCTGTTGACTCACCTAGAATTTTCAAGCTCCAAAAATGTTGCATAAGGACCATCTTCCACCTAAAAAGAAGAGAGTCATGTCGTGAAATATTTAAACAGAAAAAGATACTTACCATGCCATGTCTGTATGTGTAAGAATGTGCATGTTTTGTCAAAGAACATTACCATGAACTATTTACCAGATATGAAACCAACCATATGTTTAATACTAGAGGCTGTGCAAGATCAGTGTTACGTCAACCGCAAATTAGTTTCACACAAGTGCAACGGAACGTAGTGACGCAATTGATAAGAGTCTACAATAAAATACCACTGGAATATCAGAATCTGACATTAAAGGTTTTCAAAGCAAGGCTCAAAACATATCTGAGTCAAAATCCATTTACTGTGTTTCAGAATTTTTAAACCATCATTTTAATTTGTCATTGTGAAGCAAAGTAATGTTTATTTTTATGTAAATATACTATTTTTTAGATAATATGAATGTACTATATTTTAAACTTCTATGTACATTGTAATGTTATTTTTACTTAAAATTTTATTTCTACTTACTAACAATGTTCTTTTGACTTGTTCTACACTGTTTTACATGGTATTATTGAATAAAGGCTTTTTTTTTTTTTTTCAAAAAACCAGTCACCCTACTCTGTGGCTCCGACCCTCACAGAGGGGAGCTGGTAATACCAATAGCCACTCCCCACACCCGTGGGGTGAGTGACTACCGGGTCCGAGAATCGTGTGCCCTGAGTAGACGCAATGATCCGAGGATGACAGCCTTCTGCATTCTGCCGGCTAAGATCTCTGCCGAATCTCGGCATGCCGGTATGATCTTTAGTTCTGAAAGCAGCGTCTGTCTCATTCCACCGAGGGCTCCTATAATCAGTACCACTATTTTAACAGAATGGCCTGGATAAAGCCTGCGGAGTTCGAAGAGCAAATCTCGATATTTTGTCCGTTTTTCCTCTTTCAAGACAATGTTGCTCTCAGCGGGAGCTGAGAATTCCACGACATACATTGTCTTGAGTTGGTGGTCGAGGAGTACTATGTCAGGCTTGTTGGCTTGTATTTGCCTGACGGTGGGAAACGAGTAGTTCCAATAAATTAGGCACTTCTCACTCCCCACAACGGACTCAATATCCCCCGGAACGTAAGGCAGCACTGGTGTTTCGTCTATCCCATACGAGTGCCTTAGATGATAGTAAAGCACTCGTAATGCTGCGTTATGTCTATGAATATAGGCCGAGACTGCTTATGTCGGGCAAGCCGACAGTAAGTGCATTACAGTCTCCGGCGCCCTGCGGCAGGCCCTGCAGCTGACATCAGGGACCTCCATACCCATGACACGACGTCGATAGACGAGAGTGTTAAATACACCATCTTGGCAAGCCATTATGAATCCCTTGGTCTCAGACTTCAGCCCCGCTGACCTTAAGAAGGCGAAGGTCAGCTTTTCGGATAAGCCGAGGTCTTCTATATTTTTATAGAAGACCCCGTGCAATGGCTTATCCTTATGGAGCTGCAGAAGGATGTTGTGTTCTGCAGCTCTAATGTGGGCTTTTAGTCGAAAGGGTTCCAACTCGGTGACAGAGTCGGGGTTTACCCGCTCGACGTCGAAGATGAGACCAAGTTCATCGGCTGCTCTCCGTGCTGCCTTAAAGAGAAAAGCTCCTACCTCTGCATTTTCATGGTCTCGGACCATGCAGAGGGGGGGATCCGAACTCCTGATGACCTTACATGCTCCATCCAGAACCATCCTGCTATGGAGACTCTCCAAGCTCAAGAGTCCACGGCCTCCCCGATGTCGTGGGAGATATAACCGTGGAACGGACGATTTAGGATGCAAGCTCCTATTGAGATGCATCTTCTTGCGGGTTACTACATCAAGTTGACGCAGCTCTTCTCTGGTCCACTTCACTACTCCGAAAGAGTAGAGAAGGATCGGAACGGCAAGCATATTTGTAGCAGACACCTTGTTCTTCCCCGACAGTTCTGAAGACCAGATCTGTCGGAGTAGGTGCTGATACTTGCCGCGGAGAGCGTTTTTCACTACACCCACTTGGGTGGAGCGTTGCTCGACACCCAAGTAAATGTACGACTCTCCGGCATCTAGATGGTGTAAGATGCTTCCGTCCACGAGCTGCGCGTCCTCTCCGTAGTCACCGCATCGTCCTCTCTTGAGATGGATCAGTGCGCATTTGTCCAACCCGAACTGCATACCGACAGCCTGCGTGTACTCCTGTACCACCCTAAGGGACTGCTGGAGATCCCTCTCTCCAGAGGCATAAAGTTTAAGGTCATCCATATAAAATAGATGGGTGACCTTATGCCTCCTGTCGCCGGGGGTACCGCAGTTGTAGCCACGGGTTTTCCGGAGCGAGACGGATAATGGCAGAAGTGAGATGCAAAACAGAAGGGGGCTGAGGGAATCTCCCTGAAATACTCCTCTTCTGAATGTTACCGACTCTGTTTGACTCTATCGTTACCCGATGTAATGGTAAAGCGAGGCCTCCAGAGCGGCATCAGTTCTTCAATACATCTCACTACGGGGCCTGGTACCACAAGACATCGGAGCAAGTGAACAATGAGCTCATGCGATGTCATGTCAAATGCCTTACGGTAGTCGATCCAGGCCATAGAGAGGTTCCGCTTATACTGCATGGAGTCCTGCGTGACACATCTATCGATCAGCAGGTTCTCCTTGCAGCCAGCGACACCTCTCTTCGACCCTCGTTGCTCATATATCCGTTCGTAAACCGGTTCAACTGCGTGGAGCACCCGCAATCCGCATGTACAAAATGCGTGTAAACACCTTGTAGCATGCGTTTAGACAGGTTATTGGTCTGTAGTTCTTTGGGTTGGACAAATCTCCGTTCTTGGGGATCAGCACTGTCCGCCCCTCAACAAACCAAGAAGGGATTTGCTGCTCCCCATTCAACCAGGAATTAAAAATTCTGGCCAAATGGTGGTGGGTGCTCGATAACTTTTTCCACCAAAAGTTATTTATCCCATCGGGACCTGGAGCAGCAAAGTTCTTAGAGCCCTCAAGACCCCTACGAACCTCTTCTGGGGTTATTGGTTCGCACACTTCCTGTGGTTGCTGAAGCCTTTGACAAAAGGTTTCAAAGTGTGCAAGGGCAGGAGAATCTCGGTTGAGTGGAAGCCTCTCCTCGTACAGCGTTTTCCAGAAGTTCTCCACCTGATCTGCAGTCGTCGGATTTTCTACAACACGCGGAGGCGGTTGGAAAAGGCGCGAGTGCTTTTCGCGGAACAGTTTATTTTCCGCAAGCCCTCTCACCCGCCTCACTAATGACTTTTTGCAAGTCACTAGCATCCGTATCCTGTCGAGACAGTGCTGTTTGGTGGTTCGCAGCACTGCCTCATTGAGTGTGTGATGGGCGCGTCTTAAGTTGGCGGCTAATTTATTTATTTATTTATTTATTTATTTATTACCCAACAGTAAAACCAATTACAGGGTGAAACAAATAGTGTATATAACATAAGACAAAAGATAAAAGAGAGTAGAGAATAAATCAAATTTACAAGTTAATAAGGATATTTAAAACAGGATATCGTTACGTATTAATATTATCACAATACAATATAGATTTGAGACTTGAAAAATTTATATCACAGTTATTGCTTAAATTATTATAGTTTGTGCACATGGTATTAATTGGAGACTTTAACATCATATTTGTTAAACATAGATTTGGTTGAAATGTAGTGGGATGCCTTGTAGATATTCTTGGTATATTAAATTTGATTTCACTTAACAAGTTGGGGCAGTCAATATGATAGTGAATTAAATTATATAGGAAAGTTAGAGATGTATTAACCCTTCTAGTACTAAGAGATAATAGGTCAAATCTATCCAACAGAGAAATATGGTCTGCACCTTGAGGCGGGTATGTCCGATCCACTCTATAGGCCAGAAACTTGACAAATTTACGTTGAATCGATTCAACTCTATTTATGTAACAGTCATAAATTGGATTCCAGATTAGTGAGCCATATTCCAACTTAGATCGAACATAAGCGAAGTATAGTGTTTTTAGGCACTCTATGGTAATAAAAGACTGAGAGTTACGTATGATAAATCCCAGCATTCTCGACGCGGAATTACATATCTGATCAATATGTGTACAGAATGACAGTGATGAATCAAAGTATATGCCCAGATCCTTAACCTCTGTGCATCTTATAAGAGAAACGTTGTTAATTGCATAGTTGTATAACAGTGACATACTTTTACGAGTGAAAGTTACTATTTTACATTTTGAGACGTTTAAAATCAGTTTATTTGAGTCACACCATTGATTAATTTTATCTAAATTAAGTTGCAGGTTTCGGCAATCATCTACAGTGCAAATCGAGGAATAAATTTTCAAATCGTCAGCAAACATTAGTCTATTACAATCTAACAACTTAAGTAAATCATCAATAAATATAAGAAATAGCAATGGGCCAAGGTTGGAACCTTGCGGAACTCCGCACTTTAGGCGTGAACGGCCTGTTGGCCGCCATATAGTCCATCACACATTGGATACGGGATGCGTGTTGCCTCGCCGACCGGATCTTGGCTTCCATCTTTTGTATGCGCCGCTCCGCCCTCTTCTGTGGGGAGGCAGTGTTTCGCCTCTCCACCCGAGAAAAGCGTTGAGCAGCAGCATACACGGCACAGTTTATGTGCCAGAGGTCAGCCCGTTCTGGTAGCACTGCACGAAGTTCTTCATCCACTCTGGCCAGGTCTTGTGGCCCGGGGGTTTTTATGTGGTGTAACCCCCGTCTGTACTGAGGCCCTCTGGAGTTGGCGGAACGAGGAGAACCACGTCCTCAACCGGTGAATGTGGCGGCTCTTCGGCCACCTCATTCACTGGAGCAGGAGCAGCCCTCACGTAGCCCCTACTACGAAGGTGGGATACATAGTCACGCAGATTTTGAGGCGTGAAGGCGCTATGCTCTGGTAGTCTCTCACACCACAGAGCATGCATCCGCGCCATGTACCCCCTCCGCGCGGGCTCACTGCTTTCATAACAATGCAGAAGCTCATCCCTCAGTCCATCCGTCCACTCAAAGCGCCCTTGTAGCTCGCGGTTGCCATTGGGCAATCGATCCGGTTGGGCCCCACCACCTTGCCCGTGACCCCTATCCGGATGGGGTCGATTGTGGGGGCCCTGCCTTCGGTTTATGGGAACCGGAGTGTAGAAACTTGTTGGTGGTTAGCCCAACAAGCCCACGACCGACACCAGAGGGGAAGATGCTTTCCCCTCCCGGGTGCACTAGGGCTGCCGGTTCGGCTTTACACCCCAGCTGGAGTAAGTGGTGGCGCTACTCACCAAAGGCTTGATAGATGGAAGTCAGCCCCTCCTGCTTATTTTTTATTTTTTTTTTTTTTACGAAAAACCAGTCGCCCTACTCTGTGGCTCCGACCCTCACAGAGGGGAGCTGGTAATACCAATAGCCACTCCCCACGCCCGTGGGGTGAGTGACTACCGGGTCCGCGAATCGTGTGCCCCTGAGTAGACGTAATGAACCGAGGATGACAGCCTTCTGCATTCTGCCGGCTAAGATCTCTGCCAAATCTCGGCATGCCGGTATGATCTTTAGTTCTGAAAGCAGCGTCTGTCTCATTCCACCGAGGGCTCCTATAATCAGTACCACTATTTTAACAGAATGGCCTGGATAAAGCCTGCGGAGTTCGAAGAGCAAATCTCGATATTTTGTCCGTTTTTCCTCCTCTTTCAAGACAATGTTGCTCTCAGCGGGAGCTGAGAATTCCACGACATACATTGTCTTGAATTGGTGGTCGAGGAGTACTATGTCAGGCTTGTTGGCTTGTATTTGCCTGACGGTGGGAAACGAGTAGTTCCAATAAATAGGCACTTCTCATTCCCCACAACGGACTCAATATCCCCCGGAACGTAAGGCAGCACTGGTGTTTCGTCTATCCCATACGAGTGCCTTAGATGATAGTAAAGCACTCGTAATGCTGCGTCCTGTCTATGAATATAGGCCGAGACTGCGTATGTCGGGCAAGCCGGCAGTAAGTGCATTACAGTCTCCGGCGCCCTGCGGCAGGCCCTGCAGCTGACATCAGGGACCTCCATACCCATGACACGACGTCGATAGACGAAAGTGTTAAATACACCATCCTGGCAAGCCATTATGAATCCCTCGGTCTCAGACTTCAGCCCAGCTGACCTTAAGAAGGCGAAGGTCAGCCTTTCGGATAAGCCGAGGTCTTCTATATTTTTATAGAAGACTCCGTGCAATGGCTTATCCTTATGAAGCTGCAGAAGGATGTTGTGTTCTGCAGCTCTAATGTGGGCTTTTAGTCGAGCGGGTTCCAACTCGGTGACAGAGTCGGGGTTTACCCGCTCGACGTCGAAGATGAGACCAAGTTCATCAGCTGCTCTCCGTGCTGCCTTAAAGAGAAAAGCTCCTACCTCTGCATTTTCATGGTCTCGGACCATGCAGAGGAGGGGATCCTAACTCCTGAGGACCTTACATGCTCCATCCAGAACCATCCTGCTATGGAGACTCTCCAAGCTCAAGAGTCCATGGCCTCCCCGATGTCGTGGGAGATATAACCGTGGAACGGACGATTTAGGATGCAAGCTCCTATTGAGATGCATCTTCTTGCGGGTTACTACATCAAGTTGACGCAGCTCTTCTCTAGTCCACTTCACTACTCCGAAAGAGTAGAGAACGATCGGAACGGCAAGCATATTTGTAGCAGACACCTTGTTCTTCCCCGACAGTTCTGAAGACCAGATCTGTCGGAGTAGGTGCTGATACTTGCCGCGGAGAGCGTTTTTCACTATACTCACTTCTTGGCTGGAGCGTTGCTCGACACCCAAGTAAGTGTACGACTCTCCGGCATCTAGATGGTGTAAGATGCTTCCATCCACGAGCTGCGCGTCCTCTCCGTAGTCACCGCATCGTCCTCTCCTGAGATGGATCAGTGCGCATTTGTCTAACCCGAACTGCATACCGACAGCCTGCGTGTACTCCTGTACCACCCTAAGGGACTGCTGGAGATCCCTCTCTTCAGAGGCATAAAGTTTAAGGTCATCCATATAAAATAGATGGGTGACCTTATGCCTCCTGTCGCCGGGGGTACCGCTGTTGTAGCCACGGGTTTTCCGGAGCGAGACGGATAATGGCAGTAGTGAGATGCAAAACAGGAGGGGGCTGAGGGAATCTCCCTGAAATACTCCTCTTCTGAATGTTACCGACTCTGTTTGGACTTTATCGTTACCCGATATAATGGTAAAGCGAGTCCTCCAGAGCGGCATCAGTTCTTCAATACATCTCACTACGGGGCCTGGTACCACAAGACATCGGAGCAAATGAACAATGAGCTCATGCGATGTCATGTCAAATGCCTTGCGGTAGTCGATCCAGGCCATAGAGAGGTTCCGCTTATACTGCATGGAGTCCTGCGTGACACATCTGTCGATCAGCAGGTTCTCCTTGCAGCCAGCGACACCTCTCTTCGACCCTCGTTGCTCATATATCCGTTCGTAAACCGGTTCAACTGCGTGGAGCACCCGCATGTACAAAATGCGTGTAAACACCTTGTAGCATGCGTTTAGACAGGTTATCGGTCTGTAGTTCTTTGGGTTGGACAAATCTCCGTTCTTGGGGATCAGCACTGTCCGCCCCTCAACAACCCATGAAGGAATTTGCTGCTCCCCATTTAGCCAAAAATTAAAAATTCTGGCCAAATGATGGTGGGTACTGGTTAACTTTTACCACCAAAAGTTATTAATCCCATCGGGACCTGGAGCAGCAAAATTCTTAGAGCCTTCAAGAGCTCTTCGAACCTCTTCTGGCGTTATTGGTTGGCACACCTCCTGTTGTAGATGAAGCCTTTGGCAAAAGGCTTCAAAGTGTGCCAGGGCCGGAGGGTCTCTGTTGAGCGGAAGCCTCTGTTCGTACAACGTTTTCCAGAAAGTTTCCACCTGATCGACGGTCGGTGGATTGTCGGCAACACGCTGAGGTGGTTCGAATAGGCGCGAAGGCTTTTGGCGAAAAAGGTTATTTTCCGCCAGCCCCCTCGCCCGCCTCACTAGTGGCTTTTTGCGAGCCACTAGCATCCGTATCCTATCGAGGCAGTGCTGTTTGGTGGTTTGTAGCACTGCCCTGTTGAGTGTGTGATGGGTGCGTCTTAACTTATTATTATTATTATTATTATGTATGTATTCAAATCTCCACCACTGGTGGGTACATATACAAGCGTCGGCAGTAGCAAGACACTTGTAGCTATTGTATTAAATGGGAGTATTTAAAAAGGAGCGGACAACTGAGGTAGTGCAGAGTATCACGGCTTTCTGGATGGCTGCAATCTTATCGATGATATCAAGCTTAGTTAAGTTGGCAATGAGAGTTTTAGGGACTACTCCGGTCGCTGATATTATTAATGGTATTACAACCACGCTTTCTTGATGCCACATTTGCTGGATCTCTTGCCCAAGTCGCTGATATTTCCCTTCTTTTTCAGCAAAGCAGCTCTGTATGTTGTGGCTGTTAGGGATCCCTACATCGATCAAGTAGGCTTCCTTTAGTACTTTATTAATGAGAATTATATCTGGCCTGTTGTGGACGATTGTTCGGTCCGTCAGCACACAGCGGTCCCAGTAGAGCCTGTGAGTGTTATTTTCTATGACTGCACTGGGAATGTACCGGTAGTAAGGCACTTCTTCATTTATTAAGCCGTGTCGCCATGCCAGCCCTTGGTGCACAATTTTAGCTACTTGGTTGTGCCTATTAAGGTATTCAGTGGCTGCTAACATCTGGCAAGCTCCGGTTATATGTTGTATGGTTTCGGATTGCTGGCGACATCTCCTACACAGGTCATCTTCTATATTGGCCCTCACGATGTATTTGAGGTAGTTTTTGGTAGCAATAACCTGGTCCTGAATGGCGACCATGAAACCCTCCGTTTCAGCGAAAAGATCAGCTCGTCCCAGCCAACCACAAGAAGATTTAGCATCGACGTGGACGTTCGCATGTCTACCATGGAGCGGCTTCGATATCCATCGCTGTCTTTTTTCTTGCATGTAGCTGGCATCTGTTTGGAGCTCGCTGCCATCGAAATGAAGTAAGTCCAGCGGGGTGTACCTGTTGTCCGACTTCCTGATGGCCTGGTGCAAATTGTTGTTCTGTCTAGCAAAGTATTTTTGAAGCCTACTTATTTGTTTCTTGCAAAGCCTGCTTATGTCTACAAGGCCACGACCTCCTTCATGGCGGGGTAAGGTGATCCGTTCTATTGCTGATCTCGGGTGGTGCACCCGAAACTTAGTTAACACTCTGCGCGTAGCTCTTTCAACATCCTCAAGCTCAGTCTGCGACCACTTAATGACACCAAATGTATATGTCAGGACCGGAATGGCAAAGGTATTGAGAGCCTTAAATCATCCCAATTCATAGCTTCGATAGAACTCCTATCCATTAGCTCAAACCCTTGCTGGACCACCTGGCCTCTCTCAACACTGAGCCTACGGCACTTGTCCAATCCGAATGGCATCTGGATGTCATTGGAAAATCTTTGTGTAAGCTGTAGCAGGCTGGTAATATGTCTCTCAGTTGACCCATACAGTTTGATGTCATCCATGTACATCAAATGGGATAGCCTGTACTGCATCCTATCAATCCCCTTGACGAGAAAGCCGTATCCAGTGCCATTGAGGAGTGCCGATAATGGATTCAACGCAAGGCAAAACCATAGAGGGCTGAGGCTGTCTCCCTGGAAAATGCCTCTGTTAATAGAAATAGGATGGGAGTGGATAGATCCTTCAGTGTGGTATAAGTGCAAAATAGTCTCCCACGATGACATTAAGTACTTAAGCGCTTCCACTAAATTAGGCGCTATTTTATATAACTCCAGCACACGAATGAGCCAAGAGTGGGGAACACTATCGAAGGCTTTCTTGTAGTCGATGAAGGCAGTAAATATATTTCGAGACTTATGGTAAGCCTGCTCCATTACCACCGCATCGATGATCAGTTGTTCTTTACACCCTTGTGCGTTTCTGACACAACCTTTTTGTTCTTTAGCCAGCAGAGAGTTTTGCTCCAGATGATTGTAAATTTTATCAGCAATACAGGAGGTTAATATTTTATAAAGAGTGCACAAGCAGGTGATGGGTCGGTATTTGGAGGGATCCTGAGTGTTGTTGCCATCTTTGGGAAGCAAGAACGTCCTACCTTTTGTCATGTACATCGGTATCTGCTGTGGTTCATGGAGAAACGAGGTGAAAAATCTGGCGAGATATGGGTGAACACAGGACAGTCTCTTCATCCAAAAATTGTGTATACCGTCAGGGCCTGTAGCCTTCCAATTTGGGGTTTTGTTCACTGCAGAAGTGACATCCCCTACCGAAAACTCTACGTTGGTCATAACAGGTATTCCAGAAACTCTCTCTTCTTCTTGCGTTATCCACGTGGCATTCTCCATATGCTCTACCCTGTTGGACCATATTCCCCTCCAGAAGTTCTCCACACTCTCACGAGTTGGGGGTTGACTCATGTTTACATGACTGCCCTCACGTAATCTACGGTAGAAGTCTTTCTCATTACGCAGGAATAAGGAGTTTTGCTCCTTTCTTTTAGCCGATTGTCTATACCTACGCAGCCTGTTGGCTTTCAGTGACAGTTTCTGGCGTAGGGTGTCCAAAAGGAGTTGTGGGGTGTTGTTTGGTGGGTCATGTTGCGTGTGTACAGCCATTCTTTCCTGAAGTTGTTGGTAAAACTTTGATGTTTTGCGGCTTCTAATCCCTGCAATATACTGCGTTAATCTACCTATCTGAGTTCTTAGTTCTTCTATTTGGCAAGATAACCTATGATCCCAAGCAGGCTTCCTTCTACGTGGTGCGGGGCCTGGTCGAGGCACTGTGATTTTTTCTCCATTGAACCTGACAATCGCTACAGCTGCTGCGTAGATGGCAATTTGTAGATCTTCGAACTGCCTCACATTCTCCACTAGGTGTGTTGGCAGTATTGTGGAGTTCATCACTTCTGTGGCATTTGCTAGCTTCCTGGATGAGTTCTGCTTTGGAATAGGTGGCCTCTGTAAAGGGTCGGTGCCTTCGAATTGTACCAAGGCACCTCTGAACTCCAGCATTAGCTTCCGGGACATAGGGTTTTCGGCCTCCTCATCGATGTGCACAGCGGGTGGAGGATCTGCTTGCCGGACAGGGGATATTCGGTCAGGTTGAAGCCCCAGTTCTTCGGCCTCCTGCTCCGGTTGAGGTACAGGCTCTTCGACCTCATGGAGGTGCAACTCTCTAGCATCTTCTTGCCTGATTTGGGCTAATCTAGCTTCAGGAATGAGATTCCTTTGTATTATGGTGCGCCTCTGGTCCGCAACACGCTGCTCAGTTACCTGATAATCAGGATATCTTTGTAGGAAGGCTTGATGTAGCTGTGGTCTGTACGCTCCTTGATCCGTTTCATTATTCGTGATGTTGTAGTAGCTACGCATGACGTACTCGTTCATTTCAGTTGTCCACTTCATGCGTTGCCTAGCTCTTCCAGCTAAAGTGGTCCCCAGCCTTGTTGGGGAAGCACGTCGTCTAGCTGGAATCCGAGTTTTGTTAGCCGGGTCGTCATCATGATCGGGCTGAGTATTAGAGCGACGTTCCCGATCATTACGCCGCTCCACCGAGGCTTGATTCCGTGTAACAGGTGCAAATGGATCACGGCCAAAGGGGGTGCAAACCCCTTTAACCGGTTAGCTCGGGTAAACCGGGGATGCCAATACCCATACCTCCTGACTGAGGAGGCCCCTGGTCGTTTGGTAGCTAAGGGTCCGCGTGCTCGCTACGCACGTAGGTCGATAAGACCTCCCCTTGCGGGGTTATTATTATTATTATTATTATTGGGAAGGAAGACAGCCGTGATTTAACTTTAATCTTGTTATCGTCGTTGAGTAGGACTTTCAGACTAAATAATTGAATATATGAGGGATTGTCTTAGGTAGTTTGCTGTGAATGAGGGTATAATGATTCCGGGAACTTTTTGCAAAATCAGACCAGTTTGTTTCCCACTTGGCACGGATATCATGCTTGTATTATATATTAATTATATCGCTGTTGGTTGGTTGGTACATTATTAATTTGAGGAAGCGATGTGGTTTCTTTAGCGAGTTTGTTTCAAAGGGATGGAAAATTGATATTTTTTTTATTATTATTTTTTATTTTTTTATATATATTATATATATTTATTTTTATTTATATTGATATATTTTTTTGAATATTTTTTAGGAGGCACTTCTTTGAGGAATGTGGCAGGTGACCAAGGTTGTGTAACCAGCCCTGGAGGTTGTTTTCACCCTTCAAAGGGGTGGAAAATCAATTTATAAAAACACTTTGATATTTTTTATACTGTTTTTGAATTATAGATGAAAAAAATTTCCACTCCTTTGAAGGGTGAAAACAACCCCCTGGGATGGTTACACAACCCTGGTCACCTATCACCTTCCTCAAAGAACTCTCCCTCCTACAAAATATTAATTTTTTTCTCACAAAAACAAATATCAATTTTTCATCCCCTACAAGGGCTGGAAGCCTGGAGTAGGGGTGGCTGAGGTCCGTTCTACTCGGGGGAACAATAATTAGTCAAAAAACTGGGGAAAATTAAACGGGTTCACGGAAAAGGGGACTTTGGAGGTAATTTTTGGCCAATTTAAGGGGGTTGCCGAGGTGGAAAAATGGACTCGATTCAGTACCCTTGAAAACGGGGGGGACATTATCTAGTCCAAGGCGCAAACATTCGGTAGTTCGTCCGACTCCTTCAATGGGCTATTTGGTTTAGAGTGCATTATAGTATTCTGTGAGGTTAAGAATATATTGTGATTTTTAACAAAGTATAAAAAATGTTATGAAAATAAATATGTAGTAAATTAAGTACTACGATAGACCAAAAATACCACTAATTCCTAGAAAAGAAACTTAATTCATTGCTATCTATCAAGGTGTACAATGTGCGTTTCCAAAGCGATTGAAAATAATGTCCTAAGACTTGCGACATACCACTATAAAAAATGTGTTCGAGAACAAAGAATGGTAGATTTGCCATAAACATCAGCTTTTATTCTTACGATAATTCATATTTTCTTGATATCTCTAAAGCACTTGCATTTATTGACATAAATTGTACGTTGACAGCATTTTAAATATTAACGCATAATTGCAAGTTGCTAAGTCGCGAACTTCTGCTCATCAACTTATCGGAGGCAAACCCAAAGCAACCAAAAGTCACGAATTTTCAACATATTTTACAGAAAAACGAATACCGTTTGCAGTAATTTTTTTTAGAGAAAAATATTCCTCTCTCCTTCTTCTAATAGCCCTCAGATTTTGAAGAAAATCGTAAGAAAATTATCATTGTAATTAAATAAAATGTAAGTGATTATGGGATTTATAAGCCATTAGTACGTTAAAATGGGAATTTTAGGTGCGGATATTTACAAATTTAGTACCACAACAGCTACTCAAATTTTTCCCACGTATACAGAACATAAATAAAAATATATGTATACATTTTCAAGATAATCGTAAGAAAACTTTTTTTGTTGGGAACGTCTTTAACATCTTTACTTATTTTATCTATATATTCGTGAGTTTGTTTTTTATATGTTTTGTTTGTTATTATATGTATTTTATAGCCTTGTTTGTTTTATACATTTTTATGACATATTTATAAGTTACCTTATTATGTTTTTATTTATTACTATAAAATATTATATATTTTTGTAATCTTCTACACTTTTGACAAAACCAATATCATTCATTTTATATAACAAAATTATGGTGAATACACTTATTCTATTCTATTCTATACAAAATATTTTTTAAATATCGGCAAAATATTTGATGTTTTATCTCTTCATTATTTTATCTCTGTAACATTATTGATACTTTTAGTTAGATTCGGTTTTAAGGAATGTTCATTATGTACTTGCTTTGAAGTTATATTCCTGAGAAAGTGTTCTTTCCCTCCTAGGTTTACAATATTGTATGTACTGAGTTATAAAGTTACATTTGCTATGAACTAATTAATAATAATAATAATTCTGTGGTCTTATATTTTGGATCGTGTGAATCATGTTTATTATTTCCACATATCCAACACCCCTGTTTATCTAGCTGTATCCACTCTGTTGATTTTGTATACAATTTATATTTATTTATACTGTTAGTGTTGAGAACATTCATGTCACTTTCTTCAAACTGTAGCATTTGCCGATTCATAGATTCCAAAGCATTCACTTCCAATATAATGACATCAAGTGTTAGAGAGAGTGAATAATATTTGTTGGATAAATTGTTCTAGAAGGCCAGCAACCGAACCTAAATCAAGTGTTATATTATCTTTCATCTTAAGTTTGTCAACTGATGTTTCTCGGTAACCACAAATTTATAGCCTGCTTCATTAATCGAAGGGTATATCTATCAAATAACATATTGTTATGTGCTGCCCTATGACGGGGAGAGATGTGATTAAGTCCCTGTTCAAAGTGAAGGGAAACCTGTTGTTCTGTTGATGGCCGGTAGGTGGGGTGGCGCCATCTCTGGGCCGATTGACAAACCGCTATCTAGCACGTAGTAGAAAACTGTTTAGGATTCCAACCTGTTCTAGAAAGTTTTGGAATGGGATTCTGGTACATTCTAAGGGTGTATATAAAGAAGTAAACTTGAGCAGGCAGGACAGTTTTTTTTTGTTATATAAGAGTTGACAAATGATCAGAAAAGTAAAGTACAGTTGTGATGATTTAAAAGTAGTGAATTAAAGTTATTATTAGTTGTGTGATTTTTAAGGATTAACTATTGTAATTTAAGTGATTAATAAAATAGTGGTTTGTGGAGATTCTTGTTGCAAGTTATTTGAACCTACAGAGTGTTTACTGAAGATTGTAAACACGTAACAATATTTTGTTTTGGTAGATAGTGTTCCTCCAATTTTTCTAAACAATGTCGAAAACATTGATTCTTTGGTTTGCACAGTATTTGAGTGTTAAATTGTTCCTTTAGCATATCTCGATTTTTTATTTCAAAGAATACATACTAACTCTATTAGATCAAAAGTTTATAATGTTTTTATTTAATTAGTATTGGCTTAATAGGTACCTTTAACAAATATACTAAACTTGCTTAACTTTTCTTCAACTGTACATATTTATATTATCAAGTGACAGTAGCAAACATTTGGAAAAATGACTCATAAAGGAAAGCCATATAGGTTGAAGTCTATACAATTCTCATATGAAGTACCAGACTTTTAGTAGATCTTATAAAGCCGAGTATATTTTAACTTGGCAGGACCAAAAGTCGCTTCGTCGCCCGAACTAAGAATGTATTGGATGGGTTAGAAATGCCAGCTGTTCTCAGACAGTTAACGAATAAATATTTCCGTCAATAATACAAGCTTCTTTCTATAGATCTGATTTCCATACCATAGACATGATAATGCTTCCCTCGTGCCAATAGATGCTTACCATCTAGCTTTGATAATCAGGTAGTTTCATAGATTTGTTCTTAAAACTATGCCATTTATAGCAAATGTAAATCAAAGAATCTACAACTTTAAGAACGCAGATTTTCCATCATTATACAACTCGATATTACATACTGACTGGTCATTCTTAACTCATATTAAAAACATAAATTCAGCTGTTGATGATTTTTATAAAAGATTATACCAAATCTTTGATGCACGTGTTCCGGTCTACAAAACTCGATAAGCGTCAATTCTCAAACTGGTACACTGCAGATATTATTAAAAATATTAACAAAAAAGCTAAAACTTTAAAGAAATAATAGCCATGATCAGAATTGCTTACAAGAATACTAAAGGTTAAGACTCACAGTTAAAAAACAAATAAAAATAGCATATGATAACTATGTTGAAAATGCTCAATCATCTATCAATAGTAATGCAGAGAACTTTTGGTCGTTCATAAACTCAAAGAATCACTCATCTAGAATTCCGGAAATTGTGTTGTATGAAAATGAAGCCTACACGAAATCTCAAGATATTGTAAATATAATTGGTAATTTTTTCAAAAGTATCTTTCTGCCATCAGAATTGAATGATTCAGAGTCACTGGAACCAACTTTGTATTATGATTGTTTAAATAATACTGGTACCGAAACTATAACAGAAAACGAGATTTTAACCGCAGCAAAAAAATTAAAGAATAAAATTACTTCGAGTTCAGATGGTATACCATCATTTATTGTTAAAGATTGTATAGGTGCCCTTGTTACCCCAATGTGCATATTGGTCAATCAGGACTTAAAAACAACCATATTTCCGAATCAGTGTAAGGAAGCCAAGGTGAGTGATTCCTGTCTTTAAAAGTGATGATAAAGCTCATGTCATTAATTATAGGTCTATATCTATTTTATCCAACTTTTCCAAGCTTTTTGAAGTCGTTCTGTATAACCGCATCTACCCATTAGTCCATAATTAAATATCTTACTCTCAACACGGCTTTATGAACAAGATATTTACAAATTTTGTGAACAAAGTTCCCCAGGTGATGTGTTCTACGATTGTTCATGTTCAACCACTTCTTGTTCTCGTTTATTTTATGCGAAATATGTTCAAATTTTCTGATTCCATAGATAAGTAAGCAACAGGTATTCTGAACTTTTTGTATACAATATTTATCCATATTATCAAGACATGGGCCATGAATAAAATCACAGTAGTTGAAATTGGAGAGAACAAGTGATTCACAGAGCATTTTTTTTAGTTTGAAATTTAGAATGTCACGTCTGGAGTAAATTAATTTCAGGGTCGTATAAGACCTCTGTAGTAATTTTTTTACATGCTCTTTCAGGAGAATAAATATTGTCAATAGAAATTTTCTGCTTTCTACCATGCAAATACGAATTAATAAGTGAAACTGAAAAATTGTCAAAGCCAAAAAATATTGAAGTTCAGAACAAATTAGACTATGGTTGATCGTATCAAAGGCTTTCGAAAAATCTAACAACACCAACACGCTGACCATTCCCTTATCCTGAGCCCTAATCACGTCATCAGTAGCAGTAGCCAAGGCTGTGGCAGTGCTATATCCCTTTCTAAATCCACACTGGGAATCAGGCAGTAAATTATGAGAAATAAAATAATGATAAATTTGATCATATAAAATTTTTTCAAAGACTAGATAAAGCTGACAAAATACTAATAATTCTAAGGTCTGAAAAAGAAATAGGATTACTATTTTTAGGTAAAGGAATTCCAACCAAAACTGTCCACACTTGAGGGAAATAGCTTTGCTCGATACAACAATTAATTATGTGAGTAATGAAAGGATCAATAAACGGACTACAGTATTTTAACATAGCAGATGAAATGTTGTCAGTACCATATGCTTCAGTCTTAATATAATTTAAAATTTTATTAACTTCATCTATAGTAGTTAGTGTATATTTTCATCATAATTATGATTGTTATAAAAATTTATTTGATTATTGCACATATTAGATATATTAGATATGTTGAATAAATGAAGCAATGTATTTATTAATTTCATTTGGATTAGCAAATTCACTGGGTAATAAAAATTCTTTGTTCGAGCATACATTGAGACTGCTAAGAGCTGACCATGTTTTTTTAGAGCTCTTTTGGGAAGCTTCATGCTCTAGATAATCCTTTTTTTCTCGTCTAACCGTAGATAAAGTGTAGTTACTTAAATTTTTGTAATGTAGTCTATCAGTATCGGATAGTGTACGCTTGTACTTCTGAAGAGCTTTGTCTCTCTCCTTCATAATTAACTTTAAATTTGGAGTAAGCCAGGTTTAGTAACTGTAACTTGTCTGATGGGAGCATGTTTATCAAAAAGTGAAGTAATAAATTCATTAAATAAGGTAATTTTATCGTCGATGTTATTTTGCAGAATTATATTGTACCATGGAAGGTTTTGTAAATCGACTAAAAAATTATTTACATCGAAATTTTGATAACTACGGAAAGTTACAAACTTGGGTTTCATTTTACTTACACTAATTTTTAAATCACAAAAAACCATTAAGTGATCAGATATTCCATCAGTAGAAATTGTACCAAATGAGTTAACAAGATTAGTATTCGAAATAAACACAGGGTCGAGCAGCGTGCTGGAGTGGTTAGTGATTCTAATAGGCTCATTAATAAGTTGAGTAAAGTTATACGATTGAAAGCAATGTTCCACAGGATTAGATAAATTAAAAAAATTGACATTAATATCACCTACACAAATAACTCCATCAGCTGTAGGATATACCATAGACAGAATATTATCAGTCATTTATAAAAGAATTGATGTTTGTATTGGGAGGTCTATAAAATGATCCAATTACTAATGTAAAAGATTGGAATTTAATTTGTATAAATAGGTATTCAAGTTGTTCGCTGCTCCTAAAATGCTGCAAAAATTTCTAAAAATAAAATTTTCCACTAGCATCAATTCAAACGAAAACTCCATGTTTATCAATCCCGTGAGGAGGTAATTGATATTATTAACGATTTAAAAAACAAAATGAGTGCAGGGTGCGGTGAAATACCAAGCAACATTATAAAATTCTGTGGATTTGAACTGAGTGTACCGCTTTGTTACATTATAAATAATTCCTTCAAATATGGCATCTTTCCAAAACAATTAAAGTTGGCATTGGTAAAACCCATTCACAAAAAAGGCGATCCGTTCCTGAAGTACTCGATAACTATAGACCCATTAGTTTGTTACCATCTTTCTCAAAGATTTTTGAAATAGCAATGGCGAAAAAACTACAAAATTTCTTTCGTTTTCATAAACTATTTGAGGACTGTCAACATGGCTATCTGGAAGGTAAGTCAGTAGAGACTGCAGTGTATGACTTTGTGGAAAAAATAATACAAAATCTAGAATAAAAGAATATAGCCATGGGAGTATTTCTGGACTTGTCAAAAGCTTTTGACAGTTTAGTTCACTCAGTCATAGTAGAAAAATTGGAATTATATGGTGTCAGGGGCAATGGATCTGCTCTTACCTAACAGATCGCTATCAAAGGGTGGTAAACAAGAAAGACCATATAAAATATTTTTCTGAAAGAAGGCTAATAAGCTTTGGAATCCCACAGGATAGCATAATGGGTCCATTGCTCTTCATTATTTATATAAATGACATTGTACTGCGTTATCAGGTGAAACGGCAAGTTTAATAAATTATGCTGATGATACAAATCTTTTAATATGTGCCGAGACATTCGCAGATTTAATACCCAAAACAGATATCTCTTTAAACAATGTAAATGACTGGTTTTTAGTAAATAGGCTAATATTAAATAAAAGTAAAACTAACTATATATGTTTCAGAACTAAACAAAGTAAAATAGAATACCAGAATTGGCAGTGCTGCTGACCCAAAATGTAACCTTATCATAAGACACTAAATTCTTAGGTATTCATATTGACCAAAATCTGACTTGGGAAAATGAAATCCAGTATGTAGGTAACAAATTGAATTCTGTCAGTTATACTTTCAGAATTATGAAAAAATATTTGGAATGCGATGTTCTTAAAATAATATACTGCGCAAACTTTCAGTCAATCTTAAGATTTGGAATAATCTTCTGGGGTGGTAGTAAAGATGTTAACAAAATTTTCATTATACTGAAACGTACTATAAGATATAAGATTACTTTTGGGTTTAAATGCTAGAGAGTCATGTAGAGGAAAATTCCGGGATCTAGGTCTCTTGACATTAACTGGTTCATATATATATATAAATAACCAAAATTAAACACACGTAGTGTATCTTGAGGTTGCAGTCAGAGGTGAAAAGTTTACGGCCACAAAACAGAAAAAGAAAAACTCTTTTGTTACTTTGTCAAGTTTTCGGAAATTATTTATTCCCTTTATCAAGACATTAACTTGAGGTTAAAAGTTAAGGTCACATGTAATATAAAATAGTCGCATTTTTAACTTAATGTAGACAAATTCATACACAAATTCCTTTACAGGTACACAATTTAAGGTAAACAACTGACTCAGTTCTATACTCACATGTGGTAGTTATTCATGTTCATTTTGTTATATCTATTTTAATCATGGTTTTAATCCTTAATTTTAAATAATCAGTAATTGTTTACCTTAAATTGTGTACCTGTAAAAGAATTTGTGTATGAATTTGTCTACATTAAGTTAAAAATGCGACTAGTTTATAATACATGTGACCTTAACTTTTAATCTCAAGTTAATGTCTTGATAAAGGGAATAAATAATTTCAGAAGCTTGACAATATATATTTATCCCGCTAACATTGTTGCGTCCAGTCGAATGCAATTTACATTTATTATTGCCTCCTTAGATTTATTACGTCCGTATATTCACGCCATCTGTAACCTTCTTTTTGAGATTTACGAGCAGCACGCACGTCCTCTAACATAAATCACAATTAAAATCAAGGTTATTTTGCAAAACACGAAATCTAGATCAGGAATTGTAAATTGAATTTCGACGCAATATTATCTGCACAATGGAAAAAAGTTGTATAACTTCAGTTCATCAAATTTCCGTTAGGGTCGTTACTGAATATACATTTTAACGTATATTTTTCCCAATTTCATAACAATACTGCGTCTTTCAATCTGGCAACGCTGAAAGAAAGAAATATCTCAGTATTATCCTCAGTTTCGGTTACTGTCGAGTTTTAATTTTAATGGTAATTCATTAAGAACAATCAAACACATCATAAAAATGTATTGAAATCATTTTCCAGCCCGTCTAGGAGGGTGAGATAGGGGTTGAAATATTTTAAAATTTATTATTTCAGCAACAATTACTGTCGAGTTTTAATTTTAACAGGGATTCATTAAGAACAATGAAATACATCAGAGAAATGCATTGAAATCATGTTTCAGTCCATCTAAGAGGGTGAGATAGGGGTTGAAATATTTTAAATATTTATTATTTTGCTCAATTCCTGTCGAGTTTTAATTTTAACGGGGATTCACTAAGGACAATGAAATACATCAGAAAAATTAATTGAAATCATTTTACAGCCCGTGTAAGAGGGTGAGATAGGGGTTGAAATATTTTAAAATTTATTATTTTAGCAACAATTACTGTCGAGTTTTAATTTTAACAGGGATTCATTAAGAACAATGAAATACATCAGAGAAATGCATTGAAATCATGTTTCAGCCCATCTAAGAGGGTGAGATAGGGGTTGAAATATTTTAAATATTTATTATTTTACTCAATTCCTGTCGAGTTTTAATTTTAACTGGGATTCACTAAGAACAATGAAATACGTCAGAAAAATGTATTGAGATCATTTTCCAGCCCGTCTAAGAGGGTGAGATAGGGGATTCGTTAAGAATAACGAAGTACATCAGAAAAATGGAAAATGTATTGGAATGATTTTCCAGTCCGTCTCCTAGACGGACTGGAAAATGAGTTCAATACAATTTTCCGATATATTTAGTTGTTCTTAACGAAACCACGTTGAAATTAAAACTCGACCGAATTAACATATCATTCATTTTTAAAATATTTCAACCCCTATCTCACCCTCCTAGATGGGCTGGAAAATGATTTCAATACATTTTTCTGATGTATTTAATTGTTCTTAGTGAATTTTTAAAACATTTCAACCCCTATCTCACACTTCTAGACGGGCTGGAAAATGATTTCAATACGTTTTTCTGATGTATTTCATTGTTCTTAGTGAATCCCCGTTAAAATTAAAACTCGACAGGAATTGAGAAAAATAATAAATATTTAAAATACTTCAACCCCTATCTCACCCTCTTAGACGGGCCGGAAAATGATTTCAATACATTTTTCCGATGTATTTCATTGTTCTTAGTGAATCTCCGTTAAAATTAAAACTCGACAGGAATTGAGTAAAATAATAAATATTTAAAATACTTCAACCTCTATCTCATCCTCTTAGACGGGCCGGAAAATGATTTCAATACATTTTTCTGAGGTATTTCATTGTTCTTAGTGAATCCCCGTTAAAATTGAAACTCGACAGGAATTGAATAAAATAATAAATATTTAAAATATTTCAACCCCTATTTCATCCTCTTAGACGGGCTGGAAAACGATTTCAATACATTTTTCTGATGTATTTCGTTGTTCTTAACGAATCCCCGTTAAATTTAAAACTCGATAGAAATTGAGTAAAATAATAAATATTTAAAATATTTCAACCCCTATCTGACCCTCTTAGACGGACTGGAAAATGATCTCAATACATTTTTCTGATATATTTAATTGTTCTTAGTGAATTCCCGTTAAAATTAAAACTCGACATTAATTAAGTAAAATAATAAATATTTAAAACATTTCAACCCCTATCTCACTCTCTTAGATGGGCTGGAAAATGATTTCAATACATTTTTCTGATGTATTTCATTGTCCTTAGTGAATCACCGTTAAAATTAAAACTCGACAGGAATTGAATAAAATAATAAATATTTAAAATATTTCAACCCCTATCTTACCCTCTTAGACGGGCTGGAAAATGATTTCAATACATTTTTCTGATGTATTTAATTGTTCTTAATGAATCCCCGTTAAAATAAAAATTCGACAAGTAACAGTTGGGAAAATAATGAATATTTAAAATATTTCAACCCCTATCTTACCCTCTTAGACGGGCTGGAAAATGATTTCAATACATTTTTCTGATGTATTTAATTGTTCTTAATGAATCCTCGTTAAAATTAAAAATCGACAAGTAATAGTTGGGAAAATAATGAATTTTTAAAATATTTCAACCCCTATCTCACCCTCTTAGATGGGCTGGAAAATGATTTCAATACATTTTTCTGATGTATTTCTTTGTTCTTAGCGAATCCCCGTTAAAATTAAAACTCGACAGGAATTGAGTAAAATAATAAATTTTAAAAATATTTCAACCCCTATCTCACCCTCTTAGATGGGCTGGAAAATGATTTCAATACATTTTTCTGATGTATTTGATTGTTCTTAATGAATTACCGTTAAAATTCGACAGTAACCGAAACTTAGGATAACACTGAGATATTTCTTTCTTTCAGCGTTGTCAGATTGAAAGAACGCAGTATTGGTATGAAATTGGGAAAAATACACGTTAAAATGTATATTCAGTAACGACCCTAACGGAAATTTGATGAACTGAAGTTATACAACTTTTTTCCATTGTGCGATAATATTGCGTCCAAATTCAATTTACAATTCCTGATCTAGATTTCGTGTTTTGCAAAATAACCTTGATTTTAGTTGTGATTTATGTTAGAGGACGTGCGTGCTGCACGTAAATCTCAAAAAGAAGGTTACAGATGGCGTGAAAGTCGAAAAATACGTGGATGATGATACTGCGTACGGTATACGGACGTAATGTTGGCGGGATAAATATATATATATATATCCCACCGTCAATCAGACGTCCATACATTATGCATTTACATTTAATTTGACGTTCGGTAGTTATCGCACATCCGATATTCGGACGTCGGATTACAACACTGCAAAAAATTTTTTCTGGCATCTGTGACTCATAACGGTGCCGTGACCTTTAATTTAGACTGGCGTCATATTACACCCAAATCAAAATTTATATACATTTATAGTTCGAACTTCCTACGACCGTGGCGCTATCGGCGTTCTGGAGTATATCATGTTGCTATACGCGGTCTTGATAATTTGCTTTCATCAGACGACCGCAAATCTGACAACGCCGCATATAGGTTAAAAATCGAGAGGATAAATGGAATTAGGATGCTACACTGCTGTTTCTCCTATGAGAATGAACAAAAATAGGAAAATGTTCGTTATGAGTTGAACAAATGTGCATAAACTAGAATTAACTGCAGTTGTTATTATAAAATTATTTTTCTTTCGAAAACAATTAATAAATTTCAACAAAACAGGGAAAACATCAATCATCTGTAACTGTAAGGTCTTATAATACCTACAAGATTATTTACGGAAAGCGGGTATTAGACGTTTCTTGGAATCTGTCGAGTTTAGAAATTTGAAAATAGGTACTACTACCCCCATCTAATTCCGTTGATGGGCTGGGGGGTAAATGGGGTAAATAAGGGTAAATAGACAAAACAAGCAGGTAAGAGTCCATAAAATTGAAATTTAGGGCATGTACGAAAAGTCAATGTCTCAAAATTTTTTTTGACATCAGCCACCCCTCCCCCTACTATCACCCCCACACTATTATGAAAGGGAGCGAAACAAATTAAATGTGATTTAGTGTGTATACAAAAACGAAACGTCTTAAAAAAATTTTTTTGGCGTTAGCTACCCCCTCTACCATCCCCACGTTATTACTAAAGGGAATAAAAAATTAAATTGGGGTTTAGTGTGTGTACGAGAATCAAGGGACTTTAAAATTTATTTTGGCATTAGTTACTTCCTCTACTACTCCCATTGCCACTCCCACCCTCTTATTAAAAGGGTTAAAAAAAATAAAAATGTGATTTAGTGGGCATACAAGAACGAAACGTCTAAAAAAATTTTTTTGGCGTTAGCTACCCCTTCTACCAGCCCCATTGCCACCCCCACACTATTATTAAAATAGGTAAACGAAATAAAATGTGATTTAGTGCGTATACAAGAGCGAAACATCTAAAAAAAATTTGTTGGCGTTAGCTAAACCGTCTACCACCCCCCATGGCCACCCCCACCGTATTATTAAAGGGAGTAAAAAATTAAATTGGGATTTAATGTGTGTACGAGAACCAAGGGTCTCTAAAATTTATTTTGGCATTAGTTACCTCCTTTACCACCTCCATTGCTACCCCCACCCTATCGTTTAAGGGAATAAAAAACTAAATTGGGATTTAGTGTGTATATGAGAACCAAGGGCTTCTATTTTTTTTTTACATTAGCCACCCCCTCTACCACCCCCACTCTATTATTGAAGGGAATAAAATATTACATTGGGATTTATTGTGCATAAGACTTGGATACAAAATCTGGATGTGGAAGTAGTGATTCCTTGGGCAGCGGTTTTACTGTATTTATCGCACATTTTAAGAAAGTATATGAATGAATTCCTTATTAATAATAGTAATAAATGGTACTGCGGTACCAATATGATTCCATTTGAAAAAAATGTGTTTTGTCCATTTGGATGAATTTTATTTAATCATAAATCACATAATTTAGTACTTAAGACGGGATTTGGATTTTTCTAGCATTACACTGACCAATTAGAATAAATCGGAATAGGTATAGCACACTTAAATGGATATCTAAAAATTAAATTAAAATAAATATTGACGTTTGAAATATCACTTATGTACCATTGGATTCAGAAAATTATGTAGAATTCAATAATGCAATAATATATAGAGTGTTCCATTTGAAAATAAAAACTTAGCGTCACTTCTGGTGAAACCGGATGTGAAAAAATATCATTTTTCAAAAAATTACGTTTATTAAGTATACAGGATGTTCCAAATCTTAATTATTTATCCTCAAAACAAAAGGAAAAAGGAGTTGTACCATGATCCTATTACACCCGGCACATATATATGCTCGGGCACAAATAAAACTGATAACAAAAAATGAATTATCCATTTCAGTCTATAAGTCTTATATACATTAAATCCCAATGTAACATTTTACTCCCTTTAATAATAGGGTGGGGTGGTAAAGGGGGTGGCTAATGTCAAAAAATTTTTAGAGGCCCTTATTTGTTCTCATACACCCACTAAATCCCAATTTAATTTTTTATTGCCTTAAGCAATAGGGTGGGGGTGGCAATGGAGGTGGTAGAGGGAGTAGCTATTGCCAAAATGAATTTTAGAGCCCCTTATTGGTTCTCATAAACATACTAAATCCCAATTTAACTTTTTAGTCCCTTCAATAATAGGGTGGGAGTGGCAATGGGTGTGGTAGAGGGGGTAGCTAACGCAAAAAAAAATGTTTGACATGTTTCGTTCTTTTATACACAAAATCACATTTTAATTTTTGTTACTACCTTTCATAATAGTATGGGGGATGGTATTGGGGGTGATAGTGAGAGGTGACTGATGCTAGAAAAAATGTATAGACCTTGACTTTTCGTACATGCCCTAAATTGTAATTTTATCTTGCTTGCTTTGCCTATTTACCCCATTTACCCCCGAACCCTTCAACGGAATTAGATCAAAACATAATCTAGTTCCAGATCTCGTTATAATACATAAGTGTACCAAATTTACAAAAAGTTACAGACAGACAGACAGAAATTTTTTCGCTCAAATTTGAAATCTTGATGTTTCATGACATTTTAAGCCCATTTCAATAATAAAAAAAAACATATTTTTTGCGTTATTATACTTCCTCCACTGGACGTGGAAGTAAAAATAAATGCCGTGGATATTCCTCTGATAATCGGACATAAGCAGGCTACTAAGCGTTCGAAAGTCGATTTTATTTACTTACTAGATACAGTCGCGTGTAATAATAAAAGAAAGGTTTTTAAGGAAAAGATGTGCGCCGCGGATTAATAAAATAATATTTTTAGGACAATGTTTAACTTTCAATATAACCAAAACAAAAATTAATAAATAAAACTGTGTAAACAACAATGCTGTTATAAAACGACCAAAATGAATGATTATTAATAAGGATAAGCTTTCAAATGTTTCTGTAGCATAAAAAGAAAAGTTATGAATGAAACAATGTGCCCTCACATTTTTTTAAATAAAAACGTTGCCAATATTATTGCAATTAACTAGTAATAAAAAAAATATTCATAAATACTTTATTGTTTTTCGTTAATATTAACGAAATGCTCAATTTGTTTCGCCATTTTCTAGTAGGTACTTATTGCTTCAGATAAAATTCCAACTAGCATATTGGCTATTTTGATTTTTTAATTTTGACCTTAGATTTGTTATCAGCGACCTCACATACATGATACATTTCAATAAATTTATTAGCAAAATTTTTTCAAATATTAAAATTTTTAGATTTAGGGGTTGTTACGAGAGGGTGGTGTGAAAATAGCACCACCATCGTAATTCCGAGTGATTTTTGGTGTTCCGACTAGGGTAGTTTCAACCCTAGGGGGTTGCTTAGGTCAACTGAGGTTTAGTAATGGTTAGTTTCGCTGATATTCCCATAAAAATCCCGATCCGACGAATCCCCGCATGCCTAGGACAGACAGCAAGGAAGAGGGAGTAGATTTCTACGTTGATCATCACACAAATTTTATTTTTAAGTACCTTTTTGTCTAAAAATTAAAATTTAGGTCCATATTTGTGGTATAGGTAACCTCATCCGGGGACACCCCGTATGTTTCACTTAAATCTCGGAACATCAGATGTTTTTAGTTCTGTTACCTGTATAAGCAGATTTATATTTTTTTTGTCTTTTTAGAGAAACTTTTCAGTTTAAATAAAGCATTGTCAAAAAATATATATTTATTTTTCTTCTACTTAACTAATCTTTTATGTACTCCACAAACAGTATGATTTCCATCAATATTATTTAACAGTGAATTTGTATAACTATAAATTTATATACAAAATTTTATAGAGTATACTCCTCAGCTTGATCTTCTGGGTTTTCTGCCATCCCTGAGGGGTAGCATCCAGCCCTATAAAATGGCAAGTCCTCTCATAATATAGAAACGGTTATCGGTGCATGTCAATTAAATTTTAAAAAAACTGATTAATGGTACCGCCACGCTGTTCGCGTGATAATATACTACCTTTCTGTGTTTTTTTTTTTCAGGAAAAAACTACGCCATATTATTAGACTTATAATGTACTATTAACTTATGAAGTTTCAGTAAAATTGTTTGAGCTGTTTTCGAGAAAACCGAAATTTTCGATATTTTGACATGAGTGAACTACCCTTATGTGAATTTTCTAAGAAAACGGCGAATAATATAGTTTGTAATATACTAATAAGGCACAAAATGAAAACAAAATAGTTAGGCGATTTTCGACGAAATTGGAGATTTTCTATTCGCATCAGTAAACTGCCCTCGTGAATTTTTCAGTAAAAATAACTGACGGCATGGGGTTAGGTTTTTAATGTACTATTAAAGTAAAAAGTGTAAGCCAAGTCGGTACAGCCGTTTTGAAAATATAGAAATTTTCGGTATTTTAGCATCAATAAACGACCCTGAATTTTAAGAGTATGTGAATAATGAAATAAAGTCATAGGAAAGTCTGTAAAAGATTCAAGATATCGAATTTAACCGAGATCGCTGAATTGATTTCAGCGTTAGGACGGTCACATATATACACACACCTATACACGCATTTTTCCTAAACATTGCTTTCAACTAGACATTATTATTTATATATTAAGTAAATCATAACTTAAACAATTTTTTATTTACAATAAAATTACCTATTTTCTGGTTTTCTATTGTTGCCCTAATCTGGGCAGTGGGCACGCTAATGTACTAAACTAGTCAGGTAAGTACCTACTTTAAAACACTCATTATTGGAGAACCAATCAAAACAGCTCCTCCTCTAGCGAATACTGAAGAAGTATTGAATTATTGATAGAATTCCTTGCATTTTAAAGCATTTATTGAAATTCAGTCATTTACGACAATTATTGAATTTTACATTCTATATCAACTCTAGAGAATTTGTAGGTTTTTTCGGGCAAAAAAATTGCTTTCAGTATCTGGGAACGATATAGAATAAAAATCCATGAAAATATCTAACTCCTAGTGCCGCTGAACAGTAAAAAGATATTAAATTCATAATATGGCCATCTTTCTAAATTAAAATCTCTAGTTAGGGGTAGTGTCACGTACTACCATCTGATATTCGGCATTTTCCCATTAATTGGATCATTTTAAATGATAATTGCCTTATCTTTGTATTCACTTAATAATGGAAAATAATAATTATTAATGTACTGTAAAGTGATTTTCATAACTAAATCAAAGCAATTATTCATGACAAATAGTTTTTGGAAAGAGAAGACAAGTTCTATAAATGTTTTCTTTGTCTAATAAATATGGCAACGTAGCAGTGATGCAGGTTTACATGCAAACAGCATAAAAACGTATATATGAATGTTCTATTACATGCAAAACATACGGACGTCGAGAAGCTGTTTTGTGAAAAAGAAATGAAAATTTAAAATTTCATAAAACAGAATTCTGAACCGCTCTCTCCACCAATGAGAACTTGATAAATCGATATACACAGCTTAAAATGCTATATACACGCCCCTTCACTCGGATCTCAAAAGACTGTTCTTTGTATGGACGTCTGATTGATGGTGGGATGTATATATATATATATATATATATATATATATATATATATATATATATATATATATATATATATCTTTGCTGTTATTATACATGATTTGCAGGAAACAACTACTCAGCGGGCAAATACCCCGACCTGCATTGAATTATACCTTACAAATCGAAAGATTGGTAGCCAATGTCATTTGTCAATTCCCTAATCAGACATAGACCGGTTTCGAGCTTATTAGTTCTCATCAGTATGCCATAGGTCATGGAACAGACAAATGACAGTGGCCAACCTGTTAGTCTTATGCAGACTAATGTAAATGGTATAGTGGTGAGAGGTAAGTTAATCCTCTCATGTGGTCTAATGCTACTATACACCAGACATCATAGATGTCTCCGTGGTATATAGCGACTTGCCATTTTGCAAGTACCGAGAGCGGTGACCTTCAGCCCTTGGTGGACTTAACCCATATACTGTTATTATACATGATTTGCAGGAAAGAACTACTCAGCGGGCAAATACCCCGACCTGCATTGAATTATACCTTACAAATCATGAAAGATTGGTAGCCAATGTTATTTGTCAATTCCCTAACCAGACATAGACCGGTTTCGAACTTATTAGTTCTCATCAGTATGCCATAGGTCATGGAACATACAAATGACAGTGGCCAACCTGCTAGTCTTATACAGACTAATGTAAATGGTATAGTGGTGAGAGGTAAGTTAATCCTCTCAAGTGTAAGTATCTTTCTGAAAGAAAGGGAGGAATTTTAGGAATTTAAATTGTAAAAGGCTAGAATAAATACGGTTTATTTTTAATTTTTGCTGTTTAAAATTATATGTATATTTTAAATATACAGGGTGTCGTAATTACGTGCAAAAAATTTAGCTGTAGATTCCCTATCGAACATTAAGACCGGGTTCTACGTATAAAATTTTTCAAAACAACCTTTTCCTGTCCAGCTACACTCCCTTAAAGGGGTGTGCCAAAAAAAAGGTTTTTAGTTTCTATCTCAAAATAACGTAATCGGAAAAAGACGAAATTTGGCACATCTCTGTTACTCATCAAAAGGCATCTATCCAGTTAGCATGTACACGAAGGGATGAAATTTACTACCCTTCTCGAAATTTTGCAAATATTTTTGTGCCTGCTATTTTTTTACTAAATATTATGATTAAATTAGAAACTTTTTCATCTCTTCAAAAAATTTCGTAAAATCGACCATTTTTGGGAAAAAAACTAAATTACATCTGCCTAAGTGGCCAATCAAAAGCGATGAGCAAAATTATATTAGTGTAAAATACTAAAAGTAGGCTGGTGTCAAATTATAATTTGACAATATTACGTTGTTTCTTGCCTTTGAAATAATAAGATAATCATTCCTTATTACTTAATACTTGGGGCGAGCGTAGGTGCGTCTTTACTATGTACATACTTCGGTATGCGATGTAAAGCAACGACAGGCGCAGTTAGTACTTGGATGGGTGACCATTCCAACGGAAACCGCGTTCTCGCCTCACACATCTTCCAGCGGCTTGTATATCAATGTATGCGCGGAAGCTATACAACCTTAGGCGAGGTTTGTATAGGAGATATACCATCCTTCGGAGGGGATGTAAAGCCGTCGGTCCCTTGTCTATTAAATGTTAGGCAAGTAAAAGATCCCTGCTCTTCTTAAGGGAAGAGGTTCGGCAAAATTCCTGGTTGGGGGTAGCTCGTCTACAGGCGTCGGTGTTAGGCCTCAGTAGCGGAAATAGGCCGACGTTAAATAAATGTATTAAAAAAAAAAATACTTAATACTTATAATACTAGTATTTTTCTAACCAGATTTTAAAATGCATAGTTCTAGTAATGAGGAATAATATGCAGACATACATTTAATTTATGGTGTATGTAAAGGAAATGCTTCAGCGGCAAAAGAACGATATCGTCGTAAGTTCCCTATTCGTACTGTGTCAAACGTTCGCACTTGTTCTAATATTCACTTGAGGTTAAGAAAAAGGGGGTGATTTAAAAAAACAAGTCATGATTGTGGTCGTTGGAGGCAAATAGGAGATGCAATGGAGGCACATATATTAAGTACATTATTTTGGTGAACATTCTGAATGTAGTATTAGACAGGCTGCTCATCAATTCCACACAACAAAAACATCAGTATGGAGGATTTTGAAAATATGAAAATGCAAGGATTTTACCCTTATCATTTACAAAGAATACAAGAGCTGTTCCTTCGTGACTTTCCAGTAATACTTGATTTTTGTAGAAATATACTTAGAAAGCCATTACATTTTACAAGTACTATTCACAGATGAATGCTGCTTTACTCGACGTGGAGATTTAAATATTCGTAACTAGCATTTATGAAGCGATGATAATCCTCACGCTATTTTAAATGGAAGATGTCAATACAACTTTTCAATAAATATTTGGGTCGGAATTATAGACAATAAATTAATAGGGCCTTTTGAGTTACCAATTAGATTAAATGGTCCAGCTTATTTAATCTTTTTATAAAATGACCTGTATCAACTTATAGACGATTTACCTCTCGGTTTACGTCATACACTGTGGTTTATGCAGAATGGTGCGCCACCTCATTATTCTTTAGAGGTTCGAGAATGGCTACCCTTAACATTTAGAAATCGATGGATTGGCAGGGGGCGAGAAGCCACAATTAAATGGCCCAGATATCAATGCATTGGACTAAAGGTCCACTTGGCCACTTAAAAAATGTCGTTTACTCGACACCTGTCCCTAACGTCGAAGTTTTAAGAGAGAGAATTTTTACTGCTGCCAATAAAGTCCGAAACTCCACATATTTTACATAAAGAAGGCAGGTATGGCAATTTTAGGAAACAGTTGCGAACGTGTATTCAAGTTGGAGGTCGTCATTGAACAAATGCTTTAATATCTAAAAACAACAATCGTTGTCTTCATGTTTAAATTTTTTTACTGTCTAAATTTATCTTTTTTTCCGATTATGCTATTTTGAGATAGAAATTAAAAACTGTTTTTGGCACGCTCCTTTAAGGGAGTGCAGCTGGACAGGAAAGGGTTATTTTGAAAAATTTTATACGAAGAACCCGTCTTAATTTTCGACAGAGAATCTACAGTTAAATTTCTTGCATGTTATTACTAAACATCCTGTATATGTATTTATATTTACTTTTAAAAAGTTTAAAGAGTGTACATTAGAAGTTGTTTTCAGATATATGGGAGGTTCCCCTAATAATCATCACTTTTTTGTAACAATTCCCTTAATATTTCTATCTTAATTTTTCATTCTATATTTAAATGTATTATTTTCCGTTCTGGTTTAAAAGGAAGTTTCACTTCTGAATGACTTTTGATTATGCCTAAGGTTGACTTTTTTAGAGAAAACCAAACAATTTAAAAAAAAAATTAAAGTCAAATTTTAAACGTCAATATTTTGAAAACGGATATAATGAAGTGGATATATCCAATTATTGCTGTATGTGGAATTGTGGCATTGTCTGGAAAGTTGAAAAAATAGTTCAGATAGATACAAGTTGTAGAATAACATACAATGCTCAACCTAAGGAACATATTTTTTTAAATAATCTATTTTTTGAATCATGTTTTCTTCTTCTTTTTATTTATTCATTTATTTAATTACGATATCCGACAGGGTCAGTGCTCAGCTATAGGATAAAAAGAGGAATATTACAATCGCGTATAAATTGGAATAAAAATATATGTTAAACATAAACAAAATTGTATACATATACAGTACTTATATAAACTCATAGTATAAAAGTACATGTACATGGTAAAACAAGATTAACCAACAATGCTCCAGTTGATATGTACATTGGGAATTGCATTAATCCCCGTCCGCGTTTTTCATTTTTTAATCGTTGGGGAGGCTCGTGTGCAATAATACAGTTTAACGGCCTACTTTTAGATCTAAAAAATAATCAAAGTTCTAGAGAATTAAATCGTCTACAAGTTTGGTTATTACCGTTTTCACTCTAAAGTTGAAAATAAGCGAGTTAATTAATAATAACGAAACTAACCCTTTAATTTAAGATAGCGACTAACGTAACAGAGTTGGAATCCCGAAAATCTGGATTTAGTTTTCCCATAACCCTCCTCTAAAAAAGAAAAAACGCATACGAGAATTAATATAATTTCAATGATTTCTGAGCTATACTTCGACAGGAGTAAAAGATTGACACACTTTAAGATAGTTAAAAATATATTTCTTTTATTTGCGACGGGTTAGTGCAAAATATTTCCGGGTTTGTATAGTTAATGTACGTACATCTGATACAGTGGTGATGAGAGTACATTTGTTCTGGTAGTGGGAAGATGAAAAAGATTACTGTTTCTAGTGGAAATTCTGGGTACGTTGTATATGATTTGATTGAATAATCTGATACAATCAAGTTAAAAAAATGTTAAAGAGGCGGCTACTCTCTTTTTGTCTAGCTGAAATACATTAAAACGATGGAGCAGTAGAAGCAGTCGAATATCTCTTGCATTTGTCATATCAATAAAAATACGGTCTTCTTCGCAATTCTAATGAATTTGAGCAGTAAGAGTTATTTCTGTTAATTTGTTAACTTGCAAAAAATGAAAACCATGAAAAATATCTAATTTTTTAAATATATTAATTCTTAAATTGTTATAAATCCATATTCGGCATGTTGAGTAAAAATTTGTCTTTTACTAAACTATCGTGCCAAAGTCAAAACAAAACTATTTACTTAAGGTCGCCATATCCAAGAAAGGGAGACATCCGAAAGGGAAATATTCACTGTTTTTGACCATAACTTCTTATTCTAAAACACATATTGCAAAGAAGCTATAAGATTACCCATGTAGAACTATAACAAGACTAGTGTTATAAATTTTCACTCAATAATTTCAAACATATGCGAAATAGTTAGATTTAAATTTAGGAAATACGAAGATTGACGCAATTTTTAAAATTAAATCTAACTATTTTGCAAACAACTGAAATTATTGAATGAAAATTCATATCACTACACCTGTCATAGTACTACTTAGGTAGTCCTACACTTTTTTTTACCAAAATATGTATTTAAAAAAGTTATGACCAAAAATAATAAATATTTCCTTATCGGATCTTTCTTTCTTGGAAATATACCCACTTTAAAAACCTTATAACAAATTATCTATTCAAAAATATCGACTTATTTCCTGCAGGTGGGTTTGACAGCTCATTTTTTTGTACTCAGGTATTAGGTTTCCCTATATATTTTTTAATAATAATAGTAATAATAAAATTTTTATTTTATTAAGGACGTTATTTTTGTCAATTTTTATTTTTATTGTTATTAGCAAATTAATATAACTTTTTGGCAAAAAATAATAAAAACATTACAAAATATTAATTTGAAACTGAAACATATAACTTCTAAAGTTTTAATGATTTATAGATAAATTGATAGATTGATGGTTTTAACCTCCTTACTATCTATGATTTAGATATTAGACTAGGTCTAAAAAGTAGACTATTGAAATTTTAGGTCAAAATGTCAATTTGTTTAGTTGTGTATTTGTTACTTTTAGCCTCAATCCTTGTTATAAATTCACATTAAAATTTGTCAGAAAGAAAAATAGTATAGCATTATTTAAAGCCTTTTAGAGGGATTAGAGAATATATGAAATAAGTCCCAAATATTCATAAATATTCTTTTCAGTGAGCAATGAGAAATGAGCATTTAAAGTAATATACTTAGAAAGTCAAATACATTTTAAGGCAGTGTTAAAAGATTATTTTTGTTTGATAGTGGTATCAGGCATTAAATTATTCTTTAAAATATATTTCAGCTAGAACATAAAATGTCAGGTACGTTCCTAGGTTATCGTCCGTCAAGGTGCAAAAATAGTATCGCCGGGCTTATTAAATTAATTTTTAATTTGAGGAGTTATCTTTATTTTGAAAAACTTAAACTATAAATAATTATTTCAATATTCGAAGAATATTTCGTCCATACCATCAAAATATTCCAACCGGTTATAATACAAAGATACGCACTAAAACTCTAAATAAAAACCCTCACCATATTACATTTTAATATAAGTTTAACGATAGCTAGCAACAATTTATTTCTTGAATCACGTTTTTCCTCCTTTTTCTTTATTTCTTTATTTATTAACGATATTTTTACAATTACAAAATTTCAATCACAAAGTGAATTAAATTACAAATATATGTTAAATATACATAAAATTTTATACGTAGGATAGTTATGGTATAACTTATACATGGTAACATTTTCGGAAACCATAGACGATTTAGGTATTTAAATTTTAAAGAGCCTGGGTGGTCGAGCGGCCGACAGCGACGACTTGACTTTAATTTATTATTGTGAATTAAAAAAACCTTATTCTAGTTTGAGCATAAACTAATGCACAAATAATATTAATAAAAATGGCATTTATGTACCTCTCTTATAATATTTAATATATTTAAGAAGTGGTAAAGTTTTTTGTTTCGTTCGGCATTAAGGTTTCAAATGGTAGCTGTTATAACTTCATAGTAGCATAGAATAAGTGGATGAGATAAAACAAAAGTTAATGGTTAAAGTGTCGTTCTTTGTTACACATGTTACTCATAAACAAAACAATATTGGGGTGTTTAAATTTTAAAGGGACACAATATATAACACTGTGGTCCACTAGAGTCCGGCGCCCATATATTGTAAATTTTGTATGATCTAGTTTTACTTATATAACAAATGAACCAACGGTTAGTAGAAGACTTTACATTAATTTACTATTGTTGATTTAAAAAATAATTCATTCTATTTTGAGCATTCCAGTCACTTGTATTTAATAAACATTTTATATCAGTGTTTCGATTTTATTTTAAATTACATTGGGTTAAACCGATATTTAACAACTCTTAATATTTATCTTATGGTTTGGTATTTTTGGCGTAAACTAATGCGTAAATAATATTAATCAAAATATATATAATTATTCATCACTTTTCTAATATTTAATATACGTGTGTATTGAAACATGACCATAAGTCTTAAAATATTGATTGTACAAAAAAATATTCTCAGAATTGATGCTGAAATATAATTCTTTTTGGTATTTTTGGCATAAACTAATGCGTAAATAATATTAATCGAAATAACAATTATTTATTGCTATTATAAAATTCAGTATATTTAGGAACTGGTAATTTTTCTTCGCTTGGCATTAAGATTTAAAATGGAAGCTGTTATAAATTCACAGTAGAATTTATCGGTATGAAAAAGTATAATTGCGCTGTATAAATCCTTGATTTGGCAGGATTAGAGAATATATATGAAACAGTATGCAAATTTTAACACAATATAAGTACAAATAATAATTTCTCTCAATTTATTAACACAGTACAGAACAGAAGTATTTTTGTGAAAAGCTCCTTGTAGAAGCTTGAAAACAAAAAATCTTTCGGTTATTGATAAATATTCTTTTAAGCGAGCAGTCATACGTGATTCTTGGTATGTATAAATTATATGCTTAGATAAAATAGTATTGTGCGTAATAATATGCTAATTATAAAAATTCAACTAGTGTTAAAATAATATTTTTGTTTTAAGGTGGTTAGTATCGAGCACTCATTTATTTTTTAAAGTATATTTAGTGGTTCCTGGGTTCTTGACAGGGCACACGCAAAAACAAAAATGTCACTGAGTTTAGTGATTTAATATTATTTAATTTGATAAGTTACCTTTATTTTAAAAACATAAACTATAAACAATTCTTTCAATAGTGGAAGAATGAGATTATAACCTCATGCGCATTGGTATCAGCTAGCACTTTTTAAAATTATTGTGCCACTAATAAATTATTCTGTATTAAGTATACAACGTGTTAGAAGAATAGCTAACATTAGGATTATTTACGTATAACATATATAAACACCAGATATATTTCTTCGACCAGGAAATAAAATATATGCAAGGCGGAAAATTACAAAAAGTTAGTACTTAAAGCATTTGCTAATTGATCTACATGATTTTACAATCATAAAACTTCTGTTTAAACGCAGCAACAGAAGTATTCTTCGAAACATATTGGGCCCGAAAAACGAAATACATTTTATTACTTTATACTTACCTATTATTTTGTACATTGTTATAGAGCAATGAAACAATATTAATTGTTACAGGTCTCTAAATTCAGAAAATATATTTTATTAAGTATGAATTTAAAAAAAAAATCTGAATTTTTAGTATAATGTGGACAATTTTTAATTTGAAATTAGGAGAAAGATATTTATATAAGCAATTTTCACGTTATTAATTGCCTCTATACAGGTTGATTCACATAAAACTCCCCAGGCAGTTTCCGTATTAACGAAAAGAGGTATTCAATTTCTGTAAAGGCCAGCTATTACATATTTTTGGTGGCTATATTTTGTCGTTCAAATGTTGTCAATGACAGTGGCGTCCGCGATTACAGTTTGTTTAATTTTAAGCTTTTTGCAGTATATACTTTTCTATTAAACCAGTGGTTTTGGAGATAAATCGAAAAAAATTATTCAGTTAAATATTTTTTAACAAGCAAAAAAATTTAAATTCACTCAAAGGCAGGCGCTACATACAATAAGTACTTAGTTTAAAGTGATTCGCAATCTTTCAAATGATTATACAAAGATGGCGTTGAAGTGCAAAAATATTTTTCGATAGCTGGAACATTGAAACATAGCATACACGATAAAGAACCAAATAATATATATATATATATATATATATATATATATATAAAATTTTATAATGACATTTTTTAAAAAGACCAATGTCTTTCAAATTATCTAATATTTCCAATTTTTTTAATTTTTAAAGTATAATTTTTATTAACCCTTATATTGCTTTCTTAATTCTATAAACTAGTAGTCCTAAGCCTAATTTAATAATATACAGTCAAGTATGTTGCGTAGTAATTTATTTTGACGTTTGTTGACATATAATCAAGTTTTAAGTTTTTGAATGTGTTTATTATTATAAGATAATTCAGAAATGGTTGTGTACACCAACGAAGACATATTAAACATGATTTTGATCTACAGAGAATGTAGAAAAAATTCCCATGAAGGTTACTCCATTTACATTTTCCCAATTTGCCTAAGCCAGACCATAAAACCTTCATTTCTTTAACCAATAATTTGAAAGATTACGGAAGTTCTAAAACAGTTAACGGCTACAAATGACGCAAATACTGCTTTAGTAATTAACAATATTGTAAATAATCCAAATATGTCTTTACGGAAATTATCGTCTGAAACAAATATTTCCTACTCCTCCTGCCAAATAATTTTAAAGAAAAATAAGTACCGCCCGTATAAAGTTCATTATGTTCATCATTTAAGATCTGGTGATTTTCAGCGTTTCATAAATTTTATTGCTGAATTGTCAGTATTACATAATAAAAATCCAAATTATTTGAAAAATCTGTTGTGGAGCGATGAGAGCCGCTTCCATAGTAATGGGCTTGTGACTATAGAGACCACTCAGCATTGGTCTCAAAATAATCCGAGATGGGTACGAAGAACTAAAAATTAAACACTTTTTAAAGTAAATTTATGGTGTGGAGTATTCAACAGATACAGATAGTCATACATTATTTCGTAAAACGTTAAATTGTGCTAGATATCGGAGGTTCTTGCAAGAAGACTGCCAAATTTATTAAGAAACATTCCTCATGTTGGGCACATAATCTGGTTTCATCAAGACGAGGCACCGGCACATAATTCAAGAGTAGCATGGAGACATCTATGATGTCTGGTGTATAGTAGCATTAGACCACATGAGAGGATTAA